>VMRM01000008.1:21642349-22842349 GCA_010277075.1 Poeciliopsis retropinna
CCAGGAGGCGGATCTTAACGCTGTGAATCACAATGTGAAGCACTGCTCTTTCCACCTCCATCTCCCCCATTTGCTGTCTAGTACACTGCAGCTGGCAGATCCTGTAGTGAATTATAAAGCTAGATGGAGGTGGATAAACAATTTTCCTGTACCAGCAAGTCATTTTTCTGTAGCGAGTACATGAGCTTGATTAGCAGTGCTAAGCCCCTCCTCCTGGCTTTGATTGGTTATTTTTAGTTGGGAGCGGTGTATTTTTTCAGACAGCAATAGCAGCATTTCTTCAGCAGCTAAAATTTTTCTTGGAATCATCATCTCCTGAGGTTCCAGTTGATGTGTGAAGGGCTCGCCCAGAGTAAGTAACTGAAAACCTTTTATAGAGCTCTCACTGATACAGTATTGGCTGAATAACCACCGTGGTGGTCAATAATGAAAAATTGTAAAATAATACATTGGTGCATTGTATTAAAATACAGTGTGTTTTCAGATACATTGATTAGAACCACACGTCTAACGTAAAGACATGTTAGAAAAGTTTAAGGGGTGTGAATACTTTTCCACTGTAAGTTCATGACTTTTAAGTGTAAATGTACTTATTGTCGTATTCTAAAAAATCACGAAACTTAAAAAAATGTGAAGACAAAATAGATTTGTGATCACATAGAATCATTTCTACTAGAAAGTTGTTGGATATGTATCAACATTATGAGATTAATTAAAACTTCAATTTATGTTAATTTTATGGGTTTTATAACTGGGAATTTGGGAGTTAAAATGTCAAAATTTGATCAATGTCTCTGTATGTTACTATGAAGTTGAACTGAATTTTTTTTTTGTTTGTTTAGAATTTATTCAGTTGACATTCATTTAACACAGAAGAACTTTTGTATTTCTACAATGTCAGAAAATCTGTATCTAAAACATCCGGTTCATGATCTTCACATATTTGGAACTGCAGGTTGAACCTGCTGCCGAGCAGGATGTATTGAGAGCCAACAAGAGCTCCTGTTACTCCTTTCCAAGATGGAGGACGTCCAGGCAGGAGACTTTTCTGCTCAATGCAAGGCTTGCAGGTGCACAGAAAACGTGAGCGAGTTAAGCACATGATTAATCTGATGGAGCTGCTCCCACTCACGTTTGCTGCTGCTGGAGCTCTTCCTCCTCCTGCTGCTCCGTCTCCTCCCCCTTTTGCTCATTCTTAAATCCAACGGCAACACGTCAGCTGGAAGATGAATCACAGAAAGCGTCAAGCGTTTGCATTTTCCCAAGGCTGCAAGTATCTGAAATCCAAACACAGGTATTTTGTTGTGATTTGACACAACAATAAAAAGATAGTTTCGGCATATTACAAAAGTTCTTGGATGCTCTACAAGTTCCACTATCCTTGAGTTCCTCACACAGTATAAAGACATTTCCAGATTTCAAATGTCTTTTGAATAAAGGTTGAGTCATTACAGTTCAAGAATAATTATATCTGAAGGACCTTGAATGTGTATGGAGATAAATAATGTTCTGACTAGTAAAATGCCAAAAATGTATAGGCAACTGAAACTTTTCTTCAACAGAAGTTAAAACAAAGTGAGTCCAATGCTGAAGGACCTATAGCAGATAGGACACAGTGTTTCTAATGACGGCACTTTTAAATGTACAACGTGAAGAAAAAAGAAAAGACAGAAGAAATAAGAAAAGACAGACTTACATGTCGCTGTGAAGTCCTGCAGGAGTGAATTAAATGAGAAGGTAGGAGTTGCTTCCAGATAGCGCGGCAGCAGCCTCTGTGTCTGCAGCTCTCAGACTGCTCCACTTCTTATTGTTGCTATTCTCAACATAAAGCAGCTTACTACGTTTAATCTCATCAGCTGTGTGCGGGTGATGCTGCTGTGAACCTTGTTTATTCAGCCATTTTCCACTGGCTGCTGGCCACTGAGGACGAGCACTTGATGTTCTATCTGCTCCTCTCATGTATTTATTTTAACTGCTGTTCATGATGGGAAAATGGAGGTAGAGTCTTTGTTAGTTGTTGGGTTTTATGTGTCGGGACAAATCAACAACGGTCTGGTCATCATCTGTCAAGTTATATAAATTTAAATTTGAATGTATAAAACCAAAGAACATTTTCAATACCGCTAACTGTTTTTTGTAAAATAGCAATAAAGCAAAAATGGGAACATTATCTCAAAATGATATGTTCCAATCTCTTCTAAAACCCATTTTATTAACAACATCCAAATGATTCGAGTGTCCAGATGTTTCTGAACAACTCACTGAAGGTCCAACCTCACATTCAGTTGGGTTGGGAACCTTAACTTTGTTCTTCAGCGTCATCTTGTTACAGTACGTACGGCTCGTTTGTTTGGGAACATCGTCCAGTTGCCTGACCCATTTTGGCCCAGCTTCAGCTGTTGGACAGATGGCCTCGTGTCACTCTAGAATAGTCAGGCTTGCGTCGCTTTTTGGGCTGAATAAACTTCAGGCAGACTTGTTTGCTTGTTTCTCAAAGGTTTTTTGGCCACACATCCACAAGGTTGCTTCAGAATGAAAGATTAAAAATGGCTTTTAATTCGTCGTATTAGAAAACAGTCGAAACAACTTAATTCAACCAAGTTCATTAAATAAAAACTTTTACTTCTATTTCTCTATGTCTTTAAATTTGTGTGCCAAGAGAAGGTGATAAACCTAACTCTCCCATAAAGAAGTAGCAAACCAAGGAAAGTAACATTGTGCCAACATCTCGCATTCACAAAACTCTCATGGCACTTGTCAGGTGTTGCACTAAACTGTCTGACTCCTGACAAAAGAGAATAGTGTGGAGTCAGACTGTGCTCCTGTTGCAATACAATGTAAAAAATAATATCTATACTTATACCTGTAAAAAACTTTTTATTTTATTTTATTTTTTTTTAGTATCTTTAGGTTTGTAAGAAAAAACGCAAAAAGACACGAGGAACTTTTGAACATATGGAAAGCTAGCTGAGCCATGGCATGATATATCTTCTGCTCATGATGCAACAGAAGAAAAAACAACTTTGTAGTATTTTAATAGTTTATCATCAGTTGATGCAGCAAACACTCTTATAGAAAGAGTGGCTTCCAGTGGCATTTAGGAGGGGGAGTGAAAAAGAGAAGCTCACTCACTGCGCCCCCCAGTGACTAGAAAGAGTTCTACAAGAGAGATGAAAGGAAATAATAATTAAAAAGAATAATAATTTGCTCTTTTTTTTTTTTTAATGTTACTTTTCTAAGAAGAACCCGAGTTGCCACTTGCTTCAGTGAGTTCACAACAACCTCACAGCGTAAGTGTGATCAAACATATTGATTTGAAGGCAGCATCGCTGCTGACAGGTTTATTTGAGATTCCAGCACGCATCGTTCCTGAAACAGAGTTCAACAAATCAACATCCTGCAAATGAGGAAGAAAAAGTCCAGAGGCCTCATGGATAAAAGAGCGGGCAGTTTTCACACTAAAACTTTGGGAAACGGAAAAATTTAGAAAAGTGCGGCGCACAAAACAATTCGGACGTATAAAGCCGTGGACACGCACTAGGCCGCGCTCCTTCTTTAAGTTCTGCTCAGGGCTCCAGGATAATCAGTCTGGATTAATCTAAACATTAATAAACCATCATCAACATTTCCCAGCAGATCAATATGATCCCTGATCAATCGCTCCCGTCCATTGGTGATGTTCTCCATCAGAGCCAAAGCGCTCCACAATTACGCGACTCACCTTTATGCAGCTACTTAAATGCGTGTGATTGCGTACACACCTTGATCACCTTAAAAATAACCAAACCTGTTTAGAGTTGATCTGCTGATCCAACCATGTTTTATTTATTTGTTTGTTTTGTGAGAATGAAATGACCCCATATGTGCATTTCATTCGTTTCGGCGCACAGAACACTGCGTTCCATCTTCATGACACAAAAACTGAGTAAATATATCTTTTACATTCTGGTGAGGTTTTCGCATCCTTTTATTTTTGCTTTCTTTATTTTGTGTGTGTCAGGTTGTTGTCTGAGGATAAATGTGGTTTAGTTTCATTGTTTACTTTAAACAATGAAATATTAAAATCATGGAAAGCATAGCTTCTTGGTCTAAATAACACTGAATGTAGTCATATTTTAGTGTATTTATGTGAGTTTTGACGCTTTGTAGTTTGATATTGTCTACAGAAAAAGTTTGCGCGGCTGCCGCACATTTTCACGCCAGCGAAAAAGTGTGCGTAAATTTACGCAAACTTTGACGCAAAGTTCAATTTTGTCAATTTTGTGCGCACGCACGCTTTATGCATGAGGCCCCTGGACTTTTTCTGTGGAAAATTTGGGGTGTTTTACATTTTGACCTTAAACAAATAATCTGTAAAACCTGTAGCGGCTAAAATCCTGCATTTTAGGAAATACAGTTGTTCCTATTAGGCGTTGGTTTTACGTGCGCTCAATCAACATTCGTTATGCCGATCTTCAATGTGAATTATAATCACAAAGTAATTTATTTTCTGTACAATGTCCATTTAAAGCCACATAAATCAGCCAAACTAAACACAATAGCAGACCGTTTGGCCCTTCCCAATAGCAACACTTGACCTTAAATAACCCCGTCCCCCTTCAGACACACTCAGAGCACAACATGAAATACGCCCCCTGGTGGGGATAAGTACAGGAAACGATAAACAGCTCCTACAAACACTGGCTGGACTTAATAACGACTGACACCATAAAGTGTTTTTGGTAAAACGTTGGTTGGTAAGACGGATGGATGGATGGATGGATGGATGGATGGATGATCCAGGAATTTGGATGTGAATGCAGCCGACTGTATTGTTCTCTATTAGAATAGCTTTGGTCGAATCAAACGGATTAGATTACCATCGGACGTGTTTGTCTTCTTTAGCGCGTTAAAAAAATGCATTTATTGTCAGTGAAAACTTTTATTTTGAAGGGCCAGGCCGGAGGCAGGTGTGTGTTGAAACGCACAGGCGCACAAGCGCTGCGGCTCGCGCCGTGTTGGGTTACAGGGGTGTGGCGCCACCATCAGCCATCATTTCCTAATTCATCTGCATCGCCGAAGGAGGAAGCGCAGCCATGGCGCAGGGTCTCAAGGAGAGATTTGAGAAGTTCCTTCATGAGAAGAACCTCATGACAGATGCTCTCGCCAAAGTCGAGGCCAGAACTGGAGTAAACCGGACGTATATCGCCGCCGGTGAGTGATTTTAGGAGATGAAGCGCGGAGGAAAAAGACGAAACGGAACCGTCGTCGTGGTTTTGTTACATATTTCATGTCTTCTCGTGTATTTAGTACAATACGGTCGTTACAGTCGCGATACTTCTGTCCAATAGTGTTAATTCTGTGAAGAAGAGTGTTCGTGGTGTGATGTCTTCCCTCTCCTCTTCCTCCCCCTGTAGGAGTCATCGCCGTGGTCGCAGTTTACCTCGTCATTGGTTACGGAGCCTCCCTGCTGTGTAACCTCATCGGTTTTCTTTATCCAGCCTACATATCGTAAGGGTTTGATTTTCTAACTACCGTTCTGGCCGGCAGCCCCTCCCATGATAAACACACCCTGTAAACCCTGGATAAATAGCAGCGCCATACGTCATCATATTTCCAGCGCGTTTCTAGACTCTTGGCTCCTCTCTGTGCCCGTTATTCTGAGCGTGACTCCACAAAAACAAAGCAGCGTGAGAACGACGGCTCATTCTGGCCAGAATGGATAGAAAATGACAGAGCAAATTTCCGCCAAAAAAATCTCAAAAATGATCTACATCACCATAGATGGATATCTAGAGCATTCCTGATATTAATCTTGTTTTTGTTGTTGTTTTTAAAAGCACATTTTTGACTTTTCAAGCTCAGAAACGTCCTTTTTTTCTAGGAAATGTCAGAGATTATTCTCAAAAGTTTTGTGTTTATTGATGGAAATTGACTCTTTTTTTTTTCTACTTAAAATCAGGCCGATTTATTGGCCTGATTTTATCACAAATGTAACACTATAGACTCTACATCACAATAGTGTGATACACAAAGAGTGTATCACACTGTTTGGCTGTTATAAGAGGAGCAGAGATGGAGTGAAATTTGTGCAAAACGTTAGTTTTTTTTTTTAGCATCTCCAATACTACATCTGACAAAATGTTCAAACACCAGTGTATGTATGTGAGTTTTCTAAAAGCCGCCATACTTTTCAGGAAATTATGGGCTTTGCAGTCTCATGATGCAAAGTCTCCTAAACATGAAAAGTAGTGATTTCCAAACTTTGAATTTTTCACAGTATTTGATTTTTTTTTTCTATACAACTATAAACACAAAGTATACAAACACAGAAGTCAAATTCTATAGAAAAGAGAGCTGTGAAACACGTGTTTCACATGTACGTATGAAACATACAATATATGATATTTTAATATATATTCTAAATGTTGATAGTTTTTCTGTAGATTTTTTTCTGTATTCTCAGCAACAAAAAGAAACCTGTGTTTTATCGAGCTGAGTTTACTTCACGGGTTCAACAGATTCGGCCTTTTGTGTAAAAGTCGCCAAATGTTTGTGGTGCCCTCTAATATAAACTGAATTAAAGGGGCAATACTATGTAAAATTTACTTTTTTAGATATACATCATGTGATGATGTTATTCTCTCATCAAAATCATACCTGGTGTGTTGCTTTGATTCTTTCATGCATGTTTGAGAAATCCTTTAATCTCCATGACAACTGCATCAGTCTCCAACCTTGAGCAGAAAAATCAAGTTTGTCATTTTTGTGTTGCGGTTGAGTTTCTCTAGATCTTGCTGAGTGTCCTTTATCCTGGAAATGTTCTTCAGGTGATAGAAGGCCAACTTTGTAACTATCTTTATGCAACTCTGAAGGTTAAGGCCACTGACCCCTGTACTAGATTGACCTCAACTCTGTTATGAACAGAACGACTACCAAAAGGCTGCAGTTGAGGTGCAACTGATTGATTATTATTATTAATATTGAAAGTTGTTCCCAATTTTTATCTGCGCTTTTATTTTGTAATAATTGCTTCATCTACTCCAAAAGATAAATTCTTAGACGCATATATTTATGCTCATGAAATCTATTAAATGTAGCCTCAGTTCTGTGATGTGGAAATGTTACAAAGATTTATCTTGAACTTGTTAAGCCAAACACATTTCCAGTGATCTCAGCCTGAATTATCAGGTGAATATAGATGTGTCAGAACTTGTTTCTGAGACATTCAGGTTCAATGTGGCAATGTCGTTTTTTTTGAGGAAGGGCACAGGCCCTACCGGTCATACAAGTTCCTCAGCCATGGTACAGTAGAACCAAACCACTCTTGGCATCCTCATCCTATTTGAGTCAGTTCAGTTCAGTTTTTATTCATATCCCAAGGGGAAATTGGTTTGCATCAAGCATTGGAAATACAAAAGAGAAAAAAAAAAAAACATCCACAAAAGACTCCAAATTCATTTTGTTAGTACCTCCCAACTACACATAATAGGAGATTTAACTCATGCCCTTAAGCATAAAAGTACATTGAGCTCTCAAGATAGCATGAATATAAAATATGTATTTCAGAAACCTAATAAGTGGTCTGGGTTTTGCAGTCTAAACCAGGGAGATTAAGCTCAGTAATGGCTGCAGGAATGAGAGAAACCCGACTGAGCCGGGTTCTGATCTAAAGAGTCCTAAAGCGGCGGCCAGATGGAACAAGGTCAACCTCTCTGTAGAATGTATGTTCAGGATGTTTGAGAATCAGTTTGGTCTAGGTCTGACATGCTTGGAGTTTATATGTTGGAGTTGGACTTGCTTCACTCCGACTATGTTGCTTGCCACATTAGTGAGCCTCATCAACCTCTTTTTGCTTTACAATGCAAGCAAAGGAAACCACACCACACAATTCCCTGGGGAAATAAAAACAATATACTGATGCTGTCAACTTTCCGTTATGCAAATGTGTAAACTCGACCTCCTAAACTGAGAGACCAGGCGAAGAGAGCTTTCATTCAGTATAGTGACATACTAAAGTAGCCATGGAGGAGATGCCGAGATCCACAGCTATGTGTTGATCTGGTCGTTATGGAAGAGTGTGGAGATTAAATCCATAAGTATTGCTCTTTGAGGTTTACGACCAGTCATGCAGGAGACACTGCAAGTATGTGGAAGGAGTCCAATGTGTGGCCCAGTTAAAGTGTGGACCAGAATCCAAATGAGTTTGAGACGAAAGTTGGAAACCAATCATCACAGATGTTCTCGATCCAATCTGATGCAGCTTGAGCCATTTCACAAAGAAGAATTGGGGTTTAAAAAAACATCCTGAATGTCCAAAACTGATTAAGAAATGCTCTGAAAGACGTGTAGCCATAATTCCCGCAAGAATTTTCCCCATTAAGAGTTGACTCAACTGATGTTTTGTATAAATTTACGCCACATTTTCCAAATTTGTAAAAAAAAAAAAAAAAAATACTAATCACTTTCTGGCTGCTTTTATGTACAACTATGCACCATTTTCTTTTGGTCTATCACATACAATCCTTAGAAAATATATTAAAATTTGAGGTTGCACACTGAAAAATCTATAAAAGTTCAGTAGATCTGAATTCTTTTTCAAGTCACTGCACCTATTGCATTTTTATTCATATTTATATATGCACATATAGCAATTGCAGACACTGTGCTAAACAAACCTTGTTCAGGTTTCGTGTAAGTGATGCATAACATGATGCTCCTGGGGAAAGAGTCAGTAAGAAAACAGTAATATGCTTTGATATGTAATGGAGATTAACTGACCACAAATATCACTGTGGTGGAGAGAAACAACTAGAAGAATGTAGTCATAAGTTGTTGATCAGGCAACAGGCTGTAGCTAATTAACATTTCAAACGGAGCTCTAACAAATATAATACCAGGAATACTTGATTATTCAACATAACTATGCACATAAGCATTTTGACAAATGACTATCAGTTGGTAGGATATACACCAAAGGCTCTTTCAGATCATAGTTCTGCAGTAAATATACAACCATGAACCTCTCTTCACATGATACGAGCCGGTCCATCAGACCGCTGAGCCTGTGTTCTTTCAGAGGGCAATGTCGAGATTACGGAACCAAAAAGGCGTGGCTTTACCAGAGCTGGGGTGGGAAATGTTAGGTACTAATTTCATCAATTGTTTTTAAAGGATTTTGTAAAAAAAAAAAAAAAAAAAAAAAAACCCATTTCAAATAATTCCTTCCGTTTCATTGTTTTTTTTTTTTAAATGTTGCGGATGAAAAGAAACAAAGTAATAATAATAATAATCAAAATGCACTTTGAAAAACAATGTGGCTGTCTTCTTTGGTCTTTATTATGTCTGCATAGTTGAAACTTTTTATAATGCAGGTTGTACAATCCATTCAGTGGTTTGAAACTGTAATTTTATGCAAATCTGTTTATTGATCTAAAGTACAACATAAACATAGAGAATCAAACAGATGAGAGAACATTTTGATCTTGAATTGCTTGTTGACATCTCTTGGCAGGATCAAGGCGATTGAAAGTGCGACGAAGGATGATGACACAAAGTGGCTGACCTACTGGGTGGTCTACGGACTCTTCAGTGTGGCAGAGTTCTTTGCTGATATCTTCCTCTCCTGGTTCCCTTTCTACTATATTGGAAAGGTCATTAAATGCCTCCCATTCTTTTGTCTTGTTAGTTACCATCAATACGTCCCGTCTACTGGTTGATAAGGCGACCTCTGTCTCTGTTCGCAGTGTGCTTTCCTGGTGTGGTGCATGGCTCCCACCCCCTCTAACGGCTCAATCCTGATCTACCAACGGGTCATTCGACCGCTCTTCCTCAAGAATGAGGCCAAGATTGACGATGCGGTGAAAAACATCAAGGACAAGGCGTCAGAGGCAGCTGACAAATTCAGAGACGAGGGTAAGTATGGAATACTGTTGCTGCTTATTAAACCCGAGATAACTCAATTGGCTTTTTACTTGTTTCTTCTGGGGTTTTTTTAATCATACCTCAAGTATTAGTTGGTTTTTTTTGCATCAAATTTTCTTAATTGCAGTATAAAAACACCATCTTCTCTATCACATAATCAAACACTTAGATCCTGTACCATAGCTAATATCTGATAAACATGGGGTTTCATGTACCTGAATGCTAATGTCACTGAGTGTTTGGTTGCTTGATGGTGATGAGAATCTCTGCCGGTGTCTTAATACCCATTGGACTGTTCTACATTTTGTGATACAACCACACACTGAAATGTATTTGACTGTGTTTCCATGACAAATGTATGGAAATTGTTGTCAATCTGCTAATATGAAAAAAAAACAACACAATTTTGCAATTTGAGTGCTTCAATTAAATAAGAAATAACATTAAACTCACATGTGAACAAGCTTATTCATATGATTAGTCATTAAAAAACTGCAACAGATGTAAACAGTTACATGAAATGTATTCATAATTCAACCATGTGCTGACATTTTTACAGATTGTCTCTCATTCTGTCACAGCATGGTGACGGTTTTCACACATATGTAAAAAAAAAAAAAAAAAATCAATTTTATAAAACCTACTTCAAGTTGTTGCTCTATTATTGTATTGAGCTAAAAATCATTATCAATACGAACTCCCCTGACAAGAATTGTGTTGCTTAAATCATTATATTTCCAATTCCTCCACAGCTAAGAAAGCCACAGCAAACCTAATCTTTGAGGAGAAGAAAAACTTCTAAGGCAGATGCCTTCGCACTCCGCCGGCTCCGGACCCAACCGTGGTACAGAAGCTAAATGTTTTTAGGTCATCACAAGCTACATGCTGGATGGGTCTCATTTAAATCAGTCTTGCATTTATTAAAGTTGTTTCTCATATCTGTTAGCCTGTGTATGTATTCATTGGCGTGTGCTTCATGACCCAAATAAAAGAGATACAATGAAGTTGTTTTCTCATTCTTCAACTTTTTGGCTGATTTTTTGTGCAAAGCAGCAAAAGATGAACAATAAGCAGGCAGGTGTGGGTCTGCAGTGGTTACTGGGCGAGATTCAGACCCCCAGTCTGTCACAGAGCAACACACACCTAATGAGCAATTTAAAAAGGTCATGCTTTTGATGATGGGAGGAAGAAAAAATTCCCAGAGAGAACACATGCATGTACTAGGAGAACACACAGGCTGCAGGGGAACAGTGCTAACATTTGCTCCACTCTGAATCCCCATCACTGTCTGCTTGATACATTATAGGGTTTTAAAGGGCGTACTATAGCAAGCTTAAGGCAGGCTGACGTTGCTGAAAAGTGATCATGTTGCCAAATTAAGTACAACTAAAATTCTGTCATGATTTAGATGTTTAGCAGTAGTAAATGGAAGCAGCTGAAAGTTTCACTTTCCAACCTTTCACCGCCACCTGTCTACACCACAGGACTGGAGCTATCCAAGCGCTGAGGTTGAGATGCTTTGAGGAGACGATTATGCTGAATCAGCTCTTTTTTAGCTTTACATCATGTTCAAATGCCATTCCTTCATCACAAACACACCTGGAGTGTTGCCTTGATTCTTTCATGCAAGTTTGGAAAAAAAAACTTGCATGAAAGTAAAACACCTAGATGGATGTAGCTCCTCCTCAGAGCTGCAGTTTTCAAGTTTCCAAGCTTCCTCCTCAGAGAGCAGTCCTCACACACTCTGCTCCTTCAGACTAGCCAGGAGCAATTAGCACCTGATACAATTGCATTAGCTGAGCTCATATTTTCCCAGAGCAACGCTGCTAAAGATGTTAAAGGATTAGTAGAGTGGCCGCGTTATGATGACTTCCTGAAGGCAGAGTTTCAGAAAGAGCAGGAGTTTTTAAAGAGACAGAGGCCCAATTGTTGTTAAATGAGGAAGTAAAATTTCTTTTAAGTCATATTTGATATATGTAACATTTTTATAAAAACTGGAAACAGTTTTTATAAAAATGTTAACATGGTTACTTGATTGTGCTATAAAACGGGCATATGTGCATAAAAAACATAATGCTGTCCGTTTAAGGTGATAAAATGTTGCTAATATTTTATTGCAAAGTGGTGACAGTCGAACTCCTCTGCACCTACAGACTGATGAAATGTGACTTAATGTTTGTACATAAGCCTCATTGTTTCAGTGTTTTCTATCTGGTTTCAGGTGAATGTATGATCCAACATTATTAATGTAAAAAGTACTCCCCCTCCTTTGTTGTTTTATCCTTCTGTTGCTTTTATAAATGATCAACAAGATTGGGCTTTCTTGATAACGAACCAAAGATCACAACAACAAAAAAAACTCTTAAAGTTAAAATGAAAATTGATTTCTACCAAATAATAACAGATAATGAAACACAGAATAGGTGATTGCGTAAATAACTCCCCCTTGTGACTGACCTCATTCAGCAGAGGTCTGGCCAGTTGGTGCGAGTTCAAGTTGGACTGTTGCTTTTACCAACATGAGATCTCAAGTGTTTTACTTCAGGATAACATGTTGATATTGTTAGCAGTTAAGAATGTAAACATTCTAGTACAAACGTTTATTTGGTCTCCTACAGGAACTACCTCCTCTTCACTACTTCTATCCGGGTTGTGTGCCATCTCACTGAGCTAAAGGACTCTCATTGCTGAGAAAAAAAAAAAACAACAACATGTGATCGCTCTCTCTCATAGGGGAGCAGCATTTGTTTTTTCCCCCTGAGGGAAGTGATCCTGCCTCATGACCCAGAATGATGGGATAAGAAAAGCATAAGCCACCATATCAAAGGCAGACCGGGAGCAGCATGCAGGCACGCAGCTGGATAAAACCTCTGTTTACTGTTAGTTTCTGTTTGGAAAATTTATTTCAACTGCATGTTTCCCAGAAGAAAACGACAAAATATAAGGAATAAATCAAATTGTTCAAAACAACAAACCTCAAAACCTTACAAACTCATAGCCAAACAGTCATAGCAATTTCCAACTAAAAGGTAATTTTCATTATAATAGTCATTATTATTATTATTATTCAAAATTGTACAAAATTTTATTACATGAGCCAAAATAACTTTAAAGGATTTGGGAGTCAAAATAAAATATCTTTTTAAGAAACTGACTGAAAAAAAAACAACCTGTATTTTAGTTTCGAGAAACCAAAAAGTAACAGGTCTATTCCCCAACAACAGGCAAGATTTATTATTTTCATTAAATAAATACAGGAGTTATACTCTTTTATTATTGGAAGTGAATGCTGCAAGTCCAAAGTTGAAAAGGGGTTTTGCACATTTGCAAACTATTTTATATACAACATAATTTGCACCCAGTTCACAAATTCTGCAAAAAAAACAAACAAAAAACCCCAATACAAAATAAAACAAACAAACAAGCAAAAAGAACAAAAGTAAAGTTTTAAAAGACAAAAACTATATGTTGTACCTAAAGATAATCATAAGAAAATGTAAAGTTTTTGGTGCTAATTTTGCACTAATTAAATGAGCTGGATGTTAAAGTTAGACAAAATACTGTCGAGGGGGATGTAAGATGTAAGTGATGAAGAGGAGGAACCCCAGGACAGAGCCCTGGGGAACACCTGAGGTGATGGGAAAGTTGAGATCTGAACGACTTGAATGAGAGATAAAACTGGAACCAGGTTAGGTGGTGCTAATGGAGATCAGTAGAGGAGGATGGAGTGAAAAATATGTGAAAGGCTGCACTTAGAGTGAGGAAGATGAAAATCGAGTAAACTGGAATCAGCTGTCAGGAGGTCATCTGGGTTTTTTTAGTAGAAGTTATTATGACGAGGAGGAAACCCGGTAGTCAGCTTTCATACTGACTATTGTAGCACAGCGCCATCTGCTGGCCTTCCACCTTACCACAAGCACAAGACAAAAAGATACTTTTTACCATCTCTCTCAGACACAATTTTTTTAAATATAGTTTTTGCTTTTTACAGTAAAAATTGAAGGATTCTACGAAGACAGATGTAGACGTTTAATGAGTTTTTTAATTGACTTCAAGCCACTTTGATCAAACATTATTGCTTTGTATTTATCATCTGTAGCATACGTCACGACTCAGCGCAGCGTTTCCAATTTATGATCTGAAGAAGAAAAAGTCCAGTATTAAAACTCACCTGAGACAAATCACCAGAAGGTTTTACTGGACCAGATTTGGGTGTGAGATTTCCCAGCTCGTTAATCTGAGCTTTGTGCTGACCTTCCTCCATTATTCCTAGAACAAAAGTGATCTGTTCCAGTTTCCAATGACTAAATGATAGGTTGGTTCAGATGTACCGTTTGAACATTACATTGTTCCTAAAATGGGTATAGAGGGTGACATAAGAAATAAAACCCTGATAGAACTTTCTCTATCTTTAATATAATCGCTGCACACTTTTCATGTCATGCTTTGTTCCTTTCTGTTTAACCAGAAGTTGTTGAGAGATGGAACTGAATCAGTCAAAGTATTAGTTTAATAGGAGAGTTATTACACCTTTATTGCAGTTTTGTCTGCAGCGAAGGCATTTTTATCAGAGGACTGCATCTATTTCCCCTCAGATCGTTGTCATTACAACAACATTCTACGAGTCATTTTAAGATTTTATTTAGAATCCACAAAATAGAAAATTATTTATTTTTTTTTTACAATGTCGGCAACATACAACAACACAGGAAGTCTGACCTTTACAAGAAAATAATCCTTACAAGTTCCTGGAGTGTTTTCTTGTTAAACGACACATGAAAATAAATACTCCCCGAAAGATTGGTGAATGGTCGAAATGGAAAAACCGGAAGTCAGATCATACAGTTTGTTCTCCTCCTATCTAAAAATCCCAACAGCGTCGTCTTGTGTTTGTGTTCCATTCGTTCCAGAGCCATGTGTGCTGTGTGTCAAAGGTCGACAGGAGGGCCAAACAGTTCCATGGTCTCCACGACGAGCGACAGGTGGTCGAGGAAGGAGTTGACGGACACTCTGAGGATCCGAGCTTCATCTGCGCTCCACCGCCTGAAACACAGCCAGACGGTTCAGAGAGGAGGCGGCAGGCTGACCGGCGGCTGAACACAAGACACAAACGCTCGGATCGCTCACACAGACAGCGTGCTGCCAGACACGCTCAGCTCCTTGCTGATGCCGCCTCTCCTCGGCTCCCGGTCCGGGGACAGGGACCTCAGGGCCACGGTGGCCTCACGAGACGATGGGAAGGGGACGTCCAGGAAGCCGCAGGGCGGTCAAGGAAGACTGGCCGTGTCTGTCTGCATTGCTGCTGGATAAAGTTTAGAGCAAGTACTACAGCATGTTTTTGCTCCCAATCCTTACTTCTTCCTTCCACTCAACTTTCCATGCACACGCTTGGATACCATACTCTGTAACCAATCACCTCCTTTAGCAAGTACCATTTGCAGGTTTTTGTTATTCATTTCACTTTCTGAAATGAATCTTAATTTTTAGATGTACCTCATCCCAGGTGTGTGTGCCTCATGCCAACTAAAATGTTGTGAACTAACCAATCAGAGACCTACAAAGCAAAAACAGTGTCATGTCGGAATCCCCAAACAGTAATCACTGTATGTATAATATATACTTTCCACTCTATTACTGGGACATTTCGAAAATATAAATAACTTCGACAGTCCAAACCGACCGAAACCAGACATAGTTTAATGTCAGGCAGTGAGAAAAAGCTCCTCCACTCCTAAACCACCAACACCAGAACAGAACTCTTCATTACCGGAACCGAACCGAACCGAGCTGCAAGCAAGCAGACCTGAAATCTAAGTCCTGACGTTTCAGTTGAAGCACCGCCACTATAGTCCGCATGTGAAATAAAAGGATACAACTCCAGCTTGCCGGTTTCTTGGTTTGTTTCTGTCGCCATTGCTGTTGTGTTAAAAGGACTGAAGTGAAAGAAGAAGAAACGTTTTCCACGTGAATGGCGGTGTGCTAGTGCCCCCAGCGGCGAGGCGCAGTAGCACAACAGCAAATGCCGGAAGAAAACCAACATACAGCCGAAATATTTAAGCAGAAAGCGTACGAATTTATCCTTTGTGGGAAAAAAATGTCAGATTAATAAAAAAAACAGTTGTATCTGAAGCAAATATTCATCCAGATAGCACAAAAATGAATGGCAAACTGTGATGTGCACCTATAAATACAGCCATGGTATTAAATTCATTACGTCACAAAGTTGTTAAATTACTGGTGTGCACAAAACTACATATTGTGATTTGTATATAAAATAAAATTTCACATTTTCAGTTCAACATTAGCGTTTGTTCTACTAATTATTCAAAAATATTTAATGTAAGTGTTTGTGTAGCTCTGGATGTCTGCCTGGTCCTCTGCAGGACTCTGACACCCGAATAAGGCTCAATGTTCTCTGATGGCTGATAGATGATGAGCCATGATTTTTAATGACATCATGTCACCATACTTGCTCCCGTGTAATTTTAATTTGATTTTTTTCAGTTTTATTTTATTTAATGGAAACACAAAAATTGCATTTAAAAAAAAAATATATATATTTATGGAATATAGACAAAGATTTGCAGACATTTGTGATGGAGATACAGCTATTGCCATGCAAGTTGAACACTGACACAAAGTGTCACATTTCAGTACTTCCTATGAAAAGATTCTTAAAAATTTTAACAAAAATATGAGAAATGCATGTCACACTTGTGAGATACTCTATGTAGTTAATCATAATGTATTATTCAACAAGGAAGGATTAGTTTTTAAACTGGGATAGCTTTTATTCCTTAATAACTCAATTTATACTTAGGAAACTTGATTTTGTATTTACTCAGATCATCTGTGATGATAACAAAAAAGTGAAAACAACAGAACTTTTCCCAGCACTGAAAACTGGATCTATCTTGATTAAAAACAGAGCCAGTCTGTGGAAACATCGCAGGCTCTGAACAGTGTTTTTCCATGGACCTGGCTGAGGAGATGGGAAAAGAGGTGGTGGATGTGGGTGATGCTTATCAGCCGCCCGGTGACCTCTGGGCTTCCTAAGGCTCGCAACTTCCTGTGGTCAAAGCAGGCTGCATGTGGATACGTCAGCTCCTCCGCCAAGTCTCACACTTCACTGATATCTGACCCTCAGATAAGACACACACTATTTTCCACATCTCACACACAAAAACAACAGTCCTGCATCAGTTCCTGAAGCAGATTATAGAGGAAGTCAGGGGGTCAAATAGGACCTGAGGGGTCCTGATCCTCACTTCCAAAAAAAAAAAAAAAAAAAGCTTTAATAGTCTGAAAAACAGCAATTAAATAGAAATAATTTTACAGACAGGATTCGTAAAGGTGAAAAAAGTTCAGAAAGTTAGAGAACAACCATCCGTTGTGCCATCCTTTATTGAGGATATGCCTCAGGATGTTAAATCCCAGCTCACATTGCAGAGACCAATGCACTCATTCAATAAATAAAACCATTCAGCTGATGAGGAAAATGTTTGTCTGTTTGTCCAAATGGGATTTAAATGTTTCTAAATCAAGCCTGTCGTGTTTAAGGATTCATGATTGTTTAAAATTAAAACAAACTGGGGAAACCTATTCTATTACAGCATCTAAACAGGAAAGAACATGGATTAAAAACAGCCAAAAAAATTCACAAAATAAAAAAAAGCAAAATAAATGTCATATCAAATGTTATATGATGTTATATCAAACTTAAATTTGTATGTACTTAGCAAATAGATACCAACATGCAGTATCACACACTCTAATTTGCAGTGATATGTTTTGTTCTGGATATTTATCTTTGTTAAGATCATCAGGAATAGTTCACATATAGCAAACTCAAAGAAACCCAGTAAGCAAACTGTTGCAGTTTTGCGAAATAAATCAATTTTGACACGACCAAAGGAAAACTCCACCTCATCCTATGCCAAAACTTTCTTAGCAGAAAACTGGAGATTTCTTTTTAAATCGCTGTGTTTCCTTTAGGAAAATTAATTGTTGCTTAGCGGCTCAAATAAAAACCTTCTCTGATTATATCTTATATTTTACAATCCGTCTTTTGATTGGACAGTATTTGATAGTTATCGAGTGCAATAGGCCATTATTATCTCTATAAAAACTACAATGATGGAGTTTTCTATGAGTTCTGGCTCTTTTAGAGTTGGGTACTAGTTACAGTTACAGAGTAACTTTAAAAAAAAAAACAATAAATAAATAAAACTTTTAGGATTTTCTTTACAAAGCTGTACATTTTACTTTTACTTACATATATCTTTTACTTTTACTTACATTATCTTATGCGATTAAAATTTCTCCACTGTGAGTTACCATTAAAGTTTTGTAAGTTTCATATAGAAAGAAATTTCTTTAGAAAACGTCTTTTGCCTGATTTTGTTTTTGAATTTTGAAATGACTCATCTATATGAGTCATTTCCATTTTGGTCCTTAAAACACCTACATTTCCACAGAACTATTGATCTGTTGATGTTTTTAAATGTGAAATGATTGATGTTTTGATCAGTTACTCAGTTCTTCAGTAGCCTTTCGACCAAAGCCTTGTTCAAGTCACAATATGTGGAAGTCGTCTAGATTTCTCATGACGCACCTCGCAGGAAACGCGGAGAACGTGACAGGAATCAGATCCACCAACTGAAGTCAAAAAACTGTTTTATGTAAATCAAGTTCCCTCATGTGAGAGTTATCCGTTTTAATTACTTCCCTGTAGTGATTTTTTTTTTTTAAATGTCAAAAACACGTCTTGTTAAGTATTTTATGAAGCGCAAAGACCGAAGAAAGTTGACCGTAACTCGTGCCGTATGGTGGAAATATCCAATTAACCGCGGAGGTTAATGACACGCATGAATAAACCACGAGCTGAGCGCCGCGTGGAAACGGCGCGCTGTGATTGGTCTCCTCAGACCGGGCTCTGCATAAATACCCGCTGTGGAGTTAGAGGAGTCACGAAGACTGAGCATCTGGAATCAGCTGCGAACCAAACACCGCCTCCTCATCCTCATCATCCTCATCCTCATCGTCATCGTCATCAGCAGCGTAGAAGAAGAAGAAGATGCTGCGCCGCTCCGCTCCGCTCCTCCTCCTCCTCTCCTCCCTCTGCCTCGCCGCCGGCTTCCAGGTGCCGCCGGAGGAGGCCGCTCCCCGCCGGGCGCGCTTCTCCTCCAACAGCCCGAGTGAGTGTCTGCTCCACCCGCTGCCTCTCACTGCTCTTCCCGTTCTCCTGTAGTTCACTCATGGTTTGACGTTTGTATTAAAGTTCACGTCACAGCCTGTGACGTGAAAGGTAAAATCATTTACCTTTTACTTGTAAATGATTTTAAGATCATTATTTTCTAATTGTAATTATTTTCTTGAGATATATTATAATATGTCTTACCATATGATATTATAAGGAATATACTACATTATGTCTCTGTAAAACAGTGGAAATCATTTCAAGGTCTTATAAGATATAAATAAAGACAAAATAGTTATAACAACCATAATGAGCACTTTCAGAGTTACTTGCATCTTTTGTTAATCAGTTACTTACTTTTAAGCGCTTCAGTGGTACTGAACAGAGATAACTTTGAGTGTTCTGCTCAGTATTAACTTCCACACTGAAATACATTGGATGTTTTTTTTTCTTCATAGGTAAACAGAAAAACACATTGCTTAATATTTAACGTCAAACGAAAAAAAATTGACGTTTTGAAAATGTAACCCAAAGAAAAATGTTGAATTTCATTCAGAAGGTAATGTTTTATAAGAAACGTAGCAGCAGTTAGCAGTTGAAACATGGAGCCTGAAGTTCATCTTTGTCTGGAAATGTTTTTCATTCTGTCCACTTTTACTCGATTAGTCCTGCTTATTTAGAATATCCATAGTCGCTGTGGGACAATAAAGCAACCCACACATTTGAAGTGGAGTGTGTTTGTCATGTGGTTTCCCTGTACAACGTCTCCCCTGAACGTGTCCGCTGCAGCCGATGTGGCCAGATGTTTGAACGGCGCCGTGGCAGTGGGCTGTGGATTCTTCTCCTGCCTCGAAAACTCCACCTGCGACACAGACGGGATGCACGAGATCTGCGAGCTGTTCCTTCACGCCGCGGCCACCTTCAACACAGAAGTGAGTCCCTCCACCCGGCCCCGGCCCGGGCTGGGCCCTGGTTCACCCGGCCGGGTTCTCGATCTGACTTGTGTTGCCGTTCTTCAGGGCAAAACTTTCGTGAAGAGGAGTCTGCAGTGCATTTCCCAGGGCATCTCTAACAAAGTCTTCCAGACCATCCGTCGCTGTAACGTCTTCCAGACGATGATCGCTGAGGTTCGTAGGATAAGAAATGTTAATGTAGATGCGAGATTGTCCTCTGAAGCATGACTCTGGTTTTTATCATCATAGGTAAATCACTGGCACTCATAGCTTATGTTTCTTTTCATTATGTTCCTCTATTTTTATTGACTTTGCTGCTCTGCTTGTAAGCTACAGGCTGCTGGCTTGTCCACATTTGCAAGATTTGGATGCTGCATCTTAACCTGGTTTATAGTTTATCATGTCTTTAAATCCCTCTATTTCAAATATAAATGGTCTACATAAAATAAAGCTGCACTGGTGCAGTTTTTAAATGTGATTGAGACATTTAACACATCCACATCAACTACCTACAGTGTAGTTTAACTACAGTGTCCATGCATGTCAGATAATAATAATAAAATATTACTGCTATGAAGTGAACAAAGCCTCGACATAATTAAGGAGCTAGCTATGGGAACGTCAAAACAGTCATTGAATCCATTGAGGTCATTTTCGTTCCCCAAGACAAAAATGGCAGAAACTTAACCAAATAATTATAATCAGAAAATACAGTACAGTTATAATGTTAAGGAGGCAGCTAAAAGCTAGCACACAATGCTAACAGAAGCAGAATGCTACTATCATTCTGTGCTAGTTAAAGTTTGAGTGGTATTGTGGTCAATTATTCAAACTCATGAATGGCATTGAAAGTCCGGAAACTCTGTTGGTGTTGCTACTTCAGTCATGGAATCAGGCCCATTTTTATACTTCTGTGCCACAGTGGGGTTTTTAATCACCCTGTTCCCACCTTGTCAAAGGTTCAAGAGGAGTGCTACACCAGTCTGGACATCTGCACTGTGGCTCGGACGAACCCCGATGCCATCGGAGAGGTGGTGCAGGTTCCCACTCACTTCCCCAACAGGTGAGCTCTGACATCGTCAAGAAGATGTAATTAAGCCACAACTGCAACAACACTGAGCGAAACTTAGTTATCTGATGTCTTACCCCAGACTCAAACAGATTCCACCTATTAATGTTTTTTTTTTTTTTTATTTGTCTTCTTTTGTTGCATGACTGTCAGTTTTATTTACTTTACATAGCATTAAGAGTTACAGGAGTTTACATGAGCAGAGAATTCACCGACTATTCATATGTGGCCAACTACAAAACTAAATCACACCAACACAAATCTGAGGAGCTCCATTTTGGTTTTAGCCAGTAGGGGTCACTGTTGCACAGTTTGTCTGAGCATCATACAAGAGCCATACAAACAACAGAACAACTCAGAAATATGGCAGGGGGAAATTAAACTGTGAAAAATGTAATACAATGATCATGTTTTCTACTTGACAAGTTTACAAAATACTTTCTGCTGTGTTTTATTCTTATGTTTTTGCTAGTTAAGCTCACTAAAAAAACATTTAAATGTTGTCCTTAAAGACAATATTTAAAGCTGCAGTATAACGGTTTTATATATATAAAAAAAAAGATATATTATTATTGTATTTATTGAAACAGGTATGGTGCGAGACAGATAATCTGTGAAAACATTGAGCTTCTCACTAGAAACAACCAATCAGAGCTAGGAGGCAGGTTTTAGCGCTGCCAATCACTATCTTGTATGGCGCTGCTCATCCCTCACCCCCTTGCTCTCTTCTATCCTGCACCTAGCAGACAATGTTGTGAACGCTCAGGCTAGTTAGCATTACCAACGATGACGGAAGGTAAATGGTTAACCTTTAAGTTGTGGCTAATAAAACGCCTGATAAAATGAAGTTCACATTCGCGACCTGACAAACTGTGGAAGAGTTGAAGACTCTGCGTCTGCATTGTCTGCTGAAACCACAGGTACTACAGCACGCTGCTGCAGACGCTGCAGGCCTGCGACGAGCAGACGGTGTCAGCGGTGAGGACCGGGGTCATGACCCGCCTGGGGCCCGACATGGAGAGCTTCCTGCAGCTCGTCCAGAACAAGCCCTGCACCCCCAGCTCCGACTCCACAGCATTCAGCAACCCGGCCAGCTGGAGGAACATGCCAGTGTTCAACATCCAGCCCAGCTTCAGGAGTCGCGACCCCACCCACCTGTTTGCCAAGAGATCAGTGGACATCCAGGGGAATGAGGGAGGGGCCCAAGCTGACGAGTAGATCAGAAAAACAAAAATTGTTGTGTCGTAATTTGGGGGGATTTCTTTTTGATTCTCTTAGGTCATCCACCAGGTAACTGATGTGATCTTGCAACATCATAATACTCTTATTAAAATTGATATTTATTGTCCTAAATTAAATTATTAGGCTGCCATGGTGACATGTTTAAATTAGCCAGGGGATAAGAAGCAGGTTGAGGCGTTCATGCTGGTCATGGAGCTTTCCACTGCCTGGTTTTACTGCTCCACAAATCACTTTATAAGCTGTTTGTTATGTTGAAAAATGTTTAAATGTCCATCAAAATGTGGAATTCAAGTGGGTTTGTTGGAAAATTAGAAATAAATGCGCTGATATAAACTAATAAATTTGACTGGATTATTTCCACTGAATGTTTTTCGTAACATTCGTATATTTATATGTGGAGGTTCTCATGTCAGGACGTCTGTCAGTCTTTTATTTAAACATTATAACTGCTTTAAAAGTGTCTCTGCAGCCTGAAATGAAACTATTGTGTAAATGTTTTTTTGCCAGTCGTTTCAGAAAGCGGCATGGTCATTTAACGGAGGTTCGTTAAACAGTAAAACACACACATACTCCACATCTAGCACATGGTGGAATACATGACTTACAGATACAGAAAACCCAAAATTCAGTGTCTCAGAAAGTAAGAATATCACATCAGACACAGAAAAATACAATATATGTAGATGAACATTTATAACATTTCTCAGAAACGAATTTAACCGAATCCATAAAGAAATGCAGCTGCCCTGACAGTGATGTGTGTAAAGAAGAAATATGTGACACCTCTGTCCGGGCAGGTTTGGTGGCTCACACCTGAAGGTGCAAAGTGGCCCCACGCCGGCGCTCACTCAGCCGTCGGTCACCGTAGGCAACAACTGATGCATGATGGCTTCTCACCACCATGTTATGGCCCATTACCCCCGATTCCTCTCGCTCTTCCCTGAGGCGGCATCCATCTTCCCTTCCATCCCTTGGGCCAGGGCTTGCCGACAGGAAGGTGGGCAGCCACGTTTCCAGGAATCCCATCAGTGTAACAGCAGGCGGCTCTGCGTGTTCACTGAAGCGATGGGAGCCACAACAGCGCTAATGAAGCAGAGTTCAGGCTGCGGGGATGCTGAGCTGTTCCAGTTAAAGTGTAACTCAGCTCAGTGGCATCATGGAGCCAGCTGAAGCTTCCTGATTTCACTGGAATCAAAGCCTGGATGAGACATCTCCCATTTCACTCTGACTTCCTCAGGGCAGCTCGCAGGCACCGCTACCTTAAACCTGCAGTATGTAATTTTCATAAAAATATGTTTTTTGTTGTTTTTTTTTTTTACATATTGTATCTGTCAAAATTGTCACCATGTCCTCCATTTAATAAGAGATGAATAATCTGTAGAAAGGTCAATGTCCTCCACCTCCTCCCTGAGCTGCTACTGACATCTGAAGACCAAAAGCCACCAGTCAGACCCAGGACGAGGTTAGTGTTGTCAATCACACTCATGTAATTGCTGCTAAATGTGGAGAAACAACTTACTGTTACAGAAAAACCGTCGGTCTCCAAGCTAACAAGCCTGACCTCTGGGAGAAGGCAGAGGAGCTTTATTGTTAGCTTCAGTCCTGCTCTTTATTCAGGGACCACCTGCGCTCTGCCATACATGGAAACTTCATTGCTGTGAAACGTTTTTGCCCACTACTGATTTTGTTTTGTTTTGTTTTGTTTTGGGTTTTTTTTTTTGTCACTGACTGTGTTTCCATTCACCATAAAATTGCACAAAGTCTAGACCTGAATTCAGTTGACAATCCAGGGCAAATGCCAGAGAAAAAAACTACTTAACTTGCAACGTGATGAAATGTGAAAAAATTCAAAACTTTTTTCAGGGGACAAAACGACAAAACACTGTGATATTTAACAAAAATGGAATATTTCTCTTGCAGAGAAGTTCCCATGAATAAATACGATATTCCCAGTTAATGCTAAGACACCTTGCTGTTGCTGTACTGGTATTAAAAAACATGAACATCGCACAAACTTCAGCTGTTAATTTTACTATTTTTACAATTTTACTTCTGACTTTTTTTTTTTTTACCTCTCTCCATTTAATGGTTTGCTGAGGTTCCTGCCAAAGCACTTCCTCTGGTACTAACTCAGGCTTTCATGGCAGTCTCAGAGCTCTGAGGGATGAAATGGATGCCAGGACTGCAGCAAACAGGAAGAAGAGCTTAGCATGAGGCTGCAGCTTAACACACACAGCAGTGCACTGTCAGGCCGGGAGCTGCAGAGGAAATAAAATGTCACAGATGGGAGCGCATGATGGACGATCTCCCACGTTCCTCTTTATGGGAGAAAAGAAGGCATGAGGCTACAGAAAGGCTACTTAACAATCTTCAGGGAGAAGAAGCAGAGCAGTTAGATGAAAAGCGGACTGGGTGACAGATGATAAGTCCCAAGAGGAACTCTGCTTCTTGGGGCCGACACACACATTGAGAGAGTTTCTGCACCCTCAAAGTTTGTTCCTGAGAATCGCACCCAGACTACAAATAGCAGCTTGTTCAACAATCATCAGTGCTTTCATTACAAACGTGCTGACTAAATTCTCACAAAATAATAATAATAATAATAATAATAATAATAATAATAAAAAACCCTGCACACACGCATAAGCTTGTTCACAGAAGTCACTAAAAATCACGGCAGCGACAGACGTAGACTGTTACTTGAAATATCTTCATAATTCAGCCATGGTGCTAGCACTGAAGCAACAAGCCCCGGCTCCTTGGGAGCTGCTACGTATGCGGCACTTTGGGGGAAATTATGTTCTGCAATTTTACAGAAGAATTATGGATTCAACAAGTTAGAGTGACACATAACTGTTTATGAACTGTGAGATGCTGTCAGGGCTCTGGTGGAACCAGCTGCATGTTATCTGGATAAATAAATAAATAAATAAATAAACTGTCACTTTCCTGCCATTCCTCTTTGTAGTTTTCTCCAGTAGTAACAGCCGGCTGTTGATCATGTGACTCCTGTAATGCAACAAAATTGTTTCCATTGCAGTTTTGCTAAGTACATCAACTTTAATAGGGCTAATAAAACCGTCTCCTCCAGCCACAAAATCTATTCTAAAAAAATGCGAGTTCTTTTAAAATTGGTGTGTTTTCATGAAGCAAACTGATTTCTCTAATGTCAATTTACGCAATTCTGTGTTTGCTTTCTGCTTGCAGGAGACACCATAACCATGGAAACTGACAAGGTAATAAACTTGGTCCAAGAAGAGGACAAAACTTGGCTGAACCTGATTGATTAAAGGAAATTTAAGGCAAAACTTACAAAAACATTCATATATTATGTCCTTATGAAAGAAGGACAGGAGGCAGAGATCTGGTGGAGCGCTTTGTGTCATGGTGCGGGATCAATCATCGTGCATCTGGACAACAGACTGGACTGGACACCTGTGAAGCATCAACAAGAAGGGACAGGGCAGGCTGTACTGGGGAAACTTTAGGTGCTTCAGTGTTTGCAGCAGTTGGTGTGGCAGCATTAAACGAGGGACGTTAGGCGTATCAACACCAGCTCTGCTTCGTCTACTTGAATCCAAGTCCAGTCCGTTTGGCTAGATTCTAGACTCCGTCCTGAACTCTGGTGTGGTTCGAATGCGTATGTGAACACCGTGTGATTGCTAGAGGTGGGAAAATTGATCCAAAATATCGACAATACCGATACCAAGTCGGTATCGGTATTAGTATCAGATCGACACTTGTGTGGTGAGATTAATACTTTAGTTTTGGGTTTCTAATTTGTAGTGTACTTTAGTTTTAGTACTTTTTATCAACTCGACCTTAAAAAAAAAAAAAAAAGAAAAAAAGTTTTGTTTTGATTTATTCTTAAATTATCATTTTTGCACTTTGTTATTCCAAGAAAAGATGCACACACATGTTTTTTATTGTTTCTGTTTATCATTAATATTTATGTATATGTAATAAAAAAGTATTTTGCCTGTATTTGGAGAATATTTTTGCCTGTAAATATTGTCCAAATTCTGTCCAAAGTTTTACAAAGCATTTTAAAAGCAAAAACCACAAAAACACCCAAAAGGTAAGAAGTTTACTTTTATATCAAACTTAAATAAAAAGTATAGATATTGGTGTTGCTGGCCCTGTATTTAACTTGGCATCAGATCGATACCAAAATATGAAATATCAAACATCTCTAGTGATCGAGTGATCACTCAAAAGGCGAGAAGACGAGCAGGGCATTCTGGGTAAATACAACCAAAATCGACAAACGAGTCTAACAAGAGAAATGGCTCATGGTTAAAGGTTTACAAAGGTTTTGGTTTGTTTGATACAGGAAAGAGAACCAGAGCAGCTGGAAATGGAACAAATGTTGCACATTTAGTCTCCAGATGAGCACAGTCTACACAAACCAGCTCAATAGAAAAAAATATAATGAAATTAAAGAAAAACGCTCTTTTTGGTATTTGAAAGGAAATGATTCCAATGACTCATATTTAGCTTTAGGCTAAACGAAGAAAAATGAAAAAAGGCACGCTTTTCAACATTGGTTTAACGTCTTTTTAATGTTGTTTTTAATACTGTTCTTTAGTTATTTTACATCCAACTTAAAGCTCATTGTCTAACAGTAGCAGCCCATGGAGAATAAGTGCAATATGTACTTTTTCTTTTACAGAAAAACAAACAGAATAAATCAAAAAGTATGTTTCTGAGAGTATTTTATGCGTGATGAGTTATTCTGCTGAGTAATCCAACTGTACAAATAAAGAATAATAACTACATAGATTTATCAAAACATGTTGCTGTCCACTTTTCTACCCGTTCCACTTCATGTCACTGTAACACAACCAGACAGATGCTCAACATGAAACAGACTAATGTGTACAATATTCACACAAAGTACGTTATTATAGACACACGGGACAAATGTCCTCCTTCAGTGTCTGAGAACCGTCTTCTCCTTCTGTCCAAGCAGGACGCTGCGCTTCCTGCCTGAGGGAGTCCAGTTCAGTCCAGCTGGTCTTTACATCACGCAGCAGCGAAACGGTTCCGTCTGAGCTCCGTCTGTCACTCTGCCCGGCGGCCTCATCTGAGGCTGGACCGGGCCGCACAGGAAACAGGAAGTAAACGTTCCCGGGATGACGCCGTGGAGGTACGGTGAACCTAGGCAGAGCCGCAGACCGATGTGTACTGGACCAGAGGGACGGCCAGGTCCAGGTACTCCTGCAAGTTGACGGACAAAGAGTTAGAGCTGGCCTTCAACTTTAATAAGGTGACACACGATTAGCATCATGCAAGTGGCTGGTTTAAAAACAAAATGAGCTGCATTACATTCTGCCTTGTCTGTCAGATAAACTGACCAATCAGAACAGGCCGTGTTGTAACGGATGAAGTAAAGATGAAGAAACTGAAGGTAAACATTTTAAGTTTCTGTTACCACTTTGACCAGTAATACCTACAGAAGAACAGTCCCACAGCATCATGCCAACACCACCGTACGCAACAGCTGGTAAAGAGTTCTTATGTTTGAAAGCTTAGTGTTGATTCCAGAACTGTCCGCCTGACTCTGGAGTTTTCTCCCAACTTTTGTTGTCGCCATATTGTGGACTAACATCAGCGCCACCAGGAGGAGAACGGAGAACTGTAATTTATCGACAGCTGAAGTAAACTGCTTGTGTGGGGAAAGAAATCTATCAGTTCAAAAAGCTAATGAATAGACTCATAAACACAGAAACACAGGACATTATAAATATAATTTCAGTACGTTTTAGTTGGTTTTATAAATGCACAATATAGTTCCAGTTATTTAGAGATTTTCCCCATTAATTACCGTTTTTATTTATTTCACTTATTAAAAATGTTTTTTTCAATTTTAGTTTTTATTTTGTTAGCTACGATCAACTTCTCTAATTCTAATAAAAATCTACAGATCTTTGATCTTTGACAGGTTATTAGATCGTTCCTGTCTTTGGGGCCATTGGTCGACCTGGTGACTGATATCAAACAGTTCCTGTTATGTCTGCGAAGGGAAACGACCAGTCGCATCCAATCATGAATTTCAACCCCAAAGTTAAAAGATTTTTTCCCTTTTCAGGTTAAAATTCTCTCTAAAACCTTCAGTGCACGTCACAGAACAATTTAGGTGAATATATGTTTGCATTTGAGGCTGCATGTGTATTTTTGACCGAGTGTGGATTCAATAAAGAAAACTTTTACACCCTAGTGTCACATTTAGAAATCATTGAAACTAAATGCTCTTTTCCCCATCCTGGAAAAAAGAGCCATTCAAATAAATCCCACTGCAGCTGGATAGGAACAACAATTCCTCCAAAGTTGTATGTTTGTTACCTGGTTGGCCATATTGGAAAGCGTTCGATCCAAGTCTTCTACGAGCTGCTGGAAGGTGGGCCTCCGTGCTGGAACAGCATGCCAGCATTCCCTCATCATCAGATACCTGAAATATTAACAATCATAAAGGCAGCTGTTTTGGGGAAATCTGCAGATGGAGTTAAGGAGGAGGAAAGCCAGTGATGCACTCACAGCTCCTGAGTGCACGCGGAGGGTTTTTCCATGCGGTGTCCCTCCTTCAGCAGCTTAAAGAGCTCCTCCACGGGGACGCCGGGGTAAGGAGAGCCTCCCAGGGTAAAAATCTCCCACAGCAGGACGCCAAAGGACCACCTGCAGCAGCAGCAGCATAGAATCAACGTGTAGAATGTGGAGATTGATCTGCAAACTTGAAGTTCAGGTTTAGAAAAGTGTAACCCTGCAGAGAAACTATCTGATGGAAAAGTAAAGCTGGGGAAACATAGAATATCATAATGACTGAATGCAATTTTAGGAATTTTTCTTAGTTTCTTTTAAGTAGTTACTGTGGACAGGTTTTTGTACCACTTTACGTTTTGCAGGACGTGTTTAGCGTGAAACAGACCAGTTCAGTCGTTTCACTTCTGTTCTTCATCGACTCAACGAGGGAATCTGAACGAAGCCTGTCAGAGCCTTAAAGATGGTGCTGGTTTTTATTTTATTTTTCGATTTACTTTTGAAATTGATTTAGTTAATTACAGGGTCTAATTACTCAATCGATAAAATAAGCTCAATTTTAAAATCAAAAACCATGTATAGTGCTAAATTATTGAATAAACACTTAAGCTCAACAACAAAGATATTTACTGTTGTGTTATTCATTCAGTTTTCCAGAGTTTCAGAAAGTTCATTCATGGAGCATCTTTAGAAATGTAGACTGTGGTCGCTGACATTAGCATTAGCTGCTACATGTTTTGCATTGAGATGCTGTTTTAGGATGGAATAGCTTTGCTGATAAGCTAACTTTTTTTTTTTTCAGCAAAACTTGAACACAATAGTCTTATCAGCTTCCAATCAGACTGTTTTTTGAAGCAAAACTTGACCCCTAGTGGCCCAAGAGTATTGCCTTTGCTTGGTCATCTCTGCTGTCTGCGGATGTCGCTTGTGCAGCAGATTCTTGGTGTACCAGAAACACGTATACAAAGGATCCAGCCCTGGATTTTGGTAGGTCTTTTTTTTTTTTTCTTTTAAAGCGGTTATTTGTGTTAAATTGTTATCCAAGTAATGAATTAACTTAAGTTCCAACTCCAGCTTTCACACAACAGTAACTTCAGAAGTCCAAGCAGTAACCAGCCTTGCAGAGATTTGCGCCAGTCTCCTGCTCAATCTTTGAGCTTGAAAGCACCGATACTTCTGACTAACTTCAAAGATGGTATAAAAAAAATGTAAAAACTGTGCATAGTAGATAACTCACACATCACTTTGGTGTGTGTATATCCGATCAAACAACGCTTCAGGAGCCATCCACTTCACAGGTAACCGACCCTGCAGACACATTAGCACATTAGCATCTGGTCATACTGTTAATAAATCTACAACAAGCTTCCTTAAAACAGTTGCGCTTACATTAGTGGTCTTCTTGTAGTAGTCAATGTGATGGATGTCTCGAGCCAGGCCAAAGTCGGCAATCTTCATCACATTGTCCTCAGTGACCAGGACATTCCTGGCGGCTAAGTCTCTGTGAATACACTGAAACGAAACAGAACCAGTGAATGAATACTGAAATCACAAGTTTTATTTTATTATTTAAAAAAAAACAAAAAAAAAACTCATTCCAAAATATGACTGGAGGGAAAGAGAACCTGGCTTTATAGGCTAAGCTCACAGGTTTGTCAGCCAACATCAAAACATAACAGCCTGCAGATTGCAGCAAAAACTGAACCAAATTCTAAGGTTGTTAGGTAGAGCTTTTTAGTGGTCAGACATGTACAATATCTGACACCGGGGGGATTTTTTTCGGACCTTTTTTGAAGCAAGGTAAGACATTCCTCGAGCCACTTGGTAAGCAGCAGACACCAGCTCCCTGATCTCCAGACTGCCCAGACTAGCCTGCCGCAGGCCGCTCCAGTACTCCAGCCCGGCGGGCCGACGAGCGCGCAAATACTCCCTCAGATTCCCCTGAGATGCGTACTCCACCACCACATACAGAGGGCCTGATCCAGGGCACGGCAACACATCCGGGGGAGAACACACACTGGTTAATGAGCAGAACTCTCCGCACACACACACCGCAGCCGTTCAAAGACTTCAGCACTCACCGCCCTGAGTGCAGGCGCCCAGGAGGTTGATGATGTTTTTGTGTTTCCCTATCATCTTCATCATCTCCATTTCAGAGATCAGGTCAGACAAGTCCTTCTCTGTGGCATCCGCTGAACACAACAACGTGTCAATGATTAGAACGTCTACTGCAGCAGGGAGCACAACAGATCGGCTGCAGGATGTAACTTTTGTTTTTTTTTAAAAAGTTTTTTTTTTTACATATTTGTTAAAATTACAATTATGTTTTAACACTGTAATATAAAGCAGACAATCTGTGGAGAAATAAAACATTTCTCAAGTAACCTTAAAGGCTGCCTAACCTTGGCCATGCTAAGACTGGTTAGCATGGCCAACCATGAAGGAAGACAAACTGTTTTCCTTTAACAGTGAGCTCTGATTGGTTGTTTTTGGTCGGGAGCGGTGTATTTCTTCAGATGGCAATAATAGCTCAGGGAGAAGGTAGAGGAGATCGATCTTTTCATAGATTATCTGTCTCATATTATACTGTCACGATACTGTGACAATTTTAATAAACATAAAAAAGCAACAACATGCTTTTGTAAAAGTTACATAATGCAGCTTTAATGAACAGAAAATGGTAATTAAAAAAAAGAGTAGCTTCTGTCATCTCTCACCTTTGAGCATCTTTACAGCCACTTTGGTTAGCCGTGTGGGTCTGTTCTTGTCGATCCCGATAGCCTCAGCCAGCACCACCTGACCAAAGCAGCCCTCTCCCAACGGCTTCCCCAGGGTAAGCCTGAAACAAATGCAGAGTTGCCAAGAGCTTAGCAGAAAGTGTCCGGAAGATTAGATTTTCTGATACTTGGGGATGGAGAATTACGCTGGACTAAAACACAAAACCCAACCTATAAATGAAAGCATAAGTCAGATGCTCAACCCTCTGTAGACAATGGGTTGGACACCAATAAGACCTGTTAATACTGCAGTGTTTCAGTGCCTTAGGACTTTTCGCCATAGAGGACCAATAATGAATCTTCACTAAGGTTGAGGATGATTCTTAAGGTTTAGGGTTTTAAGGTTTAGTTCTTAAAGACGTTGGCTTTATTAATTACATCGTCTTCCTCCTCCATACGTCCATTTTCCAAGTCTTGCCAAAGATCCTCAAATAGATTTAGGTCTGGACCAGCAGCAAATCGCCTGCTTCCACCTTTTTGTTTAGTCCCACACATGTGACGTGGTAAACTGCTGGTGCTTTTTGTAAAATGAAACTTTTGTGGGGGCTTGACTGCTTTTGGAGACATTGGGTAAAGACGTACCGTTCACGCGGCAGCTCCCATCCAGGATCGTACGGAAGTTCGTACTCCGACACTCCAGCCAGGATGGTGGTGGCAGCACTGGAGAGACGCGACTGATGCATCAAACACATCCCTGACTGCTGGGAGGTCGAGGACTCAACTGAAACCTGCAGAGATAGACGGGTCATGTGAGAGTCTTCGCATCAGATCAGGAAGACAATTGAGTGGGTGATCTGAACGCTCACTGCCAGCCGGCCTCACCTGTCTCCTCAGAGGAATGCTCTTGGCTAACTTCTGCACCGCCAGCTGGCTATTAAAGTCCCTTTTCTTCTGGGCGCAGCAGAGCCGACACATGACTGCGGAAACCGTTAGAATGATGATGACGAAAAAGCCCAGGCAGTAGATGAAGATCTCCAAGTATGTCTGCGAGGGCACCGGTGAGGGCAGTAACTCTGAGGAGAGGGAAGTCATGGTGACCAGAGAGGAGAGAGTCCGAGTTCTGGTGTGCGTGGATTCCATGCGAACATACCATCGACCACAGTGAGCCACGCCGAGTGGTAAGACACTCCGATGGAGTTCTCCGCCAGGCAGGTGTACTCTCCAGCATCGTCCAGGGAGACGTTCTTCAGAGTCAAAACCTCCATGTCTTTTTCTGTGGTGTTCAAACCTGCAGCCTGACGGCAACATAGACATTAAGTCCAGATCAGAAACAAACACAGAATGGAACCTGGAACAGACATACAAACAGCAGCATTCACAGGGTACGCAGGTGGATATTAACTCTTTAAATCAAAACCTAGTTTACTCAGTAACACTTTTCAGAGTTGGTAAAGTTAACTCTACTCTGCTAAAAGAATAGTACAAATCTCAATCTTCAACTTGACTGGTAAATAAATCTTCTGTAATTGAAAAAGAGGCTGAAGTGTTTCTCCTCATTATCCCACCACTTCCTACAAACCCAATCTGACTGTCTGCTGACCAGAGAAAGAAAAATGAGACCAGTGCCGTGCAGCAGAAACCAGCTCGGCCACCGCTACAGTAAATCATTACAGCCCACTGGCATGCATCGGCCACACGGCCCGCAGATCCTCTTCCGCATACTGACTGTAACAACAGTGTTATGCTCAGCTTCCACAGAGCAGTACATCATGGGCTGGTGCGGTTCGGTGCTCTATTTTATGGTCCGGAGTATTCAGGAGAGCGGCTCCAGCAGCAGTTGGACTCTCACTGGACAGGCGGGGTCAAACCCAAACCCTTTAACTTGGCGTCATTCTAATACAACAGCAAAAGTGATGCATTTATGTCTGTCGAAAGAAGTAACATTTTTCTTCACCTCAAGAGACCAGTACGGCTTCACCAAATCCACCAAACACTTTCATCGACACACTCAGGGTATCAATGTCTTTGCTAAGCTAGACTGAAATTTGCTTAATTTCAATTCATTGAAACTAAATTTACAAACAAACACCGCCTGTGTGCTTTACGTACCTTGAGAACCATGACGAACGGGTGTCCGTCTGGTCCCTGCTTGCTGCCATTGACGGTTATGTGTTTGAACCACTGGATGTGAGGCTGCGGGTCACTGAACACTTTGCACGCAAACTCCACATCGGTTCCGACAACAGCCGTCTGATTGGCCGGCAGGCCTGCCTGCAGTATGGGTCTGTGAGGAGAACGCTCTGCAGCAGAAACGTTTGGACAAAGGTCAGATGAAGGTCAAAAGCTGCACTTAGTAACACACTTCAGTTCACTAAAGCATAAAAACTCTATTGGATATAAAAGTAAATGTGCTAGGATCAGGAATGTCCTGTGTTGTATTTGCCAAAATCTTTGGAAAGGAAGCCTATTTTCAACCTAACGTGTTGGAGGAAGAAAAGTGGAGGATCAGAAGAGATCGGATGAAGGACAGGAGGAGATGCAGAAAATTGGTGGACACAGGAGGCCCTCGGTACAGAAGGGTCATTCTGATGCCCAGAACATCGACATATCTCACCGATTACGTCCAGAAGGAAGGTGTGTTTCAGGCTGCCGTGTACATTCTCCACCACACAGGTGTAGTTCCCTCGATCAGAGGGAACCACTGACTCCATTATGAGCGTCCCCATGTGTTCTCTGAACTGTTAAAGAGCAGAAGATTTAATATATCTCTTTAAAACCAGATATACTGTTCCTACTCTAGCTGCATTTTCATTGACTGAAAATATTGCTCAGTTTGACAAAGTTTTGTCAAACGTCAGACAGACCTTGAAGCCTCCGATTCGCTGGTCTTTCCTGAACTCCTTCCCGTTCTTGTACCAACGCAGGCTGGGCAGTGGGTTCCCTGTTGCTTGACAGCGGAACTTGACGGTTCTGCTGGCAGGCACAGCGTGGAGCTGCTTTTCCATCTTCTCTGGCATCACCCACTGCGGCGCCAGCGCTAACGAGGAGACACCACAGCATAAACACGATAAGATCAGCCATTCACAGCTCAGCTGCTTGCAGGCAAAAGTTCAGGAGACCGAACGCCGTTGAGGGAATTACGTTGGAGCTTTTCGTTGCTTGTTGACATTTCATTGGATAGTTTATTTTCCTCTGAGGATGACTCTTCATCTTCTTCGTCTTCAGAAGACTTTGCTGCAAGAGATTTTAAAAGAGATTTAGAGTAGATTTCTTTCATGTAGGAGAAACAGCCATAAAGGTGCTTTAAGAGAAATAAAAACAGCTTAGGATCCACCTCTGTGCTCGGCACAAAGAAACTGTCAGTGCTTCTGCTCAGGCTGCTGCAGCAGACGGGCGCTATCGCCAAGCACAGTTACACCCCAACCACTTCCCAGACATCCTCCCCATAAATCTGGACCCATAACCAACAAGCTTAAAACACACACATCCTGTCAGCCGGGGGAGATGGTTGATGTTTTATGTTTAAGATGGCATCAGTGCTCCTTTAAATCACCTTGATGATGTTGCATGTCAGAAGAAAAGGCAAAAACTGAAAATGGAAGAAGTTGAATGCAGACTGACTATTGTTGAGTTATGTTTTCATTCATTACAGCAATGTCTTCATTCATGAGGACATTGCCTCATTGAATTTCTTGGTACACTTTTAATACTGATTAAGCATAATATTAAGACATGCATGGAGTCCCTTATGTAACAGACTGTGTATCCTGACACCTTTCAGTCATTTGGGTTGCAGTACGTTGGGATGAAAGCCCCTGTTTTCCTCAAGACACCTCGGCTCCCATCCTGCAGCTGGTTGTTCCTTCCTTGGGGAATTTCTGAATAACATCTGATAGATGATTGTAGCAGTAGGAACTGCAGTAATTACATTATATTGTGACATCTGCAGTCATGCCGATCTGAGTAGAAAACGACTTTTCCGATTGAATTCTGACTTCAGAAGGCTGAACCGTTTATTTTCTTCAAAGGGGGAAGTTTTATATACTTTCTAGACACATTGTGCCATTTTATTGCACAATCAAGTAACTTTGTTGCCTTTAGTAGTTATAAAAAGCTTATTTATATCAAATGTGACTTAAAAGAAAATTGACTTTACAGTTTAACACCTTGAAATTGTGTCTCTATTTAAAAACTCCTTCTCTTTATGAAACTCCTCCTCCAGGAACATGGCTCCTCTATTAACCCTTTAACAACGTTTTCACCAGCATTGCGCTGAGAAGTATCTCCTATAATGAGCTCAGCAGATGCTCAGTTCCACCAGGTGTTTGCTAATTGCTGCTGGCTAGTCAGAAGGAGCTTTGTGAGGCAGAAGCTTGGAAGCTGCTCCTGAGGAGGAGCTTTGTCCTTGAAGGCGGGGTTAGGTCCACACAGACATTTGAACAGCTGAATGGTTGCCATGGGAGATTCGGTCATTCATAAACATGCGTGAAAGAATCAAAGCAACACTCCAGGTATGTTTTTAATGAGGGGATAACATTATAACATGATGTGAAGCTCCAAAAAGTAGATTTTCCATAATACTGCCCTAATAATAGAAACTCTCTTTCTGAGACCAATATGGTCAACCTCACATTGGTCTCAGCGACAGTCAGCTAGAGCCCAGATGGTGACCAACACTGACCATAGTCGCAAATGTGCAGCTGAGGTTCAAACACTGACCACTTTCGAGGCATGAGCAGAATTCAGAGAAGTGGTGTGATTTCAGAAAGCACGCAGCAGAGCAGAGGGAGCTGGGAAATTGAAAGCAGGCCTTGTTTATAAAAGGGGGCTGGAGCAGAGAGACGAGATCTGATGGATTCTTGACTGAGATGAAAACAAGAGTTTACAATGGTGCTACAGACAAGTCAGCTGGAGCCCAGATGGTTGGTGAAACACAACCAAATACACACAGGCATGCTAGATGTATACATGCATATTCATAAACAAAGGGAGAGAGGAAGGAGCATAAATGGTGCCTGAAAGTTCAGCTTTATGCTACGCCAGTTGGGCACAGTGAGCCCGTAACAGAGAGCGACAGGGTGCATGTGTTCCTGTGTTTCTGTGTCTGGACGGAATCTACAGACCATAACCAGAACCCACAGAGCCAAACCATGGTTACGCCATAAAAAAAAAAGAGAGAAGAAAAACAAAGAAAGAAAAATCCCTTTAACCATTTTCAGACGCCTCTGAGCCAAAATCAGCCAAACCCAGAAAAAGTCACCATCCTCTTAACGAAGTAACTCCTTTGGAAGGTTGTTTTTTTTTTTTTGTTTTTTTTTTTTTTTTTTTAGCCCTTTATATAAGAGCACAAACTGAAATGCATGCAACCAGAGCTGAGATCAGACGTGAAAACAAAAGAGAGCAGCAGGGACCTCCAAGCGAGAGCCAAACAATTCGTAAGGAAGCCGAGACCACTTTCAAAAAGAGCTGACTCCAGGACTTTAGTGAGCAGAGGAGCATGGGAAATCAGTTTCAGTTCAGTGGTGTGAATCCAGAACATGAGGAAATTATTACATTCAATTTGAATTTTATTTGGTCAGACAACAGAAAGCCAATTCAGTTTTTGTCTCAGATTAGTTTAATCTCTACGTAAATACAGGTTGACTGGTCAAAGAGGTTCAGCAAAGTAGCTGAGTAGCTGGTCCCTGAAATTTACTGGTAAGTTTTGAAAATCATTTATGTTGTGACACCACTCAGTTCCTTCAGGCAGTTGTGAGGTTGTGATGTCAACTATTAATGCAAATTCACTCATCAGTCGCAAATTTTGCGCAAATTTGCAATTTTCATCAGTCATGACAACTTTTCTGTCAATCTGACCAATCACCTTAATGTTTTCAGTATTTCCTTATTTTCTGACCAATCACTGAAACTCAGCTGAATTTTGACCAATCCACTTGGCCCCTTTCTAATTGAACTTCCTGTTTCACAACATTTCTTGAAAACCTGTGAGATGAAAACATGAGTGACACTAAAGAGCAACATTGATCTTTATAACATTAATCTGAGATGTTGTGAAGGATTTGCTTCTACTGTGTCTACAGTTCATGTTAACCTGAATAAGACAATATGGAATTATTCTTTTGCACTTTGACCTCTCCTCAGGACAGGATAAAGCTGCTATATCAAGAAGGACCCTGAAAATGTTTAATAACAAACCATGTTAAAACCCTGCGTCTTTTTTGGGAAGGTTATGTGCAGCGATTTGAACGTTTCGAAAGACGGCGAAAATAAGACTTTAAATAATTCACAACTTTGGCAAATCAGTAGTTTTAGGCAACAAACAATCACAAAAACCATCGTGGAGGGACTGAGTAAGCCTAAACTGTTGCTGAGCGCAGAGACTTTATGGAGAACAGTGGAGCCATGCAAAACAACTCAATTGGGACTGAATGGTTCATGAAAAAAACACAACCCTCAATGGTTTACTGGTCAAGGTCTGGGACACAGTGAGCTCTGTAATGTGATGCATTTCTGCACCAGTTCCACAGTGAGAGCAGAGCAGCAGGCAGGCCAGTCATGGGAATGCCAAGCAGTAAACACAAAGTGGCCTCAGCAGCAGTCTGCTTCAGTCTGCTTCAGTCTGCTGTCTGCCAGCGTTTCAGATGCTCTAGTATAAACGTGTGCCTTCAAACAGATTTCCTCTCCTGTTGCTTTTTATGTTGCGCTGAAATGTCTCAGAGCTTTAAACACGTGTTAAATCAGACAAAGATAAGCTGAGTAAATTTGGTTTAATAATGCTGAATGCTCTTATGAAGAACTGAAGCCTCTCCAGCCGGCTTCGCCCTGTGAACATCATCTATATCAGATTTAATTCCAGACTTTGACTTGGCCCATCCATAACCTCCATTTTAGTTTTTGAGCCATTCACTGGTTCAATACATTTATTTACTGTATGTATCTGTAAAAGTGACCTACTGCAGCTGTAACAGTAGTAAGAAAGAGCTGAATGAGACTCTGACCATGTGCAAACACATGTGGCACACATGTGGTTTATGCTAGCAGCAACGGATCCAACATGTTGTCTCATCTATCAAAACATCCCTGCAAAAGTGTTCAACAGCCTGTTAGAAAAAATAAGCAGGACCTCCCAGTTACTGTTGTTTACAGAGCAGAACAAAACCGAAAACCACCAACCTGGAACTAAGAACCAAACAGAACCATGGTTTTTATGACCAACTTTGCTTTTCTATGAGTTTTTCCCTCAATCTTTAACTAAACTCGATCACGTGTCAAACAGACAGCCGAATTACTCTATCAGCTGTCGCTTCAAAGGCTCTGACCTGTGTCCGTGTCTTCTGTGGCTGGTCTGGATTGGACCTGGACCAGCAGCAGGACCAGGACATATGGAAGCAGGAAGCAGCAGCGGGAACCCATCACATTCGACCGCATCAACTCACTGGGACTTTTGCACTGCAGAGAGAGGAAAGAGATGATGAAATTAGAACACAATGAGATTAAATGTTCCTACTTTCTGTGGATTTTTCCAGTCTTGAGGTGCGTTGAAAAACTTTAGGATCTCCCTTCGTTTTATGGAGCAATGAAAATCTCATTTAGGTCGTGCAACACACAGACTTCTTCTGATTCTTTCAAGAAAACACACAGATGCTCTAATGTCTCTGAGTCAATTCCCAGCTAAACCATTAAAACCAGAAGGTCTGCGTCCCCGTAGCGCAGCTGGTGCTGGTCAAGTATAGACTAATACTGCATCAGCTGTTCATTGAGAATTTAAGTGCAAACGTTTAATGTCATTATTAATCTGGAGTAACTGTGACCACAGTCAGTGGTTTTTGTCACTATGGAGAAAAAGTTAGTTATAATTTAGTTAGTTAGAGTTTATTTGTTTGGCGTCATTCACCATAAAAGCTGCCCGGTTCCAGTGGGATTACAGGACACAAACACATCAATAACATCCTTCCTCTCTAGAAGAGCTTCTGAAACATAGCGAGCTAACTGAAACACACAACCCTTAAATAAATACTGCAGTTTGTCTTCGTCACCCAAATAACAGAAATCTGAATAAACGTCAAGAACTTTACCATGCAATTATTTAACAAAATATACCTGCTATAGAAGTCCCGACAGAAAATGTGTTTTGTGAATCTGTGATCCAACATTTTAATAAACCTGTTCCAAAAATCTTACCATATCTCCAAAGTATCTGACCTCACACGGTTCCATCCACATGTCCACATGAGGCCGTTTTAGGAATGTTTCTGGTCATACTTAGGAAATAGCTCAGCACTCTGGACTGGACTTTCTCACTATAGGGTTGTTGACAATGACCCCACACTCTAGAACTGGACAGACAGGATCTGTCCAGGTTTATAACCCAGGTCACAACAGCTGAATCTAACTGTACATTCTTCAACTTTAAGATGTTCATCCACATCCACATCCACATTAAATTGGTCTTAAGCTTAAATTGGTCTTAAAATTGGTCTTTAGCTTCATTTTGTTACGCCAAAAATAAACAGCACTTAGCAGTTTCTGAAGATCAGGTACATTCTCAGCACAAAGCACAATGTCATCTGCATGCAGTCACATACAGACCTTAAGATCACTTACACTGTAAAAAAAAATACATCTCTAATTTATGGTGAAATACCAGAAGCTGTTGGTTGCCAGAATTTTACCATTCATATTTGATCATATTTAGTGAGATGCACAATCAGTCCCACATTCACCTCTTTACCGTTACCAGGTCATTTATTTATAATGCAAAGAGCGGGAGACCGGACATGACATTGTTTAACATCTTATGAGAACCGGCCTGTTCTGAAGTCATTCACATGAACACAAAAACCTGTACATGTATTAATAACTAATTAAACTGAATGAAAATTAAATGTAGTTGAATACTTGAACATTTTGACGGGTAGAATTAGATTATTACTGGATTTTTTGGGCCCCGTCAGTCAAAATGACAGACAATAAAAAGTCCATCTGAGCCAACAGCAGAACGATTTGATGAGAAGAAAAATGCACTCTGGGACATCCAGAGTCCAGAACTAAACCTAACGGGAAACTCTGTCGGGAACACCTCTTCAGATGCCCTTCATAATCTGAAAGATTACGAGACCTGGGTTTTTCTTTTCTGGCTGGCAAGTGGAGCGTCCAGCAGGACATAGCGTGACAAGACGTCATGTTGCTCGGCTCTCCACCATGTCTTTTAAGGAATCGCTTTGCTTCAGGATGTCATTCTGGCATTTATGTTTTCAAAATAAATGGTAAAAAATATTAAAAACATCCAAACGGATGTGTGTTTTATTTTATTTCTTCCAGGACATCTGTCAAAATAAAATGAAACAAATCTCAGCCTTCACACAGATTTTGTTCAGAACTGAAGAAAAACAGACAGAGAGTGAGGAGAGTGAAGAAAGCTGGTAGAGGCTGCAGAAGGGGGACAGTAAATGACATTCATCATCTTATGAGGCTCATAAACAAGATGAGGACTGTTTGGCCGCCCGCGCCCGAGCGTCTCATTACAGCGTCTGCCCCAGCGCGCTGCTGCGTGCAGAGCACATGCATGCGGTTGAGGGTGGAGTGTGATGAGCAGAGCAGCGGAGGGTGCCAGCTTCATGCAGACATAATTAATACGCTCAACACACACATACACACAGACAGACGCCTGTTTAATTAGTGTTGAGTCTTTGTTGGTTTACCCAGAAGATGCACAAGGATCAGGCACCGCAGCGGACGCCTTCATTCACATATTCGGCAAATGCAACTGAAAGCTGGAGCTGTTTGGATCAAACTCCACGGTAACTAGAACGCTACTGTTGTTTTAGATCCCTTGTTAGTTAGTTAACGCCAGGAATAAAACCAATCATTTTTCACTTCTGTACAGAACTTGTGTTCACTGTTGCTTAGAAGAAATCTTTATTGCTCCAGTAGGCAGAGGAAAGAGTCAGGGAGAAGACATTATGCAATCACACTATAAAAAACTGGTAAACATATTGGAGAAGTACAAAGGAATTTTCCATTATGATTTTTAACAGTTTTTTTTTTTTCCTCTGTAATTTGTCCTTTACACTTTGCATCATGGGAACAAGAACCTTGAGACAACATTAGAAGTTCTCACTAACCAAAACCAGAGCATCGACTATTTGGACTTAAGGTAGATTTCATAGTTTTATTAACCTTTTTGGCACATTTTTGGTAATTTAAAATAAATTTAAGTAAAATATTTTGAAATACTAGTAGTTTGGGAGACTCACGCCAGCAATATATTATATATAAAAAAAACAAAAAAAACACAAATTTTCTAATCTTATATTGACAGGACATTATGGCTCTAGTTTTGGTCTTTATGGGTCACAGGCTCTTTCCACAGGACCCTTTTTTTTTATTTAGCTTCAGTTTTACTCAAAAAACCAGAAGAGCTCACCATATCATTTTAAAACGCTGTGTTTGCTCGTGGTTACACAAGTAAGATGCTGTGACTGCAGCATTTGTTTTTCAAACTCCAAACACCGTCCGCCGTCGTCTCATGATGAGTTACACTTGCTGGCTAGATTTTATTTGACCACCATAAGAAGAATATTTGCCATGTCACTCCCAATAATAAGAGGACTGTGTTATGGCAAAAACTAAATAAAACTGTTCAACTGTGACCACAACGTTTTGGAAAAGCTGCTGCAAAATCACAACAATCATAAAAAAAGATTGAAGCATCCTGGAGGGACTGATTATCTACACCAGCAGAATAAAAGGTTTTGTTAAAAATGCCGGGTCTTGGTAATGTATTAAAACCTAGACCATAACACTTCATTTTATTCGTTTTTTTTTTTTTTTTGCACCATTATGACCACCAATAACCTGAACATCCCAGCTTAAAACAAGCTTCAGTGTTTTATAGAAACATTAAAAAACCCAGTCCAAATAAAAACCAGCAGATCTGGTGGATATTTTCCAAGCTCCACCTTTGACCAAAAAGCCACAGCCCTCCTTTTTCTACAGCATCAGAGGGATTTAAATTTAAAGCAACAGGCATTTTACCAAGAACTGGATGTCCCTCCAAAACTGACAAAAAGGTACAGGAAGTGTGTAACACACACACACACACACACACATCCTACCCCACATTATGTCTGGGATGTGGAGTAGGGTGGCAAGATGGAGGCGTTTCCTCACGATGAAAACATCTCCATTAAGCTTGACATACTGTTATTTTGAAGTAAAAAGGGAAGTAGTTCCCACATTATACTGATGTTGTATGTATGACAATCCTGAAGGAAAACGTGTTGGGAGCTGAAATATTCTGAAGACTGGGGTTGGGTTCTGCTTCCCAGTTCAGATTTCTATGCCGTTCAAGTCTCTAATGGGATTTTCTGTTGGTTTTATTGACATTCAAGTACATAACATTCACCTTCTTGAGTTTTATTGTTCTTTATAAATCAACCAGTGAAACACTGACAGAGCTGGCTTGTGCTTTTGGTATCAGACATCTGAGGCCAACATGGATTAATTCAAAACTTGGACTGCATTCTCCTGGATTACATACAGATTATTCAAATCCTAGTATATAAACAGAGATGCATTGATTTCATGAAATGCCTTCATTGCATAAAAATGAATTGGAAATAGAATTTTTAATAATGCTATTTTCAAACCATTGAAAATGGAAATTTCAATGCTTTTTTTTAATAATCTAAATCAAATCAAGTTCCTGAACCTTTGGTCATATTGTAAAAATCTATAAAAAACAAACAAACAAACAAAAAAAGACATCTTGTGAGTAAAAAGAAACTCATTACAATGGATGAGTGTATTAATAACTGAAAAGGCCAAAGTGATCTATGAGCTGGACAGAAACTTGAGACAAACTAAAGATAATCATAATAATCGAAATATATTTTTCAATCAATGTAAAAAAGTTGAAAAAACATGTGTGATAATCCTTTCACTTCACAATAACACATTGCGTAATATTTGTATTATACAGGACTGCAAGTCTCCGGGAGAATGAATACTTTTGCGCTGTGTTAACGCTTCGATTTCGAGGCACAGTGACACAGCTGTCAGAGCTGCTGCCTCTGAGCCAGTAGGTCCTGGGTTGAAATGTGGGCCGGGCGGGCCGAGGCCTTTCTGGTGGACCTGATCCAACTCCCCAGACCAGCACATGAAAAGAGTCGGAGTGGAACGAAGCAATCGGACTGAAAAGAGCTTCCCCGGCTGCACAGCGCAAAGAAAACACCCCCCCAAAAAAACCCCTGCATGGATTCAGGAGCATTACACAGGCCTAAAAATCTGATGGAGGTAAACAGAAATCTGACCCAGTCGGAGTGTGTAGGTCCTTGTGTTTTCTCATCTGGGTCCTAAAAGTCTCCATCCTGGTGTTACTCAGTCTGCGCTGGAGCCCTCACCTACACACCAGATTCTGCAGCCGGCTGGCAGATCCACATAGCTCTCATACTAACATACCAGCTGCTCATGGCTTTTATCCATCCAGGCTGGAAAATATACACACAAGTGCCCAACAGGAAGTGAGGCAGAAGGCTGTAAACCTTCCACAGACTTTGTTTAAACCATCACAGAGAAGAGAGCAAGCCAAAGAGGAAAATGGTCCAGGTTTGTTTTGCTTCAGACCCAAACGTCTTGAGGGTTTTAGAGGAAAAGTGACTCACCTGTATCATGCAAACGCCACATATTACAGTTCAGCATGAGAAGTGATGACTTAACATCCTGAAATATGGTGTTGGCTTTACAAAAATCTGTTCTATTGATCTATATTTAGGACCAAAGCCAATGTTAATAATCAGCTGCAGTTCTGCAGCAGTAAAGCAGGGCTGTTCAAACATGCTGGAAACATGGACCAAAAAAAAAAAAAAACATTTTTAAAAACAAAAATTTATACAAAGCTTTGAGATTTTTTAAACTCAGGATGGAATATTTTGAGTAGATTTCTTTTTGTAGGAAAGGAATTTGTAAATCATTGTGGATCCAATATTCAAAAAGTTTTCACATCTTTTCCTTAAAGAAGAAAAGGCAATACCTTCATTTATTTTAAGACTTAGTCCACTCTCAGCAACAAAAACAAGATTAAGGTCAGCTTTATTTAGAAAGTTTTCATAACTTTAATTAAAAGCAGATTTTGGAGTTCTAAAGTCTGTTTCAGTGTAGAAATCAATGAAAGCAGAAAGTTTGGCTGTTAAAGGGGAAGTGTTGTGTAAAATCTGCTTTTTTGAGCTTTACACAATATTATGATGTTTTCCTTCATCAAAAATTTACTTGGAGTGTTGCCTTGATACTTTCATGCATATTTAAGAAATCCTTTAATCGCCATGGCAACCTTTCAGCTGTGCAAAACATCTGGGTGGACCTAACCCCGCCTTCTTTATAAGTTTCTGAGCTTCTGCCTCACAGAGTAGCCCTCCTCAGTGACTCCCCCATTCAGCTCCTTCAGACTAGCCAGAAGTAATTAGCAAGCAGCTGGTGGAACTGAGCATCTGCTGAGTGTTTCCGAGCAACGCTGTTAAAAATGTTATTGAAGGGTTGGTAGAGGAGCCATATTTTGATGACTTCCTGAAGGCAGAGTTTCAGAAAGAGCAGGAAATTTTAAAGAGACGGAGGCCCAATTTCAAGACATTAAATTATAAAGTCAATTTTTTTAAAAGTACTATTTGATCATTAAAAAAAACAGCATCTTACCTTCAGCAGCAACTGAAGGTGTTGTGCTACAAAAACGCTCAAGATGCCTGCAAGATACACAACACTGCTGCTTTAAAAGACAAATACTTTGTGTTGCATCTGACATTTTTGTAAGAAGATTTTAATTTTTGGGTCAGTGTTTTGCTCAAATTAGAAAAAAAAGTTTCCATGCGCAGCAACCAACTGCACTGCCGGGACACATTTAAGTCATTCAGGGGCCGCACAAAATCAGCCATGGGACCAAATGGCCCCTTTGGACACCTCTGCTCTAGAGTTAAATACAATATACCAAAATATTCATGTTAAATAATGAAGAACATGACAGTAGCATTGCCACAATGCTTCACATGTGTGTCTGTGTTTGTTTACGGCCTAGCTAAAGCATTCACCCCGTTTTCAACTTTTCTTCCTAGAAACGTCAGATAATTTTATGGAGACTCAACAGATTGACACAAAGTAGTTGAAGAAGTTTAAAAATAGACAAAAATACAAACCTAGGAGTGTGGAAGACATTTACAATGATGCCAGAATAAAAATCCAGTTCAACTCATTAGCTGGCCAAGACATGGCCGACTAGAAGAGCATTTCCTTACAGAAGCAGCCGCGGTAACCACAGTTACCATGGAGGAGCTGCAGAGATTCACAGCTGTTTCCAGCCAGCTCTCAGGCACACATCTGAGCTTCATGGGACAAACTTCAGCAGAATATGGTTGGCAAAACGAGCAAGAAGTTCTACAGCTAAAAAAAACATAGAAGAAACACAAAGGAGGCAGCATCACACTGCTGGGAGGATTTTCTGATTGGAGGTGATGAGACGGATGGTGACAGAACAAAACCTGCTGGAGGAACCAAAGAACAGAGACTGGAGCAGATCTGTCTCTTCCAGCAGGACAACACAAACACAGAACCAGGGCTGCAGCTCAGATCACGGCATAAACAACTGCTAAAATGGCATAATCAAAGTCCAGACCTAAACTCAACTGAGTCTGTGACCAAACAGGTCTCCATCCATTCTGACTGAGCTTCTCTGAAAAGAGGACTGACCAGCTGTCAGTTTGATGTGTGAAGCTGATGGAGTCGTTTCAGGAGAGGCTTGAGCTGCTTTTTATTTTTATGATCCTGATTTAGAAGAATATATTTATATACATGGATAAGCAAAGCATGCACACGTTCCACTTCAGGATTCTGCACTACTTTGTTGGTCTGTCAGAGAAAATCCAAGAAAGCACACAAAGGTCAGTGGTTATGACGAGTTGATTATTTCATATGAAACAACATCAGGTCATATCTTCATTACTCTCCTCCATCGATACTTTACTGAAACCAATCAGTCGGTTTTGAGCTGACAAACTTATTCTCTGAACATCTGGACACTTTTCTGCTCCAGTGGTTCAGATCCCATCCGCTCCACCAGAACCCACTGAGGTCCAAAGACCTCCGGACCGACAGAGGAAGTGATCCGGTCCGCAGACAGACAGACAGACAGACCCACCTGTACGAGACGGTCCAGTTGGCAGGATCCGGAGCCCAACACCGAGTTCGTCCGCCCGCACAACCATGAAGTCTGAACTTTCCAGAACTCAGGCGAAAGTCCGGACGGGCTGCCTGACCTCCAGCTGGCGGTAAATCCCGGCGGGGTGAGTCCGAACCGAACCGAGCCGAACCGAACCGAACCAGCCGCTTTTCTTCCTCCGGAGAAAAACGTGGGAAAGGCGCCACTGGTAGACAGAGAGGGCTCAATAAATAATGGAACCCAGAAGAAACGCCCACAGTGGGAGTTTCCTCTGGTCAGCGCCCCCCACCCTCCTCACAACACGCACGCACACACACACACCCGCACACGCACGCACGCACGCACACACACACACACAATACTCAAGTATAGAACAGAGACTAAATTACTAAATTATTTCAACATTTGTTCCAATTTCAATGACATGTTGAAGAACAGAAAGAAAAAACCCTGAAATAATAACTTAGTTTCACAAATTTAAAGCAGCATTTTATAAAATTTCTATTATTATTATTATTATTATTATTATTATTATTATTATTATTATTATTATTACATCTGCTGTGGCTTACATTGAATTTGATTATTTGTAAAAAAAAAACAAATCAACAAATCAGTGACTTTATGTGATAAAAACAACAACAACAAAAATTCACTTTTTGTCACGAAACCAGAGCCAAATCTACAGGGTCACCTGAAGAGAACTGTGCACCAGATCCTCACTTTGTCAGATGTGGAGATTTGTTTTTTTTTCCTTTGCAAGGCAGAGTGAGCAAGACATTGAGCTGCAGTGCTGAAATAAGCAGGTGGCAAAAACGATTTAAAGCTGAAATCGATTCAAATGTGTCAACAAAGTTTTAGTTTAACTAAGAACTAACTTTCTGATGGTCGTGTTGTCAATGGCAAATTACTTAAACCCACGTTTATGATAGACCTGCAGATCGGCGTGTTAATGTACAGCTGAATATGGATGTAATGTCACATGCTTTGACTGGGCTGCAGCAGCTCCATTTAAACTTCTAATAGTAAAGTTCTGCTCTTAAGGATTTATTTAAACCTTATTTTGTTTTCATAATAAATCAACAAACAACTTAAATGAAAAAACAAAAACGATCCAAAAACTTTCTTATATCCAAATTTAAATGAACTAGGTTTTAGCTTTTATTTGAGGAAAAACCGTTTTAAGAAATGCTATGAACTATTGCATAAATAGATTTTGTGATTAATTGTTTTGGATTGGTGAAAAAAAATCAAATAAATAAAAATCATTTAACTTATTTATTCTTCTCATTTGCTCAAAGTTGAAACAAAAAGTCAAAATGTATAATGATGCTGATGTTTGGAGGAGACGAGGTCTTAACCCAGAGAGCAGATCAAGCCTGGTGGAGGAAGCATGATGCTGTGGGTCACCAGTGGTACATTTGAATTGCAGGATGGGAATAGAATAAAATAATTCAAACTTCTGCAGCATTAGGTGCTTCCAAACATAACAGACCCCAATCGAACATGAAGCCAAGCTGAAGATCCTCACACAGGCTCTGGTCACATGACCTCTGCTGGACGTTTTTAACGTTGTTTAACTTCAACAGAAACATTTTTCTCTGGAATCTGAAGATGTAGAGCTAAACCAGGTAATCATCAACACACGATATCTGATCTCTCACTTATATCACAACATATTACATAAAAACATCTTTGCTCAGTCCAACCCGAGGGTCGGCAACCCGCGGCTCCAGAGAATACATTTGAAAAAGATGGGGTTGGAAATATATTTGATGTTTAAATATGGTTCCTGTAGGAGGACACAATCATTCTTAACTTTTTCCAATGCTATAAAAAAACGTGTAGAATAAATATTAAATTTCAACATTTCTGTCAATGAAGATTTGCGTCATAGCTTCTTCCAGCTGGGCGGGGCGAGAGGCAGGTGGGTGTGGTCAACTACCTGACGGGTGGAGGGAGAGAGGGAAAGAGGAAAGAGCTGAGGAGAGATTCTACAACTCTTGGACCGAATCATTTGCATTCATTCCCATCGCTGAAGGATGACCTGAATGTTTGCAGAAAGAAGTTGTCAAAGACCGTACTTAACGGACTACAGAGCACCTTACTGCAAGCCGCAACTACAAATCTTTGGGGGGGGGGAAATGGAAACCTACATATATAAGGTGCATGGTTCAAAGCGAGGGGAAAAAGTGGCGGCTTATAGTCTGAGAAATACGGTAATGTGGAAACATTTGGTACATTGGCTCTCGTTAAGATTAAAGTTACATCTTATGCTGTTCAGTGATGTCTGTTAACAGGAGTCACATTAAACATGGAAGAACACAAACTTGTCTTTGATATGTATCAAAGTGGTTGTTTTTATAAACTGATTAGTGATTAATGACTCACATGGTGCGTCATTCCGTCCAGGACACGCAGCAGGGAAAATAAACATTTAATTATGAATACTATTTATGTAAACACTTAGTCATTTTGATAATAGGCAAATATACCTAATATAAACACTTGAAGCCTGTTTTGCCTTCATTATAAAACTTCTATAAGGCTTTTAATTCTTTGTGGCTCCGGACAGATTCGTTTTTTGCTCTTTCGACATGTTGGGTTGTCGACCCCTGGTCGAACCAAACAGCAACTCTTTGTGTCAACTTTTTCCTTTCTCAGACAGATTCCAATCAATTCCACGTGGAGCCGGTGTCCATGGCAACACATGGCCGCAATGTTATCTACAAAATGTTAAATAAAAGCCAAATAAGAAAGAAGACATTTTTTATCCAACACCAGAGGGTGTTAAAGTGTTGAAGAAGTGAGTATAATTTACTCACATGTACCAAAAATCAATTCCTCCTTGTTTAGACTTTGACTATTCTGCAGACAGGTAGAAATCATCTTTCGTGTCTGAAAGTTGTTGCAATAAGTTTCATTGAGAAATTGGATGTAATAATAAAAAGCGTCTGCTCTGTAGCGCTGAGCATTAGCACCCTCAGAATCACAGAACAAACGTGTGTTTGTGTGTGTGTTTTGGTTTAGTTGAGAGAGACTGCCACACCTCTTATTCTTGAAAGCAGCAGGAAGGGAAAGGATTTCCTCCTCTTTAGATTCCTGCTGGATTTTTTTTTTTCTGAGCATGATCTGAGAAGGTTTCCAAAGCGCATTGGATCATTTCATGAAGTCAGTTTTCACTGCAATCATTTCGGTTGCAAAAAGAAATTAGCCTCCACCAAATCCAGAGCATTCAGTTCATTACATGCCTGACTGTGTCCACAGGCTAATTCCTGACTATGTCTAAACTTGTCCTGAATCCAGATGCCTCCTGTGGTTAACATTGTGTGGATCTAAAGGATTCCAGGCAGGTAAACTCATGTGTTTTCTGGATCTACTGAGTTTGGGGCGGAGTGGTAAGACTCACAAAACCAGACGACACTTGATATTGAGCTCACGACAATGTGACGGGATGAGATTTTAATATTAATTTAATAATCTGAAGAAAACTTCAAAGATCAAACTTATCCTGCAAAAAGACCTCTACTGTACATTTTAATATATTTTCTATCAAAACTCAAACAGAAGTCCTTTTCTGATTTCCTGAAGCTCTTCAAATTTAATTCAGTGCTTCTACTACAGAACATTTCCATTTCTAAGTTACTATTGCTCTCACATGCTGTGATTGTGATGCAGCTCCACCAAGTTATTGAATAACATTTTTTGTCACTCTGTCGGCATTTAATGTTTCCACTGGAAACCCAAAACACTGGAAAACAATTGATTTAAGAGTAGCTGGGACGTCTTCAGTTACAGCTTCATCAGACGTAGGCGTGGCCTGACTATTGCAGTCATTCGCTCTTCCACTCGATTAAAATCTTACTTACAGCTCAGTCTGAGGTTTCTCCCATTCACTTGGATTCCTCCAGTAGAATTTCTGCTGAGCCAATCAGCAAACAGAAGAGATTTTCCCCTTTTTGTATATATCAAAACTCCTGCTGGCACAATTATTTTAACAATGTAACTCTTTTTTTTTTTTTTTTTTTTACATTTCTCCTTTTCTTATAGGTTTCTATAAAGTTTTCTGTTGTTGTAATCAATGACTTTCAGGTTTCTTGGTGTCAGACCTGTCCTCCCAAGAAACTTTAGAAATGTCATTGTTGCTTCCTGATGAACATGGCTCAAACAAATATGGCTGCAGCACTGACAAATACTGCAGCCATACCACAAATACCACTCCACATTGATTATTCATCAAAAACTGCAGATGAATTGCTCAAATCCAGCATTAGTTGTTTGCAGTTTGATTGACTCTCATTATGTCACAAGATGGCGCCGGCATTTGACCGAGTTACTAACGACGTAAACAGCGACACTCTGCAATGCCATGGAATTTATAGCAGAAACATTTTTTACTACACAGATGGAAACACAGTAGCTCATTTTTAAATTCATTTTTAAATGAACTATAAGTGATACAATTTATTTATATCATGTAGATTTATTATATCAGTGACACTTTAAGCAGAGTTTCCCCATATATCTATGTGTGAACTTGGCCTACAAGAGAAGATCAACAGAGGAATCCTGAGATGATCTGCACGGTGGAGCCACTTAATGAATAACCCCAGCATGTGATCTGTGGATTTCAGACGTGACTGACTCATTTATAACACACTGTGTGCGGTTTGCGGGATGCTGTTCACACATTGGAGCTGAAGAGCTGCAGATTTTAGCATTAATAAGAAGCCTGTGATGACTTGACTGACATGTTAATGAAAATGAACTTGTGTGTGATTTGCTAAACCGATGGGGCAGGTTGTTTAAATGGTGAATGGAAACTTGAATTCTGCTGTAACGTGTGAAAATAATTGCTATTCTGGTTTACAAAAGCTGCAGAGAAAACCTGTATGGAATCATGAATCAGTTCATATTCTGGCCAGAGCGAGACATGCACAGGAAGTTTCTGTTTGAGCTTTTCCGTATCACTTTCCTGTGATCGCAATCAGCTGTTTAGACTGCCGTCTTTTAGCGCTCCATGCAGCTCACACACAGCCCACACACACAGTCCACACACACAGAACACACAGTGCCTTTTCATTATAATGGGGCAAAAATCACACCAGCTTCCATTTTGCAGAACCTGATCTGCATCAACCTTCAACCAGTCAACAGTCTGTTTTTGCTTAGTTTGTTATGTCTAAATGTTTCAGTTAGTCAAACAAGTTTTAATATCAGCCAGAGATAAATATGAATAACAAAGAGCAGTTCTCAAAGGACAATTACATTTATGAGAGCAAAAAGCTATACATGTCATAGCTTTTTGACATGTATAAAAAACTATGTGGACCGAATTGCTAAATCCACACTTTTGCATTTGTGGATGTCTCTAGACTGATCTACTGGAGGCGTTGAGCCGATCAGTCAGAACTCCAGCAGCAGCGCTCTGGATCAGCTGCAGCTGGAGGTTTGATTTGTTAGGCAGACCTGTAGAGACACTGCTGCAGTAATGAATGTGACTAAGGATAAATGTCTGGATGAGTTTCTTTAGATCCTGCTGAAACATTAGTCCTTTAATCCTGGAGATGTTCTTCAGGTGATAGAAGGACCGACTTTGTAACTGTCTTTATGTGACTCTGAAGGTTCAGGTCAGAGTTCCTCACTGCTCCCAGATTTCAGCCTGATCTGTAATTTCCAGCTAAAATAACTGAAGCTGTGTGGTGACTTTAGATCGTTCCTCTTCAGTTTTTTATTTCTGCGCAGCTGGAGAAAGTTATGGCGCATTCACACATTGACTTGTTCTAAACCTATGTTCAGTGACTGGATGGGTTCTTAGGAGCATTAGCCTGAGAAGTAGTTTGTGTGGGGAAGATGAGATCTTTTTTTTTTTTTTTTTTTTTTTTTTAACATGGTTGTTCATCTGAGCTGACTCAGGTGATTATCTGTGAGGTCCAAGCTGGTCAAACAGAGGAGTCTGGAGCAATGTCAAAGCCTAAAGGCTCTTGGACTGCAGAATCACAATGATCCTCACATGGAGAAAATGAAGAAATTGTTCATTGTAATGGTTTGTAATGGAAACCATTACAAATTTAATGAATACAAATTAATTAGATCTGTCAATTTCTTTGAGCTGAAATTGTTCAGCTCAGAACCAACATAACCAGAACAACATCTAAAGAACTGAAGAGCTCAAGCTCATGATTCAAGAACCACACAGAGAGATTGGATAAACTTGCCTTAAAAGGCCAGAAACCCTGCTGACCAGAAAGAACACAACATGTCTTCTGTTTGACAAAAAAAACCATATTAATCATCCCTTCTGGTTCTGATTAATCTGATCGGTTTCATGGATAAGGTAGATTTTGCAGCAGGAGACTGGCTCAAAACATATGGTCAATTTATACCGAAATGATGGTTGTCGAGTGGCCTAGTTAAAGTTCAAATTTTAACTTCATTGGAAAAAAAAAATGTAATTTGCATTTAAAAACCCAACCATTAAAACAATTCCAGAAAGAAGAGAAATTGCTCCACATTGATGTAAGGGACTCGTTGACCAGTTGTGTGAACACTTGTTGCCAAAGGGAGCAAAACTAGTTATTAGTCTATTAGCTGTATTCCCTCATGTCATCTCATATTCAAATTAAGTTTTTATCTTCTGGGGCATTTAGGCAGAACATTAAAGTAAAAATCTGCGAGGGGCAAATGGCGTTTTGTGATGCTGCTTGCTGCTCAGTTCGGTGAGTCTCTGGCTGACTCATGGCAGATCCGTGTCCCTGCAGCATTAATAACACCAGCTCACACACACAGGCTGAACGCAACAGATGTACTCTGAATTCATCTGCAGACTGGAATAATGTGTGTTTGAGTGTGTCAGGCAGTGAACAATACATGTGAGTGTTTCCCTCCGGCTGAGTGTTAGTGTACAACAGAGTACAAAGACCATATTGTGAGCGACGTTCCACCAAACAAAGGAAGAGCAGCGTCTTCTGTCAGACATTCATGCGAGTGGGTGAGATGGGCGCAGGCCCCGCATCATTTTCAGGAAGGGGATCGTCATCGACTGAAATTACAAAGTCGGTTACAGTAGAAACGAGATTTCACAAACAGAGGAGAAACAACTCAAGGTAAAATGATGGAGAACCTGGATTTAGTTCCACACGGCCATTTTCCAGTGCATCTTATCTTCGGACTCTGCCGTTATGAGCTGGGTTTCCATTACAAATGTGCTTAAAACTTTGTCAATGTTAAGCTAATGTAAAAAAAAAAAACACAATTTCTAAAGTGCTGCGTTTCCATAAAATTTGAGGCACAATAAGAAATCACATGTGAAAAATTTGTTCACACGATGAGTCATTAAAAAACATCACCCTCCAACTGCTTCCTGTTGTCTTCTTCTTCATGGGTTTGTGCCATGAAGAAACTCACACAGTTGTTGATCGTGTGACTCATGATGTGAAGTGTTTCCATTGCAGCTTTCCAAAATAACAAAAAGTTTTATGCAGCCAAAAAACCAACTCAACCCAGCAGAGGGTTTTTTTCAAGATGACCTCGTTGCCATTAAGTGAATTTGTTTTAGAAATGTCAAATTGCACAATTACAAGATGAATGCAAACGCAGCTACAGTCGTCGCTGCCCTGGACGGCCCAACAAAAGTGAATGTTATCATATCTTGTCATGTTGCCGCCACAAATTTCCATTAATTTTGACATAATTTCCATCACATTTTATGATGGAAAAACAAAAACAATCTTCAGCACGTCTAACTAAAGAAACTACATATCTCTTATTGACAAGATGCATCTATCCATCCATCAGTTGCCTTCTCCCTTGCACAGATTGGGTCTCAGATTTAACACATCCAAATTAATTAGATCTGTCCAGCCCTTCCTGGACATATTCCCAGGTAAGGAGTGATGGATGCTCCTTCTTCCCATGGGATGTTTCTGCCCGGAAACCTTGAAAGACGAGTTTGCCAGAAAGTTTATCAGCTTATCAGCTTCCTCCTCCTCCATCCTCCCTATCGTCACCTTTCAGGTCGACTCCTTCTTCACTGCAACATTCTTATATCTGCAGATTAAACCCCGATCCCTTTATGCACTCTTAAAAGGGCAGTATTATGTGAAATCCACTTTTTTTTTTACATTTACATGATGTTATAATCTTATACCCTCATCACAAGCATGCATGGAGTGTTGCTTTTATTATTTCATGCATGTTCTTTAATCTCTCATGGCAACCGTCCGGGGATTCCTAAAGGCTGGATCTCGTTGAGTGCTGCCTTTTCCTCGCAGCTCCTCCTCTGAGCTGCAGTCTCCAAACTGATCCTCGGCCTCACCGAGCATCCCCCCCACCCTCTGTAGGGGTCGGGGGGGGTCAACATCCTACATCCTACCAGAAGGCTAGTCTGAAGGATTAGCAAGCAAGTGATAGAATTGCAAATCTCATCACCGGAGCTACTTCTTAGTGAAACATTGTTAAAGAGTTAAGAGATGTTGATGTGATGACTTCCTGAAGGCGGAGTCTCAGAAAGATCAGGAGCATCTTAAAGAGACAGAAGCCCAATTATAAGGCATTAAATTACAAAGTCAAATTTCTTTTATGTCAGGTTTGATATGTACAGCATTTATGAGAACTGAACGTAACATAGTTACTTGTTTGTTCTATAAAATGACACTATGTGCCTGGAGAGACCATAATACTGCCCCATTAAAGAAGCAAAAAAACAGGATACCTAATGGCTCTTATGTGTGTCATTGTCTAATTGGGTATTTTCTTGGATACCGTCACTGAACTGGTCAGCCAAAGACTGAATCAGTGAGCCATCCGTTACCCAGTCATGATTTTTTTGGATCCCTCTCACACCAGCCAGAGGATGGTTCTGAAAGCTGGTGAGGAAAATCCACATAAGCGCCATTCCCAGTCCAGCTGTCTGATCCTGTTCTACCACACATTTAGACCATTCAGTGGACCCACCCAGACGTGGGGGCAGAGCCAAAATCCCAGACTCTGGAGAACCAGAGCATTGTCTGGGAAAGCCAAGAACATTTTAAAAACAGATCTGGTCACAAAACGCTGCTCCAACAAACAGGCAAAGAGTTATTGACGGCTAAATATTTTACGTCCCCTCTCAGCTTTAGCTGATGTTATTTTAAAAAGTCTGACTTTGGCTATGATCAACCTACTCTGATGGGTCGACGGTTGGCCGTTTCCTTGGGAGCCAAGAAACAAGAAACCTCGAAAAACCTGAAATATGTCAAAACACTGAACTAAACAATACAGACACTCCTCTGACAAAGATGTGTGTGTCAGTGCAAAGAGAAAAAGAACATATTTTTAGAGTTCTGTGTAATTTACAGCAAGATTTACTGACAAACTGTACTGTTACAATTTTATAGATAGCTTTGGGTAAATTAGTATCATTTGCCTTTACCAGTTTGTCAAAATTAATTTTACAGCTTCTTAACTCAACCTGACAGAATCTGTGGGAAGAGGCATTCTGTTAAAACCAGCAGCTTGTTCTGCTCTTCACTTTGTCCAGAGAGTTTGGACCAATCAGCTGTTAAAAAAAGATTGCTTCTTGGAGGCGTGGGCTTTGTGTAAGTTTGAGATTTTACTCAGTTGCTAACGTTCAGACATGACAGATGTGACGCACCAGTTCGACATTATGACGCCTCCTGGAAGCCTGTGCTGTAAAAAACCATCTTCCACTGCGAGGAGAGAGGAGCTGATCTGAACGAGGCTGTTGATGTTAATTCATTTTTACATTTTTTTTTAAAGTGTGGCCAGCATGCACTGAACTTTGTTCACTTCTTCTGCTGCCATCGCTAAAACTACAGGCAGACTGTAATTCTAAAACAGAGCAGAAAATCAATGTCATCGTTCACAACTTCTTCTGTTCACTCAACATCCCAGTCAGCATCCTACCAGAAAAATCAGAGTCAATGGGAGAAAGCCCAGACTCAGCACTGAAGGGAGATGAGAACCAAGCAGAATTATGACCCGGTGAGCCATGCTGCTGTTTAAACAGAACTTACATAATTCACCAGCTGCTCTATTCCAATCACTTAAACCAAATATTTTTGCCTCCTATCCTGGAAATAATCTGTCAACATTTTATCTGGGCTTCAAATCAAAAATGTTGGGGTTCAGCTTCCTGACCCAAAGCAGAATCACACTCAGGAGACGCGTCACAACAGGCGATGACTTTATTACCACGTTCAACACAGAATGTGGAAAATGAAACACTTTTCCTTTCAGTTTGCGGGAGAAGATCGTTGCTACATTTTAGTTTCCCAGTCCAAAATGGACTGTCACGATCCCAGTCATGAGCGTGATCAGTCCCTGCTGGGTCACACCGTCTGTCTGGGTCCGACCAATACCAGTGATGTCAGGGAATTAACAGCCAAGGGAACACAACTCGGAGGGGCACCAGATGCTGCTGCTTCTTGTTTAGGAGAAGAAGCTCCCCACCTGTTACTGCCGGTCAGTCAGGAAGCTGGGGTCTACCGCTGGGGGGCCACTGCTGGGGGGCCACTGCTGGGGGGCCACGGCTGTGAGATGGAGGGTTACCTTCTGGTATTTGCTAATTAATTAATGAATTTATTCTTTGTTCTGCCGTGTTCCTTGTTGTGTTTTCTCTCTTTTTCCCCACTTCTACCCAAAATATCAGTATTACCCTACATTAATTAAAACAAGCAATATTAGAGAAAATGAAAATAATAACAACAAATTATCAAAAGGAAAGTGTCATGATCCACATAAACAATTCATTTTTACACCACTTGGTTCTGTGTTTTGTCTTCGTCCTAAATCTATCCATTTAATGTGTACCTCCTTTTTTTTGTTGTTCATTTCCATTTATTTGTTGTAGTTCATTGTCTTGTCTAAATGGTTATTTCTTTATTTGTAGTTCTGTACCTCTGTTTGTTGGTCTGTAATGTTGGTGGTGTTAAAGGTCGAGCTCATGTCCACAAACAGCCTCTTGAATTAAGTATCTTAGATCTATGTCTTTGGTTTATATGACTGTTAAGTGCGTGTTTCTGTCTGTGATTCATTTTTAATTCTAAACATGCAGTCGTTTTTTTTTTTTTTTTTTTTTTTTTTTTTTTATGAACAGAGGCAATGGATCATTTAGCAACTTTCTCTCTTGTATTAAGCTAAGAGTGTGTGAAACTCAAAGCCACTGAAGTGCAGAACTCTCAATGTCTTTCAGCCAAAAAAACACACAAACACATGCAGCCTCCTCCCTTCATAAAAGCAGAACTTTGAGACAGTCACACCGCAAAGTCAGGAATGTGGAGTTTACATGGGCAGCTTTATTTGGCCTGACGAAAATGTTCCCTCTTTGAGTTCAGAAAGCCACATCACCTTCTTTAGAGAGAGAGAGAGAGAAAAAACTTTAGCTACAAAAGCAGACACACATGACGTTGATGTACAAAAAAAAGCTCCATATGTTATTAACATTTAATACTGTTGGTTCCATCCGTGGTGGGTCAGAGCTGAACACAGGATCTGTGATTAACAGAACCAACAGATTAACTTGAACAGGAATAGTGTATTGTAGCTAATATGGCTCAATCAAAATGTGGAGTCAAATCCAACAAGGAAGAAAACAAAAATACAAACAACCAGTAGGTTAAAGCTAGAGATAAGTGGATGGAAGCGACTTTTTTTTTTTTTTTTTTTTGGTAAAGTGAGTTGACATGTTGTGAATTGTTGCAATACAAACAAACAATACAAACATTGAATTCTATGTTACTGGAGCGTTTCAGTTTTATGAATAAAAAGGAGCTGGGAGGGACCCATGGCTCCAGTTCAGAAGTACAGAAAAAAATACAAGAGTGAGACTCTGATGTTGTCTGAGCAGCTTTGAGTTTATTGCTGGACCAGCTGATGTTTATGCAGATGGGATTTCTGGAACATGAACAGTCGTGTGTCTTGACTTAAGAGAATAACTTTTCACAAAACAGATCACCAGACTAAAGCAGAGGGATATCAAATATTCAAGCTTCCAACTGTTATTGATAAAACACTTTAAAACCACACATAGAACCAATGTGTTAATTTCCCTCTGGGATTTAATGAAGTACATTCATTCATCCATTCAAGGCATCATCTACGCTTAAAAGATATGCTTTAATGTGTCTTTTAAGTAATTTAAGACACTTTTTTGGAAATAATGTCCAAAGATAATGAGACACTCTTCATGCCACTGAAGTCGTGTGTTACAGTGTAAGGAGCAGGAATGTGCAGTAGCACAGAGTTATTTATCTAAGGCCTAATTGCCACTAAAATAGACAGAAAACAACTTTCATTTTTTTGTTTGTATTTGTTTTTTTAAGACACAGGATAGATTTGTGTGGATAATTTAACTGTTAGGAACAAGGAAAAACTGGATTGAGAAATCAAAGCAGTGAGAAACAAAAGTAATTCTGTGTTCAAGAATTTTATTCTTTAAAATCCTCCTATGAGTATAAAAACCAGCACTTCATTCCCTGTTAGAGCTCCATATCTCTGAGTGGGAGGCGGTTGTTCAGCTGAACTAAAAATAGTGAGTGTGTGTGTGTGCGCGTGTGTGCGTGTGTGTGTGTGTTTGTAGCATGGCCTCCTGAGCCAATGGAGCATAAAGCAGGAGATCGACAGAGCTTGAAATTGTGACATTGCCCCAAATACAACCCAACAAAGAAACGGCCACACACACTCATAACCCAAGTACAAAGAGACAAACCAGCACACAACAATCACTTTAATGAATTCAATAAATCAGCTCAAACTGACTAGATTTTTTTGTCGGTCGCTGTGTAAAAGAGCTGCTGCTCATGTTTCTGTGTGGCAGACGGACTTTGTTCCATGACTGTGACCCACTTGTGCGTGCGATCTCACATATGAATGGGCAGCTGTCATTACAGCACCAGTTAACTTTTAATCCTGTTAAGCAAGCATAATTAAAGCATAAATCCATGCCGTGTCTGAGGACGAACCAGAGAACAACGATAAACGCAGAAGCTCGTCTCACTGCAGTCAAAACATCTGAGAACAATTCATAGAGACCGGCTGTGTTTCCATTACTAATGTGCAAAAACCTTTTGTCAAGATTCCACTAATGTCAAAAAAATACAACCACGCAATTGCGGCGTTTCCATTAAATAAGAAACACAATTAAAACATGAATACGTTTGTTCAAGTGATAAATCATTTAAAAAAACATTTAGCACCGACATCCTGCAACTACTTCCTGTCAAATTCTTCTTTGCTGTTGGAGCCACGGGGCAACATGACGAGTCATTTGATGCAAAAGAAGAGTTTTCATTGCAGTTTTACAAGATAAACCAATTTTGACATAATCAAAAAAAGAAAAAAAAAAACACACATCTCGTCCTCGTGACATGGAGATCAAAGGGTTTCTCAAACATTTATTCTTATCTGTTTATTTATTTCAAACAGAAATAAATAGTAAAAGCAAGAAAGAAGAAAAAAAAAATTCAATCAAAACAAATTATCATGCCCACGCGAGATGAAATCTTATCTGTTCAAAAAGGAGCAGGTCGAAGACAGAAGATTTTATTATTTCCTGCCCCTTTCATACCCATCAACTTATAAACAATTAAATGTCCAAACACCAAATAGACAGAAATTATTTCCATCTTACATGACATTTAAATCTCATATTCCCATCTTTAGATGTGCAATTATTTAAACACCCTTATATCATTAATAGCCTTTATGGTCTTTGAAACATTCATTTTATACATATTTCCCAATAAGCTCAGTTTTAAACAGTTTTTTTAAGCTGGTTTTTCTTTGTACTCTTTTTGAGCTCATTATTCGATCCATTCCATAAATCCATTCCATACATCGCTAAACAAAAACTCTTTTTGATTGTTCTAAACATAGTTTTTTTTTTTTTTTTTAATGTCTGTCTCCTCTTAAATAAAACCCCTTTTTTAACACTAAACATGTTTTGTATGTTGTGTGGACGTTGGTGGTTTTCAGCACCAAACAAGTTCAGTCCCTCAAAAAGCATGCACCTACTGGAATAACAACCCCATTCATGCAGAGTCAGGCCCAGTTTGTAAATGGCCACTTTCAAATAAACACAGTTGGATCTTTGATTTAAACGAGCCGTGTATACAGTGGAGCGTTTACATCGCCTCTGACAGTCTGCCCACCAGCTTCCTATAGCGCTCAGCCTGCCAAGCCAGATCAGTTTTGGTGTTGGCAGGAAGCGCTGCGCTCAGCTGACTGTTTGGCTCCACGCGACACCAGCCAGCTGCTCAAATGTACTGCTAGCAAAGAACAGAACTCAGCAAAAACGCTTTAGTTTGCGTTTTTGTTTCCACTTTCAAGTTCTTAGGTTCCACAGTTACACTGCAAAAACACAAAGTCTTACCAAGTATTTTCGGTCGAGTTTCTTGTTCACTTTTTGTACACTTGAAATAAGACTAAACTAATTGACAAGCAATTTTTCAGCAACATATAGGAGCTTAATTCTTTAATATTGATGAAAAAGTACTTGTTCTACTATTTCGCTTATGACATGGGGAAATGTCTTTTTTCAAGTGAGATAATCGTCCAGTAGAACTAATTTTTTATCAATAATTTTTTTCATCAGAATTAAGCTCCTATGTCTGGCTGGAAAGTTACTTTAAGTCGGTCTTGTCTTATTTTGAGTGTACTAAGAAACTAGACCACAAATATTTAATAAGATTTTGTATTTTCGCAGTGGGCTAAAATCTAGTGTCTGGGTTGAGTTTTTACGAGGCTAACTTCTTTCTTATCTTAGGTAAATATTCATACTTTATGCATTATTATTATCATTCTGTGCTGAGCTTTCACTTTCAGATTATCTGTAGCCTAATATTAGCCCGCACAGCTTCGCTGTGTGATGTGGTTCATACGATGAGGATCTAAATCAAAAATCCTCTGAGGAAGTCAAGTGAATTTAAAAACTTCAGACATCATTAACCTGTATCTTGGAGTAACTTCAATTGCGACGTTTTGGTTTTAAAATACTTTGAACTGTCTTGTTGCTATACAAATAAATTGATTGATTAAATAATGTTCTGTCAAGCAGTGGACATGGCGAGTTTGGCTGACAGAAAAGCAAAATGCAAGAAAACTGTAAAACTGGCAACAGGAAAATGAAATAAAAACATAATTTAATCTCGTCTCCTTCATTATTATTTGGAGAGCATGGTGGTCTGATATATGACGGCTTGTTTGCTTTTGACTATGTAAAAATGAAACCCAGCAGGGTAATTACACTCTTTTCCAACCTGGACCTTGGTGCAGGACCCTCTGGTGTTGCATCTTCACCACAAACCACCAATCAGGGCCCTCCACTTCCAGCCTCGTAAACACGGAGCCACAACAGGACGCTGCGGTTTCCTAGGAGAGAACAGAAAAAGCGGAACCAGCGGTGCGTCCCTCCACCATGTTTCTGTTATGGTGTATTTGGACTAACTGTTGACTCCTGGTTCTGTTTACAAAGGGGCAACTTGTTTACCAGTTCCTAAGTTTCCTCTCCAATAATGAACCTGAATGCACCACAGATGTAAACAGTAGCTGGCCCAAATCACCTCTTGCAAACACGGAGCTGTAGGTTTCGACACTAAACAGGAAGGTCCTTTTTTTACTAATTTTATACAAACACCACAGGAGGAACTGATTATAGCCTCTTTGTTGCCAATAACACACAAAACCTAAACCAGTTAAATAAATATTGTTTTCAACAAACACAGGAGTTTCTCTTGTGGAAGTAATATTTTTATAACCTTCTTTCTAAACCTTGTTTAAGAATTTGAATTTAAAATATCATGTATGATCTATACATTAGTTAGAGGTCTGGAAGGTTGATACAGCAACAACAACAGATCTTTAATGTATCGTGGTGCTAAACCGTTCAGTGATTTAGAAACTAGCAGCAGTATTTTAGAGTCTATTCTCTCTGGGTGATGTTCTATCTTCCTGGTTTTAGTCAGAACTCCAGCAGCAGGGTTCTGGATCAGCTGCAGCTGGAGGATTGATTTGTTTGTCAGACCTGTATAGACGCTGTTGCAATAATCAGTGTGACTAAAGATAAATGTCTGGATGAGCTTCTGTAGATCTGGCTGAGAGATTAGTCCTTTAATCCTGGAAACGTTCTTCAAGTGATAGAAAGCCGACTTTGTAACTGTCTTTATGTAACTCTGAAGGTTCAAGTCAGAGTTCATCACTAGTCACAGATTTCAGTCTGATCTATAGTCTTCAGCTGTAACAACTGTGTGGTGACTTTAGTTTGTTCTTCTTTAGGTCTAATGATAAAAACTTCAGTTTTGTTTCTGCTCAGCTGGAGAAAGTTATGTCACGTCCACAGATTGATTTGTTCTGAGCATCTGTTCAGCGATTGGATAGATTAAATAGGAAGGATCCCAGGATTGAACCTTGGGTTACTTCACACATGACTTCTGTCTTTTCCAATGAGAAGTTAGCTATTGTGAAATAGAAGTTCTTGTTCTTTAGGTAAAATTCGAACCAGTTGTGAGTTGTCGTGAATATTTGCAGAGCTATAAAGAGTCAAAACAAGTTGTTAAAGAACTATGAGAGGTCATTACTGCAGCAAACAGACTGCAGCCTTTAACCCCACATTGTTTCTTCATCATGGGATTGTATTTAGAGGACAAAGGTTTGAAGGAAAGTCTCATTAATGCCAATTATTTACCAGCAGGAAGCATCCAAGTGGTTTGTCACTTCCTCCTCTCAGAGAAACTAGTTCTGGTTCCAAAGCCCACCACCTCCCTGGATCTCAGAGGAAAACATGATCAGTCGAAGCCAGAACACGCCACATTGCTGCCTCCTTGTGGTTCTTTGTCATTTCACGTGGGTTTTGTCGCTCACATGAATCTTTTCTTGACTAAATTTAATCTTCTTAAATAAGCCGTGATACATAGTATTCTATAACTAGTAGAAAATTCTTGTTTTCCCTTTAAAGATAAGATTGATGGTGCAGTCAGTCTCCTTCTGACTTCCCTTCCTCCCAGTTTTATCTGCTCCAAAGTTCAAACTGTTAAGTTTGAACTTTCCTATAAATAAACTGTAATCTTTTCCATCAAGGTAAGGTTCTCTATAGCTTTATAGAGAAGGTTCCAAGTTATTATAATTCTTTGAATAACCTATCATTTGAAAAAAGTAGGAAATTTACATCAACCATTTATTTCAATATGTTTTAAAGCTATAGTCCGATCACCTTTTCTACTGTAGTGCTAGAACACCACAAAAGTTTTAACTGCCCTGTGCACTAAGTTCTAAGTGCACTAAGTTCTTCATTTTTCAGGCTACTTATATGTTGACATTTAAAAGGGCAATATTATTTGTATTGCAGCCACACAATATCACTGTAAAAGAGACTTTATGAGACCGTTAACAGGAAGTCAGATCCTCAGTTAGCAGCCGGGCAGAAACATCTGATCTGAGCAAACCAAGTTTAACCAACAAGGGACGGGTGAGCCAATCAGCAGCTTTCATACCGTACTGCACTGTCCGGCATAACGTTGTGAAAACACGACTTTGGAAGATCAAATGATGAGAGACAGATTCACTATCATTGTGGAAGGCAAACAAATGCTACAACTACAAATGGAGCCCAAACGATGCGGACAGCACTTTGAAAACTCACCTGACAACGTGAGATTGAAAAGAAGCAACCAGACGCTAAACACTGACCGTGGGGACAGACATGGAGGTGGGTGTCCTGGACATCTAACAACAACCACACAAACTAACCGCTACACAAACACCACTAGTCAAAAAGACCATGGAGACCATGGAGACCATCAAAAGGTCTTTGTCTGCAGCAATGCTCAGCGGAGGAGGCTGCATGGTATTACTGGAATAAAACGGGACATTTTGTCAGAAATAAAAAGCTGTGTAAAGTCGCTCACTGCTGCAACAGACTCAGACAACAACGATGCAGATGAGGACAGTTCATTGGTGACAGACATAAATGTTGAATCTAACTGAGTTAAACACATCAGAACATCTACAGGCAGCAGCAATTAGGCAGATTGGATTCATATTTCTAGATCATGTAATATAAGGTATTATGAACTTATTTTAGTATATTTTTGAAATAACTGGATAGCATTTTATTGCTTTTGATTCATTCAGATTTCAACACGTGTTTATGAAAATGTGCTTCACCGGTGCATGCACCCATTCTCCCTAATCCAGACTTTTCATGTGAGTTCCTACTTTTTACTGATGTTTCAAATGTGGTCATTGGTTTTACACTACAGCACACGAATGATACAAATTTGGAAAACGTAATTGTCTATGACAGCCATGTCCTCACCAAAAGAGAAAAATGTTGGTCCACCTCTGACAGAGAGTCATGGTTAGAAACAAGGTGATTGGGCCAAGATGATCGGAGAGCTGAGCAGGAAGTAGTGGGTGGAGGTTTCATCCAACGCTCTGTGACATGTGCAGAAGGGTCAGCATCTCCGCAAAGATGGCTCCCCTTCCCCTCTGAAAGGCCACTCAGCAAGAAGGAAGCTTTTAATTACAAAATAAAAACAGATGGCAGTTTGCAAATATCCACAGAGACAAAGACCTTCATGTTCTAGATGTGTCCTGTGGTCAGACGAAACTAAAGTGGAACTGTTTAGAGATAATGACCTTTGTTGCACTGGGAGGAAAAATGGGGAACAGCATGCAGCATCATGCCGTGTTGCTGCAGCTGGAACTGGTGCGCTTCATTAGATAGAAGAAAGAACACTATGTGGGTATATTGAAGCAACATCTAAAGACATCAGCCAGGAAGTCAAAGTTTGGGTCCAGATTGGTTTGCCAAATGGACAATAACCTTAAGCTTACAGCTGACGTGGCTACAAAGTGGCTTTAGAATATCAAAGTCTTTTTTTGTGTGACCATCACAAAGCTTTTCTCCCAATCTGGTAGAGAATATGAGTAGATCTATGAGGTGTGTTTGAATGAGGCACCCTTAAAACCCACTGACTCACTTCCACCAGTTCTGTTAGGAGAAATGGACCAGAACTCCAGAAAACTACTGGGAGACGTTTGTGGTTCCACAAAGTCCAGAACCTTGTGGACCTTTTCATAATAAAAAAAATCTTACTCTTGGTCTGTTTACAAGTATATTGCAAAAGTATTCGCTTGAACCTTTTTTATTGTGTTTTAAATCAACAAACCTCGTGAATTGTATTAGGCCTGTCTGATAGACAAGACTAAAAATCTGCATAATTATATAGTGGGGGAAAAAAAAAAAGAATACACGTTTCAGATTTTTACATACAGAAAAGTGTGGCGTGTATTTATATTCCTATTCAACAGGAATAGGAATGGACATTTTGGAGAACCACCCGTCGCTGTAGCTGCAGTTGTTTGTGCTTCTGGAGTGAAATGTTTTAAATGTTTTCTTTGTAAAGAATGGATTTATAAATAAAAAAAAAAAAACACACTACATGTACAGTTAAGCTCTTCAACTTCTTTATTTGGCAAAAAATTAAATAGTACAGGCAGGCAGTGCTTTTTTGCTTTCCTCATTTACAGCAATTTGAATCCAGCAATAAACACATTCAAAAAAACACATGACTGCCTCTGTGATCTGTACATTAGACTGAGACAAATGGATGACACAAGAAAGAGGAAGCATCATGAAAACCTGGAGCAGAGGTCGGCACAAAATCCATTGATCATGTTAACATTGTGTATATTATATTCAATCAGGGAAAAAAAAAAAAAAAAGATTTTCCCTTTGTGGCCTCAGGACCGTGTAGGCATTGGTTTTATAATCAGAAAATAAAGGTATTTTGAATTTATTGCAGATATTTCCATTGTAAACAGGTTTTAAATGTACTCTTTTTCTTTTTTTTCCCTTAATCTAGATCTGGAAAAAAAAAAAAAAAAAACTGAAAAACTACCATCACATTTTCCTGTGAAAATGTGATGGTAGTAATTATTTATGGGTAACAAAGTAAAAGAATGCAGAACTATTATCATCTTCAGAGTTGAAACAGCATGTGAGCCTCGTCTGCAGACAGACCAATCAGAACGAAGACGGGAAGGACGTCGTTTATAGGCAAAGTTCAACAAGCACCAATGGAAACAAGGACAGGGGAACAAAAATAGTTAATTTTGCATAGAACATGTAGTCATTCAGCTGGTTCTAAACAAGGGAAAATAATACAACTACAGAAGGTCATCATCTGCAGCTGTTCATCGTCATGACAACAGATCAGGTCAGAGCTGATTTGTTCAGTTCATTCGGGAGAATTTAAGGCAACAAAGGATCACCTGTGATTATCATTCAGTCCAGGACACACACCCTGCATCCAGCTGTCTCTCTGTCCTCTAGGGGGACAAGCGGTCACTCGTTCCTGCCGTCCTCTATGTGGACAAGCGGTCACTCGTTCCTGCCGTCCTCTATGTGGACAAGCGGTCACTCGTTCCCGCTGTCCTCTATGTTGTCCTCTCCCTCGCCCTCCGGTCGGTTCTTGTGGCTCTCCGGATAGTTCAGGATGTGTCTGTTGGCCTGCATGATGTACTGCTGCTGTTTGAAATACACTTTCAGTATACCTTTGATCAGCACGAACGCAATGCCCCCCTGTGGAGACAGATGGTAGGAGATATAGAAAACAGAAACCTTGAAAGAAAAATTCATACAAGAGCTGAAATATGACAAGATATTAGGGCCATACTGAGGGAAAATAAAATTACAAGAATAAAGTCATAATATCATGAGAATAAAGCTGTAATAAAGGCAAAAAGGTCAATATTACGAGCACAAAATTGTACAAGAATAAAGCAAACAATCTGATTGAGGTTGAATTAATTCGCAAAGATGGCCAGGAAAACATTTTTAATGTCTAGATGTTCTAAGATTTTTAATACTCTTTTTTTTTATTCTCTTCAAATTCCCATTTTTCTGAATTCCATTTTAAACATACCTATTAACCCACAAAGTAGGTAATAATGGTGTAAATGACAAATATTTAACCAATCAATATCCAGAAGTCATTTACTTCTGCTCTGTTTCACAAACGAAGCAACCAGCTGTGGTTCAACAGAACATTGCTGTTACCAGGTGAGCGGCTACCTTCACCTCTGTTTCTGAGTAGTTGTATCGTTGCTCCTCCTGTCAACTGTGTGCTGACAAAACATACAGAAATGTTCTCCTGTTTCATAAAACTTGCTAGCCCTGAACCTTGTGTTAGACTTTGAGGGGTTTTTTTAAGTTATCAGTGTTTCATAAAGGTTTTTGTTCCATGGCTGGCTGCTTTATTCAGTCTTTGTCGAGTGCAGAGGCCGGGTAACAGCAGGTACAGGAGAATAAACCAAAACCACAGAAACTACTGCATGTCCTTCCCTTCTCACAGATATCAGCTAATTCTGCAAAATTCTGCATTTTACTGTGGATTCCATTTTGTTTCCATCCTTGCTCTAACATCCCATGCTGCATTAAGATGAAACGCATTGTGCTGGGAATCCCCCAGTTTCCAGGTGGACTCACCAGTATGGTGCGCTGCAGGTTGGAGGAAACCCGTCTGAACAGCAGCCGTCCCACCAGACTGGCTATGGAGGGAAAGACGAGAGCCCCACACAGAGTTCTGGACACAGACAGGTGGTCTCCAGCGCCGGGCCCCTCGGCACGCAGACGCGGCAGATAACCGCCACCGCCTGAGGAGAAACACACACACACACACACACGCACACACACGCACACACACACACACCCCCACACACACAGTGTTAACTGAGAATGTGCTATTAAAGAGCTAACCAGTAGAACTGAGGCTCCCACTGAGTGAAATGCCATTTAGGAAGCTCCTATTGAATCAAAGAATGATCTTAAAAGGGGAAGTATTACGTTAAAGACTTTTTGGAGCTTTACATCATGTTATAATTTTATTCCTTCATCAAAAATACACCAAGAGTGTTGCCTTGATTCTTATGTTTGAGAAATCCTTGAATCTCAGAACTGTAGCTTCCAAGCTTCTGCCTCACAGAGCAGAGAGATTCCTCCCCCATTCAGCTCCTTCAGACTAGCCAGCAGCAATTAGCAAACACCTGGAAGAACTGTGGATCTGCTAAGCTGATTATAGGAGCTGCCTCTCAGAGGAATGCTGTTAAAAACAATGTTAAAGGGCTAATAGAGGAGCCATGTTGTGATGACTTTCTGAAGGGGGAGTTTCAGAAAGAGCAGGAGATTCTTAAAGAGACAGAGGCCCAATTTCAAGACATTAAATTGCAAATTATAATTTATTCTATGTCATACATACGGCATTTTCTAACAACTGAAGGTAGCAGTTACTTGATTATGCTATAAAAAGGAACGATGTGCCTGGAAAATACATAATACTGCCCTTTTAGTAGGATCTACAAAACAAAGCCAGGATCAACATGTCACAGGGGGCTCAGCTAGGAAGATGATGTGTTACACACCTGACGAAGGACCGTGTTTATAGGAGTATCTCTGCCACAGCCTCACTAAGTAATCCTCCCAGCGGATCATCTTCCCCAGGACCAGCAGCACCGGGATGGTCGGCAGGCCCATGAGCAGGAACAGAGGGTCAGCCCGCTCCATCACAAACAGACCCTTCTTATGCCCCACCACCTGCAGGGGGAACCAGAAAGCTGAGACTGCTGCAGTCGGTGACGGCTCAGTGGTTCCTCCATGCACCTGACCGCACCTGCATGACGGTCACAGCTCCGTAGGTGACTGCTGACCAGTACACCGTCCCAACAACCACTCCGACTGCAGCAAAGGGGCTGGCGCGGGACAGGGCTCTGTCTGCTTGTTGCAGGAAGTACACCAGCGGGCCTGGGGGACCAGAACAGAACCGGATCAGTCACATCACAGAACACAGCACAAAGGATCAATTATTTATTGTCTTACTTCCTAGTCAGTGTCTAAAAATGGTGCATGGTGCATCTTAGCTGAGCGATTTGAACAACAATCATTTACATGTAGGGTTGTGGCAAATGATTACAAATTCAAATTCTAAAACTTTCTTCAACTCTTGTAGTTGCATTTCTCTGCCTGTAGGGGGGCTGAAGGAAACATTTGGGCTGCTAGAAAAAGCTCTAAAGCTCCAACGCTCTGGTAGGCCTGGATATAGTTTCCAACTCTCTTTAGATAAAAGCTACCAGAGAGGACCCTGACACGTGGTACGGTCCAGTCAAAGGTTGCTCCAGTCCTCACCCATCTTGGGGAAAATGATGCAGTACTCGGTGCCACACTGCGGACAGTTAACGGCGCCGCCGCCGTTTCCTTTCTGCTTCTCGTCCAGCCAGCGCTGCAGACACGACTGGTGGATCCATTTAGTGCAGCCTTTACACCTGCAGGGGCTCACCCATTCTGCGCCGCGGTCGTCCCGCTCGGTGGCGAAACACACCCAGCAGTGTCTGCAAACACACACACGTACACACACTCAGCAAAGCTTCACATAGAGGTCAGCTGTGTTCAAAGGATTAAAGGGCAAAAATTAGCAAATTTATAAGCATTTCACATTAATCTGAGTGCAACCTGAACATGAGCTGACCAACTGAAAAAATTAATTCTGGCGTGGGACAGGGATCCCGCGCCAGAATTAAGCGCGGGAGCCCAATTCTCCCGCACCTAATTAAAAAAGGGCGCGGGAGAATTGATTAACAGATCAATACCTGTTAAATACTTTAGAAATATCCCACAAAGATTCTTAAAACTACTGAGAAAGTATTAAAAATCTTTTTGATCATTTTACATATATGAAAACATTCTGACCACCCACTGACAACATTTATACTTCAGAGTTTGTATATTAGTACAATAATTTAGTAATGGATAATCCATTTACAGCTAATAAAGGGGCAGTATTATTATTATGTATTTTCCAGGCCCATAGTGCCAATTATACAACAATCAGGCAATTAAATACCTTCAGTTGTAATAAAAATGCTGTTTATGTTAAAGGTTACTTACAAGAAATTTCACTTTGCAATTTAACGCTTTGAAATTGGGCCTATGTCTCTAAGAAGCTCCTGCTCTTTCACACACTCCGCCTTCAGCGAACATTACGTTTCTCTGTGAAGCCTGTACAACCGTTCATAGGAACATGAAGAAAAATAAAAAATATATATCACAGAAACACTCCAGATATGGATTTTAATGAGGAAATAACATTATAGAAACCTCACATAATATAATACTCCATTTTAAATTATCGAGAGTTTTTCAAATTCTTTACGTTACTAAAAAAACATCAACAACGTTCAAGTATTCATTTGGCTGTATTTCAAGATACAAGTGAAACAACTTTCTCAAAGTAGGATGATAAAATGTAAGCATCTCTTTTCCAACGTCAGAAATTATTTAGATAAATTAGAAGTTTGTTGCTATGTAATGTACGTTGAGGGTTTGCTCAGATTCTACAAAATATTCAAATGAAGAATGAAAAGGAACATTACTTCTCAGACTGCTCCTCTGTCAAGGCCATGACGTTACTGAACAGGTTCTGATGGACCCATCGGACTCCAGCAAGAACCTGGGAAACAAAAATACACATATACAGAGTTATTGCTGGCAATAAAGTTAAGTTGATCTTAAAGCAATTGGAACAGGGCAGGTCAAATTTTTAGATGCGAGTTTATTGCATACAAAAAATATTTTCTACTTGAAGGCAAGAATATATTAACATCAACATTAGTGGCAGACAATAACTGAATTATCTCAGTCGCTGGGATAATGGCTCTTCCGCACACAGTAATCAGAAAGTCAAAATCTGAAAAATTGTTGCCAAAAATAACTTGTAATTTGCCTTTTAAAGTCTGCTTTTGTTTGTCTTGTTTTTATTCTGTTTGTTGAAGCAGGTTGTCATTTTCATCTCAAAATGTGCTACGTAAATAAAGTTTTACGTCCATACTTAGGACCATTGGGATTTGCTGTGCTTTCTATAGCATAAAAAGTTGTCAGATCTTGCTATGATTTAACCAGTCTGTCACCAAGGAGGTCTCAGAGGTTTGACTATTTTAAGTCGTTTAAATGTTGACTTTGAGCCAATCAAACGTACTCCAGAATTGTTAGAAACAGTGAACAACGAAGCTGAAGTTAGTTTCCAATTCCAGCTTCTAAAGGGCGATTCCACCTAATGTTTTGGTACCTTCCCAATCTTTAATCGACTCAAGTTTAAAAACTACAACAACCTAGCCTCTTCAAACCAGGACTGGATTATACTGATCTAATAGCAGAATATTTAGAACCAGGTTTGTGACTTTTGGAACTTTTATCTTTTTTGTAAAACTTCAACAAAGGTTAATTTTACCATCTGGATCGTACTAGAACTGCTCCAGCTCCAGATCTCCAGTTGCAAATTAAATGCAATTTTTTGCCCTTTTTGCATCTAGCTCATAGTAGAACTGCTCTAATTCCAAAACCTATTGTCTTCAAACCTGGAGTAGATTATTCTGCTCTAACAGCAGAATATTTTAATCAATGTTTGGGATTTGTGAAACCTTTATGTGATTTATGAAACTTCATTAAAGTTTAGATTACTATTCACACTTGCTCCATGCAGTTTTGTTTAAAAAAGGTTCAAATTCAAAACCACTTTATTAATCCCAATAGGAAATTAAATGTTGGTGTAACTCTTCAAAGAGTTGTTGCAGATGGTGATGGCTGTTGGAAGGAAAGATCCTCTGCAGCAGTCTGTTAAGTGAAGTGAAATTTCACAAATCAGATAAAAGTTTTACGAATCACAAACATGGTTTTAACTATTCTGCTATTAGAGCAGAATAATCCAGTCCAGGTTTGAAGAGTCTAGGTGTTGTGGTTTTTAAACTAGAGTCGATTAAAGATGCGGAAGGTAGAGGAAAAAATAGGTGAAATCGCCCTTTAGCCATTTCCCGAATCGGAAGCTAGAACTGGAAACCAACTTTAGCTTCGTCAGTGAACAACCCTTTTTAAAGTGACAGATCGGAAGCTAACTTCAGCGGTGTCATGCTACAGCTAACAAGGTTAGCAACGGAGGCCACTACAACTTTACCCAAATATAATTAACAAACCGCCAACGTCACAAGGAGAGAATATATTAACAAATATCTCTAAAAATGACCCAGCGAACCATTTTTGCGAGACTGTTAAACCGCTGCCTTACCTGTCATACAGAAAACCTTTCCACTGTTACAGCCGACGTGATGTATTTTGCTGCTTCTCTGGTTTCACCTTTAGCTGCTGCCCGATTGGTCAAGGGTATGTGACGTATGTTGATGCGTTCACGTTAGTTATAAAATGTAGAAAAATTTGGGTAAAGCGTAGCGTCAGAAGTCAAGCAAATAAGTCAAGACGTGTTTTGTCTCCTGGGTTGTTATTTTACAGCCATTTTTTTCTAAAACCTAGTTGCCTGCTATTGATCCTGAAATTTTCAAAACATCTTTGATTTGTCTCAAAAGTTAATTCAAAGCAGTTCACGTTTTTTGTTGTTGTTGTTTTGGACAAAAGTCTAGGTACTGATCATATTTTGTGATGATGACCTATTTCCAAAAATTATTTTATTTATTTAATTTGTAATTTCTCGTTTTTGAGGGAATGAAGACATTTTGAATATCTTAATTGAGAACGAAGAGGAAACAAAGTCAAATTTGAAGGCAAAAAGTTGGTAAATAAAGCTGAATGTGATGTACTATGAAAAAACTTTTCCTAAAAAGCTGGGTTTCAGATGGAGTTCTTCCTATCAACTTCACTTCACAAAACTTTGCTTCTTGCATTTAAGAATTTATGTCCTTCAGTGTCTGCAGAAAAATGCTGCAGACCTTCTGTAATCTTTTCATCAGCATAATTAGAGCCAATAACCTAATCAGGCTGAACAACCTGATAAAGAAGGCTAGTTCCTGATTTTATTCTTCATTAAATCAAGAACATTATAGACATCCCAAAGGATCATCTTACTGACACACAATCACAGAATATCTTCAGTCAGAGGCTTATTCAGGACCGCTGTTACACAAACCCATTAGCATTTGCAACAATTCAATAAGATTCGATACTATGACTTACAACAACATTTTATTTCCTTTTAGGAATAAAATAAAATATTTGGATTGAATTGGAACATGTCAGATGTCAAAAAGATCCTTGTTCACTAACTTTCCTCATTCACGTTCCTATCCACAAGTAAATTTTAAAATCGACACCTAAAAAGACTCTTCCACTATACAGTTATTTTATTATACTTATTCACTACAAAAAAAGGTCTTATCATATTATCATATATGTATGAGGAATGTAACAGGAGCATTCCTCTTGTTATCTATGAACAGGCAGCAGTAGCAGTACTACAACACTAGATTCCACTGGTTCATAAAAGCCACTGCTCCCGCTGATGGACAGCCGTCGAATTAAGCATTAGTATTGGCTACATTTGCTGTCAGTCAAAAGCTTTCCCCAACCTGATTGGCTGTCATCACGGTCAGTCACGCGGACGCTGTGGTGTTGCGTTTGTTGTTGTGGGGAGGCAGCAGGCAGAAGCAGCGGCGGCGGACTGCACAGTGACAGGGCGTTATTTTTTACATGCTTACAACACTAAACGAAGACGGTGACACTCGCGGATCGCTAGGAACGTGTCTTAAAAACCCTGTCCGTCATGGAGTCCTATGACATTTTAGCTAACCAGCCGGTGGTTATTGATAATGTAAGTATGATGATGTCATTCATCCACACCCAAACCAAGGCCGCTTGGTAATGGCCGTTAGCCTACATTACCTTTGTTTTACAGCTGCGAATATACAGGGGAAAATCCGCGGGCGGACGTTTTTTTCCTGAGCACCAGTTCCATACACAACTTCCCAATGTTCCTATTGGAATGCTACCAGTAGAAGCTTCAGTTAAGAATAACTGGAGCTTTATGGAGAAGCGACGGGAGCTAAAGCTGCTAACCGGTTAGCTGTAGCGGTGTGTACTATTATCTGGTAGAGTCATTGTAAAAGGCTTCATTCAGCTCTGCAAGATACAGGAACATATGAATAACTTCATGAGGAACTCGGTTATCCAGAGGTTTCAACGGAAGCTAAAGGCTAACACTGTTTTAGGAAACACCCTGTGTTCACATATTAGACCAACAATAGTCAGATTTTACTGGATGGGAATGAAAAATGAGCCATTTCATCAAACCCTTAGGTGTTTTTATTTAACAGTATTGGAATTTTAAAGGTTTCATAGAAAATATTATTCAAAACAAAAACAGTTTATTGCCCAGTCTTTTACTCGTACATCTGTGAAGACTAGTCCTGTGGCAGGTCTCTGCTGCAGTGCATGCTCTGAGCTGTTCCTGTTGTTCCCCCACCAGGAACAGGGACATCCTGAAGACACGCTGGTTTCTAGGATAATTAGGACCTGATTCCATACTGTCATCCAGTCAGAAACAGACGTGTTTGATTCAGCATCAGACAGTATTTCTGAATCCTAGCAGAGTTACCTGTACAGAGATGGACCCACACAACAATGCTGACACTCTGAGGCTGTTGAGATGATTTACTTCATAAGTCCAGTTCAACCTCCTTGATCAGTAATAGCATTTAATTGTCAAAATCATTTTCTTTTCACAGCAGTTATTAATTTACCAGCCATTTTATTGATGTATAGCCTGTACTTTTATGTGTATTTTTTCAGTAAGCCGCTGCCTTTTTTTGTTGTAGAACTTATTTAATAGTCACTGTCTTTTGTTTTACACAGTTTGTTGTAATTCAATTCCTGAAAAATTGAATTTTAATCAGTTTAATGCAGAGTCGTTGTACTCCTAACAAATTGCATGTTTGATATTTTAGTTTAGAGACATAAGAAGATGGTCATATATAGTTGGTTTATCTCAAATCACAAACAAGTCCTACTGAAGCAGTCGGTAAAGGACAAAGTGTTTCCTGTAAAGCTCAGTGTTCCTTCAGGCTGAGTGTGTGACTGTTGGTGGCTGAGTCTCATGATCTCTCTCTTTCTGGAGCGTAGAGGAGTGCAGAACTGTGGTGAAATATCCCTTTTCTTCTCTTTAGGGGTCAGGGGTCATAAAGGCTGGTTTTGCTGGTGACCAGATCCCCAAATACTGCTTCCCTAACTAGTAAGTGACCTCCTGTGGATCTCCTCACAGATTTAGCATCCAGAGTTGAGCTTGAACACGGTGTTGCATGTTCAGCTGACAGATCTGGGCATGTGGATGTAGAATCACACACACCGCCAACATATTTTGTAATGTAATGTGCTCTCAGGCCTTTTTGTGTCTGGTTGCGGTGTTTTTAATAGCATTACTGTGTGTATTCAGTGTGGGACGTCCCAAGCATGTGCGCGTGATGGCTGGAGCCTTGGAGGGAGATCTGTTCATCGGACCCAAGGCAGAGGTACGGCACACAGGACAAGAACGACGGGAACCAGCAGAGAAAAATAAATCTGGAGTGTAGAGAGATTTGGTATTTCCAGACTGTGTTCCCTATCTACTGTCTAACCATCTGTCTGCTCTTTCTGTCTTTTCATCCTTCTCTCTCTTTCTTTTCCTTTCTTCTTTCATTCTTCATTTCTTTCCTTCTTTCTGCCTTTCTTTCTTTCTCGTGTCGTTTTTCCTCCTTTTCTTGGAGAGCTCTTTTTGGTAACGCTTTATTTGAAGGGGTGTGCATAAGACTGACACAACACCTGTCATGAACATGAAGGAGTCTTCGTGAAAGTTTGACTGTTGTCATAAAGTGTCATTTGGCAAATAGTGACAGGTTTAATGTAAAGTTGCATTAAAAGTCCATTAAAGTGGCCAACTTTGCTGTATTTGGTAAATAACACTTTTAATGCAAAATTGTATTAAAACATCCATTCAAAATGCATTAAAAGAGTCAACTTTGCAAAACTGAAGGCTGTTTGGTTCATCCTGTCTCGTGTGTGTGTGTGTGTGTGTGTGTGTGTCCCTCAGGAGCACAGGGGCTTGCTGTCGGTGCGCTACCCGATGGAGCATGGGATAGTGAACGACTGGAACGACATGGAGAGGATCTGGCAGTACGTTTACTCCAAGGAGCAGCTGCAGACCTTCTCAGAGGAGGTGAGCTTCACTCTGGGTGTGTGTGTGCTTTCACACAGAGGGCTTCCTGAGCAGCGGCTGATCCTGTTTGTGTTTGGATTGTTCGCCAGCATCCTGTGCTGCTGACCGAGGCTCCTCTTAACCCCAGTAAGAACAGAGAGAAGGCCGCAGAGATCTTCTTTGAGACCTTCAACGTTCCTGCTCTCTTCATCTCCATGCAGGCCGTGTTGAGCTTGTAAGAACTGCTGCGTCTCCAGTCCGCTTTGTTTCATGTCTTACAGTTCAGTCATCTAGGGCCAGAATGAGAGATTATTTATTTGTTTATTGACTTACTTACTTACTTATTTTAATTGACCAGGATACAATTATAAATATTAGTAGAATAAAACATGATATTACCAGAAGTACGTTGTAAAATGAGTAAAAAAGTGGCTTTAATGGTAGCAGGTTTTGATGGCTCAAATGGATGATGGTTTTTCCTTCTAAATGGACTCAGTTGTTTCCACAGTAACTTCAGAGTCCTGCTAGTGAAGTTTAAGTTCACAAGATGCTCAGCATTTTTCATTTGTGTGGCAGGGATCATAAAATTACTACTTCATTTGACCAATATTACAACTTTATTCTGGTAATATTACTTTATTTTTTATGATTATTATGATTCTTGTATTATAATAATTTCTGTGCAGTGTTATGACTTTTGTTCTCGTATCATTTCAATTAATTTTTTCTCATATTTGTATTAATTTATTAATATAATGGCATCTTTTATTTTTCATAGGACTTTATCCTGGTATAATGACTATTATTATAACCTTATTCTCATAATATGACTACTTTATTCTCATATAATGACTGTTCTTGTATTATTTCTTTCTTGTATGACTTTTTGTCTCGTAATTACATTTTTTTTTCTTAGCCCGGCCGTGATACTCCATCGTAATAATCTTTCCTGACAACTTTGATTTGAATTTTAAAGTTCCCATCTGTACAGTTGATGTACGGTGGATGCTGATGTTCAGTCAGCTGGAGCAGTGATACTATCACTTGTCTGTTTGCAACCAGAATGTCATATCCAATCTTTTTTATCTTTATTTTTGAAGGCAGGTTCATATTCTGAGTGAAAAAAGAGAAGTTTGAGAGAATTAATTTACGTTAGAATAAAAGTGACTGAAAAATAACATCTTTACTGTTGATGGGTTTATATCCTCAGACTGTGAGGTCCAAGGTTCCCTGTCCTTTAATTGAATGTAACATTTACCTGCCATACTCAGCCCTGCATGTAGAGGGCAGTCTAACCAGCTGCCGTCTGTCGGGACAGATTCACATTGTACCTGTGTTTAACACTGTAGATATGCCACCGGCCGCACCACTGGGGTGGTGTTGGACTCCGGTGACGGTGTGACCCACGTGGTGCCCATCTACGAGGGCTTCGCCATCCCACACTCCATCATGCGTGTGGACATCGCCGGCAGAGACGTCTCCCGATACCTCCGTCTGCTGCTGCGCAAGGAAGGCTACAACTTCAACACATCAGCTGAGTTTGAGGTGGTGCGCACCATCAAAGAGGTGGGGACGGCCGTTCCACAAACACTTCTCCTCTGGGCTGAAAAGGCTTCTAACCTGCTGTGTCTCCTGCTGCCCAGAGAGCCTGCTACCTGTCCCTGAACCCTCAGAAGGATGAGACTTTAGAAACGGAGAAGGCTCAGTACGTCCTTCCTGATGGAAGCACTTTAAATGTAAGTCCAGCAGAGTCTGGGATGGTTCTGAGGGGATGTTGAAAGAGCGGTTCTGAAATCAGCCGTCCCCGTTGTCAGATCGGACCGGCCAGATTCCGTGCCCCGGAGCTGCTGTTCAGACCCGACCTGATCGGAGACGAGAGCTCGGGAATCCATGAGGTCCTGGCCTACGCCATCCAGAAGTCTGACATGGACCTGCGGCGCACGCTCTTTTCCACCATCGTATTATGCGGCGGGTCAACACTCATCAAAGGTTAGTGATGCTGTCATTATGTACATTAAGGCAGCACAATATATCACAAATATATGATAAAATCTACAGACCTCCTACTGGCTTTTGAACTAAGACATTGTGAGGCTGAGTTTCTTCCAAACTTCTGGACTCTTGTTTGATTCTCTGGCTCTGTGGCTCTTGTCAGGGTTTGGAGAGAGGCTACTAACTGAGGTCAAGAAGCTCGCACCAAAAGACGTGAAGATCAAGGTAGGTCCGCCTCCTGCTGCCGGGATTGAGCTCATCTGGACATCCTTCATTCTCTTTGGGATTGCTGAAACACCAAGCTGCCTCTAAATGGGTCATGCGTTGAGTAAAGCAGCTGCTCTGTCTCCAGACCACAAGGGGGCAGAGTACCCACAAATTGTACTCAAGTAACAGTAGTACTACTTCAACATATTTTTACTCAAATAAAAGTAAAAAAACTTGAGAAACAACTCAAGTCAGAATAAAAAAGTATTTAGTAAAAGCTCAGCTCAAAAGTACTGAGTAAATGTTCAAATTATTTCATATTTAAAAATGACATCAGATGGAGCAAAATATAAGTGGAACTTTTGGTATTTTAAGGATGAAAATGAGAATAATTTAGACAAGTAACCAAAAATAAAAAGACTTATGAAACTTTAACAGAAGCTGCAGGTGTGTGCCTGGTGAATTTTTGTTTAACATGTTTGTTCTTCATTCAGCGGATAAAGAATCCAGAAATGTTAATAGTAGAAATACTCCTTAATAAAATTATGGACTTCTTTTTTTTCTTTCAAAAAAAGTTAAGTAAATGTAACTAGTCACCATCCAACTCTGCTTCAGCCTGTTGTTATTGATGTATGCTACAAGGTCACATGATGGTATATCCCAGCTCTATACAGGCTGTTTCCTCCCCGGGAGAGAATGAGATCTTTCAGTGTAGACATAGAGAACATCTGACATCAGAGAGGGAACGAAAACCCCAAAATGACCAGTATGTACTTTTGAATCAAAGAAGGATTTGTGAGAGCCAACAGGGAGTTTAGGTTGTTCTTCATGATCCATACCAGGCCACTTAACTAACCGGGTCCAGTGGAAATGTGAATTTTATTTCTATGTTGTTGTTTTTTTTTTTGTTTTACCTTCCGATTGTATTTTCTTCTTCTGTCTTGTAGATCTCTGCTCCCCAGGAACGGCTGTACTCCACATGGATCGGGTAAGACCTCTGACTTTATCGCATCCTCTAACCCTGCCCAGATTAATGGGCAGAGATTCATCTGCCCATTAATCTCGGGCCGTACGAAATCCATGGTGCCCAAATTCCGCTTGTTTTTTCTCCCAGAATTATACTTTTTAATTTTCAATTTTTGTGAATTGTTTTTTTTTCTGTCCATTTTAACCAGGCCTATTAGCCTAAAAAGTGGGTAGTAATGGTGAAGTCAACATTTACTTCTGCTCTGTTTCACAAATGAAGCAACCAGCTATGGTTCAATAGAACATTGCTGCAGCCAGCTACCTTCATCTCTGTTGGACTTTTTTCACACTGTTTTTACCATTTAGCTTCATTTTGCATCAGAAATAATGACTGTTTGGAATAATTTGTGTTTGTATTTTAAGTCAGTCCCTGGTAAAGATGGTGGATGTTTGTGTTTGCTGACTCTGCTCCCCCTCTCTCGCTCTCCTCTGGCAGCGGCTCCATCTTGGCGTCGTTGGACACCTTTAAGAAGATGTGGGTGTCCAAGCGGGAATATGAAGAAGACAGAGCGCGTGCCATCCACAGGAAGACCTTCTAGATTTGGATCGGCGCCACGCGTACGCCAGCCCCTTCCCATCAGAACTGCCCCGAGAACCCCTCCCCACACATTCCCCCCCAGCCCCTCCCCTCAGCCACCCTGCAGCTGAACATCCCTGACATCTTGCAGCAATTTGTCCATCGTCCTTTCTGATCCCCGCCCCAGATCTGAACCACTGCGGCTCCCCAGAATCAAGGCTCTTGTTGTATGCTGGGGGCCCCATGTTGACCCCAGGGTTGCTCCTGTTGTTGGGTGGCGGTGGCAGCACCCTCCACACTTACCAGTCACACCCAGAGGGCCGTCAGGGACCCTCAAAGGACACCTCAGAGGGCAGAGGGGTCAACACTGTGGACTCCTGTTGCTGAGTTTCCATTGAAGTATTGGGGTGCTCTCTTGCCTCCGCAGCCCTGTGAGGTGTAAGATATCATCAAATCTAAATCAACCTAAATATTATTTACTGTTGACGTTTCCATTCCAGACCGAAGATTAGATTTTTTTTGATTTTTTGATTTTTTTTTGTCTGTTTGTTTAGACTTTTTCTCTCTGACAGTTAGCTTTTACACAGCAAACATCTGAAATACTGCAGCGGCGCTTTATCATTTTATATATATATATATATATATATATACAGTTGTAGTCAGTTAAAGATCACCACTGTATTATAGATCAGAACTGCAGTCCAAATGACTTGTTTCTGTCATTATGACATGTTTCTGTTTATGGAAAGGTTCTTCTTATCCGAGCTGACGGATTAAAAACTTGTGGGAAATGCCTTGATTTATTTATTGCTTGTTGTTTTTTATAACCTGGTTGAAAAGGTGTTTTCAGCCTGAGTTTCACATTCAGGGCTGTTCGGTTTTCTGCTAACTTGAAGAAGCTGATTTTTGTGGCTAGATAAGCACAAAGTTTATTCCGACGTCGTCATATTCAGTCAGATAATTATTTGGGACAGATCTTAAGCTGGATATCAGTACTTTTGTGAACTCGCGCATGCACCTATGCTTCTAAAAATCAACCCCAGGACTTAGTCAAGATGGAGTTATTAGCTGGAAGTATTGATGTTTCGTGTAAATGTTGGATTTAACCTTCCATCCATCTCATGTGACAAGAAGAAAATGTTTGGATTTTGAATTTGCTAATCAAGCTGCAGAAACCCCAACAATTGGCTGATATTCCCCCTCCTCCGCCCCTCGGTATATCCCAGTAAAACCACTGCTCCTACCTTTTTCCTGAACCTCCATGGCAGTGAAGGGGTCGTCCACCATCATGTCCGCCTTACTTCGGTGTGTCTGTGCCGGAGCGTCCACGTCGTCTGCTTTTGGGTGTTTTTAAAAACAAATCAAAAGGTGGGAAGTTAAAGAGGTTGTGATGTCATCAGCCTTGTGTACAGTGGAGTAGTTTTTCAAACACCACCAACTATCTGGTTACAGACTAAACATGTACAATACTGTTTACTTTTACTTTTCGTAAATTCAGTATAATAAATAAGTTAATGGCTGCTGCTTCTATGTCTCGCCGTTTTTTTCCCCTCTCTTTTCAGATCCTGTAGTTGCCGCCTTGGTGTTTCCACCCCTGATTACAGATATAACGTAAAACTATTCCTCATAAAAGTACTTCATGGTTACGATTGGAAGCTGCCGAGACACAGAGGTGTTGCTAATGGGAACGGGTGTCAAGGCAGAGACGCGACGCTTTCCCGATGCCTCACCAGGGCGTCCGCACATCCTTAAAAAAAACGTCTTAAATGAATGTATCTAAAATGAAGGCCTTGAAAGTTGGACTTCAATATGCTAATCACAGGTCTTAAATTTTATCGTGGAGGGAGTATTTGATCTTATCAGTTATTTTGTTTTTTTTTCTACTGAATGCTATTGCCGTGACGGAGGAAAATACATTTTTTTAATACCACGTTACAGAGTCACGCTGTACAAATGTTATATTGTACAAACATTATTTAGTTTAAACATAATTTCATCCAGAAGGTGCATAAAGAGGGCTGGTACGGTGCCTAACAGGATTTGGTCGAGTTTTCCTTCAAGCTTGGTCTAAAACATGAAGAGTGGATGAAATCATCATTAGAACGGGGCTGCCTCTTGTCATTCAATCTAAAAATAATACAACACAGATTACCATCATTATATAGATGGAGACATTTAACTGAGGCAATCTTTCCATAGGTGACCAGCCTGCCTCGGATCATGTCACAGAAGAACTCCTCATCTGACCTAATTCGAAGCTGACCTTAAAGGGAGTGTAAGTCTGAAGGCCAGTAGGTGGCAGTCTAACAGCATCACCTGATGAGCTGAATTGCAGTCAGTTTGTTGCCTTCACAGCAGCAGCAATAATCACCATTATAAACATTATTCCTGCTGCATCTATTCCACATCCTCCCTGAGGAATTGGCTGCAGTTATTTCCATCTCACCCTGGTAGATGTTTTGACAGCTGCTCCCTCTGCTGCGCACCTTCTGTTTATTAGTAACACTATTCATTTCTTGGCTTTGGTTTTTGCACCTCAGTTCAGGATTCAAAAGTGTTACTGTTCTAATGAGATTACTTTGGATGTAGATTTCTTCACTCGGTCATTCTCTCAAACTCCAGTCCATGACTGTTGGATCCTGCAGCCAGTAGTCAGGACAAAAGTTCTACACAGTATTCCAGAATCTTATTTATGGTGTTTCTTTCCTTGCCACCATCGTCTCTATGATGGTATTAGTCCAGTGTTTCCCAACCCTGATCCTCAAAGCACACTGCCCCGTTTTGGGTATTTCCTTGCTTCAGTCCAACTGATATCAACTGATGAACAAACATTTGCTGAACAACAATCATCTGAATCAGATTTACTCAATTCACTCCTTAGTCCTAAACCCAAACCTAAATGAAAAACAGAATTTCTCTTTGTCAGTTCAACTTGTTACAGACTGGCCCAGGGCAGCTTCTATCCAGTAGTTTCCCAGCATCAGTGTGTGAGTGTGTGGGTGTGTGTGTGTGGGTGTGTGTGTGTGTGTGTGTGTGTGTGAATGAGGGGATGACTGGCTGTAGGGTGAAGCGCTTTAGAGTCCTCTGGACTTGATAAAGTGCTATGCAAGTACAAGCCATTTACCACATATACATAGTCATGCTTTACTGCTTTAGTTTATAGAGCTGTAGAATCAGGCCATTACTTGAGTGTGGTATGTAACACGTCACAACTCCGTCTAAAAAGTTTTTATGACTGAAAAATCCTTCAGTTTGACTGTTATGGAAAATGTAATTACTTGCTACAGTCTTGACTGTGAAACTTGAGTTTCTAAACTTTGAAAAACTTCTGATTCTGTTATGTCTTCACTTTATTATGCTGCTGAACTTTGTGTAGGCCAGGCTCATCTGCATGCCACTGTGGAGGTCATCTGCCAGTGCTGGAGTGAAAGTCAGTTCTTACAGCAGTTTGTTGAGTATCTGGCTCTTACAGACTTTCATGTAAATATCTTTGGACTTTGTTTGTCCTGGTGTATAAAATACAATGTACTGACGGGGTCAGAGTTCTCTGATGCAGTCTTTTCTCTCATGTCGTACAATATTCATTAATTAAGGCTGACTGAGTGCTTTCACCTTAACAGTGCTTAACTTCATCTTTCCACCACAGTTGCTGGATGAAATCAATTTTGCATTGCGGTGAATTAAAATTCCTCCACAACACACCTGAAGGCAGCTGCTGCTGCCGGCGGCAGAACGACCAGACATCGGTGAAGGTGAATCCTGTTTGACACAGAGCCAGGTTGGTGTGACAGACCGGTCTGATTGAGGAAGCGAAGGTCCTTCAAGGTTTGCAGCAAGACGCTGCAGCTCTTCTATCATTCATATTTCGTATTTTATTGAACGCGTTGTTACAATAAAATTACAATAATAACAATAAAATTTAATTTTCCTTTGGGATCAATAAAGTATAAACTGAACTAAAATGAAAGCAGTCGAATTTGAATTTTATAGTTCTCTCTTAATAAATGAAATCATCATCATTTTGTACTTCCTCATGTTATCTTTGTCAGATATTAAAACGTCTTTGACCATCAAAAAGATTTAAGTGTCACTGGAGCAGCTGCTTTGTTTTCCTCACAGGTCTGGTGAAACCTCCTCAGTGGGTCAGGGGAGGGAAACTTGGTTACTTGTTTGGTTTTTTTTTTATTTCTGTTTTTGGCAGCTCCGTTCCAACAGTACTTCATTTGAACATTACTTATTAGTATTGTTTGGACCAGTATTTGTATGTACCAGCAGTGGTCAGATCAGCCACTGTTTAAGTTTCCCTCATACTTTATTTGTCAGGTCAGTTTGTGTTTGAGTTCTCGGTGTTGAAGTCTGTTATGTCGACCTCTGCTCTGGGTCCAATTCATCATTTTTGGAAGCATTTTTTTGACTCTATTTTGATGAATTAAGAATCTTTTTTAAAATCATCTAGATTTCTCTGTCTGGTTTGTATAGATCCCTGACAATCACAAAAAAAAACAAAAAAAAACAGAATTCAGCAAAGGAACAAATACTTTTCACGCACACGTAAAAAGTATTTATATACATATGAATATTTATGTTATATTCAGAGACATTCAGCTGATTTGGCACATTACAGTTCAGATGCGTCACGGTAACCATCAGGAAACTAATGAAGCAAAAAAACGAACCCGATTCTTCCACATGTTGTGAACTCTGAGTTGTGATGAGGAAACTAGCTTCACCTTTTCCTTCACATCTGACAGCAACCAGCCTGGTGAATTATAGATCACAAATCAGAATCCCAGAGTTTTAGTACCTTGGAGGAACAAACCAGAGAAACAAAGATGTGAGAGGATGACATCATTTATTCAGCCTCCTTCATCTGTTTTTGCTGCCTGCGGAAAAGGGAACAGAGATCTTTAGGAGTCTGCCGACTTCATCCTCAGAAGGAGTTTGGCACATTGACACCCTTCAACCATTCTCTTTCATCCTTTTATGTGAGAAGGAGTCTTGGAGAGCTGTGTAGTAGTGAGATAAAAGCTCACAGTCTCTCTGGGACTTTAAACAGTGTTTCTGGAGTATTTAAAGAACACACTGATCAATACAACAGGAGGGTGAGCTCTGAATCCCCTTTGCTGAATGTCAGAGTCACAGCAGCCGTTTAATGAACAAAAGAACTGATAAACTGACCAATTTAATCTAACTTCAGTTAACCTTGCTTTTTTTTTCAACTGCAGAAACTCTAAGGCCAAGTGACTCATCCTGCATTTATGAAAATAATTTGAAAAAGCGGGTCAGACATTCAATAATTCAGAATATTGAGTCTTGTCAGATTAAAAGTTCCTTTTTAAAATAACATTTAGCCAGGTATTAAACTTACTTTATATAAAGCTCGCATTTCTGTTTTTAAAAATAGTTTTTATTTCATGGGTCTGATACAATATTCTAATTTCAAATGTTTTTTTTAGCTATTAGTGGCAAATAAACTTTTTATTAGAATTAAGTTTTCAATAATTTAAATTATTGAACGGGTTTGTATTTTAAATTTCTCTAATATACAGACTCATTCAATAAAAACATGCAATCCAGACTAGAATGAATTTATGTTCCAAATATTACTGGTCAAAACCAGAACTAAACTAATGGATCTTTAGCCTCAATATAACAGCACTCAGTGTTTCAGCAGATTTTCAGGTTTCCACTCCTTTGTCTGCATTACGCCTGACAGCTCCAGATGTGTGGAGCATAGAAGCTGAATGCTGCTTCTCCATGTCCATCCTGGTTCTGGATGCAGAACCAGAACCAGAAGATCCGAGCGGTCCGGAAGGTTGATGCAACAACAGATCTTTAATGGATTGTGGTGCGAAGTCGTGCTAAACAGCCGAGACAAAGCAAATGATCACTGGTCCGCTGAAGACCCAGTGTAAGTATGCTCCTCTCAGCACTGGCAGCCTGTCACTAGAAATGAATACTTTGCTTTGAATATCTTGTAAGGAATCACTTAGCTGCTTGAATAAAACTCTCAGAGTGTTTAAGTGTGCAGACTTTATGCACACTATCAAATCAAATGTACTTCTGTCTGTTTTAAGCATACTAAGTTGTGTAGATAATGCAAATATTTCAGTAGTTCGCATTTAAGCCAGACAGACTCATAAATAATACATAGCTCTAATAAAAACAATAACTATAAATAATGCATGACAGTGTTCACTGTTACATTTTAAATAAAGGGTTCAATCGAATTCATTTTTTCCCTTTGGAGACTGAAACGAACCTCGTGCTTTTCACTCTCACTTCAGTTTTATGTAGTTGAAACCAGAAGTTTACATACGCTGAATATAAAGACAGGCAGCTTTTTATCTTTGTCGAAAGTTAATTCAGAGCAACTTTCTCTTGGTTTTGGTCAGCTAGAACTAAAAAGATTAAAAGGTTATTTCTATTTGTTAAATGCCACAAAGATGAGAGAAACACTTTATTTGACAGGGTGTGGATAAGACTGATATGAACATGTCAGGAATATGAATGAGTCTTCATGAATTTACCGAATGACAATTCATAAATAATGACGCATTTAGTGCAAAGTTGTACTAAGATGTCCATTAGTGGCGCCAGCTTCGTATTATTTTGTAGATAACAGCACTTTTGCATTGTTTGAAACCAACCTGGTTTCAAATTGATGCAATTTGAACATGGGGTATGAATAAAAACTGAACTGAATTAAAATGAAGGCAGTTCATTCACAGAAACATCAAAACCATTTGGGCCCTCATTGATCCACGCAGGCCCAGCTGGAGGAAAAGGCTTGAAGATAATCCACATCTTTCCATGCCATCATGTGCTCCTCCCAGCCTTTAATCAGAAGCAGAGAGACCACATCTCCAAACAATGCTGTTGCCTCTCCATTTGCACATTGCAGCGACCTTCTTATTTTAGGAGCAGCTACTGTAAGAAAGAAGTTGTGGCTCTTCCTCGTGATTTACCATGACAAGAACACAGAAATGGGATTTTTTTTTTTTCCCCAACAGTTTTTAAAGTCCCTGAGAACATCTGCTGTCGGGTTGCCAGGACAGAACATTTAACACGGCACACAACCGGCAGTTAGCCTGGAACATCGCAGAAACCCTGAACTGCACAGGGATTTGCTGAGCGTGTGCTTGGGTGAGTCACAACGCATAAATTAGCATGAGTTTACTTTATAAGAAGAATAAACAGAGAGGAAAGCAGGGCGAGTTTGACTGGTGCAGATTCAGGATTCATTTCAGAGGACGAGAGCATGACTTAAGGAAGACTTTCTTCCTTTCTGTCTCTGCTTGTTGCTGAGCAGGAAAATGGGAAGCAAGAGCAACAACGCTGCAGCTCCTGGATCAACTTAGACATTCGTCTTCTCTCACATCCTGAATCCAAAGGTTTCACCAACAGTCGTCCTTCACAAGAACTCTGCCTATACATTTTGTAGAAGTGTTGTCCTCTGGTTTGTGGAAAGACAAAAAATGACTTTTGAAGCCACATCTACTGCACTTTATGTAGAAGTCAAGCTGAACATGTAAAGTCAAACTGGTATAATAGAACAGCAGGGAATGAAAAACTGATATTATACAGTCATGCAGGAAAAGAGTCATCTCATTTGCATCTAGAGTTTTAAAAATCAGGGCATAACGAAGGTGATCTGGTGTTTACTTGGCTCTAAAATCCACCCTAACCCTAACCCTCACCCTATGACAAGGCAAGAATGAAAACACACAAAAGATTCCATGTTGCCTTTAGTGTTTAAAAAATAATCCCAAAAAGAAACACATTGTTTAATAAACCTTTCACCGGACCTCATGGCTGTCACTAATTTTAACACTTACACCCACTAATCTGTTGCGTCCACACCAACAACCTTATCAGTGTTTTCTTGCTGAATGAAAACGCCTTATTCTATTGATTTAGTTTACATATGAAATGATTTAAACTCCCTGTGATTTGGTTCGCAAAAGTCTTTCATGACGAGACTGGAATCTCAGGTTAGAGCTCTCGCAGTGCTTTCTTTCTTTCGTCAAAAACGTGCGTAAATGATCTGCGTAGCAAAGCTTTTCATCCGTCACCCTCCGTCTGTGACAGGGTGAGGCCGAAGGAGTCCAAGTAATCCACACAGAGGAGGACATCACAGCAAATTAGACCACAACTCAAATTAAAACAATTCTTTTTTGTGTGTGAAAGTAGTTTATTTGGATTCTTTTCTTCACAGATGAAATCACACATAAGCTCTTGTACAAGTGACATAGCATCTATGACAAACATACAAAAATCACAGCATGAGAAAACACAATGAAGAAGAGCTAAGAGACGGCTCAGATCAGACACCGAGAAAATAAAACCTCTGAATATTGTACAGATTTCATAAACATATCTTACAATGACATTCATTTGCTTATTCACTCTGCAGCCATTTTTTCCTTCCTTTAAAAATAGATTCAACCTGTTGAGAGACCGACACATTCTTGAACAAGTTCAACTCTCTTACAAATCAATATTACTCGAAGTAACTCTCTAAAAGGTTTGATCTTGTGTGTTAGCTTGCAGATATTTAAATGAATTTCATTAGCATATTTGTGAAGACAGTATTTAATGGAGCAATAAAGTTTCATTTATCTGAAGTCTAAAATCTAAAAACCTTCTTGAAACGAGTTCGTAATAGTAGGATTATTAAACAGCTGTGTTCAGTTCAGGACAATATGGCACTTCCGAATGAATGAATGAATGAGTTCATATGTGGTGTCCTTGCTTATATATGTATGTATATTTCATTTCATGCCTTTCAGCTATTCAGTTATGGATTAGCTGTATTGTGCTTATCTTGCTGCATAACCCAACAACACTTGAGCTCAAACAATAAAGATCTGTAGGTATTACGGTTGATCACAGTCAATACATTAAAAGGGCCAGCGTAGCTTTTAAAGGCAACTATCATTTGAAGATTGCTGCGTGTCTTTACTCGGATCTATTTAGACTAATTGTAAAATGTGATGATCTTGGCCTGTGTGACCTGTCCACAATGTAACCTGTGTTACAACACTGATGTAGCACAGATGTAAACTGCTTTTAGAGAAAGGCACCAGCCCCCTGAAGACCGGGCCTTTTGTTGCAGGTGCAATGAAAGATGCAGAAACAGAAGAAATATTTAAAGGGGCAAATATCGTTTTCCCAGCACCAACAGAGAGAGAGAGAGAGCGAGAGATGAAACTGTTTTACTTATCTGGTTGTATCACATGCCTTGGCTTTCTCATCAAGGTTACCGACATTGAATTTTAATGTTGCTTTACAAATGTACATATTTCTGTTCTTCCAAACTGACCAGAGGCTAAAATTCAGAGGTAGCAAAGTGTGTGGGAGAAATCCATGAGCCCTCAGTTCACCACTCATGGACATAGTTTGTATTGAATGGCTCAGAAATTTACATTACGCCCTAAGCTGGTATATGTCTCGCACTTTGAAGTACCTTTATGGATTTTCCTACCAAAACGGGAAATTCATGGATAAGGAAGGCGCTTAAACCTCAGCATTGTAGCTAACTTAACATTTAAAAAAAACCCTATAAGGTTTTTACGTCATGGAGACAAAGTAGGACTAAAGAGTGTCAGTAACAGCCATAAGTATCGTCATAAATCATATGTATCATCACAGACATGTTCTATACAAAATTCAGCCACTTGAATGACTCAAGTATCAGCTGGTCCAAGCAGATCGTACAGAACTCAGTAGATGATCACTAATAGCATCTGCAATGTTATAGTACAGTGATGGGGACTAGATTTCTACCACTGCATCCAAATAAATACTGGTGAGCTTAAGTGTTTCAAAGTTCATACTAGGCTTGTCATTATTATAAAGATTTATTGTACAAATTGTCCCAGTTTACACAAGTTGTAAATATTTGACAAAACCTGGAGACTCAGGTAGAAACAGACGAGCCTGACTACAACTGTTCACTTTACCTTTAAAAACAAAGCTACTTCACACCAGCGGGAGTTCAACACCATCAGCAGATCTGCTAAAGTTAGAGTAAAATTATTAATACATTCAATCACCTATGCTATATTAAAAACGAACGTCACTTAGATTTACCCATGTCACATTTCTCTAGCGTAATGTAGGCCACAAAACTCCATAACCTTAATTATGCAAATTCAACAGAAGTAATAATGTCACCTTCCTGAAATAATGACCAAAATCTTTTTGTTTTGTTCAAAAGTGATTTTTTTTTTTTTTTTTTTTGTCTAAATCATCTTTTGGCCAAAAAAAAAAAAAAAAAAAAAGACATGTTAGGACAGTGACAATGTGATAATCTGGAATTACTGAGAACATTTCGTGTGTCCAAACGGGACCAGATGACACATCATGGTTGGTGCTGCAACGTCTGAATGGGGGAATCACAAAGTGGAAAAAGCAAATTCATGGCACTTTATCATACTTCTTTCTACTGGTATGGTATTCTTTCCCCCCCCTCATCTCCCCAGCAGTGGTGTAGATAATGATAAACATCTTACCTGCTCTGTATAATTGTAACACGCATTGAACCGACGTAATGATGCAGCGAGTTTGATCTAGAACAGAATTTATTTTCTGCAGAGAAAGAATACTGTAACCAATTTCTAGCATGTTTTTTTTTTCCTTTAAGTGTTTTTTCTTAAAAAGCTTACTTAGCATTCCTTTCCGCATATAAAAAAAACAAAAACATTTGTAAGTACAAACAACCCAGACGTATGCAGAGACTAGAAATCTCAGCATGGTCATCCCAAATTCTACTCTCATCTCTCCCTGCTTCTCTCTGTCCTCTTCCTGGCAGATAACTTTCAAAAAAAGGCCACAAAAAATATATATATTTTAAAGAATGGACTTACAAACATGTTCATCTGTTACTCACATGGACAAACTTGATGGTATCCCTGTGTTAATGAATGACCGGTACTAGCCATTTGAAACGGACCAGTTCAGAATAGTGCAATATTTTGTTGTTAGCCATTCTTAGGTGTTTCTAGCTGCGTTGTCCTGTTGGAAGGCCCCTGAACTGCAACTGAGACCAAGTTTTCTGACAAGGTTGTTGATTTTTGTTGATAGTCTCAAGATCCCATCGTATCCTGAACCCACTAACAGATGTATTAAAGCTGCCTCTGTTCAGAACTGAGCCTCATCCATGTTTCATAGTATTTTTAATTATTTTTTATTTTTTGGTATGAATCAATTTTGGTCTCTGAATGCAGAGCTGCTGCACTTTGGTAAAAACATCCAGTATTGTCTCGTTTGTCCAAAGGACATTTTCCCAGAAGAGCTGTGGCTTGTCAATATGGAATGTAGCAAATTCCAGTCTCGCTTTTGGGTGATTTGCTTTTAACTGTGACTTCTCCCATCAAGTCCACTTTGGTTCAGACAAGATGTATTGTTCAATCTGATGGACCGTGACCATGGAGTTTATCTTTAATTGCGTTCTGGGCTCTTTGGTTTCTATTTGTATTCTCCTGCTCTTCAACCTGTCATCAATTACCTTCAGTCATAGGAGCATCCAGCTGCTTAGAGCTGCTCTAGTTGCCTTTACCTTTACCATGTTTTCTTTCTAATCTCCTGGGACAAATCTTTCCTTTGCTTCCTGTGGTTCATTGTGGTTTCCTTGGTTTATTTTCAAAATGATTCTGTTGAATCATAAATCAGAAGCAAACCGTGATCTTTGTTGGTTAATTTTCAGTAAATTTTTATTCATCATTACTTTTGTCAGCTTCAGGTTATTTCAGTGGTGATTGTGGGGTACCAGCAATTTTGTTCGCGTGTGTAAACAGTAAAAACGTTAAAATGTCTGGTATGAGGTTGATCTGTCTGTAACTGGGAAGCTGAACCTTAGCAGGAGGGTTACACGGTGCAGGTCCTTCAGCTTCCTCCGTTTTGGTGTTCTCTCCGTTACATCCACAGTCTTCAAAGTTTTGAGATGATGATCAGTCACAACAAGAACAATACGCTGTCAAATATTAGCTTGAAATGGCACTAGACCATTTTCAGCCAGATTCAAGTGAGGACAGTGTTGGACTGGCTCAGAGTTGATCTTCATCAGTTACACACAGCTGATGTTCTAACAACCACTCCTCACTTAGGATCTCGTCAAAGATTTCTTCGGTCCGCATTGTTACAAGTTAGCCGGTAATGTTTTGGATAGCAGAGCCGAGCTCATCTCGGGTCTGGGTGAGGGGACACACACTGATCCCATCCTGTTGAGTGAAGTGGCCTTTGTTACGCCCTCACTGCCCACCGTAGACAAAGGAAAGCTCTCGTAGCTCTCGCCTGCCCGGGTGCCACACTGGCAGCGCTGCAGCGTCGTCCTCAGCTCCCGCTGGAAGTTGCTGTTGAGGAAGCCGTACACCACGGGGTTGATGCACGTGGAGGCCATGGCTGTAAGGTGGCAAGCGGAGAAGACGGCGTCATGCTGACATTTTGGCAGGGCCTGGTGATGCCAGTCAAACAGAGTGTTGAAGACATTCAGAGGGAGCCAGCAGAGAGCAAACGCGATGACGATGGCGAGCAGCATGACATTGATCCTCTGGGCTCCCCGGGTCCTCCTGCTGCGCTCCAGCATGTCCCTGCACAATACAGAATGTACCCATTACCGCACTGTTCACTGCCGAGGCTTCACCTCAGGCAGGATGACGCAACAATATGACACATAAACAATGTCGACTGAGAACAAAAATGTGGTGTCAAAGCAGTGGATTGAAAGACACCTGTGGTGAGAAGACTTTTGAAGTGCATGAGGGAGAGTGTAGCTGTGTGACCTGCGGCGTCTCAGGCGCATGAAGATCCTCAGGTAGCAGAGCAGCACCAAGAGGAGAGGCAGGCAGTACTGGAAGATCAGCAACGAGGTCGTGTAGGCAAGACGATGCCTGTCTGACGGCCACAGCTCCATGCAGATCAAATGGTCCCTTAGACATGTTAGGAAAAAAAATATATATGTACATATATTTCAAAATATAAACTTTAAGAAATGGTGTTTTTGTTGAAAGGTTAGTCCAGATTTAACACTGAAGTGTCGTTATCAGAAACCTTTGGATTGGTGCAAGCTAAGATTATCTTAAAGGGGGAGTTTTATGTTAAATCTACTCTTTTCAGCTTTACATCATGTTGCTTTTATTCTTTCATGCATGTTTGAGAAATCCTTTAATCTCCACGGCAACCATTCAGCTGTGCAAAACGCCCGGGTGGACCAAGTCCCGCCTTCGAGGTGCAGCTCCTCCTAGGAGCTGCAGTTTCTGAGCTTCCTACTCACGGAGCACACCTCCCCCACGACTAAACCCACTCAGCTCCTTCAGACTAGCCAACTGCAATCAGCAAACGCCTGGTGAAACTGGTAAAAACGTTATGGGATTAATAGAGGAGCCATGTTGTGATGACTTGCTGAAGGTGGAGTTTAGAAAGACCAGGAATATTTAAAGAGACAGAGGCCCAAGATGCTGAATGCTGGAGTCAATTTTCTTTTAAGTCATATTTGACACATGCAGCATTTTTACAACTGAACTAACATAGTTACTTGATTGTGCTATAAAATGCCACTAAGTGCCTGGATAATAAATAATATTGCCCCGACAAGATTGTTGGAAGGGTAGAATTGGGTCTAAGATCGGAATAAAAATCTTGCTGTGTGAGCCATGTGTAAGCAGCACAGCTTTACCCGTATTTATTCAACCAGCCAGCATGGCTCTCTGGGTTCATTCTCAACACAACTCACTGACCACTGAAGAAAAATGATCCTGAAAGTCTCCTTAAAGCCTGAGCTTGTTCGGATTGCTATTTCCTGGCCTGATTAAGTTGGGTTTGTGTTTCTGGCTGCCACCGCTACAATTATTACTTCATGCCCATTCTTCACTCCCCATGGTAATTCTCACGGGTTGTGCGTGCCAGGAGGTATCCTCAAATTCTTAGTTTGCATCGGGGCATGAGCAAACAACATTTAATGGGGAAAGCATCACAAGTGTTGCACTGCACAGTCTAATGAGCATAAAAATGGCCTCAGCAGGCTCCTTTTCCTTCCACCTCAATTCCATCTTCTTCACGTTATGCCAGGTAATGATGCACGCCCCGGGAAAACTGCTGAAGACAGGATGATGCTCCAGCCCTGTGCTCACCAAAATCCATTTAGCATCTACATCAGGTCTTGCCTTGCAAAAATATTCCTATATTTGTATTTTTATATTTGTGTATGTAATTATTTTTAATTGCGTGTGGCCGACAATAGAAAGTAATTTTGAAATGGAAGGAAAATGGTAAAGTTTTTTTTTTTTTTTTTTTCAAAATTACTGAGAAAAAAAAATGGGCATGACCATGACTCAGATTCTGAGTCAAACTGGGATGAAGGAATCAGTTAGACACTTAAAAGTGTCTTTAAGACTGAAAACACATTTAGTCAAAAGCAAAGAATAAAACTGCTTTCTTTTAAGCTCACTCTACCTGTTTTTTGGCACAAGCTGACCAAAATGACCAAGTGGCCTGTTAGTGTCCTCCTCCATGTAAAATGAAACGGCTCTTTTTAAAAGCCTGCTGTGTGTTGAACATTTGTGCCGATTCTATTTGTCTAATCTCACATTAAGATGCGTCTGTGGCAAAACCTCCGGCCTCACCTGAACGGGTTGGAGGGCAGGCTGATGTTCTGGAAGGGGTCATTAGTGAGGATGTTGAAGGACAGGAAGGGCAGCGAGATGAAGCAGCCGACCAGCCACGTGAGCCCCACCGCAAGGTAGGAGTGGCCGGCCGCGGGGGTCCAGCCGGTGGGGTGGAGGATCAGCTGGTGGCGCTCCAGAGCGATGAGCACGAGGGAGAAGATGGACACGGTCACAGACATGCACTGGACAAAAGGCGTCACCTGGACAAGGCCAGAACAAACACGTGTCTAGTTGAGGCATTCAGTGGTCGTCATTCATTTCTAAAACAAAATCTTGCATGGAGACGGAATATTTACTTTGTGTTGAGTCTGTATTTAGCGAACTGTGTTACTCTGTGTTTGCATCATCTGTTCTGAAGAGGAAGCCGATTTGTGGGGAAGCTGATTTTTGACGGGTGAACCAGACGTGGCAGTTTGACATAGTGGGGATTTCCTCTACCAGGCAGTTTGTCCATCCACTGAGTTACGTGGATGGACATAACTCCATTATTTCACTATGACTTTCATTTTCAGATCTGAGTGAACAAGTCTGAAAAATCTTAGTGAATTTGACACATTAAGGTTAAATTAGCTGCAAAAGATAATAAGATTTAGCATGCTCATATTAAATTAGGATGGTTTTATATTTAAAAAATAACATGTTATAACATGTTGGTAATGTAATTAGCTTAAAACAAGTTAAGCACACAGTTAATTCTTTTTTTTTTTATTCATGTGGATGAATAAAAAAGCAGATGGTGACGGGAGATTCTGAACTGATCGCTCCAACTTCAGTCTCTGTAAAGCACCAGCTGGCAGACAATGCGACTAGAGATACACACATGGATGGGTTTCTGTAGATCTAACTGAGACATTAGTCCTCAGGGGATATGTTCCTTCTTCTTTACAACTACACACCACTTTGTGTTGGTCTGTAACACCAAATCTTAACAAAACAAACTGAAATTTGTTGTTCTGATGTGACAAAATGTGGAAAAGGTCAAAGGTTACGAAAATTGTTTGGAAGGCAACGCCGCATCCATCTTCCCATCGGGTGTGACCCGCTGACCTTACACAGGGCCTCCCCCAGCACCCAGTGGTCCATCAGCGTGTAGATGACAGTGACCGGCAGACACACCACGCACATCAGGATGTCCGAGCACGACAGGTTGGCGATCAGGATGTTGGTGACGTTGCGCAACTCCTGTTGCCGGGTGATGATAAACACAAGGCCTGCATTGCCCAGCAACCCGATTGCAATGACTGCGCTGTATGCGACAATCAGGAACGTCGCGCCGCCTACTGAGGGCGGGCACTGGGAGGTGTCTAACCAATCGGTGGCCTCCAAGAAGGTTGTGTCGTTAGACATGGCAGGTGGGTGGAAGACGGGGAGGGAAGCGGATGGGATGGGTTGGTGGGTTCAACTCGGAGGCCTGAGGCTGTGGCTGAACTCCTACAGGGGATCAGAACGGAGATGACAGGAGGACAAGGAGAGGAGAGGAGGAAGCAGAGAGGAAGCGCAGGTCATGAGCAGGATTCAGGAACGTCTGACGGAGCTTCAGAAGCATGTTTGACGCAAGCGGAAATTCAAATGTAGAGGTTGTCCTGCTGTTTCTTCTCTGATAGCATCCCGGCGGATCAGCTCTGCATCAGCAGTTTCCTGCAACAAAACAGAAAAACAATGCAGAGTAATGAGGACGGCTCACCAGGTGGGAGAAGGTGAAGAAGATCAGTGGAGATGAGGGACTGAATAAATTAGCTCATGCTGTTCTTCTTCTTCTCTTCTGCCTGTTTCAGTTCACTCTCAGCAGAGCCGCTCTGCAGCCCCCATAGACTAGCCCAGATTTTAGAATGGCTTACCGGGGCTGCAGCCCGGGGCCCCGGCGCTTCGAAGGGCCCCGAAAGATGCTATGTATTTTTGTGAGTGAATAAGATCAGAATGTCTTAATTTTATCACTGGCTAAGAGGATTTTGGAGGTGTTGTTGAAAAAATATGTCTGATTTGTTCTGGTAAACAAATGAATAGACATCCTCAAACCGTTCAAGTATTTCTTTAATAACTATTTTGTGTGTGGTAATGACCTTTACATTCATTAAAGGTGCACCGGCAGCAATTTTCTGGCCGAGATTTTCTTCAAAAATCTGACTTGCAGAAATGTTTTTGTGCGTGTGTGTGCAAAATACAGCAAAACTGTTGGCAATCATGGAGAGGCTGTAGTAAACCTGCTGGTTGGGACTGTCCATCAGCCTCTCTCATGGTGGACAGCGGACGGTGGCTGACACTCATTAATATACAGCATTGTTGTTTTAATGGCACATTATGCATTAATGTGCCATTTGGGATCACCAGGGATACTCTGTTTGCAGATGAAGCAAGAAAGACTTGATCTCAGTGCGTCTGCTGAGCCATCACAGTGAGCACTGCCTTTCGCTTTGACGGGAAATCTAAAATGAGCCCTGGGAGTCCGCTTCCTACAGCGCTGCGGAAGATTCAGGCAGCCTGCTGCCCAGACGGCGACGTTCAAACTAAATGAGAAAAAAAAAAGCAAAAAAAAAAAAAACACCCAAAAGACGACAAGAAAGAGAAAAAATGAATGGACAGGAAGACGGTCTCCAAAGAGCAAATGTCACGGAAGAAAATCATTACAAAGGTCCGTCAAATAAAACCTCTATTCAGCTGCTTCGGAGAACTGATGAGAAAATGACTAATTTTCTGCTTTAGTTTGATGTCCTTGTCCTTCACTCCTCCCTTTGGTCACTGCTATAATTATCCTGACCATTTTTGCTTGTGTCTTGTCAGCCTGGGTCTGTATGTACTGCATCATGGTCTCTTTTCTTTAAAGCCCAGAAACCTGGCATTTTAGCTGGTGTTTGTGGACTTTGGTTGGTTTTTGATCAGCAAAGAGTCTTCGACTGTCATCAAAAGTATTTTGAGGCAACAATTTCCAACCGTAATCCCAAATCGGCTCCCGCAGCAACGTGCACGGACACGTCTGAGGCAGACAGAGAGGACGAGTGGCTGCCAAGAATATAGACGAAAAAGAAAAGCGCCCAAAGGCACAGAAAATAGAAATGTTCATGCTAACATCTGTGAGAAGAGGTTCACAGAAATGCTTTCAATCTAAAGCCGATTTCAGTTACATGGGCTGCTGAAAACCCGATCAGAAGAGACGAGTTGGAGACGATCCTGTGGTTGTTTTGCTGATGGCAGAGCAAACCCTTCAACCCAGCAACACATTTCCATATAGAGGGAATTTCATTTGATTGCATAGGGAGCAAACACATCTATCTGTGATCAATTTACATGTATCAAAAGTCAGAGGTACATTTACTCTTCCTGGTCTTATTTTATGCACTGCAGACTTAAATGTTATTGTTTACATTTGTAATGTTTTTCCTGCATCTCTGGCTACATATATACTGTATCAGGAGCTTGATGCTCCAATGCCTGATTATAAAACACAGATCATAATTGATTACTCATCATTTTTGCTCTGAACCCTGAACCTTCATGAAAATGTCCTGGAGCCATGGGAAATTACATTGATATACCATTTCCCCCGGTTTATCAATACCATTAAAAAAATATTGAATCATTTTGTTAGTATCAGTTTCAACTTTGAAATTTTAGTATTGTGACAACCCTGTAAAGGTTGATGTGTCTGACACCGACGGAGAACTGAAACACTATTCTGTGAGGAGAGAGCCAAATGTCCAAACCAGCCCAGCATGAAGACGAATCAAGTCAGAGAGAAAATGACAGTTACTACAGCTCTGATTGGTTCTACAGGCTTTTGAATGACGTGGTTCACCTAATTACTTCCTGTCACAGGAACTTGTTTCCCCAGCACTGTACATATGCACGAATGCAATCAGTTGATTGTCACCACTGCTGCTGCCGTCCTCCGTGTGTGCAGAGCTCCGTCTGTCGCTGCATTCTCGATCTTTTCTGTCATTCGCTGTGGGCCGCCGAGGGACGGAGCTGCCAAAGAATGAGACACACTCGCAGGTGTTGCTGCTCCTCCGCTTTGACTCACCCGCTTCCACCCACCCCGCATAACATTCATCAGAAATCCTGCTATCTGCCGCGCCGGTGTTCCTGCACACAGAATGTACGCGCAATCCTGTTTACTTGAACATGTTCAGTCACCTGGAGGATCTGAACTGTGCGGCCTGGATGCCGCACAATAGGACTGATCTGAAATTAGGCATTCAGACATGTGACACTGAGTCTGAGTGGTGACTGTGGTTTGGGGCTTTTTATAAAAATAGATTTTTAAACATGTCGTTTTAGGCATGTGTCTCCCTACTGAGTGCCAGTTGTTGCTAGATGCACAGAATCTGAACGTGTTGGTGTCGTACCATACATAGCAAACCCAAATTATCACTCAGGTTTGATTTCAATATGTTTAAAGTGTCTCCATGGGTCCAAACCAGAGAGAGAGAGAGAGTTTAAATATGTTTTGGAGAGTTGGTACCTTAACTCTGTCAAGTACTAAATCTGTCTGGAGTTCATCACTTAACACTAACTGTTAAATGATTAAATATGAACTCTGTTGATCATGTGACTCATTTCCATTGCAGTTTTACGAAATACATCTATTTTGATATGGCTAAAAAACCACCTCATTCATCCCAGTGCGAAAACTTTTTAAAGCTGCCATGCTTCCTTTAAGCAAATTTATTTTCATAGTCTCAGTTTGCGGAACACTAAGTGTGGTTTATGGGAACACAGACACTGATGCCCATAAGAACCCTGAGGTTTATCTTCATAAGGAACTGAAGGGCAGATTGTGACAAATACTCTGGATCACAAAAATCCAAAATGTTCTTTTCAGTGACTGGAGAAAAGTCAGTGACAGAAAACTCTGAGCTTCAGGTTTAACTCAAATGGCTGTGAGCTTCAGGTTTTCGTCCTGTTACTAAAACGCACGCCTGTGATACGAGATATTCAACCAATCCACTGCATTCACACAGTGCTATGAGTTTCCTTGTGCTTTGTATATTGAGTGGTATCTGTATTATTTTTATGAACCTTTTCCACAACCAGGAAAACGTCATTCTTCCACTTTGCAACTGTGACATAACAGAATCCTGCACAACCAAATGAAAGCCACAAGAGCCCTTCGCATGGGATATCCCACTCGTTTTCTCACTCTTAGAAAACGCATGGATGAGCAGTAGGACTGTGTGCTATGATTCATGCGTCTCAGTGTAGTTTCCTGTAAACAGAGCAGGGCAGAGTTAGAGTGGAGTCAAAGAGCTGCACGGCTCTCTGGAGGTGACAAGCTGTGAAATTCACTCCTGAAAGCGCTGCAGCGATGAATAACACAAGTGCAGAAATAAGTTTGGCCTACAAGTATTTCGCGTGACCGTTTGCATGTGGACACCACGACAAACTCCATGCAGCAGAAACGTCTCCGCGGCGGCTGTGGTGAATCACAGCCGCCTTCACGGGTCCGCAGATGTTTCTAGCTGCAGGTAGGAGTTCTGCCAGCTGCTCTAAAAACAGGAATCAAAGTTATAATGAATCCATTTCTTCTGTTCCTCTTCTTAAAGGTGAATTTTAGCTGTCCTCTCTCTCTCTCAAAACACCTGGATCAAATGATGGCTCCATGGCAGGCCTCTCAGAACATTATCTGTATAATTGCACAATTTCAAAATTAAATTTGCTCAATGGAAGTAGTATGGAATTTTGAAAAATTCTTGTTTTCAATAAAGCAATATTTTGGTGCTAGGTTGAGGTGGGCGGGTTTTCAGCCATATTGAAGTTGATTTACTTCGTAAAGCTGCAATGGAAACAGGTTTTTCACATCACATGACTGACATGACCAACAACCAGATGTTGCTTCTGGCGCAAACCATGAAGAAGAAGACGACAGGAAGTAGTTTGAGGATCATCGAGCGTCATATTTTTAATGACTTGTTACGTGAACAAACTTATTCATGTGTCATTTTAATTTCACCTTTTTCATTTAAAGGAAAAAAACGCAATTGCCAAATTATGTTTTCATTAGCAGAATATTGACTAAATATTGAGTTTCACACACATTTGCTGAGGTGGCATTTACCACCATCAGGAGCAGAACCAAAACCTGCAGGATACAGACATTAAGGACCAACTGGGGACACCGCTACTTTAGGCAAACTGAGCCTCTATTCATTTTCATAATTCCTGGACTAACACTTCAACCGCATTGACAAGACACTGTGCCTACAATTTCATATTATCTATTTTCAGCAGCTCCTTGATCTTTGCAGAGTGGCGGTAGAGTCAGGTGACATCATGGACAGATGGCGGTTCGTCACACAGCAACAGAGAAACACACTGCCAGGCATTTACACACTCATACCTGAGGGCAATTTAGAGAACCTAATTATGTTTTGAGTGCATGTTTTTGACCTTTGTGAGTGACCAGTGACAACCCAGGTATGTATGGGTAGAACATGCAGTAAGACCAGAACTGTGATTTAAAGCTTTACCAACTGCACCACGATGCATATCACTGATTAATATGGATAAAAATAGAATGATAGACATGCTGTATCAGTGTGGCCATGATGTGGAAACAATCAACTCATCCTGAACATGCATAAAACAAATGAGATGATTGATCCTCTGCAACAGGAGCTTCATGTTATGTGGTTTATCCAGAACATTTAGCACAATTTAACACAATTTAAATTAAATTAGCGAGGGGACAAATACTTTTTCACACCGCTGAATGCCGAGCAGAAAAAGTGAGAACATTTTTATTCCATGACGTGAGCCTTTTTACCACTGTCTTATATCGTGGGAGAGCTCGTTGATTTCTGTCTAAATGGTGCTGCAGTTTTTGAGAGAGTTGAGGATTTGGGCAGCAACCATGAACAACTTAGAGAAACCAAACAGCTTGATCACCACGGAGGCTCCTCTCTGCTCACTGAAGACTGTTAAATCACCAATATGTCTTGATTCTTCAGACTTCCATCATCCAGTCAAACTAACAAACACCAACAGGAGTCGATAGCGGGATAAACTGCCGACACACGCGGGAGCATTTAAAGAGAAATAAATCAGATCGACAACAAAATAAGAATTGCTGCCACAAAGCTTTGTAAACGCAGAGAAAAACAAACACAAATGTCCTTACTTTATCAGCTCTCTTGCTTCCTTTCCTCATCACTGAAACAGAAAAAAATAAATTAAATTAAATACGCTGGACATAGTCACCGTTCTGTAACTTTTTGATTCCTTCCCCACATCAAGCAGGTAGCTGAACTGGTTAGCGACCAGCGTCTTTGTCTGAATAACTTTAAACTTCATAGAAATATGAAAAGCGGATGAGAGTTGGGGAAAATAGCAAAGTGTCACTCAGGCCTGAAAGATCCGTGTCCACCAGATGAGCAGAATGTGAACGTCAAAGCGAATCGCAGAGACCTGAGAAAGGACCCGAGGGACGCAACGTTCCCTCGCCCTGCAGACAGTGGCCTTTGGTATTTAGGTTTTTCCTATTAGTCGTGACTTTAAATTACCTCATGAAGCTGCTGACCTCTCAGAGCAAGTGTGTCCAGGAAAAACACAAGGACAATGCTGTGAAAAAGTATTCATCCCCCTTGAACGTGTTCCCATTGTGCCATGTACGAATGGAAGTGTGTCGTAACATTTACTTGAGTAACTCTTCAAAAGAAACGTTCTTCTAAAAATAGCTTTGCAGCAGCAGCAGCTTTTACTGTGACGGGAATCATTTTTACTTTGAAGTGACGCGACTTTGACCCAATTACAATATTTCCCAGCGACTCAAACTCAAATTGACTGAATGAACATTTCCACTAAAAAAAATGCACCAGAGACAGAGTTCATGTTAAAATGAGCCTTCTTTGTTTGGAACAAGTTTTACGTTGGGTTCACAATCCAACATATCAATATTGTCATAGAAACTAATTTGCTTCTACATATAAATTGAAGACTGTAAGTTCTGGATTCAAATATTTCACATTATGAGTAAAATTTTGGATTCGGAAAGGTGTTTCTTCTGCTTTACCAGTTAATTAATAACCTATTGGTATTAATTGTATTTTAATCTTTAACATACCAGAATTTGCACATCGTTTTAATCTGATTAAATCTGATTACAGGTTTTAACAAATCTAATCAGATTGCCTTAATCGTGGTTTATTGTGTCTCCTCCGTGTTTCTCTGTGTTCTGCTCAGATCGGTTTCGTGTTTCCACGTCTCTCAGTTATTGTCTCTGCAGCTTCATTCCATCTAAATTCTCCTCTGCTGCAGTCGTGCAGGCGACGCAGAAAACCTGCAAAGAAAGGAGCTCGGGTCAAATAATACTGTCGCTGAGCATTTTGAGGCCTGATCTTTAGAATGTTTGCATCCATATAAGCAGGTCCAAACCAGGCACAGTCAGTATTTTTGTGCTTTTTGATCATCACAAATCTCAAAATGCTGGATGCAAATGTGAAGACTTGAAACCCGCAATGTGATTTTTCAGACTGAATCTGATTGCAGGTGCTGTTTTTGAGTCTATATTTAGGACATTTGAAAGACAGGTGCAAAGTGGCACGGAGTGAAATAGATGGCCAGTTGCGTTTATGACATTAAGCTACAAAGAAAAACACCTTGACTAACTTAAAAATTGTGCCATGTTATTTAATAAAGCTGAACAGCATGGAAACCAGAGAGCAGAAAACCAACAGAGCAAAGAGACACAAACTGTCCCAGCATTTGTTTTATGTGAAATTTTTTTTCTCCCAGTTCCTTTTGATCCTAGTTGTCAATTGGTACAGATTGCTCAGTTAACTCAATTTAGTTTGAAAAGTTCCTATTTAACAAAACTCAAAAGATAACATGTAGTAGTCTATTCTGACGTTTGGGGGAAAAAAGTCACCATCTTGCTTTTCATTGGAACGGTTCCATTGTTGATATCTGAAATTACAGACAAGTAGCTGATTGGCTGCTAGTTTGGTGGTATTTGGCTTTTACAGCCTCAGCTCGGCTTGTTTCTTGTCCATCGAAGAAAAGCGGTTGATTTATTTCTAATTGGTCTTTGCCGGGTTCTCTCATGTCCTTCAATGTGACAGACTGAGCTGATTGAGGAAGTCAACTGGCTTCTTTAAACAACTATCCTTCACTATCTGAATAAAAAAGATTGTTTCTACCACTTTGAGAACAGAATAGTCAGAAGATTAGGCTTTAGACATCTGTGCCAGTTATTACTTTGCTCTGAGGCGTTTATAGATAGCCAAAAGCCCAAGAATGCCGTTGTTTTGTTGTTTGTTGTTGTAGTGCGAGACCACAGATATATAAATAACTCCAGCTGTGTGAGTGTGGAACTGGGACAGCCTGATAGTGGAGCTTTTAATCTGTTTTGGATTAAACCGCATCGTGGTTCACTTGATGCTGAAACGGAGCGGCCCGACCGGCGACGGCATTCTGGTGACCGCCGTCGCCTTAACGTCACGCCGTCGGCCAAGAGGCTGCAGCTCCTCGCCACAGCGGACGACACAGACGATCAGAGCGTCAGCAATCAGAGTGTGTGTGTGTTGGGAGCCGAAGCGTCGGCCTGAGCCTGAGGGAGACGTGGTTCACATGGTGGGAAGGGAGCCCAAAAGATCCGAGGAGAGGACAAATTCAAGGACAAGAAGCAATAAATACGAGCAGAAGCTCAGTTTCCACGCTCGCCATATCAACACAGATGGCATATTGGCACTTTTTTGCTCGCTGAATGTGACTGTCACTGTCCGTCACGTTGCACAGGCCGTTCATCGCAGACGCAGCGTGATTACAGATCTGCAGCATTTCATGCATTATTGACCAGATTTTCCACACACAATTCGCCCCATTTCCACACAAATTAAAAATAGTGCCCACTTTTAAATAGTGCTGATTAAATGTGGATGTGTAATTGCTTGAAGGGGGCTGCCCTATAGGATCTGGTGAAAGCAGTCGGCATGCAACCCAAAAATCAAACACTAATGACCTCAGGGGGTTTCAGACCCTCACGACAGAAACAAGACGCCCAGAAATCAAACGGCCACTCATCAGAAAGCTCCTCCTCCTTAGTGATCTGCCCTCCTGTGGCGTCATGTCGGAGGCCTTGAGCCAGCAGCCTGATCTACTTTCTAAATGAATTGGTGAGCTGAAGCAAACTGGAAATAGTTTTGCAATCCTGTCGTCAGGTATCTCTCCATCTATTTGCTTCTTTTCTGTCAATGTCTGACAAGTATGGACATTTTACACATGAAATGTAATTGTCAGGGTTCCTGTTTTACAACAAAATTGACAAAGTCCACATATGTACACACAGCTGAGAGACCAACAAAATCATCTTTTCAATGAAAAGCATGCAGCACTACGGAAGAGGCAGACAGGCCTGCAACACAGTTACTGTATGTAAAAAATGTTAAATTGTTTGTTAATTTCCAAAAGTTTAACATGCATTATTATCACAGAACTGAAAACGATGTTTGCCAAGGGTTCTGACAACCGTCTTAACGCTTCGTCTGGATCCTCCTAAAAAGCTCTGCAACAAAAATGAATCTGATCACGTCCACATTTGCATTGAATGGTGCAAACGGTGCACCAATTTGGAGTAAAACTGACGATTCTCTGAAGGCGGTTATCAGGTCAGGAAGCCAGAGATCGTCCCACTGGATTTGTGAGTGTTGTACAACAGGTGAAGCTGCAGTGAGAGGATCAACCCAAGAAAAATGCTGAACACAAGATGGAGGAAAACACTGAGGCTGATTTTCTTGTCAATAATCCTGATTTTGTCCAATCTGACTTTGATCAAGACCTGGCTAGGGATAAATAAATAGTTGTTTCACCAGCTACAGAGTTAGCCCATGAATGAATGAATAAAAGGAGAATTCTAACTATGTATGAACTAAATCAGAAAGTAAATCAAATCAATTAAATAAGACCAAACTTTACAAAACCCAACAAGCCCAGATCACTGATCACTGCAGGTCACCAATGAATAATTGTGATCTTTTTGGGGTTTTTTGCTGGTTTCATTTTCTGCTGGTTGCCATAACAGCATGACAAATGAGAATCAATGTCGTGGTAACACAGAGGGACAGCAGGATGATTAATGTTGTTCCCATCTGATACGTCACCAGTTCCACCATGTCACCGGCTCTCACACTGGCCCTCAAGGTGACGTTACGGCCTCGCTTGTCACAAAAACTGGAGGCGCACACAAACCCTTAGACATGTTTTTACATTCTCAACAGAACACAAGCTGGGAGGAGCTGTGAGGGACCGACTGCCTCTGGGTAATATACACCATGTCCTCTGCTCTATAAGCCTAACAACAAATCCATCACACACAGTTCAAAGGATTAGTAATAGATGTTAATAGACGTAGTCCTGTATCAATAAACTGAGGCAAGACCATTGGTGGATTTAAAAGTAAATAAAATCATTTTAAAACTGACTCTAAAATGTTTATTCAGCCAGCTAAATGAGCTTAGTGAAATCTGAAGACAGAACAAATTCAGGCACAACGGTAAAGACCAGCTGCTGATTCAAAGTGGATGTGTTTCAATAAAAGTGCGTAAATTGAAATTACGAAAATAAATTCGCTTAATGAAAACAGGCCAACGGTTTATGATCACAAAAAGTTTTGTGCTGGGATGAGGGGAACTGAAAGCTCATGGCGCACCGTGTCAAATGTAGCAGCTAAAACTGAAAGCACAAGAATAACAGACTGACACAGCTGGAGTCAGCTGCTAGAAAGAAATAGCACTAAAAACTCTTAAAAGAACTCATTTAGTCCAGTGGAAGGTTTTAAAACAAGACTGGAAAACCTCAAGAATTTTATGCTTTTTCCAAATAAATTACTAGTTGGTTTTTCTCAGAGATTTTGAAAAAAAAAAAAAATCAATGAGACATCAGCCTCAAGCTTGCAAAAACAGCAGCATCTGGTTACGAGACTGAAGAATCACGAGCTGAAAGGATTGAAGTCCTGATAGAGGGAGTCGTATCAATAAAGAGATGAAGGAAATGTGATCACACAGTTGGGGAGGACTCCACAAAGACAAGTCTGTGGGACATTATGATGGCAAAACACACAAAACACGAAGCTGGAGACAGAGAGAATCGTTTCAGAGAAACAATTGCTTTCAGCAGCTTTCGAAGTTTTCTGACAACGCCAGCAGTCCCTAAAAATCTGAAGCGAGACCTGCTGTTTGTTCCTTTCCACTTTCTCTCAGCTGTGACAGACTGAGTTGTCGTTCAACCAGTATTTAGTCCCAGACTTCCTGTGTTTTAGTGGAGCCACAGCGTCTGCAAGTGACTGGCAGGTGGAATGAAAGATCCTCTGCGTCGTTCTTCATGCTCTCAGTGACACGGCTGTGTCTGACTGAAAGCAGCTGAGACCTGAGCAGCAGTGAAAGTTAACACTGCAGTCAGTAACTTACCAAAATACGTTTTTTTTTTACGTATTTGTTAAAACTGTCAGCATGTTGTGTCATACATAATGCTATGAGAGATCATCCGTGAAACAAAATCCAGCTTCTACACCTCCTCCAAACGCAAAAAACAGCCAATCAGAGGCAGCGGGAGGGTCAATCATCCTCAGGTATGCGCTGCTCAATGCACTAATGGCAGATAAGCAGCTAACCATTGCAGGAAAACTGTGGCCATGCTAACTAGCATCCTCTGATGGGGTGAACCAGCTGCAGCGCAGCAGAGAGCAAGGGGGTGGCATGTGAGCAGCATGTACATGAGAGTGACTGACAGCGATAAGGCCCGCCTCTCAGCTCTGATTGATCGTTTCCGACTGAACTGTGTACTTCTGTGACAACATAGAGATAATTTTAAGAAAATATGTCAAAGAAAAAAACAACCTTGTCTTTAATAAAAGTGACATCTTGCGAAAGCATGAGGCAACAGTGCAAAGTTTAACTGCGTTACAGGTGAGAGTAGCTGCAAATAAAACAGAAATATGGTCAGAAAATGCGTCACAAACCTTTCAAATCAAACATCAAGTGTGTGTTCACTTGCTCGTGTGACACGAGACACAGGACTGAGAGTGTCCACAAGGTTTAAAAAGTCTTTTGCCATTGGCTGATCAGGACGACACACATGAACATTAAAACTCCAACAACACAGTCGTAACTAGGCCACAGAGCCGGAGACGTGACTTCAAAAGGCTCATTGTGGACCAGTTCACACAACACAGTGTGAGAGCAACAGTCCAAACCCTACAGCCACCTTCACACAAGAACCATTATAGAGAAACAAAACACACATGGATGTATAAAATGAAGCCTAAGACATTTAAATGGCATCACTTCAATGAGCTGCAGCTGGTGGAGAGACAGACAACCTGCACCGGCCCGGTGGATTGGACTACACCATGGTCTCTAATAGTCCTGCTGTTCTGAAGAACCCAAATGATCCTGCTGATCTGGGAACAGCTGCTTTCATCAAGTCAGCACCATTACCCTATTCTATTCAAAATATTTGGATTATATGAGTTATGACATTTAATTTCCCTTTTTTGAAAAAAAACAAACAAAACAAAACAAGTATTTATGAGTTAAGCAGTAAGAGAGGTGAAAGTATCAGCACCAAGGCCAGCACTTCTCCAGACAGACAGAATCCTGCTGGACTCCATGCACGCAGACTCAGAGGGAGGCAAACAAAATGTGACCAGGCGAAGGCGACTTCTGGTCTCCTGTTTCATGGTCGGATGAAACAGAAATCAACTCGCTTCAGCGGGATAACCTTCATTTGGAAAAAAGGGGTTCAACCACTGGCAAGCATGGTGGAGGAAATATAATGTTACATTGAGTGTTTCAGCATGACTGACCCAAAATATCGGTTATAGCCAATGAAATAAGTAGCTGACAAATATAATAACAAGGCATGGAGCTCATCAGGTCAAAGATACAAGGTGAAGCGGTACTAGGAAGGTATAACTAGTGAAGAGGCTAGAGAATACAAACACTGTTCTGATAAAAATAAATAAATACACCTCCATGTTTATATCTCTAATGTTTACAGTGGATTGATCTGGGTAATAATCCCAGAGGGGCTCAGTGGAACGGCGAGGCTAACGCTGTGACACTGCATTTATTGACGCCGTCCTGCCTGGTCTCCGGCTGGCTCTGTCGTAACACTTTGAGCTGCGCTATTTCACTCGCAGGCTCTCCGCCTTACCTAATGGAGTGGAAACGAGCTGATGAGTAACTAGAACAATCCTCCCACTCCCTGCTGATCATCAGAGAGGCATGAGGAGCCCTTCACCAGCCTCACCGACAGCCACGGCTCTGTCAGAGATCAGGGGTGGGGGGAACACGGCCAGAACCCAACAGCTTCTCTAATTCATGAGATCGCAGAGTGCAACTGAGACGCTGCGAGTTAAGTTTTGCATTTTGCCTGTGTCCTCCGGTATTTTGGTGATTTATCTGTGGTGATGAGCTCTAAGTGTTTCAGATTGGAAGCCTGAAACCCCCTCCTCCTCTCATCTCTCCCTCTATGTATATCTGAGTCAGATTCTGATTCAGATTCACGTCCGGTTTCTGGCCGCGATGTTCCTACAGTCTGAAGAAACATGTTGGTAAAAACTAAACATAGCTCTGAACCTAAATCTGCTAATGGAGTCATTTATTTTTTTGTTTCTGAAAAATAATTAAATTATTATCTTTTGTCTAATTCAGTAAGTTTTAATTAGTTTTTATAGTGCGTTTGCTAATTTTTATAAATATTGTTTAGTTTCATTAGTTACAGTTGTAGTTTTAGTTTCTCCATACTTGTAGGTGCAGAATTAATTGTAACAATGTAGTACCAGTATTGTACTGTGATTGTGTATGTATGGATTGGTAATGAGTACTCATAATAATAATGAGTATTATTAAAAAAAAATTTTAAAAAATGCATTCAATTATTTTTGAACAACCAGCTGACTCTGGCGTTTTCTCCCAACTTCTGCTGTCACCATTTTGTGTGCTAGCGTTAGCGCCACCATGCGGAGAGTGGACAACCGCAATGCATCCACAGTTGATGGAAACTGCTTGTGTGGGGAAAATAAATAAATAAATTCAACATCAGTTCAAAAGACTAATAAATAAATTCATAAACACGAAAATAAAGGATGTTTTGTCATTTCAGTATGTTTTAGTTTTATAAACTCACAATGTAGTTCCAGTTAGCGTCATGATTTGTAGGTGGACCCAAATGCAGAATGACGGAGATGTTGGGTAGATGATGAAAAGATGTTTAATGAAAAAAAATGTGGAAATCCAACCAAACAATCCGGGATCCTAACAGTTAGTTAGTTTCCCTCCATCGACTACTAGCTTCACTTATTTCAGTTGACAATAATGTTTCCTCGGTTTCAGTTTTCCTTCGTTTTAGTTAATTGCAATAACCTGGTAGCAGAGCACAGGAGTTAAAAGCTCGTTTTGATCATTGACATGTGAACCAGCGTCTTACATAAAACACCAACCCACTGAGCAGAGAGCCGCCGTTATCTGACAGACTGGATCTGTCTGCTGAGAGCATGCAGCTCCGCTCAGGCATGGTGGAAATGTTAGAGGTAAACATTCACAGCTCTGGCTTGCTATATAAATATCATACAGACGTCAAAAAATATTCATTATACGACAGAATGACTGAAGAGAGGACACGATTTTTTTTTTTTCACATGTACTCTTGTGACTTTTTTAACATAATCCTGTCTAGCCGACTAATTCATATGTAAAATAGTCAGATCCCTGATAAATCCCCAACACAAAGCCCAGACCATATTTTACATATTTCCCCAAGGCTTCATAAATACATATCTGTCCACAATGGCCGAGCTGACACAGCTGGCTATTCTGGGATCTGACGATCTGCATTGAGGGGAAAAAAAAAAAAAAAAAAAACAACGTGCAAAGACAAGGAGTCTTCAGGTTATTTCTTGCATCAGACATTATATTATCACATTTTAATTTAATGGGTCACCATATGAAAAAGACCTCAGGCCAGTCATATCAAAGGATTTACTTTAGCACTGTTCGCTGTCCGTATGTATGTTGCTGCTAAAGTCTCCTCAGGTTCTACTTTCCTCCGTAACAATAATGAGGTCAAAGGTGTCAAGGTGCTTCATGCCATCCAGTAACGTCACACAGACCACCAATTTGTTGTGAGTTGTAACGGGTTGGGAAAAGGTGGAATTCATAATCCCATCATATGACTGGATGGTATGACAGGATATTTTCACAGCAAATATGCTTTAACAAGGAATAATCTGCACAGTGTTTTGGCAGCTCCACTGAAATTAACAGAGCTTAGAAAAGTCAAACGTTGCGTTAAAAAGGGACGGAAGTACGTCAGAGTATTAGGTACGACCTCAGTCTTTAGTCGCAAATGTCTGAATCAATAATCTCAATGAACGTCTGAGTTGTTTTCTTACAGATTTGTGGCTTTTCAATGCCAGATATTATCCTGGCTTTAATACTGTAAATGTACGCCTTCAGTCACGGAGTATTCTGATTTTTTTATTCTTGCAAAATTTTGACTTTTCAACTATTCAAGCTTTTTCTTGTAAATATGTGAAGTAATAAATAGATTTTTAATGAAAATGTACTCTTCTGGAATTTTTCTTTTATCTGCAACGGCCCAAATACTGACATACTGTCCTTTCACACTGCTTTGTTGGTCTGTTACACAAAATCCTAAAGGAATACGTTAAAGTCTGTGGTTCAGACCGTTCAAAATGTCAAACAGTTAAGGGGTATGAATACCTTTGCAATGTGCTGTAAAGTGACAGAGTATGTAGAAATAGAAATATTGTGTATCGATCACAGCAACCTTCACATGGTCAGTCAGTTCATCTGTCCAGCTTGTGGGCCTGTCACTACTCAAGGCTAAGGAGGGAGATATCACACTCCTCTAAAGATTATCTAATGAAAAGAGCTGTCATGATGGGAAAGAAAACTATAGCAAAACAAATACCCTGAGTTGTATCAATTTTCTCTCTAGAGTTCTGTTCAATCGATAATTGATCCCTGAGGCTTTATGGACCAAGCAATCTATCTGAAAATAACAGGGACTCAGTCAGCTGTATGAGGCACCATATTGATCCCAGCCCACTGACAGCTCTTGTGCAATAATGGATCTGGTTTGGCTGTGAATGTCTATAAGCATTTGCTTTGGGCAATTATTAAAACAAACAGCTATGTAGACCGAAATGACCAAGACGGGGAACCACCTGATCATCAGGAATATAATAGCCCAAGAGTTCAGCCTGAGTTATTGTTCACTGATGCCTCCTTGGTAAGGTTTAGGTTTTACAAGAACAAAAGGTGAAGACATAATCCAGCACAGCAGCCTGTGCTCTGTTTGTACACAAGCAGTTTGGAGGATTAAATATCCTGCAGAACACAACAAAACAGTGAAATGGACAATTGAGCAAGACTCAAATTTTAGAGAACTTTAAGTCTAAAAATTGATCCCTGCCCAAACACAAACCTCTACTTGACTTAACCCAGAGAATCAGGGAAATTCTGATAAAAGAGCCGGAGCTGAACTCCAGTCCTGGAAGCAACAGCAGTTGTTCAGTTAGCAGTAGGCGTGGGCTGGCATGAAATTATGATGGTATGATAACCTCTGGAAAAAATATTATTATTTTACATTTTCATTAGCATTCTTTGATGTGCATGCACAGGGGAGTTGCTTGTTAAATGTTTGCTGAATTCTGGGCTGATCTTCGCCCTCCGACACGGCCTGTTGCTGCCAGAGTTCTAGCAGAACAATCAGGACGGACGTGTGAATTTAACTAGAATTTCCAGTGAAGAAACGATCAGGTGGGGGGTTTCAGGAGGCCACGCCATGTCTTCTCCTAAGAACTACACCATGAATGGGGCGTATTCACGTCCTTCATGTGCTAATAGCTTGCATTGATTCCGCTCATGTAAAGGAAAACATCACCATCACATAAATGTAGAGAGGAAGATTTAAAGGCACAACTGACAAACTCAAAGCCTACAGTTTATGGAAGTGCTTCAGGCCTCTTGTGTCCCATGCCTCATTTTGACAAGCATTGAATTTGTTCCTGCATGGTTTGTTTACCAGTTTGAATGAAATACATGAAAAAGACATGCCATTAGTTTGCCCAGCGATTGCAAAATGCAGTCATTATTCTGTCTCAGCAGGAGACAAAAACAAAACGTTCCCGGACAAATAAAAGTAGTGGAAACTGATTCTCAAAGACATTGACAGATACAGACACAATATCACCAAATGTTCCAGAAGCTCCTTCAAAAGAAAAACTTAACATCGAGGAGAACTTGTTTAAAGGGAAAACAGATTAAAATTGTATGTATCTCAGAGTTGAGTTAGACATAGAAAGAGAAACGTATTTATGGTGCAGGCTGCTATGTAAAACATTAAGGGGCAGTATCATGTAAAATTGACCTTTTTTAGCTTTACACAATGTCATAATGTCCCTCATGCCTCAGTGCAAGTCTTTATCTATATGGGTGCATAATTACTGTGGAGGTGGAGGTGGCCTCACCAGCCAACATGAGGTGCCTCTTCGGTTTTTCCTGGGTCATCATGGCTCTCTGGTAGAGAAGGCGCTCTATATAGAGAGACTACAGTCCTCAGCCACAGACTACTTGCACTCTGTCTTTCCTCCTTACTTCCTGTCTGTTTACTGTTCAATAAAAGCCACTAGAGTCATTAAACCTTTTTTAAGAACTGCTTTAGATACATAAAGATACAATGGCACATCATGCAAACAGCACTGACTCAGTGTGCCTAGCAACTCATTTGATCACTTTCATCAATGAGGTAAAAAGGTCACCATGTACAAATACACATCCTGGAGGAACTTCTTCCTGTTCCACCAAATACAACACTTGGCCCCTAGTCAGCTCTGGAAGTTGTGTAAGGACTCTGCATTGGGCCTCTATGTGAAACATTTACCACATGGGTGAAGCTTGGCTGCTTACCTCAAACCCAATTGGTTGGCCCCTAATAAGCTGTTTGCAGACTTGTTTGCCATAATAGGCTATCATGCTGTCATCATCTGAAACCAGTTGTGTGTATGGCAGCATCTTATCAAAGTCATTCAGTGCGCTGATGACGGGCCGCACTTTGCAGATAGAATCCTGTTAAGTTATTCACCGGATGAATTGAGGCCATTACCTCCCTGAAGTGGCTTCTTCTCCAGATGGCTTCATATGACCAATACTTGTGTTTCTGTGGCAAAGACCCGGAGCCAGAGGTGAGCAGAACACATCAACATGAACCATTCAACAGGGTCAGGCTCAGCTTCTTTCATCAATCTGCTGCCGTCGGGTCATAGGTCACAAATTCTGATCCGTTGGATGTGGCTGCTGGTCGCTGATATGTTTTAAGAACCATGTTGAAGTTTGTTTTTTTTTTGTATCAGTTTCATTTTCACATGGGCATTTTATTTTACTGCACTGTGGAGTATTAGTATCTCACAATTTATGTTTTTTATGACAGGACTTTCACTTTTTTTTTGCCAGGATGCAGTACAATATCTGGCCAGTCGCTATAACCGTCACTCTCAGTTGCATCTTTTTCAAATGTCGGAATGACTATGACGTATCACATCATACTGTTTCAGGTCTAAAAGATCGGAACCATGCAATAGTTTTAAGCTTTCCGAACAAAAACACAAAATGAAACGAATAAACAGCCAAGCCTTTGATACCTAGCATAGCGCTTTGTTATGCTAACGGCAATGCATGTATAAAATTCTTGCATGCATCTGATCATAGAATAAAAAAGGAGGTCTATAGAAAGAAATTTACATTGAAAAAAGAAAAGACTGTGCAGAGAAGACTGAAGAGACAATGTAGCAGCTAATACAGTAGGTCATCAACTTTACAATATTATTGAGCATGTCTGCATTGTTTATTATTTATGCTTGATGTAATACTGGAGTCCAGTAAATTCTGTCAAAAGAAAACGTGTTATTGCATCTATTGCATGTCAGTTAGAGAGTAGTCTCCTTCTCATTTGCCAGTCAGTCAGATCAGTAGCTTTGGAATGATTGGGATTATGGGTAGTTTTGACAGTAATACTGTGTCATAGAAGAACTTCCAGTTATCAAACGCCTCTCCTTTGAAACCAGATCCCAGTTTGTGTCCATAAGCCAGATTCCCTGACTGCTTTTAAGAAACTTTAGTAGCTTTGATTATCTTGAGCTGTCGATGTAGGATTCAACTATTACTTCTGCTATAGTGTTTATTTTCCATAACAAATATGGCCAAGAATAATCTGTGTGCCTGAAAGGAGACACAGATTATTGTGGTACATGTAATGTATTGTGGTACATGACCTCGAGCATCATTGATTCCTGAAGCTTTTAACGGACTGACGTGTTGTGATCCACAGATGATTGTGTTTCTCACTGGCTGGCATTTAAATCATTTTAGTGTCATTTGTGCTTCCATTTGTTTCTAATGTGACTGTTATTTGAACTGGACTGTTACTAGTTAATGTGGTTCGCAAATTAAAAACAAAAAGAACATTTATTAAAGTGCTTTGGAGATATCCAAAACCTGTGACACGTCTTGTTATTGTTCAGTGGTTTTAGTCATTAAATTGACTTTTGTTTCTCTAATTTGCGCTTAAGGTGATTTTTATTTTCGAATCTGTTATGGTTTGTTGTTAGAAACACTATTAGGCACAAAATAGCAATTATCCAAAAGGTTTCCAGTTGCTCTAATGCCTTTGTTAATTAGTGTTGGTTTTTAGTGGTTCCACTGCTTAATGCTTCTCTAATTTATGCTTGGCAAAGGTTTTCATTTCAACTTATGCTGTAGTTAATAAACACATACACTGGTACAAATTCACAGCATGAATACCACATTTACACTTCAATCTCACAGCATTGACTCAGTAAGAACATTAATCTCATGGTACAGTCTGCTGTTTGCCTTAAAACAGTGGCTAGCCACATTTTTCAATTAATTTCAAATAATTATCTGAACTCTTGGGGCAGAGGTGGAAAGGTTACAAAATTCTGTGTCAAGTAAAAGTAAAGTTACTTTGATACAATTTTTACTTAAATATAAGTAAAGTTACTAGTGTAAAAATGTTACTCTAAAGAAAAATGTATCTCTTCAAATTTTTACCCTTCATAAAAGTCACTTTACTTTTTTAAGTGCAGAAAAAAGTTCTGCTCATGGATTTCACAAAGAAAATAAGAACATAATTGGTCTCAAACTGTTTTTTTTTTTTTTTTGCTTAAGGAATCCAAAGCGCCTGAGAATGCTTATAAACAGAATAATGGAGGAGCCATGTTGCGATGACCTTCTTAAAGGGACAGAGGCCCAATTTCAAGGTGTCAAATTGGGAAGTAAATTCTTTTTAAATTATGTTTGATATTTACAGCACAAGCGAGCTTCAGCACCATGTGCCTGGAAAAAAAACAAAAAACATAATAAAACCCATTTAAACTGAAAGTTGAAGTATTTTGTTAATAATTGTTAGTAAATGTTGTGTTTATTCAATGTGTGCAAGGACAGCCAGGCATTCATGACACAAAAAACTGAGAGCTGTTTGGTTCACTTTGATCAAAATTGTCAAACCAACCTTTTGACGTACAATTTTAAACGTTAAATGTTAATAAAACAGCTTGCAAGTACAAAAAAATAAAAAAGAAAGAAAAAAAGTGCAGATCTGCATTTCTGCTGAATTTCTTGTAAGATAACACCTGTGCATTTCTCAAGCCAAGACACTCACACATCTACAAACACACCCCCTCCTGCACACACACAGATACACCACCTCATGGGGATTTGCTTTGCATCTCCCTCAGGTAGTTGTATCTACTCACTGTGACCATGTAAACACATTTTGGCCCTTGGGAAGACATGTGCAAGAGTAGTACACACACACACACACACACTCATGCACGCACACACACAAAATCACTGACAAAAAGCTTCCTGCTAAACTTACAAACTGCACTTTGATACTGATGGTCCTTAACTGGGGCTTAAAAGAAGACATGAACCTGAGTGTGTGTTAGCCTGTAACTTACGCTTCTGTTTGTATTTTTACTAAAAGCTCAAGAATTAATACCCTTTTTTCTGGCAACCGGAGGAAATTTTTATCAACTTGAAAATGTTGAAAATAACCATCCTATATGGTGAGATGCTATGAATTTTCTAATATTGTTAATACAGAGACAGAGTTAAACAATATATATTTTAGCCCATATTTTTTTCTGAAGATGCAGTGGTCAGGTTCTGTCAAAGATAAAGACATTTGCATAACAAGATTCATAATAAATGGACTGAAATTATATCACAATTGTTTTAGTGATACTGACTTCTCAAAGTAATTTTACTCTAGAGCTGTAATCACCAAGCCGAACTCAAACCGTCACAGTGATACAGTTTCTGACATGATGTCAGTGTTGATGGTGGACCCAAATGCAGCGATGCAGAGTGATGATGAAGTTTTTTATTAAAAATGTCATCATCACCTTGATTTTTAATTTTTTTTTTTTTTTTTACAAAAACATTTTAAATCGCAGGAACACAGGGACCCAGAGGAGTACAAAACCAGGAGTCCAGGGTAAAAGAACAAAAGGGAATCAATGGGAAAGTAACGGAGAAAATAGAAGGATCCAGCAAAGAGTGACCGAGAATAAATCGCATTTATACTGGGGAGGTTGATTACTGAACAGAGAACAGATGGCTGATTAGAGACAGGTTGCAGGTGTGAAGGAAGAGAGCAGAAGGCAGGCTGAGGAGACAGAAAGAGAGAGAAGGAAGAGAGAGAATGAAAGAGAGAGAGAGATGTTTGTGGAAGAAAACCCATTATTTGAGCAAAGTCATCCAGCTTAAAAAACAATTCTACCGAATACTAAGGAATTGCAGGGAACCCATCTGAATTTGATGAATGATTTTTAAATCTCAAAGAAAATAATGTGAGATTTTCAAATCTCACATTATTCTGGTATTTATAAATAGGAATAATTGTAGTCACCTTAATGTACCTAAAACAAGAAAAGTTGCATAAATGCATAAACATGGTGACACAGAAAATCAATGTAGTGCCTGGTTTTTTTCTGCGTTCTCATCATGAACTGAGATTGCAGTTTATCTCACTGTAAATAACTGGTCTGCTGTCATTTCTGAATTTAAATACATATATTAAAGATATAGAAATACTCCCAGAAAAATAGATAAAAGTTGACATTTCTAAATAATAACCAAAATATTAATGGAGCCCTTCCTGAAAACTGTGATCAAAGTCAGACGAAAGGAAACCAGCATTATTGGAAAAGACCTGCCATCCACACGCTGGCGGCCAAAAAACAGCCGTGTCTGTTTTCTTACATCTGATCTTCCCACTCAAGCTCAGACAATGAGCATAAACCGAACTGATGAAGTCATGTTCGCAGTCATTTTTTTTTTTTTTTTCTGGGTGAAAACAACCAACACAAAACAGAGCAGGGAGAATGACAAAATTCCCTTTAAAATATTTGGCGTAGCAAGTATTTAAGGAAAAAGCAGAATATAGTTAATATCCGTCGATTTTCCAAAGAGTGTCTGTTAAACATGATCCAGGGTTTCAAAAAAAAAAAAAAACAATGTTTACCTCATCATTTTAGCACCGTGTACAGTGAACATTACACCACCACAGAGCTGCTGCAGCAGCTGATGTTCATGTGTTAAGGGAGTGTGATTCCACCAGCACATTTGCATCTCAAAGTAACGCACACTGAATCATCTGAACTGGTTTTGCTGTACGATCTGCCTCAGATCCTCTCATCTCACCTCAAATTTGTCCGTCCAGTTCAAACATTTACAAATGGGACACAAACAAAGCGCTCATCTTCTCAGGGTTTGTCTTGGTAGCAGTGGTTCATAATACTAGTGCATATAAAACAGGACCTGAGGAGTCCTTAGGGATCATGCACAATATAATCCTTCAAATTCAAACTGGCTGTTTCTTATTTTTAGCGTCAGAAGCAACAGGTTTTGAGCTCAATGCCTTGATTGACTGTCTGCAGGAAACCTTCCGAAAGTTGAGCTGTTGGATCCAGCAGAGAGATGTGGATCACAGCAAACAATCCACTCACCATCAATTAAAACACCAATGAGCCTGTAGAAGCCTACATTTGAATTTTCTGCCTATAGAGGATCAGAAGTTTCCCTCCCAGACAGGCGGAGGGCGGCGGGTCTCTGTGTCGGTCAGTGATGGAGCGTCTGGCGGCCGGAGCGCGCGCGGACAGCCGGGAGGAGAGAGAGAGTCCACAGTCCGCGTGTCAGTCCACGGAGACAACGAGACAAGACAAACAGGACGGCGGGGCGGAGGACAACACGGACAGGTGGACTCACCGGGTCGAGTCGTCAGGTCGGGACTGGGTCCGCTCACCGTCTCCAAGAGAGCGAATAGAAACTGCGCACGCACGTGCAAGGGTAGCTGCCGCACGCGCAGCCGCCGTGGAGCCAGTACGGTACCGGGGCTCCGCGCCGTTTACAAGGGAGGGAGGTGAGCTGAGGGTGAGGCTGTGGAGTTCTGTCAGGTTCGGACAAGACAGTGAGGTAAAAACAGTTTAACCCTCCTCCAAATAAATCCCACACAGGTGCAGCTCTTTGGACGTTGGTAGTTCAGTTTAAAACATGGTTGTGCGTTTCATTTTATTTGTTCTTTTTAACTGTGGCCAATGAAACGGGAGTGTTTCACTTTCAGAATCTAAGAATGTTCGGTACAGAATGTGATGCTATAACGTGATTGTGAAGACCGCTGACCAGAGGGTCATTCCTTAAGAAGCTGGCCATTCACAGAACTGCTGCATCCCAAGCGTGTTATTGGAAAGTTGAGTGGAAGAAAAAAGTTTGATAGAAAAAATACACAAGAAACAGGAAGAGCTTTGAAAGGATTGAGAAGCAAAGCTCCTGAGTTCAGCCAATCCTGAATCAGTGTTAGGAGCGTTTTAGCTGTGCTGAAGAGAAAAGGGGCTAAGGGAAAATTTAAAGAGTGGAGGACATGCTGTTTGAAGTGCAGCATGATGCTTCAATTTGTTTTTAGTTTACATGGAGCAATCCTATTATAGAGCTGAATAACCTCTACTGCAGAGGAGACTTCAAAGTCCAGCAGACCCCTGAGGCTCCAGGAGTCACAGAAGATCAGATCAGCAGGACTTTGACTTCTTGAACCAGAGGGTAATTATGACTCTTATTAGACCTGCTGCAGTGATGAGCAGGTCAGAGACACACGAATAGACTGCTGCATCACAGATCCCACAGAGTTAGTGTTTGATGTCCATCACTTCAGCGCACTTGTATTTATTGTTGAAAACAAAATGTCCCCTTTTTATCTCTAAAATGTGAGATGACGTGTAAGATGTAAGAGTGCATCTTGTTTCCTGTCAACTGCAGCTTTCCTCACTGGTTTGAGAACCGACACACTGGAATTCTGAGGTCAGACTGACAGAAGTGATGGTTGTGCTTTTCTGATCAGCAGGGAAATATAAATGTAATGTACACATCTACTGACTCTACGGTGTAGTAATACTTAGATGAGTAAACTGGTAAGTTGTGTGTTTTTTTTTTTTTCTTCTTTGACATGGAGGTAGAGTGGAACAAAAGCTTTCCTTATTCGCTGTTAAGCCCAGTTCCAAACTACTGGAGTTTTGTTTGTGAGTGTGTGTCTCCCATCGCAGCTGCCATGTTTAACTTATGTCTGCGTTGGTGTGTGTTTTAGCCGTGTTTAGCTTGCCTTTATCTGAGTACGTTGCAGTCACACCTGAGCTAGCGTAGGTTCTGTGTTTATGTGCCTTTGCCCGTTTTGTACGTGTATTTCAGCTGCGTTGTCTGTGCTAACATTTTCTTTTTGAGTTGTGCCGTTCGGTTTGCAGTTCCTCATGTGGTTCTACAGCAGTGACAGCTAGCACTTTCTGGGATTTGGCTGGAAAGTTGAGTGGAAGAAAAAGGTTTGATAGAAGAAATACTTCTTCTCAGTTCCCCCAGTTCTCCATCAGATGGCGTCAGGGAGCACAGCTGGATGGGTAGGCTTCATGCAAACCTGCAAGTCATCCAGCCTCATCAGGTCAGGAGGAGTCTGCTCCCAGTCTGTCGGCGCCTGAGTGCTAACCTACAGCGCTAACGCCACGCCCATGTGGTCCTGGGTGGGACTTAGCTTATGGATCTCCTTTAATTCTGTGACTTGTCTTGCTCTGTGCTCCTTCTTCAAGGTTACTCTTAGTAGCGTACACAGTACACAGTATTAGTCTACACACATACTAGTGTGTGTGTGTGTAGACTAATACTGTACTGGGTTAAGAAAAGAGCAGCTACCATCTCTGCAGACCCCTCACATCCTGGACACAATTAGTGTCAGGTGAGCGAATCGGAGCTTTATTTACTAAAATCAGCCACCATAGAGACAGTTTGTTTTTGGTTTTGATGAACACTTTGCAACCAGAGTCAGCTACTTTGCTCTCAAACAAGATCATTTACAGTACCACAATATCCTTTTTTTTTGTTGTTTAAGAAGAAATGGCTTCATATACACCTACAGATACACAGTCTTTATTTTGTCCCTTCTTTTCTTTCCTCTACAGTTCGGATATTACACAAACCTCCAGGGGCAGCGGACACAGACAGACGGTCTTCTGGATGGAGTGTACTGAAATAAAGTTGTGCTTTGGTACAATAATACTAAAAGCATTCTGATTCTGATTATATTTAATGTCTGTACACTGCAAGCAAATAAAACAGGTTAAATTCCTGGTTTGTGCACACAATCTTTTCCAAGAAAGTTCATTCTGATTCTGAGCATGGGCTAAATGTCCTTGTGTGAAGCTTCCAAAATGTAATTGCTAAATTTTGCTTTGCGTAAAAGTAGCCATTCCTAAGCAGATGAAAATATTTTCAGAAAGTAGAGACATGAAGACAATAGTGACTGCGCTCCACTGGTGAATAACTCAGAGTAATTTGCTGTGGTGATGAGTTTGAAAATGCTCATGGCACAGCGAGGAGAGACTGAAGCAAGCGATGAAGCACAGATGACAAGAGTGTGCTGAGTTATAGAACAGAAGATTACACACTGAGATTCCTCAGGTTTTGTCCTGCAGCATAATGAAAAATCTGACTCTCAGAAGCCAAATATCAATAGGTGTGTGAACCCGGGGCAGAAAATATGACAGATGAGAGAAACGGATCAGTCTGTGAGCAGTAAATGCGTTTACTCCACTCAGCCGGTTGTAAGGCAAGTTTATTATTACGCAGCATCAAAAAAGCTAAATCTACCATCAGGGCCATTCTGGACAGAAAAAAACATTCCCACCAAAATCTCAGAATTTTTTTGGAAAAATTTAAAATTTCCTAGAAAAAACTGAAATTCTTAGATTAATCTCAGAAATTTTCTTTCTAGAAAATTTCTGAGATTAATCTAGAAATTTCATAGATTTTTTTGGTTGAAATTGACTGTTCTCTCTATCTGCAAAGGCCTTCAGAAACCTAATAACACAGTGCCGATATGCTGCCACACAATTCAAGACACTTTTAAAACACATTGAAATGGATTGAACATTTTGCTGATAACTGCGCAGCATGTTTAAGTCATAGTCTTGTTCTTAATGTATGGAATTTTATTCTTCATTTAGTTTGTTGTATGTTTTTAAAATATAAACTTTATATTTGTGTGAACCAACACGCCCCGATGCTGTTGATACACCTGAATGTCCCTCCTGTTGGACAAGAGAAGACCTTTCTATTCTGCTCTATTGACTCTGGCTGCAGAGTTTTTAAACTCTTAGTCTGAATGTCATGGAGAAAGACGAAAAAAGAAAACTATCAATCTGAATCCCTTCGTTTCATATGTAGCAGAGTCGCATCACAAACAGCATGGATGCTTTGTAAGACACTGAAGCTGTCATGGAACATGACAATGTCGCACAATCTGCACTTCAGTTCAAGCGTCTAACCTTCGCTCATATGAAAAGTGTGTTAAGAAACAATGACTGGTATTACAAGATAAGAAACTGATGGCAGTGTCTTTCTACGAAGAGAAGGTCATTATCTGCAAATTGACTCTGCAGAGAGAGGGTTGATTGTTCTGGTTGGAGATGCTCCTGGTAGTTACCTCCACTGCTCCACTCCTTGTAGCCATTCCATAACCCTTCTTTAAAAAACTGTTGAAGTTGTTGAAGTCTGACATTGAAGACAGAGTTGTGGTTCTGTCATAGTCTTTCTTTTGTCCTGAAATGTATTTCCAAATGTGTCTTCACTAGTTTTATTCAAATTTTAATTGAATAGAGACATTCATAGTCTTAGTTGGCTTATTTGATGTGGGGTCCATTCAAACATCTTTTTAAAAAACACTTTATGTGTCTTTATGTGGACTTTGTTTACTTATGAATCCTCCACGTTCTAAAAAACAGATTACCACGTTTACGTATTTAAAGGAAAAATAAAGTCCTCTTTTCTGTGTTTTATCGTGGAAAATTTTGCAGACAAAAGTTTGTTGTTGTGAAAGAATCAAACGTACACGTCTGGCCTCCGGCCTAAATCAATATTCTGTGGCGGTTGGATGTGAGAGGTGCACCGACGGCCAATCTGTCTGCCTCCTGACTGAGGATCTGAACAAATTCTGAAAAAGAACTGAGTAGTGACTGCTGCTGGAGCAGACACCTGAATATTGTGCTTTTGTTCCATCTTTCTCTTCTCGTCCATTTCAGACTCAAAGTCTAAAAATAATATGATTGATGCTGGTAATTTGCTGTCCACTCAGGGTTGCTCTCACTTATATATATATATATATATATATATATATATATATATATATATATATATATATATATATATATATATCTCGTTGAGGTCTGGCATCTAAAACAGTTAAGTGTGGCATCAAGGCTTTAGTATGTTGTACAAGCACAGTGCGACACGATCAAGTCCCATATCATTTCTAAAACTGCCAAATGTGTACTGAGTCTAAGTCATATTTGGCTAAAAGCAGAATAATGACTTTACAGGGAAAACATGTTCACCACTGGGTTTCCCTCAGAGTGTCATAAGCCTGGCGGGCCTCCAGGCTTTACTTGTGTCCCCACCAGGCTAAGTATCATTTGTTTATTTATTAAGGTTTTTTTCACTACACCTTTGTACATTGTAAATGTAAACAGTGTTAAAGAGTCTCTTTGGTGAAATGGTTGGAAGCATGAGGGCAACATAGCAAGACATTTATATTTAAATATGTTTGCCGTTTTGAAGACTTTAAAGTTGATGTTTAGGTATCAATTTGCTCATATTTGCTTCGTCATATTCTCAAAATTCCTGACAACTTTATTTCAGTCTCAGAAATAACTGTAACTGTACAGCGGCCACTGTAATCCGCAGTCATGTATTCATATTTAAACTGTCCCTTTGTGCATTGTAGACGAATGTGAGTGATCGCTCAGCTTATCTTCACAGAGGCATATTGGAGCTTTTCTCGAGGATTGCTCTTCGAAAGTAAAGTGACACTGACTGATGGTAATAGCGCTCTGCAAAGAGGCGCCTGTCATTACAGCAGCTCTTATTCCAGGTGGATTATACATGATTTAACTATGCACCAAACGCCTGATCTTTTAGTGTTGTACAACAACAGGGTAATCATTTGGCTCTGAATAACTATAAATAATTGCTTAGGGAAATCATTAACAAAGCTAGTAATTTACATCAAAATTACCAAGCCGGGCTGCCGCATGATTATCAGGAAAATGATAGCGAAATTGTTCAGACTCAGTTATTGTTCTATAACCACCTGCCTGGGAAGGCTTCGGTATTAAAATCATAAATAAAGGCAGAAGTCCAGCACTGGTGTTTTTCAAACAGTAAGACTTGGCATGTCTCAGTATACAAGAGTTAAAAAAAAAGGGGGGGCAGTATTATGTACTTTATGCACACATAGTGCTATTTTATAGCATATTCAAGTAATTATGTTACATTGGTTGTTCAAAAAGATGCTGTTTCCGGTGGGTAAAATAATTTTTCATGAAATGAAATTATACAAAAGCCTCTGTTGTTAACGGCAGCTTCAAGCCTCCTCCTGTATGGTGGGGTTTTGTTCCGTTCTTCCACGCAAACAAACTTTAAACCTTGAAGGTTGTGTGAGCTTCTTCTATGAACTCTGATGTTTTTAGTTCTTTCCCTGGATTTTTAGTTGGATTCAGCTAATCTGACTGGCTGGGATAATCTAGCAGTTTTATTTTGGTTCACTGAAGCCAGCTGAGAGTTTCTTGACTCCGTGTTTGGGAGTTTATTGTCTTGCTGAAATTGTCGCCCTCGTTTCATCTTCAGCATCCTGGTAGACGCCAGCAAAATCTTCTCAAAAATGTCTTGGTACGTTTTTCCAGTCATCCTCCATTGGGTTATATGAAGTTTGCCAGTTTGATGTTCCCGGTGATCTGGGTCATTTCATATCACCTTCATTTCTCTATATATGAGTTACTTTAGGTTTTTACCAACACCTGGTGAAATGTCATGTTAATAGCACCTTTTTTCCAAACACATCACAGATTGTGTTAGGAAAATCTGTGACATCAGATTGTGGTGTGTTCAATACTTAATGTTTTGAACAACTGCAAAATAAATCTACCTGCAGGTATAAAGTAATCCGTACTAATCTTCAGACCTCTCGGGTGAGACTTACCTGCTGCAGGTGAGGCATCCAGTCCTCAGATCCTCTTAACGCCAAACCTCAGAAAATCCGTCCAAAATTGTTTGAGGTTAATTTCGTTTGATATTCCTGGAGACGTGATCTGTTAGGCAACAACAGAACCAGAAATAAGTCCTGCTTCTTGACAGTCTATGCACCAGAATATCATTTGCATGATTACAGGCATTAATATTATTCACATAATTACGACAGGATTACACGCACGTTGCATTCTAATAAGGCTAAACTCTGAGTAACATGCACTGTGCCACATTTCCCACTTACTCAGACGGAGAGAAATTGAAAACCAAATATTAATCTGAGCTACTTTGCCAGCATATTTTATGGAAAGTGTCCCAGTAACCCTGTGACTGTCCTATGATTTATTAAAAAGATAATGAAAAGAAGAAAAAAGATCATTTTTTTTTTTTTTTTCCTTTTGTGTAACGTATGAAATGTCAGGATTCTCTTGGTGGAAATATGGTCCAGAGGTTGATAACATCTGTCGCCTCAGAACAGCCGTCAGAGTCCCGTCTGTCTGCTGCTCTGCTTTGTTATTAAACAATCATCTGCTACCTTTCTGTTCCAGTCGCTATAATATGGTATTGAATTAATTAATTTATGATTCACGATCAGAATTAAATTTAATATATGAGATTTTTCTAAAAAAGAAAAAAGAAGAAGATTTTTTTCAATAACGAATAAATCAAAACTCTTCACTCATTAACGACACAAATTAGACACCAAGAATGAAGCACCGTAGACATATTGAGCTGCTCTGGATCAGATTATTAATGTCATGTAAATGATGTGGAACTGGCAACAGAGGAAACACAGTTTGATTAGCTAAAAAGAGACACTTTTTAGCTTGTAAAAACATTTTCAGGTTTTATTTATGGCGGGTTTTCTCGCTCGTTGGTCACAATGACTTGAATCCTGTCATGTCTGTCTGAATTCTCCTGCTTCCCCTCACATCAACAGCTTCACAGTCAAAAACTAAGAGATCCAACAGCCGTCACCGTCTTCCCTGGTGCTGCCAGTTCCCATGATGCTCCTGTGCTCTGGCCCTCCTGCCTCTGTTGCCTCCTGCTCTGACTCACTCAGTGTGAGATCATTTGTTGTCGTCCATGTCGTCCCTTCCACTGTTTTCATGTCACAAGCACATGTGCAAAATGATTTATCTAGCATTATTTTATTGGATATAAACAAATAATTAAAAAAAATAAATAGTTTTTTTTTATTTTGTCATAAAGAAACTGGCTGTTTGTAACTTTGGTGGATCTCTGATCTTTCTTTGAGATGTTCTAGAAACCACAGAACATTTTGGTTTGGTTTCTGAATATCATATATATGTCTCTCTCTCATGTGTCCTTTTCCTCTGTCCCTAAAACTTGCTCCTCCTCATAAGTATATTTTCTGAAACGCTTCATTTGCTCACAGTCAGTCTGGGTCACCATGTATTCAGCCGCGTCCTCACTGAGCTCCAGGCCTTTTGAATCGTTTCCCTCTGGCTGTTGCTGACGTCCTCTGGGTGTTCCTTCAGCTAAGTATGTTGGCTGTAAACTTCCCACATCTCCTTGACGGTGAAATCTCCAGAGCCCCGTTGTTCAGATATTCAACTGCCTGTTTTGGGGTTCAGTAGAGTGGAGATCTGTAGGAAGCGTTCAACGTATTCAGTTTCTATTTCTACACAAATGAGTTGTCGAGAAATGAATAGAAACACCATTTCACGTGGCCCACATCATTTGCCAGTGGAGAGATTGTACAAACGGCACCACGGGTTTCCCTGGAGACGGCTGTGTTGACAGCCGGCAGATACACCCTGAGCTCTGAAGAGTGTCACTGCATGGGCCAAGGCCGTTACAGGGCTGAGTTGACTCTGCCGATGGGCTACAGCTGCAGCCTGCAGCTGATGTGCAGCAGCATCTGGGTGGAAGATCTGAACTATAGAGCTCACCATGTAGAATCCAGAATGTGAATCTCAAATAAATAAATGATGTTGCAGCAGCAATACATCTTAGTATAACATTTTCATAGGCACTCACGGAGTCAATGTACAGGTCAGTGTGCACACGATGTGGAAGTTGGTCGCAAACTGGGAGTTGTTGAGTCTAGCAAACCTGGAAAACACACTGAGTGCCTACATTGGCATGACATCCTCCTCCGACCGGCGCCAATTATCTTATAAGTATGTCATCTTGACTGACCCTCAATATCACCACTATTATTAGTTTTGTCTCACTAACATTTTAAATGGATCCTAGCTTTTATCATTTAGACAGATGCCTTCCTTTCTCATCTTCATCCCATCTTTTTTGCCAATTAAAATGATCAGACATCAATTAGTTTACAAAAGTTCAAACTCTAAAGAGAACCCAGTCAAACACAGGCTGAGAATAAGAAAGCAAAGTCCTGAAGAACATGGCGGCTCGGCTGTTTGTTGTATAGGGGAAGGAGAACGGCATCCGGCCAGCAACGATCTCAGTCACGGCCAGAGAGTTTTAGCACACACACTATGAAATTACTCAAGGAAAGACAGAGATGGGAAAGGTGCCAAAAGGCATTCTGAGGAGACAAAAAGTCCTGGATGCTTTGAAGGGAGGAAGAAAATGAGGAGACAGATAAGATGAAAGAGGAAACAAGCAGGAGAGGAAAGAGAAAGCTTCCAGGGGAGAGCTACCAAAAGGCAGTTATTGTGAAAACAGGCATTTAAAGAGAACAAGGGTTCAGAAGGTGGAGAGAGATGCTATCTGACGGCGACTCTGCAGTCTTTGATTTCCTTTGCCGCCTGTTAGCAGAGAAAAAAAGGAAATCACCTCGTCCCCATTTTACCCAGAAGTATTTTTGTAAGAACTAATTTGGCTTGCAAAAATCAATGTGATGTTTTATTTATTTATTTGTTTGTTTGTTTGTTTTCATATTTTATATTACAGCCACAAGCATTTTTTTTTTAAACAGTGGGCCTTAACTTTATAGGAGATTCACCTATTAACTTTTTTGTAGAATGTAGCTCTACAATTTGTGTAAGATTTTAGTCAGGTTCCCTTTTATATTGATGTTTTCAGGGAACATTTCTAAATATTAGAAAGGAAATGCAGCTGAAAAAACATCCTCCTTCTACTTCCTGTCTTCTTCTTCATTGTTTATGCCAGCAGTAACATCCAGCTGTTGATCACGTGACTCATGATGGGGGAGAAGCTCATTAGCTCATGTCTGGACTGATCTCAGTCCAATTCTACTTCTATATAGCCGACAAAACCACTACAACGTAAAAAAAGTAAGCGTTTCCATTAAGTGTATTTATGTTTGTAATTTCAATTTGCGCAATTATATGGTTAACGGAAACACGGCCGCTGACATTTCTTTTCCACGTTGCCAAAAATACATTAGTCCGCCACACAAGTGGAACTGAGAAACGACAGAGAACAGGAGGTCAAATCTTTATTGTTTCCTTTTTTCCCCTCTTCCAGTGTTACTTTCACACACCTGCACGCTGCGTGACAGCCACCTGCAGCTCCGCGCACACTGAGACGAACACAAGGTCATCAGCAGCAGAGAAAATACCGCGGCCAAACAGCAGCGGCCTTCTGGCGTTTCCACTGGAGAGCCTTTAGTACTTTACGCTGTCGTGCACGGCTTGGAATGGCGGGTCTCCCTCCCTGATCACCGACTCGCCCGCACTCACAATGGCTCGGTGTTGCTCTTTCCCCAACAAAGCCTGGTGGCAAACTGAAATGCTGACATCAAAAAGACGCACAATGGGCCTCGGAAAGGGCCGTTTTTGTTCAAAATGCCACCTCATTTAAAAAAGGTCTGTGTCTGATAATGTCGCAGCTATCCCAGTTAAAAGCTTCCAATCCGAAAGGCAATTATGGAGCCGATGGAGGGGGTTGATGGTTGGGATAATTGCACTGATTTAATTTTCTGTTGACCCAACCAGAACACTCTGTGAAATGCCGCACCTAACAGCAGGCTGTTTTATGATAATGTGGCACTAGATCATATTTCGTAGTCGTGTTTATAGATTGTTGAAGTGTCCGTTGACTAGAAATGGAGGCGAAATAGACGGAACGAATGATTTACTGTAAAATCAGCAGCTTAATCGCTACGTCTAAAAGGACTGCGCCTATACTCATAGAATCTGGGGTTACAATACGTGACCAACATCTTTTAAACTCTATTCATCAAACTTGAAATCTGTGATTCATACAGTCTAATAGCCCCATAAAACTAATGATGCTAATATCTGCTCAGATGCCCAGTAATAAAATCACTTCATATCACTCTTAATGCAATGCCACGAATATGTGAACTGACCAAGAGTCACACCGTTCCAGATGCCAGAAGTTTCACACTGAAAGGGAAACTGACAACATTTCAGTTTTATTTACAGACAGCTTATCTTTAAACATGAAAACAAAATGCACGAGCAAAAGTTATGTATCCAACCCAGAAGGAGCAGAACTCTATCTGCATTAACATGAACCATACGACTGCGCAAATTAAATTGACAAAAATCAATTCGCTTAATGGAAACACGGAATTTTGAAAAAAAAAAAAGAAGAAAAAAACTCAAATATTGAGGGATAACTCTAATGCCTGAATAAAACACCGACGCCTCCTCTGATTGGCTGATGGATGATGAGCGCTGTCACCATGGCTGAATTATGAATATATCTCATGTCACTGTTTATAAGGACGTGATTTTCATTTGGTTTCTCATTTCATTGAAACATCACCATTGTGAAATTGTTTTTCCCACATTAGCAGAATATGGGCAAGTTAAAAGATTTGTGCGCAGGAAATTCAGCTACTGTGAACTCCATCTCCTTGACTCCCAACTTTTTAATTTATTACATATTTCAACATTAAAATCCACATCATCTAACTTTTTAACAATCAGCTAAGTAACAGTGATGGTTACAGCAGTGATTCGCTCAAAGCTGAAGTCTTTCAGAATGTTCAATGATCTTATTTTCCATGAGGAAATGAAGCTCTCGAGTGTTCGCGCTTCCAGAAAGCACAATATATCTCCACTGATGACATTGTGCCTCACTGCTGGAAGTGACTCATCAATGACCTTTAGTGGAGATACTTTGTTCTCAATGAATTGGTCATTTGCTGGACAAATTGCAGCTCTTTATGTCCATGAACACAGAGACTCAGAAAACAAGTAGAGTCTCAGGAAGCCAATTTAAGCCGGAGTTAGAGCAGACTGTACCGGGAGGCAGCAGAGTGCTGCTGTTCCCCCTCAGTTCTACTGCCTGCCATGCATCCGGCCCACAGCAGAGTTCTCGAAAACACATTTCAGAGATCGACACAAGTTAAACATGAGCACCTTTTAGCACATCAGCGCGTATGACATCGAGTTTTTTCTGTCAAATTTTCAAGAGAATTTGTCGAACTGATGGGGCACACATCAGAAGCATGCATTCTTAAGTAATTGTATCGGTAAAAACACACGACTTCAGCACCAGCCTGTATGCACACATATATTTGTTATTTAATGGAAAAATGAGAAAGCGGCGCAGGGCGATGTGGATTCAGAATATGTCACCGTCCAGTGCGTTCAGACCAAAGTGATTAGAAACAAGTTTTCAAACCAATCAAAACTTTTTCAACTTTTGCAATGAACGTATGTTCATATGAAGACTTTTTTAACAGCCTCTAACTTTTATTGTTTGGGCTGATAGATGATCTATGTTTGACGAACTGATAAATATAGGGATGCACGACATACAACAGTATCCTCCAGTGTTGGCTGTTTCTTGACATATTGGTATCAATCATTAATGCTCTTCTGACTCTTCCTTCCTGGACGTGTTTGTTTGTTACATCAGGAACCCCAACAGTAATCCACAGCATGAAGCTGCATCCCACTCTGCAACGCTAACTGTGTGTGCTCGGTCTCCTGCATCATCCACAGGAGAGAGCACTCTGTTCTCTGTAGGACAGAGGGGCGTGCGCTGCATTCCAATTAATCAGCACATGGGGCTCTGAGTGGCACCACACACTTGTTTTGAGCCTTCACTTGCTGTTCATGTGCAACGGTGTGCACATTACCCTCCAAATGTCACAGTCTCTGGCATAGGAATGTAGTGGACAGCAGGGAACTCTTTTGTGCCATTTTCTCTTCAATAACAACACTAGAAATGGGAAAGTAGGACGGAATTATAAGATAAATGATTTCAGTGCCATTTTTATTGCTTGATGTTTAACTTGTGGCATCGGCTTTCCAGTAGGAGTGCATTTGGAGATCTGAGAAACTGATGTTACTGTAGAATAACTGTTTGAAATATTCAATACCTGCAGGATAAGAAGATAAAAGCGTTGTTTCAGCGGTACTGATTAGATTGCTGCATTTCTGATGTCTCTTCTGTCTGCGTTTGAAGTTTTTGATAATGGGACCTTTTTAATTGCTTTCTGTATCACCAACTGAAGCAAATAATGAATGTTGTGGATACTGTTCCAGCTGCACAATCATTTCTCTGAGATACAATGGAGTAATTAAAGATGCTTTTCTCCTCCTGTCGCCTGTCTCCACTGATAAGACATCCAAAGATCAGCTTTTCACACTGGAATCACTGGGATGAGAAAATTTGCGAGGGCGGTTTTTGATGCCTATTATTTATATGTCCTTTCTCCTGGTTGTCAGCTGCGTGCCAAACAACTGATTGTTATGTGGGTTTCTGTTACACAAAACGAATCAAGATGAAGCACTGAATAAAAACTCTTAAAAGAGTTCTTGCATTCACACCAAGCCATGCTTGGTTCGCTTGAATCAAACTGCAGTTTGTTTCCATAGAAAGTTTGGTGCGTTTTGCAGGTGTGAATGCGCAATCAAACTCTGAGGTCGACTACAAAAATGAACTCAGTCCCATCTACAGACCTCGGTGGTTAGTTCAGTTGAAGTGAACCCTGGTGCAGTTCAAATGCACAAGTGAACGCCAATCTAAAACATTATATATTAATCTAAAAGAGGATATATTTTAATTATTCGCCTGGCGGCTGGTGAAGGCATGGTAGAAGGACGTGCCTCTGAGGTAAGTGAGGTTTTAACTCTTGCATTTGAGGTTTCGGAGCTCGACGCCTGGACGGTTGGACGGACCGTCACCAGAACAAGGCTCTGTTTGACGGCAGAGGAGAGATGAGGTGTTCATGTGTCACTGCTAAATACGGTCAACGTGTTCACATTGAGAGGCGGGCGGGGCATGTTGTGTGGGGGCTGTCAGTTCATCGCTCGCCCTCTTCAGCTCAGCTGGCTCGCTTTTTGCATTATCCATTTGGAACAAATATAAATCCTTTATTTTCGCACTTTCTAGATCTGATCTAAGACTTGAAAAAGAGACAGTGAGGGTAAGGCTCATTCAGCCGTGTCAAGCAGACTCCTCTGGTTCAGTAACTGTGCTTCTATTATTCCCTTCACATGGCTTTGTTCAACAGAAGAGTTGAGCAGGTGAATTTAATAGACAATGTGAGATGCTCTGTCTCCGGCATTGAACCCTCACCCTCCTCTTCCTCTCGCCTCCCCTTCGCCCAATCTGCAAAGAAACCCAGTTAAAAAGTCGAGCTGCAGTCTCATTAACTGCTGAGATGAGGCTGTCCCAATCATCACACATCAAAGTTGGAACCTGTCAGGGGTGGGATGGTGGAGAACTGTTGCCATGGAGACCAAGTGCAGTTTGCAGCCCAACCTGGTTTTTAAGAGAGAGCTTGTTTTGTGTGTGTGCTGTGAGGAGCCCGTGTGTGCCTTTTCAAGCTCTCGGGTTCATTTTTCATCTTCCTGCCTGTTATATAATGCTCCAGTGTCTGCTTCTAAATGTTGGCATCACTTGTTTCTCTAAGATGAAGCTGAAATGCTAAACAGCAGCTCGACGGAACAGGAAAGAGACACGGTGATGTCAGAAATTCCCCTCCGTTCCTGTAACACAAAACGTCCCTGTATTTAAATGGAACGTGACACATCAGATCAAAATAAAGGGCCGTGTAATTGGGAACTGCATGGTTTGCGAATTAAAATCTGAAAAGTGCGGTGAGCATTTGTGTGCAGTTAATATACTTTTGCTGTGGCTGCAGCTGCAGGTTTAAATAAACCTCTGCCAGGCTAGATGACAATGGGTTTTTTTTTTCTTGCTTTTTTATATCTCAAATTTAGTCAGATTAGATGGAGAGTGTAGGTGAATTTATTATATATGTGGAATTTGACTGTCCTATTCTAATACATGAGCATGTTTGCTCATTGGATTTAAAGTTGGTTTCTGACTGAAAGGTTTGTCCTTGGATCAGCCTGTCGTTCCATCCATCTCCCTGGCTCCTCTCTCCATCATGGACTCCTCCACTGCTCCAAAGTTTCTGGTTCCCTGTACCTTACTAGGATCCCTCATTACTCGTAAATTCTTACCTTTATTGTTTACTCAAAACTGACAAGAGTACAAATAAATACACATTTACAAAAAGCTAACCAATGAAAATCAGACATTGTTTTTGAATTGCAATTGGACAGAATCATTTGAAAAGAAACCAATGAAAGAAGCCTGGGCAAAAATGATGGTACCTCTGGGAAAGATTGGGAACAATTTGGCCGTAGGGACATGTTAGCGGCCAAAGTGCCACACTGAACTGTGTCCCTTGACACACTGCATGGTGGGAAAGGTTCCACGTAATTCCCAGAGCTCGGTGAGTCACCGGGTCCAGCTGGGCGGCCGCGTCATCTGAACGCAGCTTTCACTCATTTGGACGTCACTCACCTCGCTCCTGCTAATATATGAACAATGATCTGCACTTATAGACGACGCCTCTGACATATTCATCTGCTGTCATCTGTTCCCCCCCCCCGTCGTGTGCACCGGCGTTCCTCAGCAGCCTATTGGCAACATGTTGCACCTTGTAGCCTGTTTTAATCTGTTCCTGCCTCCAAGCGTTTATGTCCAGCCTGCCTCCTCCATCTCTGTCCCTCTGTGAAATTAAAATGGTGCTGACCTGCAGTGACTTGCCGATTATTCAGCCCCGCGCTGCAGGTGAAGGGACACACACAGACTGCAGCTCGGTTGGAGCATCATCCTCTCTGCCCCCCTCGCCCCCCCCTCAACACAGCTCTGCACTGCTCTGACCCAGAAGACGGTTCTGACCCGACGCCTCACCAGCTGGTTCTCTGTGTCAGCTGCCTCTGCCTGCAGGCATGAAAACTCACACTCCGTTAAAGAGACGAGAGGACAGACGGCAGTGCGGCTCCACTTGGGCCTGGCTACGACAAAGATCCGATCTTTACTGAGCGTACAGCATTAGCTGCTAATGTTTTACCTTTCTCTTTGTTGCTGTTTGACATTTAGCGGCGCCCTGCTGATGTGTGAGCTGTTTGCGGGCACAAGCCACATGAGGGCAGTAAAATATACAGCAGGAGTCTTTTACCTGCAGCTCCCTGCTGGGAGGTTGATCAGCAGCAGCTCTGTCACTTGCACTTGAGGCCGCGCTGGGGGTCTGCTCCAGATCTTTCACTGGCTTCAATTCAGGGTGTAGCTGCAGATTTTTCTGATTATTTTCAGTTTTTCTCATGTTAAACATCTAATAAAGCTCTCGCATTCTGAGGGAATTTTGTAACCGGATCCTGGTTCTATTAAGTGATCAGGTTTGTCTTTAAAGGATGGTTCCTCGATTTATTCTGACGAGAACAACATACAGAAAACAACCGTGTTATAGGTCCAAGTCCTACATAAACAAAAGCGCATAACAGAAATTAACTTAATAAATCTATAAATAAACTGGATGTATTTAGATGGAAAATAAATAGTACACACCTCTCCTGCAGGACAACATGACAAAAGGGGAGGGCCGAAGGGACGCAAACATTTTAAAGACAATACCACAGAAGAAGAAATAAAAAGGAGGGGCTTCCGCTCTGAAGGTAACGCGGTTAAAACAACGACAGAGATTTTCAGTCAGGTAAGGAACAATACAAATAACCAAAAAAAAAAAAAAGACATTTTGTGTAATTATAACAAAAGAGAAATGCAACCAGGTTACATTTTCGTCTCTGTGTTTTTTCAGTTTCTTTCTCCATCTCCTCCAGCTGATAACAGCCTTTAGGTGTCATTACTTTTCCATTTCTGCACAAAAATGTTGAGTTTTTTTTACTGGTCTGATGTACTTTAATCTGAAATGTTGTGATTTCATCTGCTGCATGCAGAAAGAGATCGGAATTAGAAAACAAAGACTCGAAAGTGTCGCTCTGTGTAATTACGACATGTGTTACAGTCGAGGGGTTCCTAAACCTATCCAGGTCATGACCCCAAAAACGGCATCAGCTTCTGATCCGTGATCCCCCTTGCAAACCCACAAACTACACAGCCAAATATTTAAAGAAACATTGACATTCAGAGTGTTTTATTTTACTTTATTATTGTTATGTTTGTTTAGCATAAATGCTACCGTATACACCTGGTGATTTTAGCAGTTTTCAGGGTTTGTTTCCTCCACAGATCAGATACTGGAGGTCCTTTCTGTTTTTTCTTGACAGAAACTTTAGCATTTTACACAATGCTGCGTTCAGACTAAACCCGTTTCATGCATTAGAAAAGAGGCCGATGGTTCAAGTTGGACATGTGTGACCTTTGAAGTCAAACGCTTGACCTCTTGCTCTAGACACGCATCAGGAGGAGTTGTTTTATGTTGCTGGCCTCTTTCTGCAGAGGTGGATCAAATTGAGAGAGTAGCTTGGCTTTATTTACTTAAACCTACGTCGGGAAGAGCCTTTCGTCTTTTTTCTCCCTTCCCCAGTCACTTTGAGCAATGACGGATAAAATATTAATTTACTTTATTTGCTGAAAGCAAAAGAGAATGCTGTGTTTGAATTCGGTTGAAATGCATTGAACGTTCAAAAGGGTCAAAAGGGTCAAAAGGCTGCAGGCGCGCAGCGCTCGATGCCCCTGACGCTCAAATTGCGTTCGGTCTGAATGCGGCATAATACATTTTATTGGCAGCCAATCAGAAGGCTGAGCAATGCAGATAATATTTCAATAAGTTATTCCAAGTTATGCTTCACATTAATGATTGAAAAACAGCTTAAATATTACAACAATATATATCTGGAAAAATAAATTTAAAAAAGCTAAATTCTTTTTTTTTTTTTTTTTTTTTTTTTTTTGCATTTTTTGTTGTTTAGTGTGGAGCATATCTCACTTACTGAAATGAAAAATAATATTTTTGATGTACTTGTGTTCTGTAGCTCTTCTCTATTATGAATGAAATTTGATTCATGACATCTGTTAGTAGCTCAACAGCAGTGTCTGCCAAGGTCTTTGTTAACGTTTCCTCTGTGATAGATGATAGATGTGTGTACCTTGGTCTGATAGCCACTCCAGGGCCATTAGGAAGCACTCATCCTTGCTCTAATATTTTCTGACACATTTTCATCTCCCAGTGGCTGAGATATGAACCAAGTTTACTTGAGTTGTGGATTTTGATGTGGGATTCTTTGAGCTCATTGTTGTTCCTCCACATGTAGACACAACAGCTGCACTGTTTTGTTTTGTTGTTTTATGTTTGTTTTGCTGCCTGCAGCCATCAGCAGGGACAGCACTGAACTGACATTGAATTCCTCTAACAGCATCTCTAACAATCTTCTGTGATCATGCAATGAGCCGCTGGAAATGAAAAGCTCTCCGAAACGCCACCGTCTGTGGTGAGCTACGGTTCCCATAGCAACCAAAAGGACAGAGATTCTCAATTACCCAAGTCCCTCAAACCTCCAGGTCTGACTGTTTGCGTCTTCCCCGGCGTTGTGCACTCTGTCAAAGCATGTTCTGTGGAACGATCTAATTGTTTTATTTACCTTACATTCATCTTCTTCTTCATCTTGACAAAAGTCTCATCCTCGTCGTCATGTGCGCTGATTCCTGAACAGCTCAGAAGACTAGGACTTGTCAGAAGACCGACGCGTCATGATGAGGAGGAGATAAGACGACAGCTGACTTTATAGAGATATTCAAAGACAGTCAGCTGTCATAAATTATCACTCCTAAGATTTACTGTAGCTCAGGGCTGCACCCCGAACAGAGACATTGTTTTTCATTGGGTGACAAAAAATGTTGCAACGTGAAAAGGACTCGAAAGAAACATAAATGTCAGTCACGGGTTAAAACGAACCTAAACACGACACTTGATAAAGATTCTCAGGAAAACAAACGACATCAAGACCAAAGTCAGTATAGAGCTAAATTCCCAGCACACACAAAATGAGGACTGATACAACTAGAGCAGGCAGAACTGCAACAAACCTGGAGACGTTTTCTCAGATCAGAAGTGTTTCTTTAAGAACATCAGGTCAGCTGGTTGTGCTCCTTTTCTCTGTGTCAGAGGGTCTGCTGTTCTACTGATTGCTCCCGTTTTTGAACAAAACAACTTTTTCCTTAAGTGTTTTCAATCAGTTTTTCCATCTCACACCTTGACTCTTTAAAACCAATTAATTAAAAACTACAGTCACTGTTTTACTGACGGTGATGCATTGTTATTTGGTGATCAAATCTAAGCATGTAAAAAAAATCACATGTGGGGAACCCCAGGGTCCTGTTCTTGGTTCACTCTACTTTTCTTGAACCATTGACTGAAATTATGGAACACATTTTATGATATATGCTGATGGAAGGCATCTCTATATTTGTGCCATCATTGGCCACTGTTCTCTACTTCAGACATTTATAAGTAGCTCCAAAACCAGTGGGGTTCACTACAGTCACAGAAAAATAAAACTCCACTGAAATGCAGATATCACTAAGAGAAACATCGTGGTCAGTATCACATTTTGAGACTTCCAGCACATTCTGTTCATGTAGATTTGGCATAATTGTCTACGTGGATGGCAATCATATTCAACTATGTGCCACTAAATAAAGTAACAACATTTTTTAGGCCAAAATAATAAGCTGGAAGTGACCCCCTGATCACACACAGTAAAACTTAGTTATCTCACTATTCTGGCACTTCAAACTATTGTTAGTAATCCTAACTGACAAAACAGACAAAGGTTACGTCTGATTTAAAATCACACTGTCATTTTTCACCTGGTATTCAAATATCTCATTTCAAATGAATATGCACAGCAGAACTTAGTTCTTTGCAATCTTGGAGTTAGCTTAATGATAATCCATCATTCAGCAAATATAGTTTGCTCCAAAGTTTGTGCAACCCAAAAGACAGTAGTGAACAAAAAGTTTTTTTTTTTTATTATTACTATTATTTTCTAAAGAATAAAAAAAGAAAGAAAGAAAAGGAAGAAACTATTTGTCTTGACCAAATAGATCAAGTGGCAAGAATTCAAAAATTGACAGTGACAAGGGAAATTTACGTAAAAAGCCTCAAACATCATCCAGACGCTTGTGGTGACTCTGGGACTGAGCCCTCCTCCTGAGTGCAGACGTTTGGCTGTGAGTGCTGCTCCTCTCAGCAGCGTGGCTGCAGCTGGCCAAGCCTGAAAGACGACAAACGGACGGCAGCCCACATCCTCCAGGTTCACCAGGCAATTTATGAGATGATTAAACTGACACTCTCTGCTTCCCTTTCAGGAGCCAGCGTAATTAAATTGATATCAACAACACCCAGCGGCAAAAAGCTACGGCTGCTGCAGCATCCACACTTTCAGACAAACCTCCTGTGTGTGGAGGTTTGTGGGACTGAGACAAACCTCCACAACCCCCCCCCCCCCCCCCTCAGAAGGACTGACTTTAAGCCAGTCCTTCTGGAACGCTGGAGGAACTTAACTCTGAGTGACAAGAAGTACCAAATACAAATGAACGTCAGACAAGCTTTTAGTGTAAAACCAATTCTCCGCTCCACTTCAGCACTATGTGTGACTTTGTGTCACACATAGCTAATGTCATTTAGCCCTAAAATATTGAAGTTTATCATTGTAATGTGACAAAATGTGGAAAAGTTCAATTGGTGTTTATAGTTTTCAAAACATCATGAATTCCTGGAATGAGCTGGAATGGAGCAGCTTAAAGACAGACAGATTAAAATGACATATTGTAATTGTAAATATGTAATTGTGACCATATTTGTTATTCTTAGGGAAGTCGCTGTAAAGCTCTACATGGGTTGCACTCACAAATACCAGCTAAAACTTTAATGTGTAATAAAGAAGTCGAGGTCCAGCCATGGAGCCCGCTCTTGTTTTGGTGCCTGATTTCCCCTCAGTGTCTCATTAACCACTGTTGACTTCTAAATCTGCTGCAGTCTGTTTCCCACCACCTAATGAGCTGTGCAGATGTCTCTGTGTCTTATGGCGCTCCTCTTTGGTCTCTGTCTTTCTCTGCAGCGCTCTCCTTTGATGTGGCAGGTATTCAGACACTTCCAGTTAACTTCGAGTCAACGCCGTGCGCAGCGAGGGAGCGCGCCAGCCGACTGTTGTAGCGCCACTTCTCCAAAGATAATTCACGTCGTGTTTCACAGAACATCAGCCATGAATGTTCTGTGAACCTCCCCGTCTGTGAACCTCCCGACGTTCACAGACGCTTCAGAGCTCCGGCGTCACCGGAGCTCTGAAGCGTCAGAGCAACAGAAGAGAAACAGAAGCAATCGAAAAGCTTAAGTTTGAAATTCTCAACAATTTGTCTGACAATGTGCAGGTTAGCCACTCGACAGATTTACACCAAACTTGGCTATGCTGCCTCACATTTGACCTTTGATCTCAGCGAACTCAAATGTTAACATAGCAGCTGCACCAGCAGCTGACTGGTGAGGACCAAATGAAATTGGCGGTGCTAGTGTTGCAAATAAGACACTGGTGAGACATCCTATCAGATCTTAACAGCTGATAGGATGTCTCACCAGTGGGCATAAAATATCATGCAATAGGCAATTCAGATGTGTATGTTTTGAGTTGTATTGTGAAAGTGCTGCCATGGTGAGCAGCAGCACTGAAAACAATCCATGATGATTATAAAGATTTTCTATAATAAAAATTTATTTCAGATTTGAAGCACTGAGTTAAATTCAAAGGTTATTTAAAGTTTGCATGAAAAACTGTCCAAACTTTCCACTGGCATGTGAATAATAATGGCAAAAAGTTTTGGCAGACAGCGCCATCTGCTGGTAGACTGAAGAATAACATAAACCCGCAGCTAGTGAAATACTCAGTAAATATTACAGTTCATTTGACCAGTCCAAAAAAAAGAAAGAAAATTACTAATTACCAGCAACAATAATAGAACTGCAGATTATGGATCAGAAAGAGGCATAATCTTTATAATTCATAAAGATTATGGACCTTAAGGAATATGTTCCATTATATTCCATTGAAGTTCTGTATGACCAACTTGCAATTTTTAGGACGTTTACTTGAACGTTCCCGTACACACATATGCCAAAGTCAAGGCCGCGTCGAAGAGCGATCCAGGATCGCTGGATCGCTGCTGAGGTTCGCTGGGGACCGGAGGTTCAGTAGAACCGAGCTAAAAGGATCGGGAGCAGTAGAGGCCAATGTTACAGACTCGTTTATTGACGTTGCCGTAAAAAACTACGCCTCCTTTTAATTATTCACCTATTTAAAAAAAAAAATGTTGTTTAAGACTCTGTTCACAATCACCATCACGTCTCAATGGTGATTAACATAAATCATAAAAAAAACCTATCCATTCATTCCAAACCAAACCACCATTCACTCACACAGGAAGGGAGGGAGATGATCCGCATGTTTTAGAATGTGGGGGGAAACCGGAGTACCCGGAGGAAACCCACGCGAGCACAGGGAGGAACCATGCCAACTCTGTACAACATGAGGACTCCGGGCGGGATGCGAACCCGGAACCTTCTGGCTGCAAGGTATCAGTTCAAGGAACTGCGCTGCCCAGTATATGACTATGATCCTATTAATATAAGGTTGTACCTTTTGACGTCACCGCTGTTCTCTACTGACGACCAGTGATGTCAGTAACGCGCTACTTAGCAACGCGCTACCGACGTCAGACCACTTTTTTCAGTCGCTGTTTCAAGTCCAGTCGTCAGCACTTATGGAATCCACTTTGCGTTACTATTTTCTTTTGTAATTTTATTTCCTCTACGCGTCTTGGAGAGTCACCGCAGCTTCTATGCGACAGTGTGAGCAGCGACAGAAACAATGGAGGGAGACGAGCATTTATTTTGAGTTTCGGTCGCCAATTCCGAACATCAAAATGTTTTTTCTTTCTAAAGATTTAAAGAGTCGCGGTCTGCGCTTTTTGGGCTTGGTTATAAGCAGACATAAACCCAGAATTTGTCTGACATCCAGTTAGTTTTAGTCCATCATTTCTCAGATGATCCGTCCCGCTGTGTCTTTGCTAATGTCAAGTTAATATTTCACCTCTGAATGACGTCAAGCTTCGCGTTGCGCTCCAGAAAACCGCAAACATCGAGACTGATATGAACAGAGGAATGAAAGTGGAAACGGCTAGAATGAACGAGTCCTTAAAGTTGTGTAACTGAACGCCATTCTAATTATTAATATTAAAATAAATGTCACTAATCTGTGCAGCGGGACATCTGAGTTGTGGAGCAGCAGGAGATCTGGGCGCTGTGCAGCAAACACAGGGCCGTAACGCACAACCTGGACACCGGGGCGGGGGGGGGGGTAAAATCCTATTTATAGTTTTCCAGACAACAGAAACACACAAAAACACACAAATTACTAAAGTTTTGTTGTACTGTTGTAACCATTAAACAATCTCCCCTTCAGTTCAACCATATAAGTGGAGACACATTGTTGATATAATCATTATAAAATAACTTGCAATTAAGTTTTGGCAAAGATCAATGTGATTTTCACAGGTGGTGGAGCGTTGTTGTTAGCAGCAATTGCTGAAAGTAACTAAAATAGTTACTTTTAGTGTAACCTAGTTACTTTCCAAATCAAGTAATCAGTAATCGAAGTTACTTTTTCAAGGAGTAATCAGTAACCCGATTAAAGTTACTTTTTCGAAGTAACTATGCCATCACTGCCTGTGTGTTTTGTGTGTGGAGAACGTTTGGCTGTAATGAAAGAATATAATCTATCAAACTTCTCAGAAACACACAAAGACAAAAATATGGACATCATAGAGCAGCACAATAATGCATTTTCAGTTTATAATGCACTTTCATTTATGTATTTATCTTGATATTAAGAAACATATTTAGTTTTTCAAAACAATTAATTTTTTGCTGTTTGCCTGTTGAAAATGTTTTCCCTTGAGGTTACTGACAGAGTCAGAACAAAATATTGCTTTATTCTTTTACTGTGATTTTTCTTTGAAGGAAGTTTGTTTTTGTCTGTTTGCCTGTTGAAAAATGGTTTCACTTGAAATTACTGACAGATCCATAAGAAAATATTGCTTTATTCATTTAATTATTAAATAATATACACTGTGTTAGGTCTTGGTTCAATAGGCTATGTGCAATCATTTCAATATGTTTTAATAAACGTTGAACCAGTCCGGCCTTCGGCTTGTAGCAAATTTGATTTTTTGGTCCTCTGTGTTTTTGACTTTGACATCCCTGCCATAGAAAATGAGCTCCATGGTCATAATCATCAGCCACACAAGAGTTCAAGGGAATCTCCCTTTCGATTAACAGCTGACTTGAGTCTTCCCCCTCAGATTGCTTCAACTCAATATTTAGAGCACATTTTACTCCTGCCTGGGTCAAAGTATCACAGTAGCAGGAAAATGTAGACTGTCACTTCAGTCCAGGTTAAGCTTTTTGTCGTTTTAATGAGAACCTACTTGATTTAGAACTTCAGTGTCCATCAGTCACTGGTTTCATTCAGAACCAACAAAATCCAGAGGAAACTGCATCAATATCTAGTTTGTCCACATGACAAGTCATTTAAAAAAACAAGCTGATCCTCTAACTACTTCCTGTTTTCTTCTTTGTGGTTTGCACCAGTAGTAACATCCAGTTGTTTTGACTTGTGATGCAAAAAAAAAATGTTTCCATCGCAGTTTTGTGAAATAAACCAACTCGTCCCAGAGCCAAAACTTTTGCTGCAAAATTGCCATGTTATAATTCAAAAGTTTTATTTTCAAAATGTCAAATTGCACAATTTTATGGTCATTTGAAACACAACTATTGTCTTCAATCTGATTTTTAAAAAGTAAGAAATTTGAGCAGAGCTCGACCTGCAGCAGAAAAAAACACACACAAATATGAGTTCAGCACTTTATTGGCTCAACAATAGGAGTGGTCCAAAAGTAACGTTATACAGTACAGTCAATGTAATATGAAGCTGAAGGTCCCAGAACACATCTGAGCTGTTTGGAAATGTAACTTGTGAAGCCAAAGTTGAGGTTAAAAGGTAGATCAAGTGCTAAAACAGATGAGATAAACGACATTGGACCAGGAAATACACTGAGCCCAAACAACAAAACGACAATGTCTTCAAGCACAGTGAAAACTGAAAACAGTTTTCTTGGTCTGGAGATAAAATGAACATTTGAAAGAGAAGCCAAATATGTACTGTAAATACATCTGCTGGAAAAACTTTGTTTTAAGTTAGTAGGGAAGCTCATGGGGCACCAGTTTGTAGTGGTCACCACAGGAGGGGCAGCGCTGGGCCTCGCCCTCATGAAGCCAGAACCAGATAATGGTGGTGTTGTCTTCCTCACCTGCACAGAGAAAATAAAAACATGAGACACAAGTCTGGAAGCTGAGGCTGCTGAACAGCTGAACTGTTATTTTGTAGAGCTGGCTCCGTTTCTGTCATGTATTTAATAATTCTGTTATTGTGACTTACAGATGCAGCCCACAATCCTCTTGTTAGTGATGGAGGGAACCAGGTGGGGGTCCGACTTGGTGCCACCGTAGCTCTTTGGCTTCATCACGCTGTAAGGATCCTGCAGGGAGAAGAGGAAGATGATGATGAAGGTGGGTCTAATGGTCTCATCAGGAGTTTGGTCTCAGCTGGGTTCAGGGTTCTGAAATCAGCCTCTGACAACAAACATTATATCACCAAATAAAGAGGTTTCCTTAGAAATGGATGACATAATTAAGATAAGAGGAAGTAGCGCCATGGAAACAACGAGATACGCACTGAGAAATAAGCTGACAGCTGGAATCTGAGGCTGGATAATAAATCTGATAATAAATTACAACAGAGAGCTGATCCATGTCACTGGATGTGGAACTCTGATCCAGAATCTCTCAGCATTCTGGGGGATGTAGGCAGAAGAAAGACTTTAGTCGCTCAACCTCTGACGGTGACTGGCATCAGCCAACTCACTCTTTGGTCACCTAGCAACAACCTGTTGCACAACTTGCACAGCAGAAGTTTCAGGTTTCATCGCTGAGCCTCATGCATTGAAACATAAAGAACAACAGGAAGTGATGTCACTGCACAAGGGTTTAGACATTTAAAATAAAAAAAACTAATCAATAATTATCGGTATTGACTGACACGAAATACTTGTATCGTGATAAATTTTCCACCATATTGCTCAGCATGACTGAAATCAGGAAAGTTTCAGCTTGAACAGCCCTGAGTGTTAGCAGCTGGTCAGTGCCACAGGTCAGGCTGGAAGCGGCTCTGTGCTGAACGGGGAAAAGTTTGAACACGAGAACCAAACATAAAAAGGTAAGGCACTGTGTTACAGCTACTGTTCTCTCAGTCATGGTGTGATATGATATGCTATCATCCTAGCATATAATTAATAATCACTCAGACAGGTACATTTCTATATTCTTTGCACAAAATGTTGAATAAACATTAATTAATATTGTTTCCACAGATCATCTCCAATGTCCACTAGACTTCGGGTTGCGCTGTGTCAGCTGCTTGGGCGCACAGAGGGGAACCCACGCTTTCTGATTGGCTACCTGTCACATTCAACAGGCTGCGTTTTCGCTCCCAGTCGGGGAAAACCTCTGATTTAGATCGGAGCAGCCATGACGATCTACCGTAACACACCACACACATTATCCTGTAGGATGATTGGTTACAAAATCACAAGCAGCAACGCCTAACGTTCTAAGATTGTCGTAAGGGGAAAATCGGGCAAAAAATGGTGTAGTGTGAACTATTGCATCAGGTAGTTGGATGTGCCCTTCTTCTCTATTTAAATATAATGATTACTGAAGGGCAATATGGTATACAGATGCATCTGCATTCTTTTGGGTGAATGCAGCATTTATTTCCACTTTGGCTTTATGTTGTTTAGATTTTATTCAAGTACATTTTTTGTTAATGGAGACTGAGAATCCATTTCATTTTTGGCTGTTTTGATTGTTTTGTTTATCAGTTCCAGCGTTAAGTGTTCTTTAGAAAATAAAATGCATCAAACTTTGGCAGGAAATTGCATGCATTGTTATGCAATTTTCATTAAATCGGTGTAAAAAGGTTTTCAAACAATATTATCCTTTATCGCAATAATTTTTGAGAGAATTAATCGCTCAGCAAACCTGAAAAATAAGCAGGTAGGATATATATCTATCTCTTAAAGCAAAGTCTTCTTCTAAGCAATTATTTCACAGAATATAGTTTGATCACAGTGTAAAGCATAACTACAAGCTGTAATGTGATGTTACCTTTCCCTCCTTCGTGGCCTTCATGATGGCCTTCTCCAGCCCGGTGGCCTGCTCCTCATTAGTGGGAATGCCTGGGAGAACCAACATGACAAAGGAGGAAACTCAGGATGGGCCACAGAACCGCTCACTCATCATTTCACAGAACTATAAATACAAGAAACTGAGTCAAATCCAAACGGTTCTGTTTATAACAGCGATAATAACCCCCACCATAAGACCCGAGCAATCGACTTCCTGGGAGTTGGGTTTGGCTCATGAAGGTAAAGCAGATGACTAACAGAACCGCCGAACCCTCCTCAGTTATCTAAACCCAGTTTGACCTCTTAGCTGTCACTGTTAGCCTAATGCTAAGTAGCAGGTTAGCCCCTATCTTTATTTGAGAACATCTGGATATTCAAAACCAGCTGAATACAGACAAGCAGAAAATTAACTTATTACAACCTAAGAGATTCAGCGGGTTTTTACTACAATAACCGAACGTGTCCTGGCAGAACTTGGAAGAGAAAGCGTTCCGCGGTCAGACGGACTAGCCTAGCTAACACTTGAGTCTGTTATCTGGATGGTTGTGTCCGTGTCGGCCTCACCTCCAGCCGCCATGCTGCGGCTCAGAGCCGGAGCCCGGACAGCCCGGCAGGTGGTCGCGGCTCTCAGCCCGGAGCGGAGCAGTAACCTTGCAGCCATTTCTCCTTCAATGTACGGATGTCACCCAGTAAAGACTAATGGACTTCTTCTTCCTTTGTGTTTTATTTCCGGATGGAAACCAACTTAAGGTGCATCTACCGCCACTTGACGGACTGGAGTGTGGTCTTCTATGATACTCAGAGGGAATTTAACAATACACCCCGAAGGTATGTATGAGTGTGCACATTTACACATACACACTCATAAACACATAAATGTAAATGTATGCACATGCATACACACATATATACACACTTTAAATACGATTAAATAACCAAGTGACGAATGGTCTTCCTCTGAAGAAGCTTTTCTTCTAGTTTAGCTACATTTGCGCCCCCTGCTGGTCTGGACCCTTCATAACCTCATTCTCCACCTTCTTATATTCTGTTTTCATTTTGTTATGTAAAAAAATGTTTTATTTTTAATCAGGATTTTCTCCTTATCCACTTCTGTTCTTTAAAATTCCGACAGACTCCATTCCTTTTGCTTTTCCCCTCATTATCTCGTTTATGTTATATTTTATTATATTAAAATATAATACACACTTTTGTTGTTTCCTCACCTGTCACAATTGTTATTATAATAAATAAATTATATTATAAAGATTCACTTAAGTAGGTATAACCTACTCAGTCTGTCATCATTAGATCTTCTCTTCTGTTTCTTTCTCAGTAGTTCTTTGTTACAGATTTCTTTTCTTTTTCTTTTTTTACAATCACCTTCCTGTCTTATTTTCATTCCATCTTTTTTGCATTTCTATTTCTCTTCCTTTAATTATTGATTTACCCTCTCTGGAATCTACACTATTTTCTTCCCCAAATCTTGCAACAACTTTTTTTTTTTTTTATGTTTCACTTTGAATAATCAAACAGAACTATCTATTCTGCCCCTGAATAAATTGTATTTCTGAAAGATCTTGTCATTTCCTGTAGGTAGCAAGTTTTCTATGGCTGCCTTTGAATTTCTGCACTGTTTCCCCCTATCTACTGTAACTTACTTCACCCACTGCAGGCTAATAATTATCTGTTGTAAATGCAGATAATTGATTGTTTCAGCATAAATAATTCAAAATCTGGAATAAATTATAGAATTTGTATTTCTACATCCATCAGTATACTGTTTAAGATGATTATATAGGCTACTTCAAACATGTTAGAAACTCCTCCAATGCAATGGAATTAAAACAATTCTGCAAGAAACGAGTTACTGCCAGAAACGTGACACCTTGTTCTTTTGCCATCTCTTTGTCAAGAGAACTTAGTGGGATGAAAGCTGCACTGAGTGAAGCTTGTGGAAAACCAGAACAGATCTCACATCTTGAAGCAAAATCCAAAACCCAACTACTCCCTCTTGTTGACAAATGTGTTGGTTGACAATACGACTTTGAATCCATTTAATTTTAACAATTTGACAGTAAACTCTGATTGTAGAATGTTTGAGGAATTTTTCTAAAATGCACATATTTACACCTGGCTTCACAGTGCAGCTTGCAATTCTTCCTGTCATGTTTTTGCATGTGTACAATTAACTGTAACATGTTTCTCAGATAAAACATGTAATAAATAGTGCCAAAGAGACATGCATGAATAGGAGTTCTTAATGTTTATTGGTTGAATAACAGCAGTAAAATTGGACCCATTTTGACAGCGTACAGTACATAAACCAGAATAAACTGCCTGAGTCTTCCAAATACATTGTATCTGTGTGGGAATGTAACATGTAAAGCAAAGACTGATGAGGTCAGCAGGTAGATCAAGTAGGACAACAGAACAAGACGAGTGGAACAGGAAGTACGCCAAGCTGGAAACATCCTTCACGGCATGGATGATCTCACTCTTCTTGTTCTGAAGGAGGACTGAATATTGCAACAAAAAAAGCTAAAAAAAAAAAAAAAGGGGTAGACATAAACACATCTGTACAGGTTACAGGGCTGGAGCCTAGTAGGGAAGCTCATGGGCCACCAGTTTGTAGTGGTCACCACAGGAGGGGCAGCGCTGGGGCTCGCCCTCATGAAGCCAGAACCAGATAATGGCGGTGTTGTCTTCCTCACCTGCACAGAGGATGAAGGCAAACATCGTTATGAGTGCATGTGCAATTGTTCTCCACAACGAGCTGCTGCAGGAGGACTTACAGATGCAGCCCACAATCCTCTTGTTAGTGATGGAGGGAACCAGGTGGGGGTCTGACTTGGTGCCACCGTAGCTCTTTGGCTTCATCACGCTGTAAGGATCCTGCAAGGAGAAGAGGAAGATGATGATTATGTGAAAATGTAAAAGAAATAGTTTTTGTCTTTTATCAATAATAACCTCTGCTGCAGATTTGTACAGCTGACTCTGCACATGCAGAACCCCACAGAATATTTTGAAAATTTGTCAGGTTTTTTTAGCTAAGAACTGTTTCTCAACAGTTATTAGCTGTGGTTTCGCTGGATGGGAATCTCGTTCATCCATTCATGCACGTCACTAATTAGATGATGAGGCATTTGGCTACCTTAAGAGAGTCATAATTTTTTTTTTTATGTCATGTTTCTGCACTGCTGATTGTAACACTCACTGTTCCCTCCTTCATGGCCTTCATGATGGCCTTCTCCAGTCCCGTGGCCTGCTCCTCATTAGTGGGAATGCCTGGTGGAGCAGCAAATTATTTACTTACATAGCTCAGGTAGCGTTCACTTTAGTGACATACAGTGATGGTGACAACAACAATAATGAGATCATTCAACGGTTTTAATTTTTTTTTTTTTTTTTTTACCTCAGTTGTTCTGTAAATGTAATGCTACACTTTAATTACTTTGATTCAAGTAAAAATCAAGAACTCTGCCCTAAAATGTCAAAAATCTTAAAAGTAACAAATTCAGTTTCTGTTCCTCCTAAATGACATTTATTTAAAATCAAAACCTCTTTCAGAAGAGGGACCTGGGCAAGAAAGGCAGCAGCGCACGTCACAGCAGATAAGACAACAGAAGTAACAAAAACAGACATTAGAAATATATAAATGCCAACAGTTAGACAATGAAGGGCAGTAATAATCATTTAAAACAACTGACAGTGTATCTATTGCTGGTTGTGTAAAACTTTGCAAAAAGCATTCAGAGAAACGAGTTGACCATTTTAATCGTCACAATACACCTCTAAAATCTCATGTTATCTTTCTCTTAAATACATATTGCAATATTTTCTGAAAATATAGTTGCAATATTTTTTTTTAATCTTTATTTAACAAAGTAAGCACAAACAAGTAAGGCAATTACAGTAGTGCAATTTGTAGAAGGTGTAGTAGAGGCATACTTAAAATGGAAATTCAAAGTAATATTGATAATAAAAATAATTAATTACTAATAGTGAAACAATAACTAAAAATGGCAACAAGGGGATTCATATGTCAGGATTAATATACATCAGTGGGCAATTCCATTAATATTTCAGTCAGGGATTCATAGGATTCAATACATTTCAAGGATTTCAAATATAACTGGAATTCAGATAAGAAAATGTTAAAAACTGGGGATGATCTCAGCACTCTTTGTTTATGAATAAAGAATTTTGCCAAACAAAATATTAAGTTACAACAGAGTTCTATTGTTTTGGTTTTCAATAACACTCCAAAAGTTACCATATCTCTAGAAATAGATTCAGGAAGTGTAATTTTTGAATTGATCCACCTTTCTAAGCAATTCCAAAATGTTTTGGTTTGGTTGCATTCATAGAAGATATGGTCTATCGTTTCAATATCATGTTCACAGAATGAGCATTTATTGTCATCAATATTAAAGCGATTTCTTAATAGTTCTTTTGAAGGGTAAATTGCATTTAAAATTTTAAAGTGTGTTTCTTTAGCTTTTGGTTGTATGGGAAGTTTTAAATAAAGAGTTCTTAACCTTTCAATTGATTCATTTCCAAACTTGCAAAGAATGTTATTTCTATTTATTTTCCCAGGGAATAAAGTTTCGTTTAGACAGTTTCTAATTGTGTGGTTATTGAATTTTTGGTCAGTGAATGAAATTCCATTAATAGATAAATTGGGTAATTGTGGGGTCATAGGATTATATGTTACCAAATTTTTAACCTGATTAATAAATTGTTTCGGAAAGGCATTAAATAATCTGGTAAATTCATCTTTTGGGGGAAAGAATTGATATTTTGCACATAATTGTTCATAATTTAATAGGCAACCATTAGCATCCATTAAGTGTATAATAGACCAAATATTCTTCTCCATCCAATCTTTGTAAAATAAGGATTTATTGCAATGTAATATGAATCTGTTTTCCATATGATGGAGGAGTGTGGCAAGTAGTTATGTACATAGAGCATTTTCCAGTACAGCAATACTTGTTTATGGAACTCTGACAGTTTAATTGGCAATTTATGAATATTGAAATCAGCTAGAAGTACAAGTTTTAAACCACCTATTTTGTTAAATACATAATTAGGGACACAATACCAAAATAACTGAGAATTTTTAACCCAGGATTTCAACCAATTAATTTTAAGGGTTCCGTTAAGACATTCAAAGTCAATTACTTTCAGACCGCCATCTTTGATTTCTTTCACCATGACTTTTTCATAGATAGTGTGGCCTGTTCCTCCAAATAAAGTTCATGTTCATTTGGTTAATAGTTTTAGTTAAACTATTTGGGATAGCAGTGCTACAGGTTGAATAAATTAATCTTGATAAACTTTCCATTTTTGATAAATAAATGTGTCCTAAAATAGAGAGGTCTCGTTGGAGCCATGAGTTAAGTTTGGATTTACATTCTTTAATCTTGTTTTCAATAGTTAAGGTTGATTCTTGGTTTTTGGTTATAACAGTTCCCAAGTATTTAATTTCAGATTTAATTGGAATGCTAGATATTTCTTTTAGGGAAGTGTCATGAATGGCTATAAGCTCACATTTTTTAAAATTTAATGTTAGTCCTGAAGCCTCTGAAAAAAGTGTTATTTTATCAATTAGAATTGGAACCTGCTTGTGATTTTTTAAGAAAACAGTGGTGTCATCTGCTAACTGGCTAATGATTAATTCTGTACTGAAAATGTCTAATTTCTCAATGTCTGCACAGGTTTTAAGATAAATTGCTAACATTTCTGCAACTAAATTAAAGAGATATGGGGAAATGGGACAACCTTGAGGAATTCCAACATTAATGTTAAATCTGGCTGTGGTGCCTTTAGGAAGTACTATACAACTATTAATGTTTTGATATAAACCTCTAATTAAGTTAATAAAATTTGCTCCAAAACCAAAATGTTCAAGAACTGAGAATAAGAATTGATGTTCCACCGAGTCACAGGCTTTATAAAAGTCAAGGAAAAGAATAAAGCCATCATCTTGGATCATGTCCCCATATTCAATCAGGTCCTTCACCAGTCTGATATTGTTGTGGATTGACCTTCCTTTTAAAAAGCCAGACTGTGATTCTGCAATAATGTTTGAGATTCCCGTAATATATATAGTTACAATATGTTGAGCTATTTGCTCTGTATTCAACGTGTCGTCGCTCAAGAAACCAAAATACTATTTGAAAACAAACTTAATTTTCTTTAAAAAAAAAAAAAAAAAAAACTAGTCGAAATAAACACAAGTTCCTACTTGTTCTGGTAATTAAACGGTGTGGCTTTTTAGAACACGACGCAAACTAGACGGAACGATATTAAGAGAAATGGACAGTTTCCCCATGAAGTCTGGGTCTATGAAGGAACAAACAGAAAGCGGTCCGCCGCCATGAATTTCATTTGTTCTAACAACCGGCTAATCTCTCATTTCAGCGGCTTTTCTCTGTGTTTCTGTCGACCGAAGTCCCGTCCTCACCTCCAGCAGACATGCAGCGCCTCAGAGCCGGAGCCCCGGCAGCCCGGCAGCTCGTTGTGGCTCTGAACGCGGTGCGGAGCAGTAACCTTGACGCCATGTTTGTTTGCCTATTCTTCGTGGTTTTGTTTGGGCGGGCTAAACGACTCAAAAGCGAACTGCTGCCACCTTCTGTTTGTTTTTATACCAGTCGGTCTGTGTGAGCTAAGACAGTGTTTTTCAAGAGGGACCCGCGGCCACCAGGAACTTCACAATGTTGAAGATGAGAGGAAAAAATGCAAAACTAAAAATATTGACTTAGTTTTTTCTTTAGAAATAAACTTTTAATTATGTTTTCATGATGAAACATACTCTGTTTTTTAATCATTATTATAAGATATAATATAATAATTTATTGAAATGTTATTTGCCACATTCATCTTTCTGACTGGCTGCTAGTCAAATAGCATAGCGAGCAAGTGTAAAATTGACACGTTTCTGAGAAGAAAAAGACAGAAGAAACCATCCAGCAGTCCTACACTGAAAGACTCTGCTGAGAAAAAAACCCCTACAAACTCACAGGAAACTAAAAAGCAGCATCTATGTTATTGAACAGTGAATAAAAGTGTGAAAAAGGTCATCCTAAAAGTTGATGTTTGTTTACATATTTTTTAGCATTGTCTGTGTTTTTACAAAGGGGGTCCAAGGCCAAAAACAAACACTGTTTGGTGGGGGTGGCACAGAAAGCTTAGGAACTCCTGAACTAAGATATGTATAAGAAGTCTGTAGTAATCTCTCCTTTGAACTATTAACCACATGTGTCAACTTCGAGGCCCGAGGGCCAAATCTGGCCTGATAAAGCTTTCAATGTGGCCCTCAAAACTCTAGAGTCTTGAGGTCTTTAAAGAGTCTCTAGAGTCTTTAAAGTTTTACCACAAACCGCATTTCTTCTCAAAACTCTAGAGTTTTGTTCCTTTAAAACTCTAGAGTCTTGAGTGCCACATAAATAGAGCCTTCAAGATAATACTTCCCATGTTTAAATATTTTATCAGTATAATAAAAATAGTTTTCTCTGAGGGATTATTTTGTTTGTAAAGACAGCGGATGTGGACACAACTTTACTACAGAGAGAGTCATTCGGCCTTTAAACAGCCACTGGTTGTCATGGTACCCCCATTTATCTTACTATTTTAACATTAGTCAGCATGTTGTCAGCTGTTTATCGCAGCAGAATAAAACAAGTCAAGCTACCAAATTGGAATTAGTGAATGGCATATGTCTTAATGATCCAAACACGTGAGTGGATAGATGACTAGACAGAATGCTCTACCTCAGTTGGCTGGTGGACGTCTCTTACTTGGAATATGAAAACTTTTTTGTTCAAGGTAAAATCATCAGCTCTCAGTGAGATGCATCAAGTTGCTCTAAAGACAAATGTAGCTATGGCGAGCATGGACACTGGAATAGGGTTTTTCTAAAACTAATTTTTCATAAAAAATATAAATTCATGTTTAGCATGCAAAGGACAAGTTAAATATCTTTTCTTTTTTCCTCATTTCGTGGAAAAGAACATGTAGTTGCAGCCATCAAGGCAATTGATAAGACACATTTATCAATTGTGTCTTATCAATTGACAAATGATTGCCATTGCAGCAGGCTGAATGGGAGGCAATGCTAGATACAGAGATGCTGTTCTAAAAAAGAAACCTCTGACATCTGGAAATGCCAAAGACCTGCGCCGGGCGAATAGAGGTGATCTGCACAGTGAGATGGAAATCATTTTATTAGCCTACCTGTGAATAGTTCAAGCAAGTCAGAATGATGTATTCTTGCTTGCTTTCTGCAGGCAATGTGCACAGTACAGTGCATGCTGGTTATAAAACCAGTTATAAAGCAGTGCAATCCTAATTCAAACAAATAAGTCTATAGTACATCTCTAGATTCACCCTACACTATTTCATGCTTATCTCAAACTAAGAAACTACAACAAAATTAGAACACCTTTCAACAGAAACACAGCCACAGGTTTCTGCTAAACATTAATGTCCAACTTCAGCAGGAGGCAGCAGCCAGTCCCCTTTCTGTCAGACTGCCTCAGGGCAGCTGTGGCTACAAATCAGTAGCATGTCAATGTGTGCATGAACGGGAATGACTGATTTCTTTGTAAGGCGTATTTGAAAAGTCCTGTACAGGTCTGATTTCATTTCATTTGTACGTACAAATGGCAGAAGGCAAGGATTATTGTTTGGTGATTTTCCTTTTTCCAGTGGGCATTATGCTACATTTGTTCCTACCGTGAAACTGCCCTTTATTTATTGCACAAGTGAAGTCATAGTTCCCACAGGAGGAATCTGTGAAAAATTTGTTCATTAAGTTAAGGAACTTAAAAGTAACAGTTGCCCTGAGCCGTTTCAGATTAGTTGTATTTTTAGTAAACGTTGTTCTTCCGCAACCAAATTCAGAGTGTTGGTCACATTTAATTTGAACAGAAACTTTAACAAGAAACAGACAGTTTCCTTTAAGGGAACATTGCAGAGTGAGACTGACGCTCACTCTGCTGACAGTTTATTCATTTATTTTCCAAGCGGGTGGCAAACAAAGACAGTCAGAAAGTAAATAATTCATTTTCACATCAGGACTGCCACCGTTTAATCATTGAGGAGCTCCACATAGTTGGCAGGGAACAGGCCGAAGTTTCCATCAGGTCCATAGCCTCTCCACCAGCCTTCATCCAGCATCTCTATCTCTGTTATGATGTCATCCGGGTCAAAGGTGATCTCAGTATCATCAGCTGTGGACGACAGGCAAATCCAGGTATGAGAGGAAAAAAATGGAAAGCTTAATAGTCCAGATCCTGTTATCTTTCATTCTTTTCTTTAACTTGCATGCTTTTGTGACTGATCTGTCAGATAACATTTAAGCAACAATCTGGATACACACAGATGAAACCCAGAGTTTACACACACACTACTTTAAAAAGACGTCTCAGCTTGAGTTCAACAAAACTATTTCTATTCACTAAATGCCGGAATAATGAGTTTTGTTTTGTTTTGTTTTTTTAACATTCTTCACTGTCTGTAGGGTTCACATCTACTGAGTATTGCCTTTAAAGTGTCAGGTGGGATGAAGGAATAAAACCAAAGTGCAGACAGCAGAACAGGACGAACACGATTTCATGAATGAGTCCAAAACATTTACGAACGCTGGAAACCAGAACATGAGACCAGGGGCAGCATGGAGCAAACAGTGAGGGATAGTTTGAACTGTTAACTGTAAAGGGACTCTACAGCAGCGTCACATCAGTACAGCCCCAACATTAAGACAAGCATGATGGGTTTCCTTACCAGCCTGGTAGTCATACAAAGCCCTGGCTCTGTACAGCTGCTGTTCTCCATCACCTGGATTATCATAGTGCTGAGACTAAAATTCAAAAACATCAAAAATATTTCATTAAAGGCTCCAAACACAGAGAAATCTGTGCAAATGATGTGGAAACGATGACTGTAGGCTGAAAGCACATAAACCCCGTTACTGTCAGCCAGACGGGCCACGAAGAGCGAGGGTGTCCAGGTGTGATCCATCCTCTGACACACAGAGCAGACTCACCTCTGTTGGAACCTGGTAAATATTCTCATACAGACTGTCAGCAGTGCCAACTGGATTTGGACTCTGGTAGAGATCATGCTGAACTGGACTTCCACCTGGGGAGAACGACAGGAATAAATAAAATGGCGACAAAGTTATTACCGAGAAAACATTTTCCAGATCCAGAGGAGAGTTCTCTGGCTGCCTGGTCGTACGACCGCCTCAGAAAGGGTGTTAAGTCTGGAAGAAGAACCTGCAGAAGTAAAATGTCTCTCTTCTCATTGGTTTGGAGTCATTCTTTAAGCTGCCTTGTTAAATAATTTCTATAATTTTTCTAACAACTGCAAAAGACACTGTATGTCTTGGGAGAGACTGACGTTTGCTTGTGAATGAAATGTTTAGTTTGGAACTCTGATCATTATAAATATGTGAATAACATGGTGAGTATATGTCTTTGACAAACACTCTCCCACATTTTTTCTACGCGACAGACTAAACCTAAATGTTACTGTTTAACTTTATAGGTGATGCTGCAGTAAACTCATGAGTAAGCATCAATTGTCAGTAGCAATTTCTTTAACCAGTTGGCTCCTTCAGTATGGAGATTAAAATGTTATTTTCTTTTCCATTAGATGCCATTCCACAGCAGACCAACTGGGTTTCCTGGCACTGGGAACTCTAAATGTACTATTTCTGACTTATAAAATTGGAAGAAAACCTTATAAGAGGTAAGATTTTCTAAAATGAGGCCTGAAAGGTGAATGGAGTGAACTGATATTGTGGTTTTCCTGTCAAACTCACCGATCCCAAATACACAAACATTTATACATTTGTGTATACACAATCCTTAATACATTTATTAAGGATTTACTTACCAATAAGCTCTCTGCTTATTGGTAAGTAAATCCTTATTTGATTGTCATTACTTTAAACATGTGACAACAGGAAGCTGGAATCAAACGTGCAAGATGACCCACTGACCTCCCACTAAGTGTTAGCAGGGTCGAGCTTTGTAGCTCATGTTTAACAGAACTTGGAAGGAAAACACAAATGATGCATTTTGGGTTGTAAAAGGTCAACGGGATGTTTGGTGATGTTACCTGGAGTCATTTCGTCTGCATCATCATCAAATTCATCTGACCATTCTGCCTCCTCAGTGGAACCGTCCTCTGTATTCAGACCGGAGGAAAAACGGAGACATTCAACTCAACACAGCAACAGACCCGGTCGCTAACGGTGGCACAGCTACCATGAGCAGCAGGGATGCGTTTAGTGGAAGCCATCTTAAAGAAAATGTAGGTCTAAAAATACTTGCAAAAATAAAACAACCAGATTAACTGTGATGTAGAGGTAATCAGCAGCGACGGGCAAAAAGACAAAATCATCCAAACACAAACTGACTGGTTACATTCAAAAACAGAAGGTCAGTGCAGAAAACTGCTGCAATATTTCCAGCAGCCATTTGCTGACATCTGACATTATTTTTGATCCAGGCTAATCGTGCCTGCATGGAAGTGATCATGATTAAATTACTCACACCTGCATACATAGAGCTCAACAGGAAGTGTGTCTGACCTGCAGGCTGCTCATGTGAAGTCACCGTTTCTTGGGGGAGGGGCGAGAAAGCTGCAGCAGGAAGAGAAGGCAGTTCAGGTGTGGCTGAGGAGAAGGGGTTGGTCGCTGGGTAGCGGGCGTCCGGCGGAGGACTCTGAGGCTTCACCGCTTCTTCAGGCTCAAATGATTTCTGGGACAAAAACGTACTTTGGAGCTTCCCTGAGGAGAAAACAGGAACATCAACCATTCATTCTGCTGCAGGCGGTTTAGTGTCAGCAGAGTCACTGCAGTAACTGGTTATATTTACTCAATTACATTTACTTGAGTAACTTCCTTTTGAATAAAATTTACTTGTAGGAGTATTTTTACTACGCTGCACATTCTACTTTTACTCGAGTCATTTAATTATGAAATCGCTCTTAATTCAGTTTGGATTCTTTACCCACTGAATGAAGAACAAACATGTTTTAACCAAAAATTCACCAGACACAAACACAGACCTGCAGTTGTTGTTAAACCTTCATCAATTTTACATTGAAAGAAATTGATTTGGACATTTTTGTCTTCTGCCTGATTTTTCTTTTTTGCTTTTTTTTTTTTTTTTTTTTTTTGTTTCTTATATGAATTATTGTCATTTTAGTCCTTGAAATACCAACATTTCTTTATATTTTGGTCCATCTGATGATGTAACTTTGAAATATTAAATGGTTGATAAATTAATCAGTTACTCCGGACTTGAATAGACCTTTTACAAAGTACTTTTTTACTCTTACTTAAGTCATTTCTTCTTTTACTTGAGTAAAAATATGTTGAAGTGCAACTCTTATTTGAGTACAATTTGTGGGTACTCTGCCCCCTCTCTGAGTGTCAGTTTGCTGTGTTTCTGACCTAGTCGGGGGGTAGCAGGAGACGGTGTGTTGGCCTCAAAGCTCTGCTCCTTCTGCTTGAAGATGTCTCTGGGATTGAACGCTCTCTGAGAAATCAGCGACTTTGCCTCCTGTGAATGAAGGAAAAGACACACGACCTGTTAGAATCTGAAACTCTAAAGGAGAGTTTATCTGCAATGGTACATTTAGGTGTAAAGAGAAACAGCCAATCACAAACCTTTAAATGATCTAACGCATGCAGAAAAGTGCTGGATATTAAAATGATTTTAGAGTTTGATGCTTAAACCACAATTTTTATCTCCGATTTCAGAATGTTCTGAACTTGTCACTGTGGTGTTGCAGGATTTTCTAATCCTGCTGGGTAAAGTGGTATTTTGAATTGTTAAAGGGACAGTATCGTGTATTTTTCCTGCACGTTGCAATTTTATGTAACTATGTTACGATCTGTTTTTATAAAAATTCTGTACAGTCAAATATGACATAAAGGAAATTTTGCTTCCTGATGTAATGACTTGAAATTGGGCCTTGTCTCTTTAAAAACTCCTGCTCTTTCTGAAACTCTGCCTTCAGGAAGTCATCCCAACATGGCTCCTCTATGAAAGGACAATCTGACACCTCTGAGCCTGATGGAATATTTAGTAGTGAGGAAACTTCAAGATGTATTCCACAGGTGACATCGTATCATGATACCAAGCTGGAATTTACTGAGCTCTGGAGAGCGACCCATTCTTTCACAAAAGTTTGAGAAGCATGTCTGCATGTCCAGCTGCTGGATTCTGTATGCCTGTTGTTCATGGACGGGATTTGATTCAGTGGTTAGTGAATACAAATATTTTGAATGAACTACGGCTGGTCAGCCATACTCACATTAGCTTTCTGCACAGATGCTGCAGCGTTGATTCCTGTTACCTTCTTGGAATTTTCCTGCTCATTCTACAACAGGGACAAGAAAGTTAAATCCGTTATCTGCAGAAGAACAGAAGAATTGAAAAAACTGAACCATCACATGTAAATGTCTTGGAACTCTCACTCTGACCCAACAACTCTAATAACAGGAAACATTGACACAGTGGACCTGTAAGACTGTATATGTCTTTACTTACTTTACTTGTCTTAGTTTCACATCCTCAGTTTTCCCTTTGACACTTTTTGCCTTTCTAAATGTTTATGAATCACTGATCGGTTCTCCTTTAAAATACATTAAAGTCCTGCTGCTGTATCAACCGTCCAGACCACTCAGGTCGTCTGGTTCAAGTCTACTTTTCATCCCTAGAGAAATCAAATGGCAGCAAAGTTAAGATGTAGACCGTAGATGGGAGGTTTTGGTGTCCACTACATGCCACAGATGTGCTGAATGAGCAGCACATATCTGAACAGCTGATAAAAGGCATTTACCATGATGCTTCATATTTACCCAGTCACACTGCCTGGATCACCTCAACTATCCTAGTTGTTGTTTCTGTTACTTTTCAGTGAATAATTTACACTCAAACGTGTCTCCCTTAGCATCCATCATTTTACTTCTTAATTGTTTTCACTCACCATTCGCTGTTGCTCCCTTTCTCTTTCCTCTTCATCTCTTTTCTTCTGAAAGGTCCTGCCATGTACAAGCATACAAACATCCCCACTGAGCGTCTTCAGGTGCTCGGTTTGCATGTTACTGTGTCGTTCTCACTCACCTCTCTAGTTCAATCTGATGAGCTCTCTCCTTCGTTCTTCTCTCCCTCTCTTTAGCCTGTTTCTCATCCAGCTCCTTCCTTTCCCTCTCCGCATTCTGCCTCTCCTGCTCCGCTCTCTTTCTCTCCTCCTTTCGCCGTAACTCCTCATCCCGCTGAGAAAAGACATTTGTCACATTTATACCAGATGCAGATGCTTGTGTTTGTGAGACTGCTGGTTGTGTGTGTGAAAGGAACAAACCTGAGCCTGGTCCCAGAAGTTATCCTTGTTGGTTTGCTGGATCTCTTCTGCAGCATTGATTTTTCTGTAGACAGAACCCTGGAATCCAGGAACATTAGAAACCAGTGAACATGTTGTGACAATTTCTACATTTCCTGGGGAAAAAAAACATACTCAGCACAAAGATTAGTTCACAAAAACAAATGCAAAACCAATGTAGGGGTTGTGGTGAGTTTTACACAGTGTGAAAAGTTTGGGGAAATAAATACCATATATATGATATTGGTAAATATTGATAAATACTACCATTTCAGCAGTTTTATTATTGGGTATTGCAACAGTGTCTCTACAGGTTTGACAAACAAATCAATCCTCCAGAACCCTGCTGCTGGAGTCCTGACTAAAACCAGTAAGACAGAACATCAACCAGTTTCAGTCGTTTGACTGGGAGAATAGACTTTATAATACTGTTAGTTTATAAATCACTGAATGTTTTAGCACCACAATACATTAAAGATCTGCTGGTGTTGTATCAACCTTCCAGACCCCTCAGCTTCTGGTTCTGGCTCTGATTCTGCTCAGAATCCAGAACCAGAACCAAACATAGAGAAGCAGCATTCAGCTTCTATGCACCACAAATCTGAAACAAACCTCCAGAAAACTGGAAAACAGCTGAAACACTGAGTTCCTTAAACTCTAGACTGAAAACCCACCAGTTGCTTTACAACCATAATAAATGGAACATTGACCAACATTTTGATATGTTGTGATGATATTGATGATGGCACAGATCAAAATGTAAAGTTTGTCACCGTTTTCTCCAGTGATGACTGTATGATGTTTTTATGACTTTTGGTTTTGTGTTTTTATGATTTGAAGCACTTTGAACTGCCTTGTTGCTGAAGTGTGCAATACATGATTGATTGATTGATTGATTGATTGATTGATTGATTGATTGATTGATTGATTGATTGATTGATTGATTACTAGTGTCTAGATGAATGTTAATACCAAGCCGGTATGAGTATTGGATTGATTCTAATGCAGTAAGACTGCTTTTTTAGTTTAAGGTTCTGTTTTGAAACTTTTGCTTATTTTTGTATTGTAGTTTATTAATGCTGCCTGACAAAAAGATTTTGTTCTGATTTTCTCTCAAATGATAAGTTTTTTTGCACTTTATCTATGAAAAAATACACAAACACTTGCTTAGTTTTTCATATTAATATGTTATTAAAGTATTTTGTTGACATGGACTTTGTCCAATTTACGTCCCAGGTTTGAATAAAACAATTCAGATCAAGAACCACACAATAACCTAAAGGTCAGACATTTTATAATATGTCAAAATAAAGTAACAAAAAGTGTCATTATCAGTGTACTGGCATTGTATTTATTTGGTATCAGATCATCATCAAAATATGCAATACTCAGCTTAACTCACCAGTCGCTGTTGCTCCCCGTCTCTCTTCTCTTCATCTCTTTTCTTCTGAAAGGTCCTGCCATGTACAAGCATACAAACATCCCCACTGAGCGTCTTCAGCTGCTCGGTTTGCATGTTACTGTGTCGTTCTCACTCACCTCTCTAGTTCAATCTGATGAGCTCTCTCCTTCGTTCTTCTCTCCCTCTCTTTAGCCTGTTTCTCATCCAGCTCCTTCCTTTCCCTCTCCGCATTCTGCCTCTCCTGCTCCGCTCTCTTTCTCTCCTCCTTTCGCCGTAACTCCTCATCCCGCTGAGAAAAGACATTTGTCACATTTATACCAGATGCAGATGCTTGTGTTTGTGAGACTGCTGGTTGTGTGTGTGAAAGGAACAAACCTGAGCCTGGTCCCAGAAGTTATCCTTGTTGGTTTGCTGGATTTCCTCCACAGCATTGACTTTTCTGTAGACAGAACCCTGGAATACAAGCAAAGGAGAAATTGGTTGAACATGTGAACATTTCTACGTTAGCCGGCAAAAAGTGCAGAGCACAAAGATTAGCGCGCTAAAATAATCGTCAAAACAAAGGGTAGATCAAAGGGTTCATCGCGCTTGAAGCAAAAGTCAGTCTCTTCAGGATGTTGCAATGTTTCTTTGTGATTGTTCCAGCCTACAATTACTGATTTTGCTCCACCTTTTTGTAAAGTTGCTGTCAAAGTTGCAAATTGCCAAGAAGATTTTTTTTTTTACTAATAACCTTTGTAAAACGGAAGGGTTATGATTAGTAATAAAGTGCAAATTATATTTCCAAGTACTATCTTTAAATATTATCTTTAATATAAATCAAATTATGCCCTGAGGAGTTCTCAATTTCAAAAGAAGAATTCCACATTGGTCCTTCAGTGTAATATGAACTGTATATACAGTATCAGCAAATTCTACACAACACCTCAAAATCTCTTTTTCAGAGGGAGACAGGTCTGAGAATCATCCGATCTATGGATGAGTACATTTTTTGTATAATTTTCTTTATTTAGCCATTTATTCTGTCTTTAGATGGTTGTTGTACATCAGGTTGATTTAGTTAGACTGTCTATAACTGGCTTTATGTTTAGTATTTGGTTGCATCAAATCTAAATGTTTCCACTATGCTTAAGCCTTCCAGTAGAACTCATTCTGGAACTCATGGGACGATGGTGGCGACAGCGGTAGGTCTTCATTCTGCAGTTGGCAGGTTGCTGGTTCGAGTCTGGATGTTGTGTCTTGTTGTATCCGCCTTGCCTGCTGGTGCATAGCAGCCACACTACGCTGATGGTCGTAGCTGTGGCTGCACTAATGTAGTGTGAAGCGCTTTGGAGTCCTCTGGACTTGATAAAGTGATAATAAGTACAGGCCATTTATCATGTGTTAGCATTTCACCATGTCTGTGACAAAGTCTGAACAGCAGTTTTGAAATTGCTGACAAAGGCGGAACATATGAGGGTCTGATAACAAAAGAAACTTTGTTATAAGGTTTTTGCATGTCCTTGGGAGCTTTGAGTCTCCTCTCACCACAGGTCCTCTTTGTGCATCGATGTAATTTTGCTGTTTGTGAAAGTTATAGTTGGCTCCGGAGGCTTTTGCGACTTTAGTCAAGATGGCCTCTGGCTCCACGTCGTCCTCTGTGCGAGCGTTTATGGTCACGTGAGCGCCCTAAGATCAATCACATCAAGGCGTTAGAGAGAAGGTGATAGGAAGTACAGCTGCTTTCAAACCATCCAGTCACAACATAGCAGAATCGCACCTACCTTCAAAAAATTTGCTATGGCGCTGAGATGGTTGGCACACATCCCTTTACGAGAGTCCTTCACCCCTTCACCAGTCTACATACACAGACAGTCATAATCTACATGTGCTTTTTCATCAGGTTTTGCATTATTATTGATAGAAAATGAAAACCTATGTCACAATGTTTTTGTGAATTAACTGCAAAGCTGAAACCAGCCTGTCTTGTAGAGGTTAGACGGTGCTGTGAAGTGTTTGCTCTACAAGCTTTTTCAACAAGCTGAATATAGAGGTCAATGACCTTTATTGGTAGGCTACTGTGTGTTTTGAGCAGCTGTGTTACAGACGCTGTTCTGAAAAATCATTTACGGTTTAGATAAGTGCATGTTACTGCTAAATATTTAAATGAAAGTTTAAAAATCTTCCTCTGTAAATAGCTCATGTTTGGACTCCTGGCTGCAGCTCGTAGAAAAGTGCTGTGTATAAGTGCAATTTTTTTTTCTTTTTAAAATTAGTTGTGCGCAATAGTTAGGAAATTACGGTAGAATTGATTTTAATAACTTTCTCCTCTCCTTTTGTATTATGGGAATCGGTGTGTGTGTGTGTGGGTGTGTGTGGGTGTGTGTGTGTGTGAGACTCACCCAGTTTATAAGGATAAATTTAGGCAGGCCAGAGTTAGGGTCTGGGACTCGACAGAAGGCATACATGACCTTTCCACTGTTCAGCTCCTCCACCAACTCCTCCAACCCTCCGTCTGAACACACACCAGAACAGGACTCTGTTATTGAACACGACCTTATGTTTCTCTAAAATGGTGGGTCCCAACACTGAACCAAGTAGGACTACTATCCTGATGGTTTATATATTTTCCTGTTCCAGCATTGCAGATGTAAGATGTGCATCAGCAATCAAACACCTAAGTCCCTGAGCAGCAGGGCTGAGAACCACCGCTCTAATACAACATTAGATTTCTGATGCATTTATAGAATAAACCTTTTGATGTCATCGTTCACAACTGATCCAGTTTCTAAAGTTATGGGAGCCTGCAGGAGCTGGTGTTTTGTCTGCAGCAATGTGGGAACTGCTCTGATCTCTTGATGTAAAGAAAGAGCTCAACCAAAACGTGAAGATGAAGTGTGCTCAGCACAGTGGGATTATGTTGCCAGAGTTCCCTTGTTGGACCGGACGCCTCAGCAGTAACAGGCAGGTTTATGAGACGTGGCAATGTGCTGAAGACAGAAATTTAAAAAATGCTGGTGAGTGTATCTGCCACTCAGCATTATTTAGATACATCGGTTGTGAATCCAAATGAATAGTTTCACAACTGCTGTAAAATTATAAAATTCCAGTCAGAAGAAAAATACAAACTCATCCAACGTGATATTTTTGGATTACTTCTGGATTCTGTCCCTCACAGTCGAGGCGTAGCAACAATAAAGTTTACAGATCTATCCAGTCTCCGAAAGTGTGGAAACTCAGGGGTGCAGCAGAATCAAATACTTGTTTTCTCTATTGTACATCACAGCCATGCATAGATCATCATGACCTCTCACCTCCCGTCTCTGCCAGTCGAAGGTCGTTACTGTTGCCTTCATAGGTAAACAGGGCCCTAAAGCACAAAATTAACAGATGAGAACTGAAGAAAACAAGAAGGTCTTGTTACTTTTGCTTTCAACAGAACCAGTTTACCAGTCTGTGTCCGACTTGGCATCCACCACCTTCTTGTAGGCGGCCATCAGAGCCGAACCGTTCTTGCTCAGGTTGACTGCCATTGTAGTCCAGGTTTCCAGAGTCCACACAGGTTGCCTGGGAATCTGATGCTGTCAGAAGACAGAGCAGAGCAGAATGAAAACCTCCACACTTTGAGAAAATAAGCTCTGACTTTTGTGATCATCCAGACAGATTCTGATCTACGGTGATGTGTCTGACCAGTCAGGTTGGTGGATTTAAACCTGAAGAGTGGCATTCTTACACAAGTTCCTCCCCTCTGACTTCCACACCTCCTCTCATCAGAGAAACACAGCTCTTTTACTCTGACCATTAGTACGCATTTTGCTTACACTGAGTCAGCTTTGACACACTGCAGATATAATGTATCCTGAGACCAGAGTTGGCCTGGCAGCCTCGGTGGAAGTGTCATTGTGTGAATCTGAGAGAGAGCAAAAAGGGTGTGGCTGGTTGCTGTTGTGTGCCATTCTTTGTGCATACAAGGAACACAAGTCCCAAAGACAAGTTTGGACAGAGCTGGCATAAAAGTCTGTCACAACAAGGGGTGACAATGAAGGACACTGTGGATGGATGGTCTTCACCTGGTCTGGAAATCAAATAGATTATAAAAATACAAGAACACCTGACTCATCACTCTGTGTCATAATTTAAGAAAAAACCTTTATTAAGTAACATCATTTCATCGCAGTCACTTTGCTGATGTGCTGACTTTCAAAACATTTGACATACAAACATCCAGACTGGATCACGGAGCAATGAGTGATTTAATTATGCAACTGATCCCACAAAATTGGGAGCTTGTAATTGTTCAAAAATGCACTGGGAGGCTGAAGCATTAAGGACCAAACCCCAAAGATGATTCTACACCACCCCTGCTCCAAACTTTACACTTTGACCAAAACACTCATTCAAATTCTCCTGGGAATTTCCAAACCCAGGTTCACCCAGGAGATTCTCTGACAGAGAACCCTGATTTATTACTCCACTGTTCTCTGAGACGAGCAGTGACAAACGTTTTTAGCGCTGAATTGCATTTGTGGACGTAAGGCTTGAGTTCAGTTGCTAGGATATAGTAATCCATTCCAATAAGTTCTCTGTTTGGTGTTCTTTAGCTAATCAGAAGCTGAGTCTCAGCGTCCACTGACTCTTACCCACCACTTCCATCGGTGGCTTGATGCCATCCGCTTCATTACATTGAACAGTTCAATACGGAATATTTAGCAGTGGATTTATTGTACAGATAGCACTCTGTCATGGTACCACACTGAAAGTGACTCATTACATGGAGAGGTAGTCTGATGGATTTTCCACCTCTGGCCATGGAGGGCAGCAGAACACCTGAATTCAATGAATGAAATGTCAGGATGACCCAGTATGTCTGACAGTTTGTAAAAAAAAAAAAAAGTCAAATAAGTACATATGTACAAAATGGGTTGTTCACAAGTACACAAGTGCATACAAGTCTTAAGATGTATGTAAGAGGTTTCCCTATCTGACAGAGAGGTACCAGTAACACTGCATTCATTTCACTCGAGTTTTCTTTTCACTTCCTGGTGTGCTTATTTATCAAATCAGTGGAAAAACACAGACTCTTCCTTTGTCCGCCCAGCAGGGGGAGCTGTAACGCAGCTGAAGCGCCTTTCCCCCGTGTCCACATTTCTAATCTGAGACTTTATTTTCTTCCCTCGGCTTGAGACAATCGGACTTTATAGACTAGAACAAATTATAATATACTTTGGAATCGATTATTTATTGACAAGTTTCTCCATCCAAATTGTCAAAAGGACAAATATAACTATAAGTGGTAAAATGAATGTGCTCTGTTGATGAGAGAGGGTTGATCATTTTGGAAGTTATTCCAGTTTTTCAGAATGACTTCTGTCTGTGGTTTTTATGGTGTAAAGCACTTTGTACTGCCTTGTTGCTGCTGTAGAAATAAACTTCACCCGACCTGAGACTCAGGTGAAGCAGCCATTGAACTTCAGTCCAGGTTTTCTGCCATCTCTGCATCATTTCCAGGATGTCTGCTTCTGGCTCAGTGGGTTGGGCGACATGCATGGCTGCAGAATGCTGCCAATCCTGTTCTGCTTGTTTTTGACTCAAAGTCAGCTGACAGTACAGGTGGGGGTGGCTGTACCTGAGGCTGTAGTGAAGCTGATTCTTTGTTCAAATCATGCAGCTGTTTATTAAACTACATTTTGCTGAAGGTGTGCAGGCTATGAGGGAACGGCCACCTGTTAATGTAGCATCAATAAACTGCTGAAATATCTGTAACACTTTTTACCACTATTACTTCTGTTATCTCTCGCCTATTCAATTACCACTGTACTGTATTATTATGTATTATGTTACATATAATCATCTTCCTAAAACAATGGCCGAGAGTGATTTTGGGGGGAAAAAACACTTTTGCGATTTTGGTCTTTGCTATTTGTCTGTCTGTCCAGACATTTCATAAACAAACCTTGTTGGAGGCTGGAAAACTCTTCATTTTCCAGCAAGACAGCAACTCCCAAAACAAAGAGCCAGCTACAATAAAATGGATTACATCTGGTGTTGTAACTGGCCTAGTAAAAGTCAAGACCTAAAACAGATTGAGAGTTTGTGGGAAACACATGGTTGTGAGGAAACCAGCCTTGAGCCTGTGGATTTTGTCAGGGCAGAGAAGAAAAAGCTTCAGTTGATTTTAATGACCCATACAGACACCCGGAAGTGAGTGTCCCTCTATGGAGGACCCTGTCCTCTCCTGTCCCGCCCGGGGCTGAGAGCTGACTCCCCGCTGGGAGGTGCCAGCAGAGCCGCCGGTCTCCGACCTGAGCAGCAGGAAGTGTCTCTCAGCCGGAGACATGCTCTCCTTTCTGTTGCTTCTTCTAACTTTTTGCTCCTGTCGGAGCGGAAGGGACCGGCTCTTCAATGGAAGCCCGCTGGACCGGGACCAGGACCTGGACCAGGACCTGGGCCTGGACCTGTCGGCAGTGTTTCGCCGGGTGGACCCCCGCTTTCTGTCCGTCACTATCGACGCCAGTCTGGCATCGGAGGAGAGGTTCATGCTGCTGTTGAGGTGAGGCTTAGAGCTCCAGGCAGCCGCTCACACTTTCAGTCCGCACAACCCTGCGTCAGATAGATAGATAGATAGATAGATAGATAGATAGATAGATAGATAGATAGATAGATAGATAGATAGATAGATAGATAGATAGATAGATAGATAGATAGATAGATAGATAGATAGATAGATAGATAGATAGATAGATAGATAGATAGATAGATAGATAGATAGATAGATAGATAGATAGATAGATAGATAGATAGATAGATAGATAGATAGATAGATAGATAGATAGATAGATAGATAGATAGATAGATAGATAGATAGATAGATAGATAGATAGATAGATAGATAGATAGATAGATAGATAGATAGATAGATAGATAGATAGATAGATAGATAGATAGATAGATAGATAGATAGATAGATAGATAGATAGATAGATAGATAGATAGATAGATAGATAGATAGATAGATAGATAGATAGATAGATAGATAGATAGATAGATAGATAGATAGATAGATAGATAGATAGATAGATAGATAGATAGATAGATAGATAGATAGATAGATAGATAAGTTCAAGGCTTTGTTCGCTAATCTTCGCAGTCTGGCTTAAAGAGGACAATGAACTCAGCAGAGACACTCAGCCTCTCATCCGTTATCTCTCGGATGTCCGACATCTGCAAATCTGTCCGCCTTGTTTCCTCTGCAGGTCTCAGAGGATCCGGACTCTGGCCACGGCTCTGAGTCCAGCCTTTCTGAGGTTCGGGGGAACCAAGCAGGACTTCATGGTGTTCAGTCCTCAGAGGAACCAGCAGCTGGATCCAGGTCTGTTCTTCTGAGCAGTAGCATATCTTAAAGGGACAGTTTTATGTGAAATCAACTTTGTTGAGCTTTACGTCATGTTATAATGTTATTCCCTCCTCAACAACATACCTGGAGGGTTGGCTTGATTCTTTGATGTTTGAGAAACCCTTCAATCTCCGTGGCAACCATTCAGTTGTGCAAAACATCAACCTCAGAGAAGCAGCTCCTCCTCTGAGCTGCAGTTTCAAGCTCCCCCGTCAAGACCAGCCCTCCCCCTATTCAGCTCCTTCAGACTAGCCAGCAGCAATTAGCAAACACCTGGTGGAACTGTGGATCTGCTGAGCTCAATGTAGGAGTGACTTCTCACTGCAACGCTGACAGAGGCCCAATTTCAAGGCGATAAATCAGAAAGTAAAATTCTTTTCGATCATATTTAATATGAAACAGCATTTTTATATCAACGGATTTTTCTATAAAATGGCATTATGTGCCTTGAAAATGCAAACTACCGTCCCTTTAACTGTAACAGATTTGAAATTAAAGCAAATAAATTTTGCTTTAATTTTTACAAAATTCCTTTTTATTTGTTGTTTTTTTTGGGTTGTTTTTTTTAACTGCCATTACTAAAAAAAACATAAATGGAAATCCTGGATGCTGTCTTTCATTTATGACAGACAGCATCTGTCTGTCACACGTAGTGTGTGCAGTAAACACACCGCACACACTACGTAAACCATTATTTACAGTGGAGATGGGCAGATCGATCCAGAAGTATTGATAATATCAATACCAAGCCGGTATCATTTTCAGGAGGGCATCTTCATCAATTTCAGATTGATACTGACTTCTCTTGTCAGATCGATAACAGTTTTCCTCTAGAAATGTTATTTTTAAATAAGTATTGTTACTGTTGTTGGTGTATTTACTCGCTATCGTATTGATACCATCAGTATCGTATTGATACCATGTGTATCATCCTCCTCCAGCTCACAGGACTGCAGCGTATTTGCAGAAATAAATGCCGTGTTCAGCAGTTTGTGTTCTGATGGCTCCCTTTAGCCAGGAGAACTTGTCCCCTGACGAGCGGCTCTCGCTCCCCCAGGTGAGCCCTGCAGCAGTGTCCGGCTGCCCTGGTGGCTGGAGCAGAGGCTGAAGCAGGACTGGGCCCAGCAGCAGCTCGTCCTCACCAAGGAGGAGCAGCAAAACCAGTACAACCCGGTCCACTTCACGGGTAGGTTCTGGATGTCCGTGCGGCTGCCTTCTGAAGCTGCGGTTGTCTGCTGACGGGCTGTCTGTCTCTGTCAGAGCTCACCGTGGACCTGCTGCACTCCTTCAGCAGCTGCTGCGGCCTGGATCTGGTCTTCGGCCTGAACGCGCTGCTCCGGACGGCAGACAACAGCTGGAACAGCAGCAACGCCCGCTCTCTGCTCCGCTACTGCGACTCCAAACAATACGAGATGTCCTGGGAGCTGGGAAACGGTCAGCATCCGCTCTCACAGTTATGACTCAGACGCCAGCCTCAGTGGCACACTGAGGGAGCAGGGTGGGCTTCAGGCAGCGGCATGACTCCGCAGCTAGTCAGGTGCAGCGAACTAAGTCTAACTCACAAGGGAAGGAGACACTGACGGATTCAAACAGCATGTACCCTTGTGATGAAACTCAGTCAGCGATTAATTAACGTCTCCATCTGTGGTGTGTTAAGAACCAGGAAGTTATTGTTTGGGCTTCACTCTGCTGAGAGGGCTGAGGAAGGAACAGGAGGGCGTCTTCATCAGGAAACCTATCCTGTTCAGAACCTGGCGCCTTGCAAAAAAATTCAGCCCTGAAACTCTCTCACATTTTGTAATCTTACAATCACAAAATGTAAAAGAAGTTTAGCAGGATTTTATGCAATAGTCCAGCACAAAGTACTACATACAAGGGTTGGTTTTTTTTTCTGTTTAAAAAATGTTTTAAAATAAAAATCTGAAAAGTGTAATCTGCAGTTGTATTTAACTGCCTTTAAACTGATACCCATCAATAAAATCCAGTGCACCCAGCTGCCTTCAGTTCAGGGATCTGACACCTGCAGCTCTTTGGATCTAACACAAAACCATGAGAGCTACTGGCTTTTTTTATGTTTCCACAAATATTCCAGAAGCAGTATTGTGTAAAATCCACTTCTTTTTTTTTAACTTTACATCATATTATCATTTTATTCCTCATCATGAACACACCTGGAGTGTTGCGTTGATTCTTTCATACATGTTTGAGGAATCCTTTATCCCCCATGGCAACCATTTGGTTTGCAGAAACGCCTGCAGCCACTGAGCGCCAGCTTTTCCATACGGCTCCAACCTGATGCTGCAACTGAGCTTCCACCCCACAGAGCAGCCCCTCCCCCCCCCTCTCCCACTGTGCTCCTTCAGATTAGTCAGAAACTGCGCATCCGCTTCTCAGTACTCAGTGGTAAAAATGCTTTTAGTCTGTTGGTAGAGGACTGTTGATGTGACAACACACAACAACACACACCTGTGTGAATGGAAATCAGCTGGGAGTCGAGTTCATCCATCTTAGGAAGACGATGTTCAAACTTTGGACAGAGTCGGAGTTTAAACTTTACATTTTTCTCTTTTCCAAACAGCAGAGAAAAACTCGAGTTTGGGACGAAAGTGGAAGTTTGTGGTTGTACTGTTACTGCTGTCAGTTCATCTCTAAGACAGTGAGGAATGTCTGCAGCTCCAAGTTTCAAGTTCCTTTAGAAAACAAAGTCTGTTTGTAACAGAAACAGAAAGCTGGATGTTGTAGAGAGGAGCTGAGTCTGTGTGGTTTCATCATGATCCAAATTCAGCAGCAGTGAACGTTGAGCTTTATGGGAATCAGGAAACCCTTTAAGCCGATTATCAGATGAGCTTCTTCCTTCTCGCTTCCGTTTTTAAAGATTATTGCAGCAAATTTGGAGTAATACTGAAACTTTGCGGTTTCTTATGTGACGCCTGAGTTTCACTTCCGTGTCTCTTACTGACAGTGTTCTGTGTGTCTGCAGAGCCAAACAGCTTTGAGAAGAAGGCTGGAATCCGTGTGGACGGAAATCAGCTGGGAGTCGATTTCACCCGTCTCAGAAAGATGATGTCAGAGTTCAAACTCTACCGGGACGGCGGGCTGTTCGGGCCCGATGTGGGCCAGCCGCGGGACCGCAGGGTGGACCTGCTGGAGAGGTCTGCACTGGACGGCGATCTGCGTCATTATAATGAACTATAATGTTTCTGTTTTCTTCATGAAAATTGTTTTTTTTTTTTTTTTATAAATAATATGGAGAGCATCTACAAAACATCTCGTTTGCTAATGGAGCAAAATAGAAAAGGCCTTTTATTGAACCTCAGAGAGGAAATTCAGATGTAACAGCAGGAAGAAGACATGCAAGTTCACACAACAAAAACAAAATTCAAATAAGTGCTTAAACATATACATATAAAAAAACAAGATGAACAATAACAGTAATAATAATATACTGTACAAGAGTCTAACATAAAAACACTGTGCACTTATTAGAATAGGAATATTGTACTCACAATCTAAGAGCTGTGTATCTGAGTAGGATGACTTTTAAAAATGTACATAATGTGTGAACATCAAAACACAGAAAAACTGATGTGCAATAACAGCAGAAATTATGTTAAATATGAGCAAAACTGCAAATGGTTGAGCAAATGGATCACAGATCCCTGCTGGCATTGCAGGGAGTGGTGATGGTTGTAGAGTCTAACCTGCTGACTGCTTCATTACTGGACTGAAGAAGACGTCAGTGGATCCTCACTCTGCTTTAAGTTCAACTTTATAAATTCACTAACTGTTTTCTCCCCGTGTTTCTGCTGCAGCTTCCTGCAGAGTGGATCCAAGGCCATCAACGCCTGTACCTGGCACCAGTGAGTTGACCGTCGCCACGCCGACCATGTTCCTCAGCAGCACAGAAACATCAGCTGCAGCGTCACTGCAGAAGCTGTGTAGTCACATCGGGGTTTTTGGACAGTCAGTGCTGTTGGAACTGCTGCAGATGCTGATGGATTCTGGTTCCTCTCTGGAGGAGAGGAACCCTCTGAGCTCAGGCAATCATTGATTAGACATAAAATAATAGATATAGAATCATCCCTGCTGTCACATGGAGGTTCCATCATGCTCTACTGTCCTGTCCTCTGTCTCCTAGTTACTATGTGAACGGCAGAGACACTTCGCTAGAGGATTTTCTAGACCCTGACGTTCTGGACACTCTGGCTTTGAAAATCAACGAAGTTCTGGAGGTAACGGCGTCAGGCTGCAGGCGCTGGGTGGCTGAGGGTTTGATGGCAGGCATGTTTCATTGTTTGTTCCTTGTGTGGCTCAGAGAGTACAGCAGGAGTCTCCGGGGAAACCGGTGTGGCTCGGAGAGACGAGCTCGGCCTACGGAGGCGGCGCACGGGGACTCTCAGACACCTTCGTCTCTGGATTCATGTGAGTCCAGAACTATTTAGGAAACAAAGTCTGATTCATTCAGTGATCACTGGTGCTGAGACAGGCTGGTGTTGAGGATCAGCTGAAGCTGCGCAATGTGTTCATACTGTAATTCCGAGGGCTGGAAAACACAGCAGATGCGCCTGATGCTCATCAGATGACAGAAGTTTGACTCGTGCTGGAAGTCTGAAGTGAAGAGAGTGAAAGGGAATGGCGAGAGAACAGCGCCCTGTGGTGCTCCTGATTGGACACACAGTCCATCAGTCTCACAAACTGCGGTCTGTTTGTGAGGTAGTCACAGATCCAGGTAACTGTTGAGGCGTTCACCTTTGACCTCTGGAGTTTCTCACAGAGCAGATCAGGCTGAATAGTGTTCAATGAACATGATCCTCACAGTGACACTGCTTTGACCAGATGACAGTGGGTTTGTTGATGACATCATCAACTCCATGTTTATTACTGTTTACTGTCATTCAGTTAATTAGAATATTGAAAAGTTCATTTCACTCAGTAGCTCAGTCGTTCAATAAGTTTATCTATATTATAGATTAATTCAACTCTGATTGATGTTTTCAAGCCTTTATTTCTGTTAATTCTGATAATATTCTGTTAATGAAAACATGACATTTGAAATCACATTACAACAAAAAACATTTTAACACAGAACGTGTATTTAATTCCTAGTTATACCTGGTTGTTAGTCTTAAAAGTTACTTTTAATCTGATAAACAGGACTAATTGGAAAAAGATCATGAGTTTCTGAATTTGTCTTTACTGATGATGATTGTAATACTTGTTCACAAGGCATTACTGAAAAGTCTCTACACTTTGTCAGCAGGTTTTGTGGTTTTATGGTACAATGGATTTTGGATCCAAATGGGGAAGCAGAGCAGCTGACTGTTCAGCTTCATAAAATGATAACATAACAGATCAGTGCTGAAGTTCATCCAAAACAACCCAGTAAAACCTCTCTTTAAAAAAACCTCATGTTTTACTACTGAAAGCCTTTGACTAAAGCTGAAACAACCTGACAAAAGTGAAGAAAATCATCCAAGAAACAAAGAAGGAGAAAGAGAAGGCTGTGAATGAAAATAATGTTAGCATGCTAACATGAGGGCCATTTAGAGCTGGATATTTTCAGCTGTGGAAAACAAACAAGTCATCCCAGCCTTGTGGTGTGTGCAGGTGGCTGGATAAGTTGGGCCTGGCAGCCAGGCTGGGCCTGGATGTGGTGATGAGGCAGGTGCTGGTCGGCGCCGGGAGCTACCACATGATCGATGACGACCTGGATCCCCTCCCGGTAAGATGACTCTGAAAACTGAGTTCATGCTGATCACCGCCGTTTCAATCCACTCCGTGTCTTTACAAGGAGACTCAGTGAGTTGGTGGAAGAATAATAAAAACGTTACTGAGTGGAAAACAGATCTATAAGTTGTTGATAAAGGAATATAAGAGCATGTATAGAACGATATAAAAAATGCTGATGTCCGGCGGGAGCACCAGGATCACTGTGGATCCGGGTCCAGATGAAGCCATGCTGCCAGACAGACTCCCTGCTCAGCCGGGGATCTGATCTGGGATCCTGCTGACTATCGGAGTAACTTTGGCCATTTTCATTTAATGTGGAAACAATCCTGTTGTAAATAATAAGTGACAGACATAAATCAACCTTTATTTTGTTTTGATTTTATTCATCCATACTTTTCTCTCCATACTCAGTCATCTGATTTGATTTCCTGGCGTCCTTCTGAATCACCCATCTGTGACTGAACTGATGGCTCTTCTTCCAGGATTACTGGCTGTCGCTCCTCTATAAGAGACTCGTCGGACCGGAGGTGTTGAAGCTGCAGCTCGTTTCTGAGTCCGGCAGAAGTAAAAGAGTGAGGATGTACCTGCACTGCGCCAACAGGAAGAGGTACTCACAGAAATGAGGCAGACATGTTTCAGGAAGCACGGAGAAACAAACGAATCATGAGGTCGAGACAAAGGAAATGTCTGCCGGCGGTTCAAAGAGGCGAAGCTGGTGCAAAGATCAGCTTTATCAGGTGAGATCAGGTGAGATGCTGTGTTTTGTGTGTGTGCAGTTACCCCGGCGGAGCCGTGGTGCTGATATGGATGAACCTGAGCAGGAAGCCAGTGAGGATCTCACTTCCTGCCGTCGTCTCCAGCAGCACAGTGGACGCTTTTGTCCTCCAGTCCAACCAGCCGGGGGAGGAGGGACTGCAGTCCAGGTGTCTCTCTCCTCTCAATGCAGCCTTTTTTTCCCCCTAGCTGAGAGCCACCGAGTCACGCGGAAGATTTAATTTATTTTTGTCTGGTGCTTCCTGTCATGTGAATCATTAATGGCGGTTTAAATCAGAACACTTTCCCAGAGGAAAGAGGAATGTTTGTGGACAGTGATGGAGCAGATGCTTGTGGCAGTGGCTTTTTTGAGATTTTAGGTTATTTGTTTGGAATGTTTCTGTGCTAAATGGTTAAATAAAGTCCAAGCCTTTTATTAGCAAAATAGTCAAATTTATATGCAAATTTCCCCGTTTACATTCTTGATCCTTCTTTAATTCAGCTAAAAAGGTATTTCATTACAAAAGGAAATGTGAATATTATATCATAGAAGTTCTTCAAAAAGTGGTAGATGGTGATGCTGTGGGCAGAAGGGTGCACCAGTAGCAGTCTGTGTTGCATCAGATCTGAACTGACCTCTGACTGAATCGAATTACATTTACATAGCACCTTTTACGATCAACTGCCGTTGGCCAAAGTGCTGCACGCAAAAACAAGAAATAGCAATAATTCCAGCATTAAAGAAAATACAAACACAGCATGAGAGAGAAATAGAAACACAGAAAGGGCCAAAAAATTAATCTCTCAGTCTGTATTAAAAGCCACCGAGTAAAAATGTGTTTTAAGAAGCGACTCAATAACACCTAGAGTTGAGGCGTGTTCAATGTGAAGTGGCAGCTGGAGGGAATGAAGACTGTTGCTGGGTCTGCTCACCCACTTCCTTAGCTTTTGTCGCTCTTTTTCACACCTCTGCCTGGCCATGGTCAGAAAGTCGAATAGAGACACGTTAGAGTGCAGCATGTCATTAGCAACCGCTGCTAACATGGAGAGACTGATTTCAGCTCATGGGTCCCTTCCTTACAGGAATCAGTCTGATGATTAGAATAAACTCTTTCACCACTTCACCTGTCCTGATGATCTGAACGAACTGACATGAAGCCGCCAGAACATAAATAAGATCTGTAAGACAGAAGAAGATGAGGCATTTTTCAGCACCCACCTCTCACTCCATCCAACTTCCAGGGCAGAGTCTGGAAACAGTTGGGACTGTTTCCAGACAGTGAATCCCACAGCATGTGTGCACTGATGCATGTAAAAGCAATGAGAACAGAATTAGGGGCAGGAGGGAGCATATAACCTAACCACTGACCCTGGTGCATTCAGGGTCCTTCTTTTCTCCTGGGTTCCTGACATTGCAGTGACATTGTGGACCACTGTGTGCTTTTGGAAGGGTCATTAATTCTTCAGACCAACAGCCTGCTGGACGCTTTGGTTCAGTCAGGTCAGCATCAGAAGTTATAAAGGACACAAACACACCAGACTGATGCAGCTGGACCTCTGCTTTCAGCCACATTGCTGATGTCAGCAAAACTAAGGCTTTTGTGTTTGACTGAGAGCGCCATCTAATGGTGGACTGTAGCGACCATGTAGCAATAAGGTATGAGCAGGAGTAGGGTGACATCTAGCGGTGAAAGGGACAAACTGACCAGATGAACTTCTAGGGTTCTATTGAAGGTTACTGAGGCCGATGCACCAACTTTATTAAGAGCAGGTCGGTGCATCTTTATGGTCTGACAGTCTGGCTCTTTATGGACTATTGGAGCTCTGCTTGATTCTCACCGCCCTTGCCTGCATTGTCCTGACTGCGCAATGAGTGTGTTCTGTTTTCCCTGCAGGTCTGTTAAGCTAAATGGAGAGCTGCTGACGATGGTGGATGATAAAACTCTCCCTGCGCTCAACGGCACTCAGCTTCCTCCAGCAGAACACCTGAAGCTTCGTCCATACTCCCTTGGGTTCTTCGTCATGATGGATGCACGGGCGCCGGCCTGCAGCTGAGCCTGGTATCGAGCCTGGTTCTGAGCCTAATGCCGAGCCTGGCTAACTGCTGCTGGCTAGTCTGAAGGAGCTGATTGAAGCTGCTGAACATTCTGGGACCGGACATGATCTTCTGCTGTGCAGTTTCACTTACACAAGGTGCTGCTGGAGTGTCCTGCTCTGAGAACACACACTGTTTGTAATCAAGTTCTCCTGCTGGGTAAAACTTTAATGTGATAATGTCTACATGTTTATCCTGATAGATCTCAGGTTAGCTCACAACTGGACTACTTTTCAGGAGAACATCTTGAAAATCAGTTACTGGAATTAAGGGAGAATTTTAACGACGGTTTATGATTTTATACCATTTACAGCTGAGGCTTGTTTCACTTTATTTCATCTTGAATAAAGAACATTCAGGTTACATTTCTTGGCCTGTATTTGATAAAGATTCTGCAGCTAGACGTGTACTTCATATTTTAGTATTAATCCAATTACAAGTCTACAGGCTCAGTGTCATGATACCAGTACTGATATTAATACAGCACTGATACTTTGAGTTTGAGTGACAGAGCTAAGCCCCTCCTCCTGACTCTGATTGGTCGTTTTTGAATGGGAGCGTTGTGTTTCTTCAAACAGCAATAGCAGCTCAAGGAGGAAGTGGAGAAGATGGATCTTTTCACAGATTATCTGTCTCATATTGTACTGTCACAACCTGGTGACAGCTTTAACAAATATGTAAATCTGACTCTTTAAAAGTCACATATTGCAGCTTTACCAAACTTAGAATATTAATAAATAGCTGTCTCTGTATTTCATAAGTACGTCTTGAAAATAATGTTGCACATATTTTTACAATGATGTAATCAGTTAGTATACTGATAAAAAAAAATCTTCTTTAATTGATTGATGAACGTTATGTGGCCCTCTACTCTTCAGAGGGCCACATAAATACTGAGAAGAGGCCGAATTTGGCTCCAATGTGTCAGTTCAGATTTCTGTTGTTTTATTGTAGTTTGGTCGGTGTCCACACGGGGGCGGGCTTGCTCCACTCTGCTTTTCTGTGCTCGTAAAACTCATGAAACAGCAGACACCGGATCAGCAGTACTTCACCAAAGGTTTCACAGTCACTGTACTGTGGTGGCTTCAGTACTTTTAATATTTGTTTGCATGTTACATTAGGCTAACATGCAGGGCAGACAAAAACAACAACAACAAACAAACTGATGTTTCAAGGCTTTATTAGGAAGTACATCAGATTTCAAGGAAGCACATTCAGTCCAGCTGAACGTTTTGATCGTTTTAGGCTTAGTGCTCCTCTTTTAGCAGTGAGTCTGCTGATTGGAAGGACAGAGGGAAGATGTGGAATCCTTATCAGCTTCAGCTTCTCCAATGATCAGGCTGTGACAACATAAATAAATAGTTTGTATTACAACAGTATATCCATAAGGTGACATTGCAAACTTCAGTTTCAGACTCACTCTTGAAATGTTACTTGATTTTTGGGCTGTAGTTTCTCAAATCTACCCTGAAAAAAGCTTTGATCTGGTTTCAAATTAAAATCCTTTGCACTTTGTGTATTTATAAATCAGTGCACACAGGTCAAGGTATTGGTTCTGTTTATCATATAAATTAGCTATAAAAGCATTTTGTCGACACCTAAACTGTTTATCTAAATACTGTTGTTGGTCTTAACAAAAAAACTACAAAAACACCAGAAGGTCCAAAGTCTGATAATATTTAAATAATAAGTATCGGTATAAGTATTGATGATACTGGTTCTGTATTTACTTGGTATTAGATTGATACCAAAATATAATTCCACACCCCAAGTAACCCAGGGAAAAAAATATACAAACAAAGTTTTTGGGGGGTCAATTTATTAACATAAATGTGATTACTGTGAATATAATCTCATAGGTGAATTGTCAGCATGAAAAACTGTTAGCACATCGAAACATTGTTCTTAAATTCATCCTTTATAATAACATTTTTAACCCAAAAGTGGACCAATCAGTGACGTCAAGTTCTTTTCAAGAAATCAAATATATTTATTTCGTGCTTTAATTTGTAAGTCCCGCTTTCTGAAATGTTACGAGCATCCTAATAAATTAGAATATCATTTACAAGATGATTTAATTTAGTAATTCTCTTAAAAAATGGAAACTTAATGCGCAAATGATTCACCAGTGATTTATTTTAGACCGCACCCTCCACAAGGACATAAAACCACTAACGGTGATTGCTTAAGGAACTGGTTGTTCACACTCACATAGTGCTTTGCCCAGTCATGTTAACAGAAAGTTAAGTTAAAAGAAAAATTGTTGGGGAAAATCCACAAGCAGCAGAGATGACCGGTTTCTTGGCGTCCGCTTTTTGAACTGAATCAGTGACATAAATGAACTTTTCTATGGTATATTTAACTGAGCGGAATATATACGTGACATTTTATTGGAACTAGGCGAGGTACGGAGTCTGGGCCCTCAGCCACTACAGTATGAAGGCGGCGCCTAAATTTCACATTAATACTACACTACCCACAGATCCCCGCGTCGAGCCATGTTATAGGAAATCCGCTTGCGGCGGATTATTGTAATCCGACAGAGGGTCTGGACGACACATCGGATCACGATAAAAAAAAAAAAAAAAAAAAGAAAAAGCCCAAAGCGCAGCGGCCTGTAACAGATGCAGCTGGTCCGAGAATAAAAGGATAAAGTCGGGATATGATCTGAGGCGCGGCGCCGTGTTGCTGGAGCCAGAGATCGGTGCTGCCCCCCCGGGCCGCTTCATCCGACACACACACGGTGACAGCGGCTCGGCTTTTCTGCACCGCAGAGCTCGGGAACGGCTACAGTTAGCTGGACAGAGACATTATCTCCGTCAACGCCTTCCTCCCATCCGCGTCGGGGTTGAGTCCTGCTCGGCCTGGAAGCTGACTGCGGTTGTCCTCTCTGCCGCTCCGAGACGCCCCGCTGCTAGCGCGGCTAGCCCAGCCCAGCTAGCCTGCTAGCTGGAGAGGAATCTGTCAAGTTTGGTTCGGATTCAGCTCCGTGTCCGCCCGCGGCCAGCAGGCAGCGAGGATGTCGACCAAAGACCAAAACAAACTCTCTACCGTTGAACGGCCTATCAAAGGTAGGCGACTTTTCTTCCTGTAAACTTCTCTCCGGGTGCAGGAAGTGAGCGGGGCGGTGGGGGGGTTCAGGGAAGGGCTAACAAGAGAGCCGGAGGTAGCAGCCGCTCAGCAGCTCACCTGCTCGGCGATCCCCCCGCTGCTCACCGCCGCCTGCTACCTTGACAGCAGCGGCAGATGGGTGACCTGGCGCGGGCAGCTCTCCTCGGAGAGACGTGCCCCGTTTCCGGGTGAACGTTTCGGTAAAGGGGGTGGCTGGGGGGGGGTCTTCATTTGGACGGACACCGTCCAGGGTAGTTTTCTTGCTTGGATAGTTATTGGTGCAGATTTCCCTCAGTCAGCTCCGTTTTCTCACAGTGTCTTTTTTAAAGACACGTTTGCTTTAAAATACTTCATTGACAAGTATCGAGCAGGTCCGGGGGGCGGGGGGGGGGGGGTATTTATGTTTCTAGGGGAAGAATGTAAAGAGATGCCATGAGAGGAATTGCTGCTGCATGAGGAAGTCAGGTGCAGCAGTGAAGTGAGGGGCTGTGCAGCCAGACAGCGGTGAGGTGTGCGGTTAGAAATGGGCCAGAAGAGATTCTCACAGTTTGACCTTAAGTTGGTCAGTAGTTTCACAACAACCTAATAAAATGTAAATGAAATTATGCATTTTATTTCATTTTACTTAACCTTCATTTAACCAGCCGAGTTATTAAGAACAGATGATTTGCAATAATGAAAATCCCATTACATTTACGATATCCATTCCGTCTAAATTATACTAATTATACTAAAAATAATACTAAACTAAATTTAGTATTATTTTTCCAGTAAACATGCTGATGAATGCAGACGTGGATTACTTGAGAGAGCCTGGGAGTTTAACCGACTGATGCCAGCAGGTTTAATAACTGGTTAGAGCTTCTACCCTGTAGTTGCATGTATAATAATGATGGGTATCATAATTTAATTTCCCTGCCATAATTACCCTTTTTGCACCTGGCAATTTCTTCCCAAACACTCAAATTTGCTCTTTTATGTAAAGCTGAACGATTAATTTGAATGATCAGTTATTGAAATAATAGTCAACTGATTTAGTAATAAAGTAATTGTTAACTGGAGTGTAAAGACAGGAAAAAAAGCCATTTGCTGAAAGAACATCACACTCAGAGGTAGGCTGGTAACACCAGCCCCTCGTTCTCCATTTTACTTCATCCAGAGGGTCGGGGCTCGGCGTGCCTCACGCGGGACGGACTGGCTCCACCACCAGGTCGTCTAGATGAATATGAGGTCTGCCGAAATCAAGGCAGGGTCCAAATGTGAGAGGGACAGCCGGAGCAGAGCTGTTTGTGGAGGAGTTTCTGTGGTTCAGACCAGCATCCAGAGTAACAGGAAGTGAAGAAGAGACCAGTCAGTCCAGCCGGGTCGTCAACCTGTAAATGGGTCAGAGGCAGTAGGTCAGGTAGCAGGCGGCCATGTCTGATGGACTCAGGACGGGTTAGACAGGCTTATGGAGGCAAATCTGCCTGAAGAACATCAGTCCATTAAAGCTGGAACCTGTAATCTGCAGGTCGACCCGACCCGTTCTGATTGGCTTCTCACTTTTAGCTCCGTCTCCTCTCGCGCCTGCTTTCATCTCTTCATTCGATTATTACTCTGGACTTCAGGAGCCGCTGGTGGTTGTCCTTCACCTTTTCCCATCACAGCAGCTGTTTAATTGTTGCGCTCCACATAATTAGCCTCTTCTGGTTCCCAGAGCGCAGCATCGCCCGGCGAAACGAGGCAGAGAGATGCAACGAGCGAGCACGAGAGAGGCAATTTAAAATGCATTTAGTGCTGCAGCGAAAAAGACTCGCAGATATCCATCGGCCCGAGTTGGCGTGTCTCTTTGACACCAGTGTGCCGCGTCGAAGTGATTAGATGACTGACAGACTGTTGGTTTAGCACAAGAAAAGGAGAAAAAATAAGGCTTCATGATATGTCACAAATATCTGGTCATTGCAATATCAGTTTGTGCAATACTTCTATTGCACAGAACTGTTCGGAGTGCAGTAAATGTTCATGCTGGACAGAGATGCTGCCCGAAATGCTGAAGGTCACAGAGGAACGGAAACGCAGATGAGAAAGATAGGAAAGAAGAAAATATGCTGCTATATTTACCAGCTTTATCACCGTTGCAAGATTTTCTAATCTCTTGGGGAAAAAAAAACAAATTTGCCTTGTAGACAGATTCATGTTCTTTTTGGCTTGAGAGGCTACCAATAAGTAGCACATAGTTGTACAGTAGAGAATAAGTTCCTTTAGCAGTTTTCCTGAAGTCGACACATGACATTTATTGTTGTATACACAATGTAAGTGTACAAGTGGTATTTTTGGCATAACCCGGTCTTACTAAAAAGTGAAATTGCTGCACATGACGTTCCCAAAAAAGACACAGGATTTTAACATGGTTGGTGATTAAAGTGAACATTTTCAGGGTCCTTCTTGAAACAAAATCAAATCCTGTCCTGAGAAGAGGTCAAAGTGCAAAAGAATAATTCCATATTGTCTCGTCCTGGTTCACATGAACTGTAGAAACAGTAAAAGCAAATCCTTCACGACGTCTCTCAGAAAAAAAGTCTGATATTAACATGTAGAGTCACTCATACCGTCAGGTTTGGCTTTTAAGACACTGTGGGGAACAGGAAGTTGAATTAGAAGGGGGAAAATGAGATTGGTCAAGATTCAGCTGAATTGCACTGACTGGTCAGAAAAGAAGGAAATACAAAACACATTAAAGTGATTGGTCAGATTTACAGAACAATTACGATGACTGAGCATGTGCAATGTTGAGTTGCAATTTCAATATTGTAGCTTCCTGGAGGAAGTGAGTAATATGGATAATAATAATAATAATAATAATAATAATAATATTAATAATATGCTTTTGTCAGATGAGACCACAATTGAACCTTAAAGCTCACAAGCTAACGCTGACTAGCTGCTGGTTCTGTCAGCTTCTGACTGTTTTAAGACAAACTCAACCACCTGAAAATGTATCTTAGGTTAAATGTTGTCAAATACTTGAGACAACTAAAAACACGTAGAACTGTCTATTTTAAAAGAGTTTTAGTATGCATTGATACGTACAGTGGAAACTATCTGGGCGCTACTACAGAAGCTAGCACACTTGGATCAGCCAATCAGAGTCAAGGAAAAGGAACGGCGTTCCTGGAGGAAACAGAGGGGCGGGGCAGGGATCTCCTAAAATGATTCTACTTTGACTACAAATGGCAGTGGTTTCACACTTCTCAGCAAATGGTGACATGAAGTTGTTTGCAGCCTTAATGAAAAAAGAGTAAAGACAATAAAACAAAAAGCGTTTTGTTTTAAGATAATTCTGCAACTTGGTGACCTAAAAGATGAAAGTGACTCAGTCTGTATTGATTTTTATGCACATTTTTTGTTATTGAATAAGGCTGTCACAATAAGAAATGAATCGGTTAATGATAAATTCAAATGATCTCAGTAGTTTAAATGTTTATGATGAATAGTTTTCGAAGGCCAGTTTTGTTTACTGAAACATCATAATCCAGTTTATTTATGGATTTGGTTGCATGTGTTGTTTTTTCTTCCGTTTCCTGTTTTTCTTGTGTTTTATTTTGGACATATAAAATATTGTCCAGTTCCAGTGTTCCAGCTTATTGGTTGTTGACAGAGCCAACTTGCATTATTATGACATTTTCCATATATTTATTAGTTATATTATTTGAAAATGATCTCAAAACAAAATATCGTTTATTGCAATCATTTCTGTGACAATTTATCGTCCAGTAAAATGTGATATTGTCAAATTGATTACATTGAAATATTGATTAGTCTTAGCAAACCTAAAATGGAAGGGTTTGTTTCAACAGAAATGTTAGCAGAATAAAACTCAACCAAAAAAAAAACACCTCTTAAAATTGCAAGAAAAAAGCATTTTAATCTTAATATAACTCAGTTATCGTGTTGCCACCTCAGTTCATGTTGAAGTTCTTTTTTAATAAAAACTCAGATGTTTGCACAATTGTTTCAAAGTCTTGCTACTGCTTATCATTTGAAGCTGATGTGTTTAAAGATTATTTCTATTTTGAGTAAATCATACACCGAAGTATAACTTCACAAGATGCTCAACATCCGTCATTTAGTCTTTCTATTTTTCATGTTGGTGTTCTCTTAAAGTTTTCACTTTATTCTGGTAATATCCTGTCATAAACCTCACTGGAATTCAAAGTCTACATAAATAGTAGCTGTAAACAAGATGGCTGCCCTGTGTGTGCTGACATCACTCTGAAAACTATGGAAACCTACAGAGTGCATTGGAGGGGGAAAAAGAAAATCCAGATTTTCCAAAAATTAAATCTTCAAAAACCAAGAATTTGATTAATTGATAAAATGCATTTATAGTCCAGCCCTAGTTGGATGGTAGCAGATGGTGATATGTGAAGTTTTATCATGATACTTTGTGGTGATTGTTAATGATAATAGTGATAATAAGAAATATTACTGTTGTTTTGTTGGTTTTTTTTTTAAGAACTGTATGGTTATGACTGCATGGTACATCATTCTCAGCTCCACAGGCCTAATTAAATCCTGTTCTTGAAAAACATTGAGTTTGTGAAATACTTCTTTAGGGCAACAGTCACATGAAGAAGTGAGATTTGTATCACTAAAACAGAGGAACTGCATTTAATCATGTTTTCACATGTATTTATATCTATTGATACACTTTAATGGAACTAAACGGTGGATAAAAATAATAATCCAGACCATACAGACAGTCTGAGGGGATTTTAAACATCATTCATTGGAATTTATTGTGACAATAAACCAAAATCTTATCGTAATTATTAATTCATTAATTATATTCATGATAAATGTTACGCTTAAATGCCCACCTCTTTTAGTGGGTGTGAAAAGTTTTTCTGGAGCCGCTCTGCTAACTCAGGGCAGAGTGGTCTCTGGTGATATTGCCGTGGAAACGGCTGCGGCGGGCACGCTGATGCATCGCTGCTTTCAGCTTCCAGCTTACTTACTGATGGTAATCCAATCAGTCCTGCCTTTTGCCTTGCCCGCCGTGTATAATGATTGTGTCTGCATCCATGATTGATGAGGCCCGCCCAGTGAGGAGCAGGGGGCGTGTCCTCTGTGACACTCCGTTCAGGGATCAGTGCTCAGCTGGCGCCTAGCAACAACAGGTTGGGGTAAGTGTCATGTTTTCCCTCATTTCCACCCGTTCCTGTCCACACAGCAGCAAAGTCATGGTGCTTCTTGCTCTCTCTGCCACTTCAGGGAGTGTTGCAACATGTCAGTCAGCGGTCTGCCCCATATTCTCCTGGATCGCTCCAGCAGCGATTCAGCTCTGAAGGCCTAGGTGTTTCTCACACAGCACACTACGGGCATCGACGTTTTTATCCAAGAGCCAGACTGATGGGAGCTCAGGCTCCATGGATCACTTCACCAGTATCAGTCGCTTGTTTGGCTCTAACTGTTAGTTTACCAGGAAGACAAAAACTCACTGAGATTAAAAAAAAAAAAAGATCTCATTACCCGAGTGTCCTGGGCTTTGCGGATACAAACAAGGCAATTTCAATTTTCCTACTTTAAAATAAGTAGTTTGAAGCACTGTTAATGCCTTCTGTAAGAGTTGTGAAAAAATCAGCATTTCTGTTTTCTTTCATTTAACGCGAAAGATATTAGGATGTCTAATTTTGAACTGAAATGATGTCAAAATTAGCCTCTGCTCACTTTTAAAGGCAAATAAAACTGCAAGAAAAAGGAAAATTTATAGTGTGAAACAATTTGACCCGGCTGCAAGGTGGTGCAGTAGGTAGCACTGTTGCCCTGCAGCAAGAAGGTCCTGGGTTCAATTCCCTGCCCAAAGTCTTTCAGCATGTAGTTTGCATGTTCTCCCTGTGTATGTGTGGGTTCTCTCCAGGTACTCTGACTTCCTCCCACAGTCCAAAAACATGCCTGTCTTTAAATTCTCCTTATGTGTGTGTGTGTGTGTGTGACAAATTGACCCAAGGGGGAAGAATATACAATGAAAACAAATCTGGTCTCAAAATTGGGCCTTGAGGCACTCCATAAGGCAAGAGAAGTTATTTTTGAGCTGAATGAGTATGGACAATAGACGGATAGATGTGGGCATTTTGTTGCTGTTTACCACCATTCAGTATGAAAATCACAAGTGCAACAAAAAAAACAGATTTGCTCTGGCTTATGCACAATGATATGAAATGGCTTGTTTAAATCACATCAGCTACGGCTAATATTCCCTGATCATCAAACTAATGATGTTTAAATCATTTTAAGGATTATTTCTACATACATGTTCAGTCAGTTTATATGAGTAATCTATTGCACAGTTCACAGTCAAAGTGTACTGTTTGGAGTCAGGTGGTAAAGGTTTAAAATTTTTCAGGAAGAAAAGAACAAGCCTAAACAAGCCTAACGCTGAGTAAAACAGTCACATTTTGACAGCAACACAAAGTTTTAATATGCCTCCCATTTCCACGTTGTCCTGAAGAACAATAGAAAAGCCAGTAGTGGCTCAGAGCCTTTAATTGAGCTCACAGTCAGCGTGAGGTTTGTCTTTTACACAAAATGAGCAACATTTTAGTGGAATGCTAAGACAGTTACTAAAACTAAAACATGTATTGATAGAATAAACGTTTTAGTAATCATTTATTCTGTCAATTATTTTTGCGGGAAAAAAAATTATGGCATGTTAAGCAGATTTTTTTATAGAACTTTTAGCCTATTTTATATAATATAAATAAAATAGTACAATTAAACAGTTCTTTTTCAAATAAAAAAAGTAACATTTTATTTTCTAATATACAGTAAGAGCTACTTTTTAGTGAATTCTTGATCACATGTAGCAAAGGATGCATCTGCAGCTAAAAAAATCCTTCCAACATCCACATGTGAAAAGTTCAGAGCTTTCTGCTTTTCTTAATCAATACAGAGCATGGTTGATCTGGAGATTAAATTCTTGGATTAACAAATTAATAATTGGACAGTAAAATGTACTCAATAGGAGCTCGTAGAACACATTTGCAGACTAAATATGTTCTATCAGTGCAGTTTAGACTTGCATGTTTGAGTTTGCATGAGCCAGTTAATGACCAACCAATTACTAAATTTGTTGACAATTATTTCAATAATTGATTTATCACAATTAATCAGATTAGTCGTTTCAGCTCTACGGGAATGTGAAACTGAAATGCCTCGGAGCAATGCTAGCATTAGCCGTTAGTTTGTGTTTGCCAAGCAGCCAATCCAGAAGCGTCCTTCATTTTCCGTGCTGCTGATTGGCTGTACCCCTAAGAGCTTTTGTTAGAAAGACCGTCATATTTACGGTTGTCTGTTGATGCATGTTTAGGTAAATTTGGTGTTGAGTTGTTAAAATAAGCAGTTCTTAGCGTTTTTAAAGGGGATATAAAGTTTTCGTTAAACACATAGCATCAGAGTATATGACTGCTACACAAAGACACAAATACTCTAAAAATTCTGCTTATAATCAAATGTGCCTCTCAAGTAGCCACTTGGATAAAGTAGTGCTATTGTATAACAAATAAGTGCACAATAGTTTGATATTGCTGAAATGTATTGAGCTGTCTTTAGGCAATGGTGGTAAAGCGCGTTTCAGAAAGTAAAACGATGTCAAACATGATCACTTCCTTTACTGACATCACCCTAAATCCCAATCTCTATCAGAGTTTTGGTTCCCAGACAGTGAACCTCCATCGCCCTAGCAATGTGGAGCAGGCTCTGCTCCCATGTCACCACCGCCTGCAGCTCACTTCTCAGAGTCCTGCGGCCCGAACGCTGTTGGACTTCCTGCAGCCTCCCTCGCCACAGCAGAAGCTAACATGTCGAAGTTCCTGATGGTCCAGATAACTTCTATCAGCTGCTGCAGTTTCCTGCCTGTGAGGCCATTTTGATGCAGATGCTTCACACTGACTACAGGTTTCCACCAGATCACGACACGGCTCTCTTTACAGCAGTCAGTCTTCATTATACTCTGACAATGTGAGCCCACACCACAAAACTGAAACCACACAATTTGCAAAACACACGAGTGTGTGTCTGCACTGAAGGTGGGTGTTGCTGGCTCTGAGACAAGCCGTAGGGTTTAGAGTCCGTCACTGAGAGCAGAGGTACCAACAGACGGAGACTTCAGCCGTCCAGACGGTGCAGTTGAAGCATAACCAACTTCCTGGATGAAGAGCGCTGAGCCAATCACAGCGGGGCTCTGCTGCAGTTCATGGTCAGGTGCATTCAGGTGGTCACTGAAGCAGCAGCCACTGCCAGCTAATTTGCGCATGTGTTAGAAATATTTTCAAGGAATTAAAAAAAAAAAAAAATTCTGTCATAGTAATTGTAAAAATACTAAATGGTTTAAAGAGAATAGCATGAAGTAAAAGTAAAAACATCTTAACCTCATTTTGCAAGATTTCTTTTGAAAATAAAAAAAAGTCAAATATGTGCCCCTGCACCATAATAAAGCAAGAGGAAACCGTAATAAATTAGTGCTTTCCATGAACTTATTCTATAGTCTTGTACAACCCATTAACACCTGGAGTTAACCTCATAGAAGATGTAATTATTAAATTATACCAGGATGCGGTCTGTAGCACAGGGCATTCTGGGTAAATGCAATCAAAACAAATGTGTAACTCTTGATGCTGTTCTTGGTGCAGCGCCATCACAGGTGGGGAGGGATTTTCACATTTTCTGCTGAAAATGTAACAAATGTTGCAACTTTGGTCCCCAATGGAACTGAGACTGCTGGACTATCAGGTCTAAAGACTTGGATCATAAAAGTGGTCCACAGTGGAGTTCATGATCACTACTGAAGTGCGCTGGGTTTGTACGGTGGCCATTGAGGACCCAAGCTGAACAAAAAGCAATAACAAAAGACCAAAAGCTGAGCAGTGTTTTACTGAAGCTGTTGGCACTCAGGGCGATGAAGTCTGCCTCTGTCCCTGCCTCAGTCGTTGATTATTTGACTACCACTTCCTCCTGCGGTCGATGAAGCCTCTTTCTCTCGCTTGTGGTTTTTATTTTCCTCTACAGACTGGAGGCTGGCTTCACAGGTTGCTCTGTTCAGGCCGCCTCTACACGTCGTCACTGGACTGCTTTCTGCCCTACTGGTGATGAACCAGTTCAGGAGCCAGCGGCATGATTGGCTGGATGTGTGCGACCTGGTTTGCTTTCATTAAACTAGACCACAGAGCCAGCTGTGTGTGTGTGTTTGAAGTATAGGGAAGTTTTCTTTCAGTGAATGAGAAGAATTGTGTGTGTGATGTCAGTTTTGTTTTAGAAAACGGTTTCATTTGTTGTATTTGTACGTTATGAGCGTTTGTGGGTGGTGTCAGCAGTCCAGGTCCTCAGTGTAAACCGTGTTTACCATCATGTTCTACTTAGAAAAAGCAGAAATCTCCTGTCAAACAGGGAGGTGTTCACATTTAGAGCAGCTCAGTTCCTCTCCATCAATAAACACATGGTTCGGTGGTTTCATGTGTTTTATTCAAAGCTTCATCATATTCTGTCAACAATAAGAACATGAGAAATAAACAATGAGATAACTGTATGTTGAAGATTAGAAATGGAATGAGCTTGGGTGTTTTATCCATCATTGTTGTTTTAACCTGAATGCAGTCTTTCTATTTTTAAAACAAATTAACTGAAAACTAGACAGCGACTGAAAACCATTCAACTCCTGTTTTAAATGCAAATTGCTATATTAAAAAGTGGCCAAATATCTTATGTTTTATCCAAATAATGGAACATGTTGATGATTGAGTTCATGAAATGAGATTTCAGAGACTGAGTCAACTAAAAATCTACTTTTTTTTTTTCCACAAATATGTTAAAAGTTCAAGGAATATCAAACTTTCTTGAATCTCTAAACCGTGTGGAAAATTCCAGTCCAGGGTTCTCCTTGTTTTCACACTGTTTCTATGGAGGCAAATTGAATGTACCCCTGTTGCTTTTCAGGTTCAGGTCTAAAGTCTTATTGTAGATTTTGAACTACATGTGTTAATTTTGAGTTGAGGTTCCTTTAATGAAAACTTTGAAACAGCCGTTTAGTTTAGCGCTGACAGGAAGCTAAGCGTTCTAATTCCAAGTTTTGGAATGCGACGGCATTTTGAATTTTTTCTAGCTTTTTGTGTATTGGTTGACAATACCGCAGGTGCACCAATCTGATACTAATATCAGAATCAGTCCCAGTATGGGAAAAACAAATTGTACATTGGATATCGGTGACATTGTGTCTGATCCATCGGGTAGATCTGAGCGACATCATGCTTTATTTATTTTACATTATGTTTAGTGTTCCTAACTGCACTTCCTGAACTATTTGAACAAAGGTTCTTGCAGTTTATTTTTACATGTTTGACAAAGGTAGTCAGCCTATTGTTGGTTTTACGGCTCATCTCCTGATTGCTCTGGATGAACAGGTTGGGGTTGTTGTTTTTAAATGTTTGACCGATCTTGTGAAACTATTGGTGTATGTAAGTGTGGTCTACTGGTGCAGTCTTATCAAATAAATTTGTAACATTTCTTTGTTTTAACTAAACAAACATTTTAAGTCAATTGTGTATCGGCTGATACTAAACCTCAGATATTTGTATCGATATCAGAAGTGAAAAAAGTAGTAATCTGATATTATATTTTAACAGAAGAAAACATTGTGCACTGTTACACATGTAACTAAACACAGTTATGGAAAAACAAAATTGGCAAAATAAAAAATATTCAGTGTTTGTGAAAATGTCTGAGCTATCAAACTGTTATGTTGTATATACATATGCTACAAATAGGGATGTACCAATAAAGAAATGTGTGCCATTTTTGATATCCAATATTAATATTGATATTATGATCGAAAACCCCAACCAGAAACAAAAAATAAATATTAATGGCTCATATCAATCCAATTTTATTTATCAGACTGATATGTTAAAAATTGACAAATATCAACCGATACCGATGTTGTACCGATACATCGGCACAGATTTATTTACAGATTTATTACCGGGTATTGACATTTGAATATTTTTACATTGTACACATGTTGAAAACGAGGTTTTATAGCTGCAATAAAGATACAAGTTTGACCACATAATGATTTTATTACCAATACCTTACATTACTTTGCAGTTGAAACTGTGAAAATTTAGTGTAGGGCAACACTGAAGTAACTTGGCTTCAACTTCCTACTGCTGCACTCAAAGTCCTGTTCACCAAATCTCTCATGCAGCCTTTATAGTTCATATGATGAGCTCAGCAGGCTCCAGTTCTACCAGGTATTTGCCAGTTGCTGCTGCCGCTAGTCTGAAGGAATTGTGCAAAATTTGTGTTTGAATTAGCCAAATAGTGTCCTTTCTGGTTTTGATTCTTTGACTTGACCAATCAAAACACTTCAAAGAATGCTCCAGCAGCGAGCCAATCAGTGACTATCTCTTCATTGTGGGAAAAAAAGGTCACAACTTGCAGAGCAAGAAACGGAATGAAATGAAAAGTATTTACACGCATGCTCGTATGTGGCGGTCACTGAAGCGGGAAAGAATTCGGTGTGTAAGAACAAGAAAGCTGCTTGGGCTGTTCTTGAACGGCATCGTTCTGGCGTCACTTTTTATTTTTGAGGCACACATGTCAGACTGAAGGTCTGCAGGCCAAATCCAGCCTGCCTGTCAAATTAGTTTTATCTGTATCATGCCAAATTAAATCAGTGTGGAAAGATGTTTAATAATAGTTAAATTGCAATTCCTGCAATTCCTGGAATGCAGGAATTGCTATTTATTAATATTTGAAGAGTTTGTTGACGGGTAGTTTTATTAATACATTCCGCCACAACGAGCCCTCTGACATTTCTCACCTTGACATGGCCCAAAGTGATTTTGCTGCCGCTGTTATCAGACCCAAATCACAGGACCGTGCTGAATGTCTAACCTGGTCTGAACTCTGACCTTTAGACAGGTGTTGTAAATTAGCCCTTAAACAACAAACAACAACACAGAACAATGAATCAGATTCTTTGATTAAGGTGGAAATTCCACTTGCAGTGTTACTGTGATGTTTATGTAATGAGAACTAAGCACTATCATAAGCTTCACCTCCTCCCAATAAATTTATTGACAAAACATGCAATGTCACTGAACATTTGTAAATTATATTAAACTGATTTTGTATCAAAATCTTTGCAAACTACATTTTCATAGTTACTTTTTTTTTTGCAACATTGAACTAAAACTTGTACTGTTTTACCAAAGCAAAGTCACATAGTCCACATCTGTAGCTCAGGTTTATCAGCATATTTATCAGGCATCTTAATGCTGTTTACTAGAGTTCATGCTGTTTCCTGTGACCTCTGTGTACCACTCCACTCTGGAAGCTGCGGGACATTTTAATGAGCGGCCAGTGAAACATGACAGTCGCAGTATTCTGTTCAGTTTTACTCTTTGTGTTTGCATAATTGTTGAGATGACAGACTCTCCCGTTAAAATGCGTATCAGGAATGTCTTGAATAAAGCCGGTAGCTGTTGTTGCTGGTGTGCTGTCTCACACACACAGCCAGTTTTGAGGATTTTCACAAACTGCTTGAGGCAGTGCAGATTATTGTGTTCACCTGCCAAATCTGTACAGGGAACAGACAGCTCTGCAGAGTGGAGGAAGAGTAGTGGTATGGGCTGCTGCCATTAACACTGCATTAGTTGAAGTTCAGTTCCCACTCTGAAGTGTGACGAACGCCTCAAATTCATTGTGATCTGAAGGAGTCGATGTTTTAAAATCAACATTGGTTGCTTGGTTACTAAGATGAGGTGTGGTATGTTTACAGTCAGGGGTCAAATAAACGGTCTGCTCTACTGGCACTGTACCAATCAAAAGGCTGCTTCAGCAAAAATAAAAAGATCTTTTAGCTTTGCCGCTGCCTCCTCCATGTGATCTGCCAGATTTCTTTGTGAAACTGGTATTTTCCAGGAATCGAGCTGCTTGGTATTTCCTCCGGGGGCTGGGCCGGGCCGGGCCGCGCCGCGCCACACTGCCAGAGTGTCTGGTCAAGCCTCAGCATGCCGCCGTAGCTCACTGACTTGATTACAGCTCTATGAAAAGGTCTGAACACCAAAATGACTTCCAGCACACCGACAACGTACAGCAGCGGTCACTTTATGGTCTGCACAGACATTCCTGGTTCACACTTAAACATTGCTGAACTTTGTTCTGCCTGAAACGGAGAGAAGACGCTCTGGAATGATGTAATCAGAATGAAATGATCAGACTGAATGGATACTCGTGGGAAATAAGGTGGTGACTGAAGGATGGGTGTGGGGGGGGATGTAGTTGGAGAGAAATGTGCCTTTGGAACAGAATTGGGTAGAAGAAACGATGACAAACCAAACCGGTTAAATTAAGTCATTTTAGTTTACGCCGTATGATTTTTGTCGCCATTTTCTCCTTCTGATCATCCAGAGAGAGATTCCTACCATGTGCGGTGTGTTAGTGTTCTGGTCCGCTTGGAAAGACGTCGTCATGTGTGGAAACTCTCAGGTTTGGAAAATGGGCCAGCAGTTTCCAAATCTTATCGTTTGAACAAGGCATTAGGTTTCTGTCTGACGCTGGAGCAGTGCTGAGTGATGTGACCTGAAATGATCACAGTAACTGCTCTACACAGCGGTAAAAAGAAAAGAAAAAAAAAACACTCAGGACGAAAAGAAAAGCAACTCTACAGCCGTCCTCCTTCTCTGATCTAACAGTGCAGCTTTAGTACCAACATTAAGGTGCAGAAGGTTTGAAATAAGAACTGTTGCTTTGTGTTTGGGGTAAAATGCAAACGCTGATGATGATCCCAACGTAGCATGAAGTTGTTGAACGGTGATAACAGCGCAGAGTTCAAAGTGGGTTAGGGGTGATTGTAACATTTGTTCCTTTGGTCTATTGAACTCCTTGATGTTTGTAGACAAAGTTCTCAAAATGTTCTTCAATATACCCGTGTTGTTTACTACAAACAGCTCTGGTTGAAAATGTTGGAAGAATATCAGGGACTTTGTGAGTTACACAGATGTCATTTGTTACATCTTACCTCACCACTTTGGTAGTTTGTAACAATAAGACCAAAAAAAGCAACTATAAAGGCAACCGGTTGAGCCGACTCTCAACCTTATCAGCTTGGTGTTGCATATAAAACAGTCCTACAGCCTGCCGCTGTCATGGTAAATTAAAATGAGCTAATATTTTTTGAAGGCCACTTTTGTTCAGAGCTGTAATAATCCATTTTAGTTTTGTTTGGTTTTATTTCCATTTTATTTGTTTTTGGTTGTTTTGCATATTTAAAATGTCTTCCAGTTCCAGTGTTGTTCTGTACAAAATGATGCTCTTTGAGAGAAACCTGTGTTATTATGTTATTATCTACTGTGAGCGTTCTACAGTGAGCGTTCTACTGTTAGCGTTCTACTGTGAGCGTTCTACTGTGAGCGTTCTACAGTGAGCGTTCTACAGTGAGCGTTCTACTGTTAGCGTTCTACTGTGAGCGTTCTACAGTGAGCGTTCTACTGTTAGCGTTCTACAGTGAGCGTTCTACAGTGAGCGTTCTACTGTGAGCGTTCTACAGTGAGCGTTCTACAGTGAGCGTTCTACTGTTGGCGTTCTACTGTGAGCGTTGTACAGTGAGCGTTCTACAGTGAGCGTTCTACAGTGAGCTTTCTACTGTGAGCGTTCTACAGTGAGCGTTCTACAGTGAGCGTTCTACAGTGAACGTTCTACTGTGAGCGTTCTACAGTGAGCTTTCTACTGTTAGCGTTCTACAGTGAGCGTTCTACAGTGAGCGTTCTACTGTTAGCGTTCTACTGTGAGCGTTCTACAGTGAGCGTTCTACTGTTAGCGTTCTACTGTGAGCGTTCTACAGTGAGCGTTCTACTGTTAGCGTTCTACAGTGAGCGTTCTACAGTGAGCGTTCTACTGTGAGCGTTCTACAGTGAGCTTTCTACTGTTAGCGTTCTACTGTGAGCGTTGTACAGTGAGCGTTCTACAGTGAGCGTTCTACAGTGAGCTTTCTACTGTGAGCGTTCTACAGTGAGCGTTCTACAGTGAGCGTTCTACAGTGAACGTTCTACTGTGAGCGTTCTACAGTGAGCTTTCTACTGTTAGCGTTCTACAGTGAGCGTTCTACAGTGAGCGTTCTACTGTTAGCGTTCTACTGTGAGCGTTCTACAGTGAGCGTTCTACTGTTAGCGTTCTACTGTGAGCGTTCTACAGTGAGCTTTCTACTGTGAGCGTTCTACAGTGAATGTTCTACAGTTAGCGTTCTACAGTGAGCTTTCTACTGTTAGCGTTCTACTGTGAACGTTCTACAGTGAGCGTTCTACTGTGAGCGTTCTATAGTGAGCGTTCTACTGTGAGCGTTCTACTGTGAGCGTTCTACTGTGAGTGTTCTACAGTGAACATTCTACTGTGAGCGTTCTACAGTGAGCTTTCTACTGTTAGCGTTCTACAGTGAGCGTTCTACAGTGAGCGTTCTACTGTGAGCGTTCTACAGTGAGCTTTCTACTGTTAGCGTTCTACTGTGAGCGTTCTACAGTGAGCGTTCTACAGTGAGCTTTCTACTGTTAGCGTTCTACTGTGAGCTTTCTACAGTGAGCGTTCTACTGTTAGCGTTCTACAGTGAGCGTTCTACTGTTAGCGTTCTACAGTGAGCTTTCTACTGTTAGCGTTCTACAGTGAGCTTTCTACTGTTAGCGTTCTACTGTTAGCGTTCTACAGTGAGCTTTCTACTGTGAGCGTTCTACTGTTAGCGTTCTACAGTGAGCTTTCTACTGTTAGCGTTCTACTGTGAGCGTTCTACAGTGAGCGTTCTACTGTTAGCGTTCTACTGTTAGCGTTCTACAGTGAGCTTTCTACTGTTAGCGTTCTACTGTGAGCGTTCTACAGTGAGCGTTCTACTGTTAGCGTTCTACAGTGAGCTTTCTACTGTTAGCGTTCTACAGTGAGCTTTCTACTGTTAGCGTTCTACTGTTAGCGTTCTACAGTGAGCTTTCTACTGTTAGCGTTCTACTGTGAGCGTTCTACTGTTAGCGTTCTACAGTGAGCTTTCTACTGTTAGCGTTCTACTGTGAGCGTTCTACAGTGAGCGTTCTACTGTTAGCGTTCTACAGTGAGCTTTCTACTGTTAGCGTTCTACAGTGAGCGTTCTACTGTTAGCGTTCTACAGTGAGCTTTCTACTGTTAGCGTTCTACTGTTAGCGTTCTACTGTGAGCGTTCTACTGTTAGCGTTCTACAGTGAGCTTTCTACTGTTAGCGTTCTACTGTGAGCGTTCTACAGTGAGCGTTCTACTGTTAGCGTTCTACTGTTAGCGTTCTACAGTGAGCGTTCTACAGTGAGCGTTCTACTGTGAACGTTCTACTGTGAACGTTCTACTGTTAGCGTTCTACTGTTAGCGTTCTACAGTGAGCATTCTACTGTTAGCGTTCTACTGTGAGCGTTCTACAGTGAGCTTTCTACTGTTAGCGTTCTACTGTGAGCGTTCTACAGTGAGCGTTCTACTGTTAGCGTTCTACTGTTAGCGTTCTACTGTGAGCGTTCTACAGTGAGCGTTCTACAGTGAGCGTTCTACAGTGAACGTTCTACTGTGAACGTTCTACTGTGAGCGTTCTACTGTGAGCGTTCTACTGTTAGCGTTCTACAGTGAGCGTTCTACAGTGAGCGTTCTACTGTGCGACGCCGAGGGTGTGGTGGTAAAAATAGACTCGGACGAGCCTGAGCCAACCTCCGAGCGGTAAAGTAAACCAGAGTACATGTGGTCTGAAGAGATGTGTTCAGGAGTGTTGTGGCATCATTAGATGAGGGAAGTTGACCCCCGACGGGGAAATGATGCTTCATGGTACGATGAAGCCAGTTTCCCCATTCTGCATGGAGCTTGAGCGAGAACGGATTTCGACTGTGAGGATCTGAAGTTGTGGCAGCTGCCGTGCTGAAAGCATCTCCGTGGCATTCAGGTGCTTTGTCTCCGTGTCCTTATGGAGGATACTTCCTGCTGCAGCTCCGTTTTCAAAGCATTTCTAAAGAGCTGCATCTCCAGCAGAACCCACTCATTCAGAGGACGGAGCTGCCTTGGCATCAGGCTTTTCACAGAACAGTTCCATCGAAATAACTTCTTGAATGAAGCAAAATTTATAACGAGACATTTGCCGTCAACATGTGGTAAGGGTTGAGATGTTTTATTGAAATCCACCCAGAAAAGAACCTGCGTTTTCTGCCTCACCTTGGGGTCTCAGTTTGGGTAAGAGCTCTTCCTGCCTCTGTAAGGTAAAGCATCCGAGCAGGAGCCGCTCCATTGCTCATGTCCTGTCCTCACAGTGAACCCTGGGTTTATCAGTGTGTTTGTGTCGTTGACGTCAGAGCCTCACCCCCCCTGCCTTTCTCCCCCACCATGTTTGCAGCGGTGCCATATCCTCCCGGTACACGCCTGTCGGTCAAAGAGCTGTATACGGAAGGGAAGCCCAACCTGGAGGTGCTGAAGGCCTATCTGGTGAAGGAGGGCCGGCTGGAGGAGGAAGCGGCCCTGCGGCTCATCAACGAGGGAGCCGGCATCCTGCGCAAGGAGAAATGCATGCTGGAAGTGGAGGCGCCCATCACAGGTACACCAGCCTGCATTCTCCTGTATCTATGAACACCCTGAAAACTAGACATGTTGGTGGTGAACAAATCTGCTTTGGGTAAATCCAACTCAAGTATCAGCAGCTGTAGAGTCTGTGATGTTTTACTGTCCCATAGCAACAGCTGGGTTCCTAATGGCAACAGAAAGAAAAGAACAATCTCTTTGTAGTTTCTATAGCCACACAGAAGTTTATATTTCTACTGATATTAGGACTTTGTATTATCTTCCATTCATTTTAGTAACTGCATTAATGCCTAACTCAGACATTTTCTCTAAGCCTAAATTTTACTAATTTATTCAAAACCCTAATCTTATATAAAACCTAATTCACATAAGTTGATTAAGGCTTCATTTGCTTCTAACCAAAGCAACGCTAAACAGCTGGACTTTGTCCTTGATTTAAAGGGTCTCACTGTTTCGGCTGTTATGCAGTTTTCTGGACGGGTCCTGCTGCAGCAAAGACACAGATAGGGCTCTTCCCCTTTTTTTAATAAATGAAGTAATCATTTAAATAGTGATCACAGCAGGTCACCTCCTTGGAGTTCAGGCTTTTTGCAGTAAGCATATTCCCTGAAGTCTTCCACCTTTTTTGCAAATGATGCAAATATGTTAAACTTGATCTCAGTATAATATCCAAACATCTATTTGTCTGGAGTTAGTTGTTAAAACAAGGATCCGACCAGTTTTTTTTTTTTAATTTTATTTTTTCATGGGAATAATAAAAGCCTTCCATGTAACTCTACACCTTTCCTTCAGCCAGTAGTCACTGATCTCTGATATGCAAATGATCCCACCTTGCCCGGCTGCAGCTTCCAGTTTGTTCAGACACACTCCACTTTGTTTCTGTCACACACACCAACATAGAGCTGTCTGAAACCTTTGCAATCTATTTTTGACTTTAACAAAAATAGAAAATATTCCAAATTAATGCTTTGTCTCCCGTTTTCCATTTGACAGCAGAATACCAAAGCATAGAAATAGTCCTCCTAGATTCAGTTGAGAGCCGATGCCAAGTTTTCTAAATGTTTGGAGAAGCTGAACCCAGCTCTGTGGGTGTGTGTGTGTGTGTGTGTCCAGTGTGTGGGGACGTCCACGGCCAGTTCTTTGACCTGATGAAGCTTTTCGAGGTGGGCGGCTCACCCAGCAACACCCGCTATCTGTTCCTTGGAGACTACGTGGACCGAGGATACTTCAGTATCGAGGTAGGACTGACCAGGGCTCCACTTCCTGCCTCCTGCTGGAGGTGCATGAGAAACTAGTTGGTGTAAAATTATAGATCTTAAAGGGAATCAATCTGGATTGGCTCATCGGTGCTTTCCAGAAAATATAGATTGGAAATCCTCCATAGATCTCAGCTTTCCCTTGATCAATTCATTTCATCCATCTCATTTAAAGGACCAGTATCATGTTGGTTCCAGGGAAATCATAACATGATGTAAATCTAAAAAAAATCTAAATTTTACAAAACACTTCCCCTTTAACCTTCTTCTTCTTCTAGTCATTTAACGGTGGAGTTTTGTCCATTTCAGTAAACAAAGACAGACATGAAGAACCGTTCCATAATTAGAGGCGTTACACGAGGATGTAACAAGTGAACCTTCACAGCTTTAAATAGTGTAGGAAATGAAAGGCGCTCTGTTGGTTGTTTCACACCCCTGACTGCCAAACTCAGAGCCCCGCCCATACAAACACACTTGGTTAAACACAAGCCTGCCAACGCCTCCCTCTCTGACTGTCTGAGGATTCTGAGCTGAGGAGTGGACTGTGTGTTTTCTGGCTGGCAGCCTTTTCTACAGCTGACTTCCAGGAGCCCAGAGCTCATTAAACAGCTGCTGCTTTCTGGGCTCCTTTAATGGAGACGCGGTTAGCATTCAGACTGACTCGTCATCCAGATCACTCGGTCAGCTTGACCACCGCACTGTCATCTGCCTGTAAAAATACACAAAACTTTGGAAGATTTAAAATATTCTTTGAACAAACCCTGATGATTTCCTCCGATTGCATGAATTAAATCGCCAACAAAGGTAATCATTAACTCCTCGTTCCAAACGTTCTGAGGGAGCTGATTATAGCTACACAGGGTTTTTCTCTTGTGTCTGAGCCAAATGAGTGATTGTTCATCAGAATTGTTTTTCCTCCCCTTTGTGTGTCGTTCACACATGAAGGCTACATTCTCACAGCAGGTGAACAACGACCCAAATCCAAACAGTCCAATTCCCATTTGTTTTCACTCCCCCAAAAGATCTAATCTGTTGGATACAGATCCGATAGTTTTCAAAGTGTTCACCATGTCTGTCGCTGTTAGTTGTGCTTCCTTCGTCTTCCCGTTGCTGAATAATCCTAAATCTATCCCTGGACGGCCATTGCTGCTGTGATAAGCAGAGCACTGCTGTGTGACGTCACATATGGGAATTAATTCATTCATCAAAAAGTCAGATTTGAGCATCAAGACCTGCTGTGTGAACGTAGCCGGATTTGAAACAGTGAAGTTTATTTGTACAGCAGCAAGGCAGCGCAAAGTGATTTACATCCTAAAACCAGAAGTCATAGAAACAACATGAAGTCAACAAGTGAGAAACCAGTACCAAACATTACATTTAGACGAGCGATATCATCAGAATCATCAAATATGTTGAGCAACGTTCCAGTTATTATGGTTTAAAACAACTCTGACATCTGGGGTTTTTAACTTTGATTTAAAGGAACTCAGTGTTTCAGCTGTTTTCCTGGAAGTTTGTTCCAGATTTGTAGAGCATAGAAGCTGAATGCTGCTTCTAACATGAGGAAACTAACTGTAGACTAGCTTGGAGCCACTATCTTTGCAAGCAAAGGACAGAGCAGTTATGTGGAGAAACATGAGGCTTTCAGCTGCTTCCATTCTGCTGCAGGGTTGATGTTTATTTGGGAGATACTGGAGAAATTGAGGTAGACTGTAGAGTTACAGTCTACCTGTAACCAGTAAATTACAGGTAGACTGTTGCTTAGAAACGGTTGGTAGGGGACCGGGGCCTCTGAGAGATGTGATCTGTAGCAGTCCAGCCCCGACCTCAGAGCGGTTCACTCAGCTGCTGAGATTGAATCTCAGCCAGGAGACCAGAGACTTCTGTCTTTAGTGAGGGGTTTGGTTGACCCCGTTGCTAGGTGTGGTTGACCCTGTTGCTAGGTGTAATGCTGTCTTCTAGGGACTGCGATCAGTTAAGTAATCCACCCCAGTAATCAATAGATAGAAATTAACCCATCATAGAATCTAGTCGGATGAAGAAAAGTGTCAATTTGGGCTCAAACGATGAATTGGATGAATCAGTTGTTGAAACAATTAATTAATTGGAGTATAAGAACAAAGTTCCTAGAAAATAAGGTCTAATAAGTCAGAAAAATGTCCATCTTGGCAAAGGCAAGACTGTTTTGATAAATGTTGCTGTGATTTGATTCTCTGCAGACTGAGGCAGACTGGAGTGGAGACAGAGAGGCGAGGGTTTTAGTTCTGGTGTGCGGATCGGTCCGATAAGCCTTGAACATTCAGAACTCCAGAGTAGTGTTCAGAAGATGAGCGGAGCGGGGTTTCTTCCATCCCATCTCTAAGGTCATTGTGTTTGATCTGATGGTGCCTGCTGTCTTATCCTGGTTTGTTTGGGCAGACGACCGTCTGTGACGTCTGAACCGATAAGGCCTCACTGCGCTGCGTCTGCCTTCTCTAAAACCACCTGAAAGTCCACATCCAACCCGCCGCAGCCTTCCTGCTGTGTCAGCCACCTTTCCCAGTCTGTCAGATTTGACTGAGTGTGAGAAAAGATTGAGATGAAACAGGTGGTTTGACTCGTGTGTGTGTGTGTGTGTGTGGTGTGTGTGTGTGACGGATCAGCCCAGCAGCATGTTTGCGTTCTGACTGCTTTGTTCGGCCGCTGATCAACCCTCCAGTGTTTCCAGTCGTCATGCAGGCAGGATGTTGATCTCCAGTTGCTCCCATGGGAGTTTTCTGCAGAGCCTGGTGGCTGATCAATGATCACATCGGCTGAATCCCTGCACCGGTTAATGATTCTGTCCCTCCTGATCCGGTGTTATCCTGGAAACGGTTACAAATGCTTATTCGTGCTGCAGGCCGGCTCAGTCCGGTCCGGTCCAGTCCGGTCTTCCTGTGCAGTTTGTTGAACTCTGGTTAGACTGCAGGTCAGATCAGCTCTGTTCTGGTCTGACTGGTACTTTGAAATACTTCTTCAGTTTTCTTCTGCCAGGTTAGAGCTACAGTAATGACTTCCATTCTTCCAACTGAGACAGAATTACATCCCTCTGTCTGCTTCATTATGGAGATTCAGGAGGGTCAGATATACACAAGACTATTTGAATTACCGGGAGAGAAAAAAATAATTCTGAATTTATTCTCAAAGTTCTGACTTTAATTTTTCCTTTTGGGTCAAGAAATTATTGTCCAATTGAATTTCTGAATTCTGACTTTTGATCTCAGAAGATACGTCAGAATTGTTTTTTTGTTGGTTTTTTTTGCCCAGGTCTCTAATCCTCTTCTGTACAAACTACACAAAATAAATAACCTATGAAATAAATGCATTTGAATTAATATTTTAAAAAAATATTCAAATATTTATTTGAATATTGTTTGCTTGGTTTTGACATGCAAAACCGAGTAAATAAATAAAACCTCAATAATGTATTAAAAATAGATGTAATTATTTGTGCCTCAATTAAATGTATTAATTTCATTTTAAAAACTAGATCTAATTATTTCACTATTTCATGTTGCTGCTGAAGGACGTCATGAATAGATCTAAACTGTCAACTCGGTGGGCTCTTCTGATTGGTTGCAACACTGCCTGTAGGAGATCCTACTGGCCCACAGCATCACCATGGCAACTTACTTGAAGATACTTGCATGAGATTAGTTTGATTTCCATTTGAGCTGAAGTATTTCTGAACTTCTGGTCCATCTGTCTTTTTTATGGATGGTTGTCATTTGGTCTGTTTCTAATGAGGAGGAGTCCCATATAGATCTGATTTCACGGTTTATTGATCACTGAGGTGATTACAAGGAGGTGAATGATCAGATGGATCTTCACCGTGGAAACGTCTCTTCAGCTCTGCTGTATTATTATTATTTTTTTTAAGACTGAACAGAAAAGGGAAGTTGTCAGACATCTCCTGCTGGAGCTGCTGGGAACAAAGTGATCCAGGCAGAGTGGGAGCTGGAGCAGCTTGTCGTCTTGGTGGACCAACCGTCTCTTCCCATGTGTGTGTCTGCAGTGTGTGCTGTACCTGTGGGCTTTGAAGATCAACTACCCCGAAACCCTGTTCCTCCTCAGAGGGAACCACGAGTGCCGACATCTCACAGAGTACTTCACCTTCAAGCAGGAGTGTAAGTCCGGCCGTTCGGCTTCCACAATGAACGGCTGGATTCTCAGAGCAGTAGCACCGAGTGCTCAGTGTGTGTGTGTCTGTGTGTCCTGCAGGTAAGATAAAGTACTCTGAGCAGGTTTATGATGCCTGCATGGAGGCGTTCGACTGCCTGCCTCTGGCCGCGCTCCTCAACCAGCAGTTCCTCTGCGTGCATGGAGGCCTGAGCCCTGAAATCACCTGCTTGGACGACATACGAAAGGTGAGAAAAACCTTAGCATGATGCTAAAATATAAAACAAACAGGCTTTGGTCGTTAACAGTCATGATTTCAAGTCTTGTTGAATGCACATCTGAGGTTCTCTGTGGGACTCCTAATAACCTGACGAGTGTTTGGCAGTTCAGACCTGAGCTGCTCTGTAACGGTAGAGACTGAAGGTGCACCAATGAATCTGCCCCGATTTCATTAATTTTGGGAGATAGGTGATCGGCTGATACTTACATGTGAAGCTGGTCTTATCTTCCTCCGCAGAGGTCTAAAAATCATCCACTGTTCTCTGTCTGCTGTGAGGTTTGACCACCAGGTCATGTTTTACATCAGGTCTTTACATCAGCATAGGCGTGGAACGAGACCTTGTATTGCCCTATAAACTTGGCTGCGAGTTGCATGTCAAAACAGAGTAAAAGGAGGTTAGCCTGAGAATGGAGCCTTGAGGAACTCCATCTGATCTTTTGTGTGCTCAGATTATGATGGACCAAATAAACACAAAATAGGATTGTGCTCAACGTGGGGCAATTCCAGAAAATCTTTTTCTGATTTTCAGTGAGATCCAGTATTTGTTGACCGAACAGTTTGATACCGCAAAGGTAAAATGTAGTGGTAGTCTGAGCGTTGAGGCAGTGCCAAGAGGAAGAATGGCCATTAATTCGTCTTCAGCATCGATCTGGTCTCAGGGAAGACAGTTAGTTTTTTTTGTTGCTATTGTGGCTAAAGGTTGCTTTGCAAGATGCTAATTTCCAAATGCATAACATTGAGTCATGCTAGTGCAATGATGACCGTGACACACTAGTATGTCTCATGTTTGTTGCAAGCAGTGACTTTTTCTGTCACCCAATCAACGGACCGAGTTGTGTGACTCCAGTAGCTCTGCCCTAACCAGCCTGTTGTACAACTGAAGGGGGAAACACTAGAAATTCAGTTCTATGGTAGCTGAAGGACAACCAGATCAATGTTCAGGGACGGCCAGCAACTAGAAAACTAGTCTTGTTTGTGAGGCGCCTACAAACCTGTCTGAGCTGCAGCGGTTCCGTCAGGAGGAAGGGACCAGAGCTCCTGAAGACAAATATAACAATCCTGAAGAAAGAAACTAAAACCTCAGTGTTGTTGACTAATTAATGTTTGTGTGCAGCTGGACCGCTTCAAGGAGCCCCCTGCATTCGGGCCCATGTGTGACCTGCTGTGGTCAGACCCGGGGGAGGACTACGGCTCGGAAAAGACCCAGGAACACTTCTCCCACAACAGCGTACGAGGCTGCTCTTATTTCTACAGGTACGTCCCTCTGGCAGCCTGACACACCGTTAATCTGGTCTGATTAAAGCGCTCCCAAACAACAGCTTATCTCCAGATAAGTGACGGCTGGTTAAATCCTCCGCCACACAAATATTGGAAACAAATATTAGCATTCTCCTCTCCGTCTTAATATTTGTACTGAATCTGCCATGTTGAGACTAAACATGGGTCATGAAGGAGACGGAGCCGCTTCTGCTTTCTATTGGCTCAGAGGCAGAGAGAGAGGAGAGAAAAGTGGGAGGGGGGGTGGGGGGGGCTTCAAACTGGAGTCACTTTCAGAATGATAGAAAATAAACCACATGAGCATTAGATGATGATTCACTTCAGACCCCTGATGTGATCTTGTAACTGATGGTTGCAAGCATCAGTAATAAAGTTTAGCGGTCGCTTCAGGAAGTTCCAATGTTGCAATTGCAACTATTAATGCAGATTCTCATCATTAACAAATGTTGTGCAGAATTGCAACTGTCAAATGCAACTTTTCCGTAAATCTAACCAATCACCTCAAAGTTTTCTGTATGTGCCTTTCTGACCAATCACTGAACTTCGACTGAATTTTGACCAATCCCGTTTGTCCCCTTCTAATTGAATTTCCTGTTTCGTGTCTTGAAAGCCGAACCTGTGAGATGGAAGCATGAGTGACGCTACAGGGTAACATTTGCCTTTTTTGTAAAAACCAGTCTGAGATGTTCGGTAGGATTTACCAATATGGAGTTCCTCTTTTGCACTTTGACCTCTCCTCAGGGCAGGATTTGTTTTGTATCAAGGTACCTGCAAATGTTACTTGCACTTTAAACATTAATTCTGTTCAAATCCTGTCGTTTTGTGCAGCAATTTCTATTTTTTAGTAGGACCAGGTTATGGCAGAAATAAAACTTTCACAGAATTTGCAACTTTGACCTCGACATTTTGAAAATGGTGCGGAAAAATCTAAAATGTTATGCCACATCCATCACAAAAAAATGTCTGCTGTAATGTTGCCAATGACGAGTGGATTTGCATTAATAGTTGTGATCTCAACAGTGCAGCTTCCTGCTGGGACTGCTGGCTGCATGCAGTGTGCTGTGTGTCCTCAGAGGCCTGCAGTGGTAGAAGTGGGTTAGAAGCCCCCTCCCATGGCCCCCCTAAAGCCTTGACCTTATTAAATCCCTAATTTTAGTACTGCTACCGTCTGTGGTAATCATTTAGTTAAAGCAGCCATCTTTGCTGTCATGGCAACCGAGTTGGAGTGGAGGCGAGGCAGCAGTAACCCCGTGTTGTTTGTGCAGTTACCCGGCGGTCTGCGACTTCCTGATGAACAACAACCTGCTGTCTGTCATACGGGCTCATGAAGCTCAGGACGCAGGGTGAGTCTGGGTAACCCGTGCAGTGGGTCCATATTCTGACTGCTTGTGTTCATCCTGAAGTGTCCTGTCCTGATGTCCCGGGGACGTCTCCCCCTGTCTCTGCCCTGCAGGTATCGAATGTACAGGAAAAGTCAGACAACAGGCTTCCCGTCTTTAATTACAATTTTCTCTGCTCCCAACTACCTAGATGTGTACAATAATAAAGGTAGGAGAAGCCCACGCCGGAAACCATGGATACGGGCTGGAGACCTTGGGTCCCTAGCAACAGAACGAGGAGATGTTGACGTGTTTGTGTTTTGTCCTCAGCTGCGGTGCTGAAATATGAGAACAATGTGATGAACATCCGGCAGTTTAATTGCTCCCCCCACCCCTACTGGCTGCCCAACTTCATGGACGTCTTCACCTGGTCCCTGCCCTTTGTTGGGGAGAAAGGTCAGCCACACACACAAACAGATTGAGACCAAAACCTGTTAGAACAGGTCCAGACAACCAGAACTGTCCCTGATATTCTTCAGAGCAGCTGTTGAAGGAAGCCACAGAGGGAACTGGTTCAAAGACCCAGATGTTCATCTGACTGAGGCAGCGGCTTAAAAAGAAAAGAGAGACATTTCTTTTTTCTTTTTTATCATATCCATAAAGTCTCAAAGAAGCAGTGTTATGTAAAACTGACTTTTTAGAGCTCTACATCATGTTATAGCAAGAGTGTTGCGTTGATTTGTTGGTTCATGTTTGAGAAATTCTTTATCTCCATGGCAACCATTTAGCTGTGCTGAACACCTGGGTGGACATAGCCCCGCCTTCCGGGATGAAGCTCCTCCTCTGAGCTGCAGCTTCCGCCTCACAGAGCGACTCCCTCACTCAGCTCCTTCAGACTAGCCAGCAGTAATTAGCAAAGACCTGGTGGAGCTGAGGATCAGCTGAGCTCATTGTAGGAGCTCCTTCTCACAGCAACGCTGCTAAAACCGTTGTAGTGTTACTAGAGGAGAGATGTTTTGATGACTTTTTAAAGTTTTTAAAGAGACAGAAGCCCAATTTGAAGACGTTAAATTATGAAGTCACACATGATTTAAATCATATTTGACACGTGTAGAATTTCTATAACAACTGACGGTAATAAAGTTACTTGATTTTGAGTGGCATTACAAACACACAATACAGCCCATTTAATCACATAAATTGTTTGTTGAAGTTTATTATTTCAGAAGCATCTAAAATTATTTAACCCTCTCTGTAAGTTATGCTTTATTCCCAAAATATGTCAACTGAAATCCTAATGAGAATAATTGAGATGTTTGAGCTTTAATTAGACTCATTTACATGTAATGTCCCATTCAAATGAAATCAATTCATCATGTTAGCATCATTTTGGTTTTCAAAGTCTGTTCTCTGAACCTTTCGGGGAGTCTTAGTTTCCATGATGTGGTCAGGCATTCCTGGCTGCATCAGACGTACCTGAGACCAGGCCTGGTGCCTCAGGTTTGGACCCCAACCTGTTCTAAAAGTACCAAGGTTCCTCTCCAGCTGCTTTATTCTTCATTAGTCTCGACTTCAGGCGTCACTGATCACGTTTCCCGCCTGTGCTGCTGTAGTTTTAACCACACACTGCCACCTGCTGGTGTGTTTTCACAGTGACGGAGATGCTGGTGAACGTGCTGAACATCTGCTCCGACGACGAGCTGATGTCCGAAGGGGACGACACGTGTGAGGGTAAGAGTTTCTCTTCAGCGTCTGCTGCAGCTCACACCCTCAGCTGGAGAGTGTTAGCTTCTGTTGCTAACAGAAGCTAACACTGAACCTGCAGCTCACTGACTGAGAGCGGAGAAGATCTGGGTCCGATACACAATGGTGCCAACACACCCGAGTGTGTGCGTGTACGTGAAGGTGTGTGTGTAAGGCCTGGCATGCTGCCATGCTGACACACAGGAGGCGTTTAACACTGAATTTGATTAATCAAATATAGCGAGGCCAGATGAGGAAGTGAAACCCTGGAGGAAGTGGAGCTGTTCAACTTCCTCTCTTCCAGCTGCAGAACAACTCAGGCCGCCGCCGCCGGCACTCACACCACCTCAACGCTCTTAGAGGTTTATGAATAATTAACAGCAAAATGGATGATGCAGTAAAATGATCAGCATGGTGAGAAGCTGACAAATCACAATACTGACGAGGATGTAAATAAGGCCAACATGTTCACACATGTTACAACATGTTGTTGATCAGAGTTGGCGAGACTCTGATCAGCGGGTTTTCTTCATCTCGCTGGACGGGACATCAAGGAACGAAAGTGTTTGCGGTCGCCAGGAAAACGGCCTCAGCAGCTTTATCAGGACTTTGGTTGATGTGACAGGCTCCGCCCACTTTGTAGTTGGCACTCTGCCCAATGAGGAAAGGCCTTTCGGGTCTCCATGGCAAGCTTTTCCAACGTTAAACAAATCTGGAGAGGGACACGACCTCAGACTGACCTCTGACCTGTCAGTCAGCTTCACAACATGTTAGCAGCAAGGCGGCCTGGTATTTTCATACTTGTGTTTTATTTAAGTGCAATAAAATGATTTAGTTTCACTTTACCACATTTTCTGTTGATGGTCATAATGTCCACTGTTTAGGGCAGGGTAATAATTTGCTAATTAGTTTTGTGGCCAGAGTTGATCAGAGGATGTAGGTGTGTGTGTGTGTGTGTGTGTGTGTGGTGTGTGTGTGTGTGTGTGTGTGAACTCATCTTGATGCTCTCTCTTTGTTCAGGTGGAGCCCCTGCTGCCAGGAAGGAGGTGATCAGGAACAAGATCCGCGCCATTGGAAAGATGGCGCGCGTCTTCTCTGTGCTCAGGTGGGCCCCCACTCTTCCATGGGCCCCCGCTCTTCCACGGCCCCTCGTTGTGCTGGAGGGAGATCAGAGTGATGCTTTTGGCATCTTTCATGTCCAGCAGTTGATGTTTGGACAGAGCCGTCTCTCTCTGCTCCACTTTCCTGCAGAGATAATGACTTTGTCCGTTTCAGCACGTCCTCTTTTAACTCTGAGGAAGTGTGTCACTCTGCTTCTCATGACCCAGTTCAGTTCAGAATGAACACATGAATAACTCCCAGCAGCGCAGATCATCCATGAAAGGAGTTTTCCAAACGACGCCTGAGATAAATGCTCATCCTGCCGGTCAGCAGCTGACCTCAGGCAGACAGAGCTGCAGGCTTTTTGACCTCTGTGGCTTTCCGTTGCTGACATACTTGGATTGTTCTAAACTCTCTTCATGTTCACATGAGGACCAGAGTTGTTTCCTGGAATCCCTCCAGTGATGTGAGCAGCTCAGTGTTTCTGTTTGATGGGAAAAATAATCAAATTGCTGAAAACTTCTGATCTGCTAGGAGATGGATCTGAATGGATGTGATGGGGAACAGACTGAACTGTTGCCCTCTACTGTCCCCCGGTGGCGTTAGGCCTTACTGGCCCTGTCCAGGTGGCACTGTATTTTATTTCAGAGCATGAGAGTAAAGGGGCTGAATGGAAGAGTCAGCTGTGGGTTAAATTGTTTTGGGTTCCTGATTAAAAAAAAAAAGTAAACTCAAAAGTAAAGTTTTCAAGTCTCCCCACTAATTCTTGGTTCTCTTCAAGTCTGGACTTTGACTAGGTCATTCTAACTCATTAACACACATTGTAGCTCAGACTGTGTTGAAGATTATTGTGGAGAATACCCATTAGCGCCTTGCTAATGAATACGTTAGCAAGGCGCCGGAGCCTCCCCTTCAGAACCAGGTCAATCTGGGGTCATTCCGGGGTCATCTGGGGTCATCCGGGTGGGTCTGAAGTCTGAATCAGAGCCAGCTGTCAGTCGGTCAGATGTGTGTTTCTGTTACAGAGAGGAGAATGAGAGCGTGCTGCAGCTGAAGGGACTGACTCCCACCGGGACGCTGCCGCTGGGCGTTCTGTCTGGAGGCCGGCGCACTCTGCAGAGCGGTGAGCCTCCCAGCACACACACACACACACACACACACACACACACACACACACACATGAGAGTTAGCTACCACTAACTGCCCCTGTGCCTGTACTCACACCCTGAGACTAACTCAAGTCCCCCTGCCCCCCACCCTCCCCATCACCACACAGATTATAGACAGGAGGAGGAGGAGGAGGGGGGGGGGTTCTGTCCTGCCATCCTGAAGAGACAAACATCTGATCTAAAGCTGCAGCTTCTGATGATTCTAGTAATGGATAGATTATTGTGATTAGATGAGACGATTAATCGATCAGTCGGAGAACAAACAATGAAAACAAATGATTTTCATTGAAGCATTTCAGCTTTTTTTTCTGCACAATGTTTGAAATGCATCAACGGATTCAAATAAACAAATACTTCAGTTCATTTTTAAGTGAGAAAATCAACATTTTCTTGCCTAAAATGCATAAAGGAGAGAACTTCAGTGAACTCTCCGTCGTTTGTAGCAAAGCTTGAAAATCAGCATGTGGAAAGTTCAGGACTTTCTGCTGGACTGAACATCAAATTCAACAATAATTATAATACATATATAGTGTAGGATTGATGCAGTGTAGGTTATTATATTAAGTGATTAATGACTGGACAGCAGAAGATGCAGTTTGAACCAAGTGAAGCTAAAACTTCCATTATTTACAGACAAAGAACTTTTTCTTCTTCTTATAAATGCAAAGTGTTTCTATTTTTTGTACAGTTTTTGCTAAGTTACTGCAAAATGTCATTAGCAGTATGCTTCAGCTATGATTATTTCAGCCGTTGATCAAACTGATTGTTTTAGCCGTAGTGTTGCGCACGGAGTGCTACTAGACGCTAATAGAGTGCTTCTGCTCCGTTTCCATGGAGCCGCGCTGAGGATGGGGGCGGGGCTTAGTGTGATGTTCAGCTCCATGGTAACAGGACTGATGGATTGCATTGATAAAGTGTCTGACTGAATGCATTGATAACGTTCCCACTCTCTCTCTGTTGTTTTGGGCATGGCACTTCTACTCACGCTTACACAGCCACCGTAGAGGCAGAGGAGGCACGAGGTATGCTACCCTTTCTGTCCGTCCGTCCGTCCGTCCGTCCGTGTCCAACACTGTCTCTGTCTCTGTGGAACTCTGCCTGTGCTTCTGGAAGCTTCTCTGTCCAGACAGAAACCCTTAGAGCAGCAGCGGAGCTGGAGGGCAGAAACGGGTTCCACGTAGAACCGAGTCCAGTTCAGAACCTGAACCCCTCTGAGCCGGACCGGACCAAACCTGGACTGGACCATCCAGAGGCGACCTCTGAGCCTTCGTCTGTTTACCTGACTGAACCCACTCCAGAACCTTTTTTGCAAGGAAATTTGCAGACATAGAAGCTTGGACTTTAACTGACCCAAACGCAGCCACACCTGCTGCTGTCATTGGAGGGCGTTCATCACATCCATTATCATTTATCATAATGTTATAAGATTCTTCAATCTCCCCAAACTGTCCGTATGATTAGAATTGTTGGTTTTGCTATTTTCACCATTGAAAGTGACAAATGTGATGTTCTAGTAGAGTTACAGTGTGCAGTTAATGATCCAAATGAACTTGTTGTTTTTGGAGCTCTTGATTTCTGCGCCGTGCAGCACAGCTTAAAGTTACCTAAGAAAGAAGAAGTAGTTCTTATCGCTCAGTGACTCCTTCACTGCTGCTCCATCTCCTTTGCTTTTTGCCACTCCTCTTTACGTGTCCGTGTGGTCAGAAAGACGGAGTCGGGATCTGATCCTGCATCATGTTCCCTGGAACGCCGCGGGTTGACTCTCTCTCTACATCCGTGAAGCCTCATTTTCAGAGTTCATGTGTTACTGAGCTTTTGAGATGCTAATCAGCTGCCTCCAGTTGTAGAAACAATCGCTTGTTGCCATGGTTACACATCCCTACCGTCCAAAAGTGAGGGCAGACATCCATCCATCCAGCTGCTCGGTGTCTGGATGGATTGTGGATCTGCTCCAACATGCTGCCATGTCAGAGGTCACTGTGGGCTCAGAGAACAGAGCTGATGTTCCACTGATGTTCCACTGATGTTCCACTGGTGGACAGAGAAGCTTCCAGATGCTGCAGCAGGTTCTAACAGCACAGAGCAGCTGAATGTAAAGTTCCTGTTTAATGAAACTGACTCTCATTTCCTCCATGCTGTCTTTCTCTGCTCATGAAGTAAGTTTGTCTTTTGGTCACTTTAAAGCAGATTGTTGATGTTGATGGGCAGCAGACGTCTGAACAGCGTCTGCTTCTGGAACAGCAGCAGCAGCAGTATTATGGGATGTGCTGCAGCTGCAGCACCGACACAAACTGGAGAAACAAAATCACAAAAGTCTTTAACATTTCTTCAGCATTTTTTTTTTTCAAAACGTTCATTTTTATGTGTTTTGCTGATAAAGTTCAGCTTAGTGATTAATCACAGATAAAGACAGCTGTCTGGAGCTGACCTTTGACCTGTCGGCTCGGACCTTCCTAATAATGGCTACTGCTGATCTCAGACTGGTTCTGACTCTGCTGCCAGTACTGTGTCTGGTTCTGGTTCTGGTCCTGGTTCTCTAACAGACTGCTCCCTCCCCGCAGCCATCCAAGGCTTCAACCCTCAGCATAAGATCCAGAGCTTTGAGGAGGCTCGGGGTCTGGACCTGATCAACGAGCGGATGCCCCCCCGCCGCGACAGCAAGCAGAACGAGGGCCCCCCCTCCTTCAACAACCTGCCGGTTGGCACCGGGCCCCCCGACAAGAACGGCACCAACGCTCAGGCCTAGCTCCCTCCGGCCTCTCTTCCTCTCCTCGTTTGTCCCTCTCTGCTTCCTGTCCCTTGGCCTCCGACCTGCTGGGGGGAGGGGGGAGGGGCGAGGCGGTCCGGTCCGAGTGCTTATTTATTTTCTCATAGAGTAAATATCATAGTATGAGACTGAACCGAGGAAATCTCAAAGCGACCAGGACTGGATGCTTGCTGGTACTCCACACCACACCTCCGTGCCAGCCGTCTTTCTTTCTGTTTTGTTTTTTTTTTTGTTTTGTTTTGTTGGGTTTTTTTTACCATTGGGGGAGGGGGAAGGGGAGGGGGTGCTGCTCATTCAAATGCTGTGTTTGTCCTCACACACGCACACACACACACACACACACACACACATCCATCGATTTCTTATGCCAACAATAGTGTGACTGAGCTCTGCGGAGCAAGTATTTACATTTATACTGTATATGGATATTTTAACTGTTCCTGCTTTTCAATGTGACGCTTTTTCTTTTCGGTTTCTTTTTGTACAGCACAGAGATGTGGGAGCTAAAGGGTCATTCCGCTACGTTCTGACTCAGAAAGACCTGCTGGGGTCTGCAAGAAGTCTGGCAGTGAGATCTGATTACTAAAACTGATCATTGGAAATAAATTAGTGTTTTTATGAAATGGTGAAATCGTAATGAAATGAGTCAAACATGACTCTCCGGGAGTCGTGACGACATCGGGTCTTCCTGCAGTCCATTCCACCTTCCATCTCATGTCTGACTTCAAAATAAAGGTGGAACTTTTTAAGAACGTTTGATGGAATTTGAGGTTTGATAGGAGAGAATTATTCTAAAGAAGAACTTTGATTTAAAAAACTTGGAAACATTTTAAAAATTTAATTTAAAGGTATTAAATATTCAAGTGGGTTTACAATCTTGTAATAGCCCAAAATCTTGAAATTGATATTACACGGTAAAAATTTCAATGAAAAGCCTTTAATGAATTCAATAAATTTCTAAGAATAGTATTTTAGGAAGCTGTATACTCAATCAGATCGTAAAAAGTTTTATTAATCTCTGAGGCTGAATAATCTAACAGTAAACGGAGAAAAACGACTTGCATCCTAACATGAGGAGTTCAGGGTTTCCTGTTAAATGATATTTGATCTTATGTGGCTAAAAACCAAAGTTTTAAACCAAACCGATCTGAAAGCGACGATCCGGTCCCAGTTGGCATGAAGCGAAGCTGGACAGGCTGTAGTGGGATTCTGGAGGGATTGAGGGGTCCGGGGGGGTCTGAGCCTCACCTCACCTCTCTGAGCGTCGGTTTTTTTTTCATTACAGATAAATTTAATTTTTTTTTTTTGTTCATGTACTGCAAGGCCTCTCATTTATGTAGACGTTTCACTCCATTCAATAAAAAAACTGAAAAAATCCATCTTGTGTGCGAATTTTCTGTTTCTACCTGCGACCCTCGTGTCTCCTAGCAACACGGAGCCCCTGCGCCGCAGCTGGCGGAAGGTCACCATGGTGAAACCTTGGACAGTGCGGGGGCGTTTCAATGCTCCAGACTGATCACCGTCTGGAAACCGTGGCAACCACACACATACTGGGAACATCAGATCTGTGTGTGGATCAGAAAGTGCATCCAGATCGTTGTGCTGTGCCTGTTACAAGTTTGAAGGTAACGGGTTCTAAATTACGTGTCAAACTTGAGGCCCGCGGGCCGGATGCGGGCCGCCATAACTACAGATGTGGCCATCTGGGCTCTAAACGGACTAAACCTTCAAGTTAACTTATTCTCTTTAATATAATTTCATCAGTCAAATCAAAGCAGTTTTTATCCAACTTCTATCAATGTCAAAAATGTTCAATAATTTCATGGACTCATGGAATTCAGAGGCAGCTGCTTATTATTGTAACAGTTTGATTTCTTGTTTTATCAATACGTTCAGCCACAACCAGCTGAGGACATTTCTGATCACATCTGTTTTCTAGACCGTCATCGTTTCATCCTGCTAGAATTGGTTTTTCAAAGAGATGTGAATCCAAAGACGACATTAAATAGTGTGTTTTTTCTTTTAAGTTTGGATAACTACGGCTTACAACTAATGGAAACCTATACTTCATTATATTACAAATTACAACATTGCATAAAGATCTTTAAAACACAAATGTTGTGGTCTATGCAGTCAGGTAACCCGTTCATGTCCTGTTGAGGATGTTCTGCACTGTAAAAAAAATAAATATGCTCTGCAGAAATATAAAAGACAGAAAATGCAGAAGCTTTGAACATAACCGTCTGACGTCTGTGATAGGATTTGTGAAGAAGACTCACCAAGGAACTGATCTGAGTTCAGCTAATGACCTGGACACAGAATTAAAGAAAGGACACTAAAACAAGTTTTCAGTTCAACAGATTTATTTGAGTCATATGACACAAACTGAGCACAGTGTCCTTTACTGGTACCAGTGACACCCTAATGAGCAAAAACCGCCCCTTTAATGTGGTTAATGGGAACATCAGTGCTCATTGAAAAAAGGACTATAGTCTCCAACAAAAATGGTTCACAGTAAAAACACAATCTATAAATAAAGCTGCCTGAAATAAATAAATTCACAATCGGCTACTGAACGAGGTGGAGTCTCCTTCAGTCGGCCGTCATTCAAGTTATAGAGCAGGAAGCTGTCAAGAGTTGGATCAGGAAGAGACTGGACTGGTACCATGAAGCTGCTTCCAGTTTCATGTGAGTTCAAACAGGCAGTTTAAATCTTAGATTGCTCTCTTTCGGATTGCCTGTGAACTACAACGTGGCAGAAAGTCTTAATATTACAACTAAACTGCAAGTAGATTTCCACCCATTTCCTGTTCCCTTTCAAACTGTGACCCAGTTCAGTTCTATGGTTCAGTTCTGATCTCAGCTTGGATGACGAGAGACACTGACCTGGTGAGATAATGTGAGCGTTTGGTAAAAAAAAAAAAAAAAAAACAATGAAAAAAGAAAGCATTTAGGTAAGGTTGCTGAGGGATAACTGAACATGGTCAGTGACCTTGAATGAGTCCTTGTCTGTGAAACTTTTCTTCCACTTCCAGCGTTCACTTTAGAGCAACGAAAGAATCTTCTTTTATTGTTTCTCAAGCATTTTAGTTACTTTACTCACAAAACATTCAGGGACATTTGCTCAACTTTCTAACCCTTCCTGAAAATGTTCTTCTAACCTTCTTACCTTGTATTACGTTGTTTTTATTCAGAGAGAAAAAAAAATCTTCCTTTTCTAAAGTTGGGTCTTTAATGGTTTAACTTTGGACAACAAGTCAGTTTGTTTTAATGTGTCAATGTTTGGGATTAGGCTGACTACAGAATATTGTCTTTAGCTTTAGGGTCATGCATTTAACACTGTTACCACCTACCACTACTATTAATAATAATAATAATAGTTAAGGTCAAATTAAAGCATACTTAATTGAAGTACCAGTCAGGGTGGCCCACTGATGTTCTGGGTGTCACAGTAGTCCAATTGATTTTGGTCATTTCTAACTGTATGATAAAACTCCACAAGGTTCTCCTTGTATCTATGTGCATCAGGCTTCATCTGAATATTACTGACTTCAATTCAGAAGCCGAGTTAAAGAAAGAAGCAGGGCTGGGGGAGGTGCTCACATGTTAAAGCAGCTGGCTCAGTGAACCCACCGGAGCAGGAATCTCTCCGAAACATCTAGAAGTTAAAGAAGCTCACCAACAAAAAACTAAACTTTTGGATCTTAGGATTGTTAGTAATACAACAGAAGCTCATTATTAGTAAGTTTTCTTTACGAGTAAATGCATTCACATGCTAGTTTTGCTTTTTTTTTTTTTCCCCTCCTGTTTTTTAAAGTGTGACAACCAGAAAGAGCTAAAACCTGAAAATATATGGTAATGAAAGTGATTAGAATATTGTGGTAACATTTCAATATCAATAAATAAATGGACTGGTTCCTGTGTAAAAAAGAAAAAAGAAAAAATCTGACATTTGTGGAATTTTTCTATAAAGTTATGATTTGTGGTTCTGATTTATAAACCCATCACTTGGAGAACAGTCACCTCTCCACATCTAGTACAGTTCAACCGGCTTGTTACTACATTTCTGAACAATATTTTATGACAGACTCACAGTTCTGAGACGCCATTCGTGTATTGTGCAGAAGTCATATAAGTTTATACTCAATACAGCTTATCCATATGATAATTTGACTTGATCTCATGTTACATTATGCAGACTCTCAGTTTGTACTGAAGAGTCTCTTTCAGTTTGCTGAATCTTCAAAGTCGTTCCAACAGGCTGGCAGATTAAGCAACTTTCTCATCAGTTCAGCTCATAATCATTGTGGTGTTACTGACTTTAGGTCGTTGCACATCATCCTAAGACGGTCAGATATTCATTAAGTATGGAAAAAAACTAAACGTTTATACAACTTCTTCCTTTCACAGTATCATTCTTCCTCCTAACACACTCTATACAACACATTTCCTTTATAGACAAGAAAGGTCTATAAATGTTCATTTGTTCACGTTTTGACCAATGAAAAACTGGACTGCCAACATACATGGCAAAATAAGAACGTAATGCCAGCTCAAGCATCTGCAGGAAGACGTTAAGCTGCCTCTCCAGGCGTGAAAAACCCGATACTCTTAAAGTACCATTTTAGAAATAACTGACACAGTTAGAATAATGGGGAAGGAAAGAACGTCTAACACACAATCCTCCATCCTCCTCTGGATGGAGGCAGAGGAGGTTTAACAGACTGAGGGAGTGCAGTAGGAAGCAGCTACTGGTCAGCAGTCGGCCTCTTTTGAACCAACAGATTAGCAGCAGCTTCACGGTACCAGGAAACCTGAGTTCCTCCTAAAGATAACGGCTGATCTCACTTCAAGATGGTGACCTCTGGAAGTGTAACTCTGAGACTAAATGTCAGATTAACAGTGGTGGTGATGATGACGATGATGATGATGGTGGAGGATATATGATAGGAATGGTTTGCAAGCAAGGGTGGTTATAAGTGCAGTTCTGGTAACATGTTAGAGCATGGCGTACGTTTAGATCTGAGCAGAACTGAGCAGAGTTCTGATCCAGTCTTCCAAGGAGGAGGGGCTGATAGTGGTGAGGAGATCTGCTGATTGGATAGCTGACATTATGGCCTGTTCTTTGGCTCCTCCTCCTTGCAGAGGAGAGGCTTCATCAAGTATTGGTTAGTAATTAGGTCACTTCCTGTTAGAAAAGTGAGGCTTTTTTCTTCAGTTCGTTTCGTCTCCATAACGACAGGCGGTCAAATTCGCCGATGGGCATCCCGAACACCTCCTGGAACTCCTCCTGGGAGAGATGCCTCTGTCAGGACAGGAAGGGCCCAAAGTTGGTTAAGTGCCTTCAGCTAGCGGACGAGCAGGACAAGCTTTAACCCACATCCAAACCTTTAGCCCTGGAGGCCAAGACTGGTCAGTTTAAACTATTAGGGGCTCACTAAATTCATTCATTTAAAAATAGCAAAAATGTGTTTTATCTGCGCAACAATAAACAACATTTTTTATGAAATCTGTATATCATTAAAGAGCCACAACTTTAAATGGACTCTGGACTGTTGCCTGAAATCTGGAAACGGACAGTTTCCAAATCACCTGGCTCATCAGTTGTTTTCTATTTTGTTTGCAAATTTTATTTTTATCTTTTACTATTCCCGAACAAAATCACCTCGAGGGCCACAAATGGCCCCGGGGCCACACTTTGAACACCCCTGTCATAGCGCTTGATTCATTTTATTTTGTTTTCACAAGCTAAGCTGCCACCAGCAGGCAGATGCTCACCTCCAGCCGGGTCCGGTCCACTCCAGGGGGCAGCTTACAGCGCCCTCTGTGGGTCACAATCAGGGCTTCATATGGATAAATCTGAACAAAGAGCAGAAGATTCAGCCGGTCATTTCCTTTTCTTTAATACACTCAAAATGGAAGCATAACATGGCTGAAGCTAAACCTCAGAGTGTTTTAATGGGATTTATTCTGCGTCATGGTTGAATCCACTTCAGGAGAGTATGGAGAGGCATTAAAGCTGCAGGATGTAACTTTTATAAAACACTCAACTTTTCACATATTTGTGAAAACTGTCACCACAGTGTAATATGAGACAATCAAGTTGTGAAAAATATCTCCTCCACCTCCTCCCTGATCGACTACTACTGTCTGAAGAAGTGCACCTCTCGGTCAGACACAACCAATCACAGCCAGGAGGAGGGCCTTAGTGATGTCAATCAAGCTCATGTACTCGCTGCTCAATTTGCTAATGCTGGAGAGACAACTCACCATTACAAGAGGTTTATCCACTATCAGCAGTGGCTATGCTAAATGGCCTGAGCTGTAGCCTAGCAGAGAGCAGGGGGGAGGATCTGAGCAGAGAGTAAATGAGGGTGATTGACAGCACTAAGACTCGACTCCTGGCTCTGATTGGTTGTGTCTGACCGAGAGGTGTATTTCTGCAAATGGCAGAAGAACAACTAGACGGAGGTGGAGGAGTTGGTTCTTTTTCATAGATTATGTTTCATATTGTGCTGAGAAGACATGGTGACAGTTTTAACAAATATGTAAAGAAAATACATTGTTTATAAAAGTTGTTTGAAGATTGTTTGCATGTGGAGGAAGGTGATCTGCTCAAAGGAGACTTGAGCACCATCCTCACTATGAAACATGATAGAGGCAGTATCATGCTGTGGGGATGCTTTTAATCAGCAGAAACAGGGAAGCTGGCCAGAGCTGGTGGACAGATGGATGGACATCCAGAAGAACTCCTAGTAGAGGAGGTACTCACATGATAGTCTTATGTTAGGATGGGCTAGTCAAAGTCCACATCTAGATCCAGCCTGCAGTCTGCGCTGTGGCAGGACTGGAACGTTAATATTCACAGACACTCTCCAAATCTCAGTGGAATAAGTTCATGTTTGCAGCCTGATGACATTGTTAAACCTTTTTGTGCTGCATGTTTATGTGCATTTCCAAAGAACTGAACTCAAAGCATTGATGTGTAAAGGAAATACGTTTTGTACTTTTTGTTTCTTAGAAGGCAGTGAAATCTTACATATCCATCTTCTCAGTTATTGAATTTCATTCCACCAATCACCCAATAATCGGTTTCCTGTTTCTCCTAATTGCTGCTAAAGTGACTTTACATCTTAAAATGTAAAAGCTTTAATAATAGGCTATTAAAAGCCTTAATAGCCCTATTGGACAGGGTTATTGGACAGGACACACCCGGTCCAACAGCTGCTCTGAGATCAGTGTTCATGAACACAAACCCAGAGGCTGGTCTGGATTTAACCCTTCAGCAGGTCTCACCTTCTGCTCCAGGATGCTCGGCAGGGAGTTCCCTCTATCCATGCGATCTCTCCGGCTCTCTCCATTCTACACACACACACACACACACACACACACACACACACACACACACACACACACACACACACACACACATTTCAGACACACCCTGTCCAATAGCTGCTCAATTGTAAGCTGCACAAAGAGCATGGCAGAGGAAGCTGAGCAGAGTCACACTGTTAGATTCCTGTTAGCTCCTGAAGCAGCTAACGCTAAATGTTAGCTGCAGTTTCCTGCAGCTAACATTTAGCGTTAGCTGCAGACTGAATGTTGCATCTCCAGACTGAATGTTGCATCTCCAGTTTCACCTCACAGAAACATCAAGTTTAATGTTTCATAAACCAGATGTTTCATATCATCATTTGAATGTAAAAGAACGACTGATTGTGCTGCTACACAAAAAATAAGCTAAGTAGGGCTGCAAGTAACAATTATTTTAGTAATCCACTGATTTATCAATTATTCTGTTGATTGATTATTCTGACACTCAGTCAGAGAAAAACTTGTCACATTCTGTAGATTTTTTATTTAATCGCTTACGCATATGTTATGCCATATTAAAAATACATTTAAAGATGCAAATAATCCACCTAATGCAATAACAGAATTCCTTTAGCATCGCTTGATCATTTGTAGCAAACGATGCATCTGCAGCTAAAGAAATGCTTTGACCATCAACATGTGAAGCTCCGGCCTTTCTACTGGACACAGTGTAGGACTGGTCTGATGATTATTTTATTAACTAATTACTAACTGGATAATAAAATGTGCTTGATAGGAGATTTTTTTTTTCTTACAGAATTTGACCCAAGTGAAACTAAAACTGACACTTGAGGAGTTCTGGATGGAACATATTTATTGAAAAAGAAGTTTTTGTGGAATGTATGTATTTTTGTTCAGTTTTGATTTATTTACTGTTGTGTTCTTTCAGGAAATGGAAACATTTTTAGAGTCTGCACACTCCAGCTAATGATTAATCCATTACTTAATTAGTTGACGGTTATTTCAACAATCAATAATCATCATAATTAATCTGATTAATCCAATGAATTGCTTCAGCCTAAAATAAAAACATTTCTTAGACAGATTTTTCTCTTGACATGAGAGACAGAAAACCAGAAAGCTGGGAAAGAACTGAAAACCTAGAGATATAACAGTAAATAAATGACTCGATTAGAAAAAAAAATAGTGGCTGAAAAGTTGAACTGAAGCAACAAATAAATGTACTTTTATACAGCAGATAAACGAGCATCTTAACAGTAAAGAGTTGTTTCTTTTAGCTTAAGCACTCTCTCATACTCCATCCATTAAAAGCTGGCCAAATGGGGTTCTGACTGGTTCAGAAGTGGCTCTGAAACAATGGTGTGAAAAGATTGGTGCAGCGGGTCAGCAGCAGGACGTTGACATGGCCATGCACATAAGCACACACATGAAAACACACACTTACCTGAGCAGCTGCAGGACAACAGGACAGAAGGAGAAAGGACACAGAGAGGTTGAGAACAGGAAGTCATCATCACAGAGTTTCATCAGGACTAGAAGTGTCCCTGAAACTTCCCATGTAAATATAGATCCTTGCAAAAGTATTCACACCCCATATATAGTATGGATATGTTCCAACCACTAATAATCTAATATGAGCCAGTATAGAGCTGGGATGCAGAAGGGATCTGTGCATGGTTTATAAACCTTGTTAAAGTTTATGGTTCAAAGGTTAGCTACTACTTTTGCTGCTGTAACAACACCAACAGGAGAACACGTATAAAGTGGCTATACATACATTTGATTACATAGCTACATAATTTTAATGCAATTAATTGTAATTTTTCTATTTACATGCTTAAGTCCACAGCAGGAAATTTTGTATTTGCTTCTGATATGTTTAAATCTAATTAACAAGCAACATCCACAAACAGCAGCAATGGACGACAAAGAGGTTTCTCTCTGTCCACTGCGGGTCCATTTCTGCGTCTAAACGTTCTTATTGGACTGCTGTTGTGTTGAGGTTGTGCTAAAAGGCTCCCACCTGGCCGTCCTTTATCTCCGTCTGTAGAAAACTCTGCCGACTGCATCTAAGGACAGCAGAGCAAGAAGCATTCAGGATACCAGGAGCAAACATGAAGGCTGATGTCTGACGCTGCCAGCCTGAAAGCCAGCGGCAACACTCACCCTGGTCAGGGCGGAGCGGGACGGAGACTTTGATGCACTCGCTGACACACCTGCTGAGGAGAGGGAAACAAAGCGGGGTCTGATCGGTTCTTCATCTGGAGCGGAGACGTGTGAGGCAACCGATGGACTCACTGCTGTGCATGTGTGTTCTGTCTGGCAGAGACTGTGTCTTCCTCCTGATGTGAACGCTTTTCTCCTTCTCCTCCTTCAGGATCAGGCGGCCCAGGTTGGACTTGATCTGCAGACAGAACACGGCTGATGGAGGAGGAAGAGCAGAACACTTCCAGCACTGCTCACAAGTTTACATACATGCTGCTATTTTCCAGGGTTATTATTCAGCAGCCTGGATTCAACATTTTTCAACATTTCTTTGAGGCATAAGCTGGAAGTTATTGGGGTTTTTCACTCATCCAAGTGAAAATTATGCATACAGGCTGAAACATGCAATTGTAGTAGTGTCTCTTTTTTTCCCTTCAGTTCATCAAACTGTTCCCAGAATCCTTTGAGAGAATCTTGGCCACTAAAGGTGAGCATCCAGCCAACACCTAACAAACTGTATGACATGCATGACATTTCTAACAGGTTATCCTACCAAACACTGCATCATAGCTGTCCTTTGAAATATTAACAGTGCACACACTAATACTTCAATTATGTTTGTAATACAATGCATACTGCTGAAAATAAAAATAAAAAATTCTTCCAAACATTAGAACTGCTTATGCAGGTAAAGTTGCCATTGACTGTTTCTGGTTTCACAAAAGGCCAGAGTAGTTTAAAAAGTTGTTTTCTCATCATTTTGTAAAAGCTTTTTACATCTATTCGGGTTATATTAGATATTAAATATTATTATATCTGATACTAAGATCGGTTTGACATCTCAAAAGAATTTCAGCATGGCAAGAGAGCCAAAACAGTCAATACTTTTTATGTCACTATATCTTTCACAGTGAAAGTTTCTACCTAAATGCTGTTTTTACGAGTTATCATTTGCTCTACATTGATTCTCCAATTGTAAAAAACAAAAACACAAACAAAAAAATCAGGTCTAATGAATCAACTTAAAGTGATGTAAACAGTCAGGATGGGGTCCAGACCTTCTCCAGCTCCTGCTCCTGCTCCTGCTCTTCTTCTGTCACGTCTTCAAACTCATCTTCTTCCTGAAGTTTCTTCTTCCTCCACTCGATCTCTGTGAAGGTCATCGTTGTTAAAAATGCCCACCATGAGTGGGAATGATAAGTGTAGGAATGATAAGTGTGTATTGTGTGTGTTACCCATAGCGGCCAGTGAAGGTGGGCAGGGCCAGTACTCTGTCTCAATCTTGGAGGGCTGGTTGGGGTCTGGAGGCTGGGCGGCGGGGAACTTGGCAGACTGAATGACCCCGCTGCCCTCTGACAGTTTGTTAATGTCTGTGGGGCAAAGAAGGGAAGTAGCTGAGTGACAACAGTAGCAACAGCAAGCGCTTCATAGAAAAGAGAAAGACAGAAACAAGAGCTCACCCTGCTTGTAGTTGGGAGGCTTCCTGTAGATGTTGGAGCCGTTATCTGGAAGTTCAAGAGAAGAACAACAGATTCTGTTATCAGATTTATCATATTTACAGTCTGTGGCAGCGGGAGTGTTTGATCAACACCACACACATATCAGTAAGAACTGCTAAACAAATATTAAATTGTTAAAACAACAACATATAATTCATTTATTGAGCTCTACCTAGAAAAAAAAGTCATCACTGAATTTACTAATACTGTGTTTAGTGTTTAGCTTGAGTTGGGTTAACTTTAGAGTTGTGGTGGGAAGTTGCTGCAATGCCCCATAGTGGATGACAGAGGAACTGCATGCTCAAAAAAAACATAAATAAATAAAAAGGCTGTTTAAATGTAAGATTTAAATTTCCAGGATCAAAGAAGACACCATGTCCTTCCAATATGTATTTGTTGCTTTTACAGTTTGATACCTCATGCTAGCATTTTAATGAGTATTGAGGGGTTTAATCGATATACAGATTCATCCCTTTCTACCAATGCATGACCATGGACCTGATTCAACATGACTCGACTTGATGGCTCACTGGGTTGCTGGACCCAACAACTTGAAGTTGAAGTTATACCAGTTATGTCAGGTTGTCTTTCCTTCAGTGTGGGGGATAATATATCCTTTACCAAACACACTACTGCAGACGTTCTCTGGATGGAGCCAGAAAGGAATCCAGAAAATAGCCACATTTATTATGTGTGTGCGAGTGTGTTTGTGTAGCACTAGCTACCTGGTCGATGGAAATGCTGCAGGCTGGTGCTTATCTTGCGACCTGCATGCAGTTGCAGCGTGGATCCTCCAGGGGAGCCACTGTCGCTCTCTGCTCTGCGACCTTTCACCTGAACAGGAAGCAGGAATAAGATTAAACACTTTGGTTTTCTCCACTGTTGCAGGAAGCAATATTGAGAAGGATCTCGCTGCAGCAATATCCATGGGACGGCTACAGTACAATACTACAGATGTATTCTGGGCAATTAAAAGCAAAAAGTGTCCAACACTTTGACACAAAACTCAGACCTGTTTACACTGGTTTATGGTGTTTTTAATTCAGTCACAAATTATTTGTGGTGGAATTTGTTCAAAAGTCTTGTGGAAATCTCAACACATTCCTGTGAGAATGATGCTCAGCTCCAAAACAAAAGTGCTGTTATACGTTGCCGTAACAGTTACTATGGACAGAAGAGTTCTATTGATGGAAACATAAGTCATGTTTTCCCACTTGCTTCAGTTCCTCCAGGCAAGCTGCAAATCAGTGTCACATTTCTTTATGAGAAACACAAAGCAGCGATTGATGCTGAAGAATCTGATGAAAAAAATATGAACGAGTGAAACGACCAAACAGCTGAGGGCAAGACCTTCAAGTGAGGCGTGGGACAATCAGAACGGTCTCCAGAGGGTCATCGACTGTGTGAAACATCACAAAATGACCAAAACAGAATTTGACCAAAACACTCATTTACATGCAGCAAGACTGAATGCAGCAGGAGTTACAGAGGCACAGAATCCAGACAACCAAGAAGTAATCTGTCAAAATTCAGCTTCTACAAACAAATGATAAAAATGTCAATTTACTAGAAAACAATAAGATATTTAAAAAGCAGCCCACCACCCCAAAAAAACATATTCACGTTGTAACCTATTTAGCTGATAAGGCTAAAATAAAGCCAAATATTTATTTGTTTGGAGGTTTCTTGGAGACAAACAGAAAAAAATAAAGTCCTGAAGGATGCCACATGTTGACTGTGCAGTACTATAAGCTAATGCTACAGCAACTTAAAAGGTCAATAAAGCTGCATCTGCAACAGTAAAGCACTTAGCCTCCCAGATGACACAAGCTAAAGCTAACACTAATGCTACCTGTTTAGCTTCATGGACACGGAGAGCTATTATGGTCATCTAACTGTCAGTTTGTGCTCCCATGTCAGGATGTGCTTCTTACTTGCAAAGTTCTGAACCACACTGTGCTCCGATCTACTGTGGTACCAACTACTGAAGGAAAATCTTAATGAGCCAACAGCTCCAGCAGATCCTAAACACTGAAGCAACAAAAGAAACCAGTAACCCCTCTGCTAATCCAAAAAAAATAAACATGAAACATTTCCTGTTTCATGAGAAAGTTTCAAGAGAAAGTAATGTTTCTCTTTGAAATTCTACGATAGGTTTGTCTTCAAATCAAAACCAGGAGGCTCTACTGTCATGCATCAGATATGCATGACATTAGAGAACATCTGAGACACCATCCAGCAAGAAAATATTCCTGGAGTGGATCAGAAATACTAAGACAGTGTTTATGGTAACATATTAAAGCAGAGGAGAAGCAGGAAATGTTATTGAAGTACAATCTGCTGCACAGGATGTACCACTGGCAACAGGTTGACATCAGGAAATTAAACTTATGGGTAGAGAATGCCCAAACAGCTCCAATAAAACAAACAGCTAGCACACTGTGCAGAAACTTGAATATCTCTGTGTGGATATTATTCTAAATATTTTATGTATATGTGCAAAATGTGGTGCCATAGTTGTCTTGCAACAAAATAGTTGTCCTGGACTTGAATCAAAGTTGGGGCCTTGCTGTATGTTCTCGTGGACACATTCATTTTTTCTAAGAATTCCAGCTTTTCAAAAACATGCACTACAATAAATGATCACTGGGAGCATTTATGGTTTTCTGTCTGGAGTTGAACTGTCCAAGGTGTATCCTGCCTCTCACCCATTGACTTCTCAAGGCAGAAAACAGTGATGAACAAAAAAGTTACAATTCAAGACTTAATCTGAAGCAAACACATCAGAGGAAGACATAAACTGTAGCATCCAATCAGCTTGTAGCAGATCCTACCTCAGGAGACCTGGAGGGAGACATGGCAGGAGGGGACAGAGAGCGCTGCAAAGACAAAAAGATAACCACTTAATGGTTGAGTACTCTGGTATGGAGACCTAATTCTCCAAACCTGTGGAAACATTAACAGTATAGAGCAGTCTAAGTGTTCTTGTGCATGCAAGGTTAACAGATCTCCCAGCTACCCATGTAATGGTGTGTGTGTGTGCGTGTGTGTGTGTGTGTATGTACCTCTCTGCGCGGCGGGTCGAGTGGTGAGAAGGTCAGGTGGGGCTGATAGGTCATCAGGTCAGGCCTTTCCACCTGCAGGATGGCTTTATCTCTGGGCAGTGCCGCAAGGTCTTTGTAGCCAACCATCTGGTCATTCAGACGAGCCTGAACACACACATGCACACACACAGAGTATATCACTGCTAGCAAGAGGAGTGTGTTGCAGACAGAGGATAGAGGAATTTCAGCAACAACAGCAATTTGCATGCGAGTGGCTTTGGAGAACACTCGGTCTGCAGCATACAGTCTCTGGACAGACTCAGGTAGGCTATGAAGCATTTCTTATCATAAAACCCAGAACTAAGCTTGAAGTTGCATCACTCAGATCCTGCACACAGAGGAAAACTAACAGAGATGTCAACTTTTCCAAATCAAAGAAGGAACACGTCTGTGTTGTATTTACCATGATGCCAGTGGCAGGAGACCCCGGAGCACTCGGGCCCCTAGATGATGGAAGGTTAACAGGAGTTACACGTTCCTCCACCTGCGAGAACAGTCAGAAACATTCAGATGTTTCAACTGGTTCCAAACTCACAAGTCCCAAACATTTTTTTCCCCCTTTTAACTGTTACTGATGATAGAGGAAGATGAATTACCTTTTGCATGGCTGTAGAGAGACTGCCCTTCTGATCAGTTAAACCAGCTGGGGGAGGACAGGAGGACGGACACAGAGTCAGTGACATCTTCCCTTTCACCCAACATGTCACCAGAGCCTGGCATTTTAGCATGAATGAGTTCTGGACTGACTCATCTGGATCCTGATTCTGAGTGAGAAGCATATTAATGACGTTTCCTTCCCACAGCTGAACATCGTGAAGGGTGAGATTTTAAAAAGCTCTCTGCTCTTCTCCAACAGCAAAAAAGGCTTTTAACCAAAAACAGGAAGCAACATAGAGACACGGTTACTTGAAACCATCTGTGCTAGAAGAATGCGTTCACATGTAAGACACCATGTGTTCATGACAAAGACTGATTGAAAGGTTTGCTGACTAGCAGAATATCCATGTTTGATTCCTTCCCTTATAATTTGTCAGGGAGAAAGAGAAAAATGGTGGAAGAAGGGTTAACATTTTATACCAGCTGAACATCACATTGGACAACTTCCGGAACTACCAAACATGTTTCAACCAGTACAAGCGTCAACTCTATCCTGGTCACTGCTGTCCTAATAATCTCATCTCACTTCAGTGGTCAGCCTGGGTTTTCTCCCATTGACTTGGATTCTTCCAGAAGAATTTCGACTGGGCCAATCAGTGAACAGAAGAAATTGAGACGAACAATGACGTTGCTTTTCTGGATTGTTTTATAATTGCAGTCCGCCTGTAGTTTTAGCAATGGCAGTGGAGAAAGTGAACAAAGCTGTTCAGTCCATGTTGCACAAACAATGAATTCACATTAACAGCCTCGTTCAGATCAGATATTCTCTCTTAGCAGTGGAGGATGGCTATTTACAACACAGGCAATTTCCGGTGCCGTCAATCTGGCGTATTACATCTGTACCATTTAGTGGTGGTGGTAGTCTCCACTGCTTCAGGTTTTAATCAGGCATCAGAATATTGGTTTTGTATCAGAACTGAGCATGTTAATTGCAAGTATTGCCAGTGCATTCACCTGGATTCAAGGTCTTTGCTAATGGCTGGTTCACATAGAAAGATTTTGAAATTTTCGGCCAATTTTGGTGGCATCAAGAGGCCGTGCTGCTGCATCAATGGTAGAGGAGCAATTCACTGGGATGTAATGTTCCATTTCTGGTGGAAAGTGGGTGGTATAAAGCAGACAATTTGTCTAGGATGGAAAAAAACTTAAACATAGCATTTTTAATGATTATTTTAAATCTGACAAAGGTCAGTTTTTCATAAAATCAACCAGTTAATGTTTTATTCTCAACACTGGCAGCAGGTGTCATTTTGTTATTTACACTTTGCAATTCTGTACTTCTGCAGCTTGGCTCATTTTGTACATGATCAGACCAGTAGTTCATAAATCATTTTCTAGAATCTTTTTACATGAATTGTAAGTTTATTTCACTGTGGGGGAGTCGCCGTTTGAGTCCTGCCACATGCTGTGACGTGTCTCTGATGACAGATGATGTTGACAAAACCTAATAGGACAAAATATGACGTGTGTGTGTTTAGTTTCTTATAAGTAAAACACTGAAGTGTTGCTCTGTTGATTTAAAGTTTCAACAGTATTTCCTGTAATCTTGTCACAAACCCATCCATAAGTCATTGCTAAAAGCCTTGCTAGGCAGCATTAATGGATGCTGTGCTCCATCTGAGCTGTGTTACAGAACCAGCGCTCCAGTTTCAAACCTTCATCCTCACATGGACAGTTTGTCCCTGAGGTGAACGAGGACATGATGTGGCAAGGAGGCTGAGACACCATTGAGTCAGTTTCAGGGCTGGCTGTTATCCGAGCTTCCTCTAGGGACAGCTCAGGGATGCGGGGGGAGGCTGCAGTAACTACACCTTATATGTTAAGAACATGAGGGCCTGTCTGCTAATGCTTCGCCGGGAGGTTAAAGCTTCCAGACTTCCTGTGAAGCAGCTTTTTTTTCATTTGCCTCCCTCCTCCCCTCCTGTTTATCAGCTCCTCCAGCCGGGCCAACGCCCAGGCGCTCCTCAACTGTTACTGCTGTGGTTACACTCCTCCCTCCAGAGGGACGACGGCACACAGCCAGCAGCAACCGGCAGCTCATGTCTGCAGCCCAAAGCTGCTGAGGTATCAGCCAGAGAGGAGCTCCCTGCCGGCCTCACCTGAACCCGACCTGAGCAGACTGGGAAGCAGCTTTCACCAGACACTGTCTGTCCAAAATACACTTCATGGTGAACAAACACATCCATAAACAAACACAATACCAGGAGAAGAAGAGCTGGAGGAGGAAAGAAACAAAAGGTGTGTTTGATGCTAAGGAGGTCATTTGACTGTTGGAGTAGGAATTCATCTCAAACTGTTGGATTAAAGTGAAACTCTCAATGCTAGCTCAAGTTAGCATAGAAATGAAAACAATTAGCTTCTGTGCAGAGCTGGAACGATTAACTGCATTAAATATGGATTGATATTTGAAATAATCATTAATTAATTTAGTAATCAAGTAATCATTAACTGAAACACTCTTTTGCTGAAAAAATAACACTCAGAGCAGTAATTAAGCCAAAACTATACTAAAAACATCTACATTGTGCAACTGAGTTAAAAAAAGGAAAAAAAAAAAACCCCAAAACCTTTGTGTGTAAATGTCTTCTGAACTCATTAATTGGGAGTTTTAGCTTTGCCTGGTTCAAGTTCTGAAGAAAAAAGAAACACCTTTTCCTCTCTAGTTATTAATCAGTTAATCAAAAATAACAAATAAAAAAAATCACCAGGTCAGCTCCACATGTTAACTTCAGAAGAAATGTTTTAGCTGCAGATCCATCCTCTGTTACAAATGATCAAGTGTTCACTAAAGGAATGCTGTTAATGCATTTTAGGCAATAAAATGTTGATTTTGTTGCTTAAAAAAGGAATTTGTTTATTTGCTTATTTTAATGTATTTCTATTATACACAAAAAGGATAAGTGGTTGAATGAAAAATCTGTGGAATGTGCCATTTTTTTAGTCCAATTAATCAATTAATTGTCAGAACAATTGACAGAATAATCGATTACTAAAGTAATTGTAGGCTGCAGGCAGCCCCAATTGTGTGTCAGAACATCACATCTGTAAGCATCAGTAACACACAGATCCCAGCTGCTCTTATGTGGGTTGGGATCTTTCTCCTCCGTTTGTTTTCTGTGGGTAACTTTTTCAAAATGTTTTATTACATTTTTTTTTTATCTGTGTATGTGACGGCACTTCTAGTAGCACTGGAGCTTTGCAGAAAGGAGGTTCTAGGTTCGAATCCCAGCCTGGGGTCTTTCAGCATGGAGTTCACATGTTCTCACTGTGCATGTGTGTGTTCTTCCTGGGTACTCTGGTTTCCACCGACAGGAAACGGTCAAAAACATCCATGTATGACTTAGAATCTTTAAACTTCCCTTAAGTGCGAGGTGCATGGCTGCATTGCCCTGTGATGGACTGGCAATCTGTCCAGGGTGAACCCCGCCCTTGGCTCCATGACTGCTGGATAGGCCCATTAGGTTTTGCTTGTTGCCTTTTTTAGTTTTAGTTCTTTTTCTATGTGTTGTCACTTCCTGTGTACCGTCATTGCGCCTCCTTGTGTTTGGTGGTTTAGTTCTGTGCCGGCTTCTCTCTCTTTGGGCCTCTTTGAACATTGCAAAGCAGAAGATTGTAGTTTAAATAGTCTATAATCAATAGGAATATTGATCCCCTGTTACTTCCCCTTTATATATTAAGGGTTAAAACAACCAAAAGTGACGCAACAAAGACATGTTTAGGTCAATAAATTTACAGTAACTTGTAGCTGGTAACTGTAAAGTGGGTAAAACTACTGAGTAATAATTTGTGTGTGTGTGTGGGGGGGTAGGTGTGTGCGTGTGTGTGTGTGTGTGTGTGTCTGACAGTGATCTAAGCAGCTGCAGTCTGGGTGTCTGTAAGGCTGATAGTCTTATCACTGAGAGCTTTTAGCTGCCAGAAAGCCAGTGATGGAGCTCAGCTGACAGTGTGTGTGCTCCATAATGGGACACACACTTACAAGAGACCGGCTGAATGTACAAAGTCAGGCAGGAAGGACGTTTCCCACAACATTACTGGGTCCATTCAACAAATACAGTCCATCTATGAATACTGACCACGCTTGGTGACATCCTGTAATCCACCAAAAACACAGTCGCTTCATCTGTTTCATTGGTTTTCACAGCATAAAAAGCTGAGAACAATTTATGTTCTTACTTTTAATTTGATTAAAACAAGATCATCTGCTTCAACGCTGCACTAAAAGATGGCTGAGAGATTTTTTTAAAATCTCTAGAGTTCAAATGACCTTTCAGTTCTGCTTCACAAATATCACAGCAGTTACCACGTTTAAACACATTTTTTAAATAATGTGTTTAAACACAATCGAGAGTGTGTTTAGATTTTAGAAGCGGATGAGATTTGAGACAATTAAAGGCACATGATCTGTCTTTGATAAATGAAAAGTGAAAGGAATCAGTAGATGTGTTTTCAAGAGCTCCTTTGGTATCTTGTGAGGAAGAGTTGGAGCTTTTATGATTGATTTTACTCAACTTTCAGTTCTTTTGACTTTAGCTGTCAAAGTTTTGAGTGAAAGCAAGTCAAGGTTAAAATTTTACAGTTATGAACAATTTCTTTATTTTGTTCTTTTAGCTCTCCTGAACTTTTCACATTTAATTAATAAATATTACAAAGCAGATTTATGTGCAAATGGGATCGCTAATCATTTTTTATATGAATCTGTAACCTATTATTCCTCCCCCTGAAATCTGAATTCAGCCTGAATGAGTTGAGCAAACCTCCCAGTTGAAGCCATCAGGAAGGATCCGGTTCCCGCTGCTGCTGCCTCAGAGCTGCGGGTTTGATGGCAGCAGCAGGGTGAACATCTTCTGATGTTCGAACCAGACAAAAGCCCATGTGAAGGCCTTCCCCTCACAATTAGACGCGATGTACTGCTAAAGTGGCGTCTCAACGCATCTAATTCATTTTGTCCGGTCCACCTGATCCCCGAGCAGAACCAGGTCCGGCCGACGAGACCCGGAATCTTCACCTGCACGCGCAAACAAGCTCCGTTTGGTTTGTTTTAAACGACGATAAACGACGGTGAACGCGAGGCTCGCGGAGGGAGGATGCTGCGGGTCATGTGCGCGATGCGGGGATGCGGGAGACGAGAGAGGAGGAAGGAAGGAAGGAAGGAAGGACTGACGAAAAAGCAGACGGAGGAGAGGCTGAAGACGGTCCTACCTGGAAACAGACGCCCGGAGCTCAGAGTGAAAACATCCAGCAGAGAAGCCGAGCCGCCCGGAGATATGAAGGAGGAGGAGAGGCTGTTTTCCTGTTGCTCTGTCGTGGGCCGGTCCACTATGTGCTGACGGAGGGGAAGAGAACAACCAGCAATGCCCTCCCAAGTGGGCACGCGCTCAGTTCTCCTGCAGCTCGCGCACGGTCACCAGTCACAACACAAGCTTGTTTACGTCACCAGGCCGCTGTCCCTACGCGGGATGTCCTGAGACGGGACGAGCCCATTTATACAGCAGTGAGGCGACAAACAGCGGGGCTCTATGGAAGGCCACTTTTGCCATAAGTCTGGCTTAAAAGGTCACATAAAAAAAACTAATGACACCATTCCAAGACGTCTGACGTAGCAGCGTTCAACGACCAGAATAAATGTCAAAATGTTCACTATTAGATAGTCTCACACGGCGTTTTGAAGGGATTTTACAGCGTGACTTTTGTCTAGACATTTAGTAAAAGTGGCACTTTTGACTTTCTATAGTACCTACCTGGTTCCCTTTATTAGGAGCCATGGCTCTCTGCCCAGGATGGCATAACTTCAGGGAAGTGGTGGGATGGTTCATTCTTAAACATTTGCTGAATTGGCAAGAATTATGCAAACGACTGCTTCTGTCAAGTCAAAGTGAGGTTTAATTGGACCAGATGCATCAAGTTGATGTAGATGAATTTAAGAAAAAAAAAAATGAATGAGTGAGAATAAGTTTTATATATTGTAAAGCTTGATTACTGAACAAGGAGCAGCTGGTTGATTAGAAACAAGTTGCAATTAAATTTTCATTTGGAATAAATAAAGTATTTTTGAATTTAATTTGAGGGGAGAACAGAAAGCATGTTGAGGAGAGAGGAAACAATGGCATAGGGGGGCGAGAGAGAGAGAGAGTAAACGCAATAGAAGAAGAAGGCCTGTGACGTCATGAAGTGCCATAGTTTAATACAAAGGCTTAAAACGTTCAGATGACTCACTCTGTGCTCAAGTGAACAACTTATCAATCCAGTAGCTTATATTTTAAATATACTTTTAACAGGACTCCTTGTGGCAGCTTAGTGAAGAATACAAAATTATTACGCTGTCCTAATTTAAAGACAGTGTTTTACAACTCCGATTTTAGCCCGACACATGGAGTGATACATCTAGCCAAAATAGACGATCTTTGATTGGAATAAGATGGCGTCGCATGAGGGACTAGCAGCTCTGGTAGGATTTTAAACAAAAACTGTTGGGTTTTCATGCCCTGTGTGTGACGTGTCTGTCTGTGAGCTGGTCCTTGTCAGAGCACACGGAGTCCCTGCGTGGGAAAAAAACACAGTAGGGTCCGAGGTTAAGCGAAGAACCGCGAGAATTAGCGAAAACACGTGTGGAGACTGAGGAGCAGAACAGTGGGTCTGTGAGGAACTGCATGTCCAGATTCAGAGGACGTTTCCCCTGATCACAGTCCAACGCTTCAGTGTTCTGGTCTTCATAATGGTTTCATGGTGGTGTTTTCGGCAAAATTGGGAGGGAGCCCACTGCTTCAGATGAGCAGAGGCTCCCACCAGTGTTCCCCTCTTCTTTGGAAAAATATTTTTCCAGCTGCCCCAAGCAGTCCAGAGGGGGAATACTCAGATAAACATGTAATCTCAGCACTCCCGTCTCTGTTTTTGTTATTCATTATTTGATTTACTTTTATTGGAGCCTTGCAGTGAAATTTCACTCAATACGTACATTGTAAATGTGCAGTTGAATGACAACAAAGCGCCATGTTCTACATGTTCTACACATCCCACCGCATGTTAGACTGCTGGCAGTGTTAGACAAGCTCTGCACTGGCGGCAGCACAATTCCGTTAAAGTTCTTCATGGTCCAGGAAACACACACACACACACACAGAATCACAACTACTGAAACACACACTCTGATTCCTCTCCAGCTGCTGCATCCATCTTAACAGCAGTGTGTGTGTGTGTGTTTGTTTCCAGGGGGTGGAGGGAGCCTCGGCGGCTGCAAAAGCTCTGTCTCTGCCGGCGGAAGCTTACGGAAATGACGTGAGTGTCTTCCGCCAGATCCAGACTGGATGTGTGTGTGTGAAACACTGATCCACCTTTCTGCTCTTTCAGCCCCGACTTGAAGTCATGTGGGCGATGAAGGCCTACAACCACGCAGAGGTCTACTTTAACGTAACGATCCGACTGCCCCGCTAAGAACCGATCCCACCGCGGCGTTCCCTTCCAGATTCCGACATTTTCTCCTTCCCTTTCAGCTCATCTCATCCGTCGATCCCAAGTTCCTGAAGCTGACAAAGGTGGACGACCAGATCTACTCGAGTTTCAGAGAAACCTTCAAAGACCTGGATGTGAAGCGGCTGAAAGAGGAGGATCTGAAGTCAGACGAGGCCAAGCAGGTCAGTTCAGTTCTGCTGCAGCGGAATGTTCCAGGGGATTCCAGGATCCTCAGTCCGTTTCCTCAGTCATATCGAAGACATTATATTAAAAAAATATATATATATATATATATATGTATATATATATATATATATCTAAAATGAATAATAACTGAGATTTGCATGATGGATTTTTCTTGTTGATCCAACCGATAAATATGACTGTTGCCCCACTGCTGCTGCGCACCTAGACCTGGCGCCCCTTCTGCAACCAGTTTGAGGGAATCGTGGAGGACTTCAACTACGGCACCCTGCTGCGTCTAGACTGTGAGAAGGACTACAGCGAGGACAACACCATATTTGGTGAGTTGGGAGTGTCTCAGCGGACCAATTGGCATCTCTCAGGGCAGAAAGTGAATATTGTGTTTTTGGTGATTTCAGCCACCAGAGTCCAGTTCTTTGCTGTGGAGATCGCCCGAAACAGAGAAGGCCACAACGACACAGTGTTCAAATCCAAACGGGCAAAGAGCTAGCCTCCAGTTCAACCAGCAAACACCAGTACGGACCCGTCTCACCTCGCTCGCCCTCATCAGATGAACTGCAGGCGCTGAGCAGACATCGCATGTTGTCAATTGGCTCAGCGCTGTTTACCATCCAGCTTTTTTATATTCCCTCCTAAGATTCCAGCGCTCGCTTCAGATGGAACTGTGTGTAAAAATAAAACGTTGGTGGTAATTGGAATAAATAAGAAGCAGTTTACCACAGTGTCCAGTCTGATGTTTGTAGTTCCAGAAGGAAAGACGGAAGAAATCAACAGAATGAACCATCTAAGCTGCTGAGGAAAAGATTTCACGTTAGCTGATGTTGCTAACAGTTAGCGTCTGGCAGGAGATTCTGCAGCATCCACTGTACAACAACCAAATAGTGACCTCCCATTGGCCATCAGATTGTTGCCAAATTCACTGTTGTGTCTGTGCAATGACAAAGTAATTCAGTCTAAAAACACAATCTTACCAAGTATTTTTGTCTAGTTTCTGCTGCTCTTAGTTCACTTGAAATAAGATAAAACATACAGGAGATTTTCAGTAAACTGCTTAACACTGATGAAAATGTGGAAGTTTCGCTGAAAAATTATCTCACTTATGACAAGTTCTATTCCCCATAAGGAGAACTACTACTTTTTAAAAGAACAAACTGCAACTCAGAAAGTGGCAAAATTACTTTATCTCCAAAATAATTATTTACATTTGTTTCAACATTTATTTTAATTTGCGGATTGGCTCGGTTGTAATCGATCTCAGTGGAGAATTCGCAGACGGAGCCCTGATGAGAGTCAGATTGAAACATAGGAAGGCCCTGGCTGATGAGACAGACTTATTTTAAGTCTTTTTTACATTGAATACGATCAGGTAACTAAATTTGATCAGTTGCTCCAGCTGTGATCCAGCTAGCTACAGTTGTTTTTTTTTTTTTTTTGTTAAATAACTTTACAAACTTCAGAACAGTGTTTTTCAAAGCGGGGGCCGTGGTCCCCTAGGGGTCCTCAAAATGTTGGAGAGAAAATGAGAAAAAAAATTCAAGTATAAAAATGTACTCCTTTTTTATCTAATAAATTTTTTATTGTTTTAATCATAAGATGTATTCTGTTTTTCAGTCATAATTAACTGCCAGCCAAATAGCAGTTTGCACATTTCTGACAAGAAAACGATGGAAGGAATTAACAGCTGAAAATTTTTTTTTCTAAAAGTTGATGTTTCTTGACAAATTTAGTATGAATTTTGTGGAATTGTGGTATTTGGCAAGTGTGTCCCAGACCAGGACCTGATGGTGTTGGCAGGGTTTCCCCCAGTGTATTATAAGCTAGGCCTTCATCAGGCTAAGCATTGCTTATTTATTTAAAAAAAAATAAATGTTTGCATTTTTAAGACTTTATAGTTAGTGTTCAGGTGTTAAATCTTTCAATAACACATGATTGTCGAGTGATATTTTCTAATTTCCTGTTAAACTGAAACATTTTTTACTCAAAAACCCGACAGGTCCCTGGATGAATGACCGCCCTGCCGCCCAGCCACCGGGCTTAGCAAGTTCTCTGGGGGAAACTTTGGTTTTGGGGGAAGAAAAACTTCAGACTTCTGAACTGGCTGAGCAATCAGAGTGAAGATCCAGAGGAACAAACCCACATTCAGCAGTGTTGTAAAAATCAATGAGGTTTATTTGCAGTCACAATGCTTACACTATATGTAGCAGACATCCAAACAACTCAAACAGCTATTCACTCTATGGACCCAACACATTCAAATCAGGGACACAAACCAAACTTAGGAACATCCGTGAGTGCTGACATGGTTAGAGATGAGCTAGTTGTCACAAACAGTTAGCAGCAACATCGTACAGAGTAACACACGTTGCTAAGAGACGCCTTTACACTGTCCCGACTTCTACTGAGGTTCTTCAGGCTGAGCTGGTCTCCATGTCTCCACACTGGCTTCCCCTTCTGATTATTCAGTCTGTCTTCACACACACACGCACACACACACGCACGCACCTTGGCCATTTGAGCTCTACCGCAAGTTCACCAAGTAACAACACACACACACCAGGCAACAGAGAGCCACACCACTCCACACACACACACACACACACACACACACCACACACACCAAAAGGACTTCACTGCAGAACCCAAACGGGGGTCCGAGGAATCCAGAGTGTAAACAAAATGGTGGATACTGCACCGAGCCTGCCAGAGGGGGAAACGGAGCTGCGACCATGTTGCTTACACGTCGTCAAGCAGCAGGCGTGTGTGTGACGCCTGCAGGACCGTCAGGCTTTAAAGGAAAAATCTGCTGGGGGGTGGAGGTTGATGTTTTTCTGTTTGGGTTTTCTTTCTGATCAGCTGCGACACTCAAGACTCCCGACTCTACGGTGCTCAGGCAGGACAAGCAGAAACACCGCAGAGCAATTTAGTGCTGGTTGGTGGTAGAAGACTAAGGGAAGAAAGAAACACTGAGCAGATGTTTCACTGCAGCCGGAAAGCAAAGCAGCAGTGAGGAATGATGCTCAAAAGCTTCTTTAACTCCTCCAGGAAAAACTCCATAAAGTTTAAAAACTACAGCAGAGGAATGGTGAGGTTAATGCTCACTCTGGATTCTTTAGGTTTTATTGGTTCATTTTGTTTTAGATTACAGATAACTTCCATATTTGGTCTCTGTTAAATGAATATTAAAGATTTTTTTTTTTCTCTTATGATCAAAACGGATGAAAAGCTCGCATGACTGAAACCCTTGGAGAAAACAGAGAGAAGTGCCACAGTGTGATCACACCAGAACCACTTGACGTTTGATTACCTCTCACTGATGAAGAGATTTGATGAAGCCCGGCCAGAATATTGGCTGTGTATTAATATTTGTTTGTGGGGAAAGCCAGAAGTCAGTTAGTGTCACGTTCCAAAACTAAGAAGAAGAACCGAGGAGCAGCAAACCCACACAGGAGATTTCTCTGCTTCCTCCTGCTGGCTAATGTTTAGGAGCCACGTTGAAAGGTTGGACAGAATGAAAACAGCAGAATGTTCCTTTAAGAGCTGCCTCCCTGCTGCTGCACAACTATTTACATCACTTCAAGCAGAGACTGAGAAAAATGTACAGCATGGTGCTCTGACTCCCTTTCTGTTAGTGTGTGTACCTCTGCCCCCCCTAGCCCCCCACGCAGACGGACAGTTTGCACTAACTCACTACACTGTAAAAAGCTCAATCACACGTGGGTTCAATCCTCAACTCATCATCTGGTTTAAATTCGATCATTATAAACATTGTTCAAAATGTTACGAAAAAAAAATTTACACTTGGTTTGTTTTTGTTTTGTTTTTTCTGTGTGTTTTCTATACAAGGCAGGCAGAAGCGGGTTACTACGGTTACCGGTGTTCGTCCTCTGCGGTCCCGTTTCCTCCGTTTCTCAGCCACAGCACTCTTGCCTTCCTCTGTCAGTGATTTAGAGTGCCAAGACATGCAACCCCCCCCACCCTCAACAACTGCCCTCCCCCCTCCCTCCTCCACCAGGTGAGTCAGACCAACACGGACTGGCTTTAAAATAGATCTGTATATATTTATATATGCTTATATCAAAAAGAAGGCGGGAAAGTTTAGCCGATGTGGTGTCAGGGTGCGCAGATGTTCCCTTAGGCATCCCGGCCCAGGGAGGAGGCTGGGGGAGGCGGGGGGAGGAGGATGCAGGGTGGGGGTCAGGGGGGGGTGCCCGCTCTGCGGCTGGGTGAGGCTCTGCCGTGTGGAATGTCAGCTCATCATGTCGTTGCTGTTGACGCCGTACGTCGAGTTCTTCATGCTGTCATTGACTTCCCTCCTGAACACGGACAGGTTCTGTGTGAACCTGCACACACACACACAGCTTTAAACTTCAACCATCAAAGACTCAGGCGGTTTTATAAGAGTATGACTTTAAAAACACATTCTGCAACAGGAGAACAGAGGGACAGGTGGACAACCCTGAGCGGTTCTATTAGTACCAGAACATACTGGGCCACTTAAAGGGCCGGTGCTATGTGTTTTTTCAGTCGCGTGCTGCCATGTTATGGCAGTCAAGTAACTACATTAACTTCAGTCAGTTGTTATGGAAAATACTTTATATATCAAAGATGACTAAAATGAAATTTTATTTTGATATTTACAGACTTGAAATTGGGCCTCTGTCTCTTTAAAAACTCCAGCTCTTTCTGAGACTCCACCCTCAGCAAGTCATCATGACATGGCTCCTCTATTAACCCTTTCACAATGTTTTTACCAGCGTTACACTGAGAAGTAGCTGCTACAATGAGCTCAGCAGATCCACAGCTCCACCAGGTGTTTGCTAATTGTTGTTGGCTAGTGTGAAGGAGCTGAATGGGGGAGGGCTTCTCATACCACTATAAGTGACCCCGGCCTTCAGGAACAGACAGACAACTTGAAACCCGACCCACCTGTCTCGATTCTTTGTTAGAAGGTTTCGCTCTATTCCCTCCATCAAGTTCTCAAAGCATAAGTGCATAGCCTGCTGCTTCTCAGGAGGCTGGCTGCTGACGATGCTGTTCCTCAGGTCAGCGAAATACTGCAGGACACACAAACACACACACCCGTTGAAACACACTTCCTAAAGACAGCAGCAGGTGAGAGCAGAGGGAGGAGCTTACCTTCTCATTGAGCAGGATAAGGCCCAGCAGCGGCCTGGACATGGACCATTGATTCCTGCAGTCCTCGAAGATGATGATGTTCAACACGGTGGACAGCATCTGCAGGACGACACAGAGACGGTCGGTCTGAGCAGATGCAACGCGCCACCATGGGACGCTGCAAGCTGACTGGTCAGACCTGCTGGATCATCTCGGGGTGCTGCTGCATGATGTGCAGAAAGCGGTCGTCTGTTGCCATGGGAGCAGGCCTCTTCTTGGTGGAGCGTGACAGCTGCTTGAACAGGTAGGTGACTATGTGGTCCAAACTGGAGCAGCAGCCGGTGCACACCATTGTATCTGAGAACACAGAGAGAGAGAGAGACAGAGACGGGTGAAAACCCAGATCAGACCGTTGTCCCGGTCAGACCGGACCGCCGCCGGGCCTCACCCAGTGCCGTGAGGCCTTCTGATATCGACGACAGGATATACATGACGACGTGCGGCTCTAAACTGGCGATGAAGTTCATGTGGTCCTGAGTCAGAACCTCCAGCAGGGAGTAGAAGGACTGGCTGAGCTTCGGGTAATCCTGCAGAGACAGACAACACACACACACACACACACACTTCCTGCTTTCACTGCTGGACACTGATCAGGTTGCCTACATCCACCTGCTGGTTTCCTCCACACATTTCCTCCTTCTAAACTATCAAATATTAACATCCAAATAACTTTCATCAGAGCATCTGCAGGTAAACCTAAGACTTTTAAGACCTTTTTAACTGACACCTTGAATAAAATTTAACACAAAAAATGCTATCAGTATAAATATTTAAGACTTTTTAAGGCCATGTGGACACACCGGTCCCAATAACACATTTTACTGGACAATAAAATGTCCTACTAATTACTGCGATAAACGATAATATTGTTGTTTTGAGACCATTTTTAAGTAATTTATTGAAAATGGTGTTATAATGCAAGTTCGCCCTATCAAACACCAATAAACTGTAATTTTGTAAAGAACATATAACACTAGAACTGGAAGATATTTTAAATATCCAAAATGAAACCATAAATAAAATGTCCCTTCAAAAAATATTAATCAGAAAAGAAATGATCAAACTAATTTAGACTGTTTAGGAAGCGACATCAACAGAGCATCCCATAAAAACAAAGAAGTGGCTTCATGTTGAGGATATTAGAGGCATCCTGTCTGACCACAGGAATAAAACTCAACATACTAGTAAGTCACTGTGAGGGATGGAGAGCAGTAGTTTGATGAAGGTTTGCAAGGCATTGTCCAGAGCGTCGTCACCGTAGAGACGGAAGACCCCAAAGTTGACGTAGTTTCCGCTGAGCACGGCCTTGAGCATGGCGAAGCACACGCTCACGCCCTTCAGCTTGACGCCGTACACCTGGTCCTTAGGAACCTCGCCCAGCGTCAGGATCCGGTTCCCTGGGGGACAAACCAGCTGCTGTTAGCTACCATTAGCTACTGTTAGCTTCCGTCACACTTCAGGCTGCATTCCAGTCCAAATACCGTATGTGGTGATCATCTTGCTGGTTTCCCTGAACAGCAGGATCCCATTTGGTGACGATACGTCAAACTGAAGCCGCTGCGATCTGCAGAGAAAACAAAATAACTGATTGTCTGGAGTCACACACAGCAGGAAGTAGAGACAGACGCAGCAGGCCGGGCCGACTATCGCGAGACCCTCACAGATCAATTCAATTTAGATTTTTGGGTCACAATTTGATTCCTTATTGACTTAAATATGTCAATATTTAAATCACTTATTACTAAATATTTGATTTAGTAATAAGTGGCATACAAATAATTAATTAAGGAACATAATATTTATAGATATAACTTATTTTGAATTTTTTCCTGCCAACATGAACAGCCACGGTGGCCATGTTAATATTACTTTTAACATATTCAATTTCGAACCTGTAAAATTCCTAAAAATAAAACTAGCACAATTATACTTGTATAAAAGGTGAAACATCACAGTGCCATGTTAAAAGTGAATAAAACTGAATAAAGTCAATTCAGGATATTTAGAATTGTCTATGTTTCATGGAGACATTGTTAGGATTTATGTGTTCATCCATCCAGGAGATGACATCATTCTTTGCTTTTCTCATTATTAATCAGCTGATATTGCAGCACCATCTGCTGGATGGCAATAGAAACTACATTTTCCACTTGTTTCAGCAACATGTGACTTCTGTCCACTTCAATGAGAAGATTGGAACCAGCTGAGTTCTGGACCGGAGAGTCCGACCCGACTCTCCAGTCGTTTCAGTAATAAGTCAAGGTCAACACCGAGGTCCAACAGAACCAGCAATCTGTATTTATATGGATGTCATTGATCACTATGACTAGGGCACTCTCAGTACTGGGTGAGCCTGGAAACCAGACTGAAACATATCAAAGCGGTTGGTTATCGTTAAGGCACAATTTAACTGTTGAAACGGCATTTCCAGTCATTTCACTGATGAATGGACGGCTGGAGATCGGCCTGTAGTTCTGCGGTAGTGATTTGTCCAGGTTGTTGGTTTTTTTTTTATCAGCGGTTTGATAACTGTTGTTTTTAAAGCTTGGGGGAAAAACACCTTATGAGAGCGATGAGGTTTCTGCTCGGATCAGATCCAGTGTGATGACAGGCAGAACTTCCTTAAGGAAAGTTATGGGTATGATATGAAGACAGCAGGAAGAGGAGCTTAACTGATTTATAATTTCTGCTAAGGTTTTATTGTTGAGTAGTTGAGATTTAATCATTTTTTCAGTATTTGTTATGTTTGGGCATAACATTGATATTGGATTAGGTATTAATCTGCAGATTAAGCCTCTAGTTTTATTATTGCAGGCCTGTTAGAGTGGAGTTCAGGTGGTTCAGTCACAGGACGGCTTGTGAGCCTCTCAACTGAGGCAAATAAAATTCATGGTTAGTCTTTGATTTCTGCAGAGCATTTCCTTAGTGTGGAGCGACGGCTTCAGTCTCTCTGTATCTTTCATAATTAATATGAAGTTGGCCTATTTAAAAAAACTTTTTTCGCATCACATAAGTCATATGATCATCAGTCTGATGTCACAACAGGTGCAAACCACAAAGACAACGACCGGAAGTGGTAGAATTTTAATGACTTACCACATGAACAAACTTATTCGCCTGTGATTTGAGTCCCGTTTCTTGTTTCTTATTTAAAGAATCAGGACTTTCTTTGCGAAATGTGAAATAGTAATTTCGCATTGCTATTGCAAAAATTTACTTATTTATTTATTTTTTTTACATTAGCAGAATATTGACCAAGTTTTGCGCACGTTTGTAATGGAAATGGAGCTACTGACACCAGTTTAGAACTGGAACTAGTCTGGTGGAACAAATGGGTTCATGATAGTAACTCCAGAGTCCTAGTCCACTCAGCATGACAGGAAGTGTGTACCTGTTGTGAACGAGCTCCGCCATTAGCTTGAGGACAGGAGTGGTGCAGGCCGGGTCGTGGTACCACAGCTCGATGGCCCGCTGCAGGATGGGCATGTACGTTGGGTATCTGCAGAGCTGGTTAAGGACACTTCAGCTAGGTCAGTTACAGCGAGAAGAGAGACAGCAGCTGGAGCGAGGGACGGAGAGAGGAAGGAAGGATACATCCAGTCGAACAGCATCATGAAACTTGTCTTGGCGTTGAAAGCAAACGCGATGCCTCGGAGGTCTCGCACCAAACCCACCAAAGTCCTCTAGAAGAGACGGACAAGGAACCGTTAGGATGCTAGGACAAAACCAGAACTAGAGGAACCAGAGGACGTGTGTGTGTTCACCTCACCTTGGCTTCCTGCTCGTTGAATGTATTTGTACTCAGCATCTGAGCCACAGCCTCAAATGCAGCGGTCAGAGGTAACATGAACTGTTCAAACTGGTCCTCATCCTCACCTGCACACACACACACCCCACCATTAAACTCCCACCAGCAGAGACAAGCTAACAAGCCAACACTGCATGTTTGTGTTTACCCAGATCGACCATGAGCAGGCGACCCAGGGCCGTGTAGAAGGTGGTCCGACAGCGCATGTCGCTCAGGTTGGACTGGTTGTTCACGCCCAGGAAAGAGAAATGCTCACTCTGTTGCAGCACAAACACAGACACACCAAGTTAGTGTGTGTGACTGTGACTCGTGGGTATTCCAGTCTGGAAGTGTGATCTGGACCCGGTCCAGGGAAATACTCACGGTGTGGTTGTTCAGCATGAACTGGACAGCGCTGAGCTTCACCAGCTTCCTCACGCTGCTGTATGTGCACAAACAGGAAGTCAAGGAGAAATTCGCATCCTGATGGGATCCTGATCAGCAGCAGGAAGCTCTTCTCCTTATAAACAGCACATATGAAGACCAGGACGACTAACTGGGGCTCGTCATGCTTTAATTTACATGACTGAAATGAAAGTGAGCGCCTCTCTGTGGACAGATATAAACACGCTGATGAGGTCACACAGAAATCTGATCAACCAACATGAGCAGCTCTGATGGTTGAACAGATTTCTGCAGCAGCGGTGTAGCATATGAAGGCTAACTCTGAAGAGAACACCATTCAGCCTAAACTGGATCTCCTAATTCTGTCCTCCTGCCATCCTGGATGTTCAGTGGTTCTGCCGGTTAAACCAGCGTTAGGATTCTCAAAGACGTGACACCCGGTCAGAACGCAGAGACACACACTTCCACACACTCTGCAAGGATATCCTAAGGAGAGGTCGTTCAGCAGCTGGAGTGTTTTGGACGTGATTGGCTCACACTGGCCCCAGTACTTCAAGTTTGTAATGCTGGAAGAAACAATCAGACAGTCAAATGAACCAGTCCAAACAGTTGGGACACAAAGTAGTGTAAGGAAAACACTCCTCAGACTGAGGCTACTTACATTTTCCCGATAAAGACGCTGAGTACCATCGTCTCATCGTTCAGCCCCAGAACTTCTGATAATCGTCGATAAAGCTGGAAATCAAACATGTTTCAATGACATATAACTCATCAGATTTCACCTCCTACAGGTGCTGGATGTCTGATGACCACACGATTCTCTCCTGAGGCAACATACAAAGAAATTTTAACACAAACTTCTTAGGAGCCACCGTGGAACATCCAAGGAGCCACTGGTTGCACACCGCTGACCCCTGACCTACAGTCATCTTCAGTGTGTCTTTAGTCTTTGTTTACACCTTTATGGAATGCCATACATGCTAAATGTGGCTGAATTCTCCTAAATGTACAATCATTTCTAGAATGAACAGTTGTCATTTAGATTGTCTAAAAAAAGTTGACAAATTAATCAAACACTAAAACTCACAACTGAGAGCAGAAATCTGTCTATTGTTGTAAAAGTCTGCATGCCCACTGAAGTTTATCTACCTAAATGCATGTTTCTATGCAATCAGAAAATTAAAAAAACTGAAGGCTGTCCACTGCAGGGACGTCTCAGTGTGATCTGAAGTATCAGATTAGGCTCCTCAGCCATGGTTCAAAGACAGCTACTGGAGATCCCGATACTTGTTCTGCCAATCAGCTGATTTTTTTTGTGGCAAAAAATAACCTATACGTATAAGCCCTACAGATTATTTTCTAGTTGTAAATAATAAAAGACATTTAGTCAGAGAGACCCTCTGCTGGGAATACCTGTCTGTCAGTGACCTGCTCCTCCTGCAGTGTGCAGCTGAAATACCAGTCATTACATTTTATGATGTTGAAAGTTGAGTTTCTGAGGTGGGACAACCTTTTCAGAAGGTTGTGTTGGATGAAGAGCCAAATTAAAGTCAAACCAAGATGTGCAGAGCTAGAGACCTCTGGCTCTGCTTTGGGACTTAAAGGGGCAGTATGATGTATTTTCAGGCCACCGTCCCTTTTTGTAGCACAACCAAGTAACTATGTCGCCTTCAGTTGTTATAAAAATGATATTTATCAAATGTGACTTAAAAAAAATTCTACTCAGTAATTTAAGACTTGGAAATTTGGCCTCTGTCTCTTTAAAAACTCCTGCTCATTCTGAAACTCGTGTTGTGAAGTGGAAGTCATCATAACATGGCTCCTCTATATCAACTATTTTACCAGCATTGCTCTGACAAGTAGCACCTATAATGAGCTCAGCAGATGGGCAGGTTCACCAAGTGTTTGCTAATTGCTGCTGGCTAGTCTGAAGGAGCAGAGTTGGGGAATTGAAGCTCTGAAGCTTAGAAACTGCAGCTCTGAACTGGATCTCCTAAGATCCAGTGCTGAGGGGGATCTAGCCTGGGGGAGCTAGATCTCCCAGGCGTTTTGCATAGCTGAATGGTTGCCGTGGAGATTAAAGGATTTTTTTTCAAACGTATGAAAGAATCAAGGCAACCCTCCAGGTATGTTTTTGATGAGGGAATATCATAACATGATGTAAAGCTCAAAAACATCGATTTTACATAACACTACCCCTTTAAAGCTTCTCTTTCATTCTTTTTCTCAGAGAAAACCTTTCCTGGTTGCAGCTTAACAGATCTCTGGCTACAGATGGACGGCTTACTGCCATGTTTTCTTTACAGACACAACTGCTACAAAGACGCCACCAACACCACAGTTTCTACTTTTCACCACTTATCTGAGAAGTTCACAATTTGCAGTTTGTGCCTTAGAGAGGGAGAACAAATGTCAGTGTGCATCACGACAGCGCAGGCTTCCTGTGATCCAGCCCGCTCCACAGCCGTGTGCAGCGCCTCACCTTTGAGGATTTCTGCACCTGGTCGCCGATGTAGATCTTTCTGAACTGTTCGAAGAAGCTGAGCATGGCCAGCTCTAGCCTCTCGTTGCCTGCCTGAGCCAGCCGGGAGTCCGTCAGGTTCATCAGCTGCAGAACCCTGACATGCAAACCAAACTTGGTCAGGAACTACAGCGTGTTGGAAGCAGAAAGACTGGGCGGAACCTCAGTCAAGTTAGGCCAGTTCTCTGATTCTTAACAATTCAACAGAGACACTTCTTACCGGCAGACCAACTCTCCATCCATGGCATCCTGCTCATCCGTACTGGCAAACGACACCCGTCCTCCAATCACTGCACCAATTATATAGACCAACCATGTCAACCGACCTGCAGACAGAAGACAAAAGATGAGACTCTAGCCGACGCATCCCGACGCGGCTGGGTTTGAACGCCTTTGGCTGGCCGTACCCTCCTGCACGGTGACATCTGCAGCACTGGAGTTGGTGGACTGTAGCAGCTCCTGGTAGGTTTGAGCCGCCTGGTCAAACAGCTGCACCAGCAGAGCACACGTCTTCTCGTATTCACACCGGCCGATGGTGGACAGCTGGTCCAACTGCTGCTGCACCAGCCCGGCGTCATCCAGAGGGTCCTCTAAGCCGTCTCTGTGGAGAAAACAAGAGGACTGGATGTAGCAGGGATGGAATGCATGCATCTACGGCAGGAAGTTTATGGTAAGGAGTACAGCTCCACCATAACCATAAAGGTTGGAAGGGGAAACCCAGAAAACCAGGGTTGACTGGGTTTCCCCTTCCATAAAACTAGTCTATTCTGACCTAAAGGCCTCTCTCCCAGAGGGTTACCTAGTTCACAGCGCCATCTGGTGCTGCCGGCAGAAATGCAGAGTCACAAACGCAAGTGAATAGATGAGCCAAGAGAGTCAGACTGGTGTGTACACAGTGGTTTTTAAAACAAATTTCTTTCCTGTAAAAATAGATATTTTTTAAAAAGTTACATACTGCAGCTTTAATTTTACTTAGGAGATGACGGGTCAGGAGGGACGTGGGTTGGAGCTGCTGCTGACTGACTCACCTGTTAAGTGTGGTAAAGGTCACAGGGAAAAGTTAAATACATGAATATGTTGGTAATTTTTTCCCTTAATTCATTAAATGCTAGTGAAATGAAGGCAAACGGTAGTCTGTAGCTAAGCTAACTATGCTGAATGGTTGATGATGTCAGTCTACCCATCTCGCTGAGAAAAAAATGAGTGACAAATTGACACTCTTGTCTTTTTCTCTCTCTTATGTCTCAATTCTTTTGAAAACCTGATTTTCAAAAATTTTTTAGTAGCGTAATAACCGCCACAGTTGTTCTTGTCTTCTACTGTCTGCTGCTGAACATCGTCACCGTCAAGCCCGCTAAGCAGCAAAGAATCATTTCATGCAGATCCAGGGGGGTTCACTGCAAATATGGATGTGTGCTTTTGGTCTGGGAGAGGGAACATTTAATTTTTACTGATAAAAACAATTTTAGAAAACACAAAAATGACTAATTTTGTAATTGACAGGGTACCATTTTATTTAATTTCTTTAAAAAAAAAATGTGGAGGGTCCGCTGTTGGTCAGGGGCCCTTGGAATTGTCCTAACCTTTCCCCCCCTATACGGCACCCCTGGGTAGCATAACTTACTTTATCACTCCGTTTTGAACAGTTATAGTAACCTAGGCTAGCTACGCTAGAAGTTAAACAACATCAAAACAACAAGTTAATGTTGGGTAACTATGACAACCAGTGAAAGTTTAAAAGGCCACTGACGCTTTCTGCAGTCAGGGTGCGCGCACATCTGCCGCTCTGAATATCAAACGAAACTGTGACATCACAATGTGACATCACAATATAACTCCAAAAGCAGAATTCTGACATCACCAGGGAGTATATAAGCTCCTCACATCGATCTACTTTCATCACAACCTGTTAGCAGCCGTTGTTGATACGTGTCTCTTGAGAAGTTATTTAGCAGTTCACAGTAAGATTTTCAACTTTGTTTGGTTCACATTTCTTGTGGAGATTGACATCAAACTTAACGTGAAATCTTTACTGAGTTTCTAGAGAAGTGATTTATCTTAGAACCTGAAGCAAGCAAAGGTTACAATGCAGTCCAACCAGCCAAGAGTTGAAGAGGTTGAATTTGGCAACATTGTTGAAAGGGAATTACAGCCACCCAAGCGCAAGAAGAAGAAGGTGCCATTTGCAGTCTGGTGGGAGCTGTACGCACCTGAGGAGTTAAAGATGTCTGCTGAAAATATCAAACAGCAGGACGGTTCACTGGTGGTTGAAAACGAATCGATTGCCAAACCACAGGAGACAGTGGATCAAAAAGGGGACAGACCGACACCTGAGAGTGAGACCAATGTGAAGAACCAGGTGCCATTTAAAACCTGGTCGGAGGAACACGTCCCCATTGACCAAGAGATTTCTGCAAGAAATATTAAAAAGCAGAACGAGTCACTGGTCAGTGAAAAGTCCATCTCTAGAGTGCAGGAGACAATCGAGATAGCAGAGAAGGAACAGCTCTCTAAGTCTAATGAACAGCCACCAAAGACCAGGCGCCACAAGAAGAAAAAGATACCATTTCATATCTGGTTGGAGAAACATTCCCCTGCTGATCCTAGGATTTCACCGGAAAGTACTGGAACGGAAGACGCTTCACCAGTTACCGAAACAGCATTGATCTCCGTATTACAGGAGACAACCCTGGGTGTAGCAGAGAAGGAAGAGTCCTTTAAGGCTTGCTCTGAAAAAGTAAATAAGCAAGACACTTTTCTGCTTGAAGAAGGTGATCAGGCAGATTCCTTGGAAAAGGAGATTTGTGCCAAGGAAACACCACTGGTCACTGAACAGGATTTAATCTCCAAAGCACAGGAGAGACAGGATCAGCAAGAGGAGGAACTTCTTGTTGTGCCAACAAAGACAAGGCGCAGCAAGAAGAAAAGGATACCGTTTTATATCTGGTTGGAGAAACAGGCCCCTGCTGATCTAAAGATTTCAGCTGAAAGTTCTGGACCGCAAGACGCTTCAGTTGTTACCAAACAGGAAACGATCTCTGTAGTGCAGGAGACACCAGAGAAGGAACTGTCCTTTAGGTCGTGCGTTGAAAGTGTTAATAAGCAGGACACTTCTCTACCTGAAGAAGATAATCATGAAGATTCCTTGAAAAAGGAGTCATGTACAGATGAACTTGTGATTTCTACGCAGCTGGTCACCAAAAAGAAATCCATCCCCAAATCACAGAAAAAAGCGGCTCAAAAAGGGGAGAAACAGACATCAAAGACGAAGCGCATCAAGAAGACGCCACTATTATGGAAATCTTTCCCTGAGTCAGACGCTTGTGTAAATCTAACGTTTTTGACACAAAATAGTGACATCAATAACGGTCCTCTGCCAGAAAAACCAAGTTCTCAGGCAGCTTTGCTCAGCAGCAAGAAGAAGACATTTTGGAAAGTGTTCCCTGAATCAGAACCTCACATTGACCTAAATTTCTTCGCTGAACAATCCGAAGGGCAAGATGTTTCAGACGTTGAACAGTTAGCTTCCTTGGAAAAGCAGTGTTATTCCAAGGAGACTGTGACAGCCACAACAAGTCAAGCAAAGTGTGCATGTCAGGCCACATCTAAGGAATCTGAACTGGGAAGTATCGAACTACAGAAATACCTAATGAGACAACTTGATGAGATGTTCGATGTAAATCGTAAATTAAATGCTCAACTCAAATACCAGAAAGATCTGTTGAGGAAAGTTCTCTCTGAGCAAGAACAAGACAGGAAGTCAACAGGGTGGGGCCACCAGTGGGTTGAGTGATTGGCGGGATTTGGAAAAATACTGTTTTGTTTAATTGGACATTTTAGATAATATTAAAAAGCCAGAACATCAGTACTCATATTCATCCTTTGTAAGATTTTTATTTCTAATTCAAAACAGAAAATAAGACAACCACATTTATTAATTAAAGGGATTAATTAATAAATTAATTATTAACAATTTGTTTTTGTTCCACAAACAACTTGGAACAAAAAGAGCCTTTTAGAAATCTAAAATTTATCTAAACCTATCTATCTAGCTATAGATAAAGATAGGTTTAGATATCTAGTTAGGTTTATATGTGTGTGTGTATATATAAGTGTGTGTGTGTATGTGTATACACACATTGATATGTGTGCATACACATATGCATGTGAATACACGTGTATACACGCATACATGTGTGTATACACGCATACGTGTGTATACACACGTGTATATACACGCACAGGTGTATATACACGTGTATATACACGTGTATATACACGTGTATACACACGCATATGTGTATACACGTGTGTATACACACGCATACACGCGTGTATACACGTATACACGCATACACGTGTATATACACGCATACACGTGTGTATACACACGTGTATACACGCGTATATACACGTGTGTATACACGCATACACGTGTGTATACACGCGTATATACACGTGTGTATACACGCACACACGTGTGTATACACGCACACGTGTGTGTACACACGTGTATACACGCGTGTGTACACACGTGTATACACGCATACACGTGTGTGTACACGCGTGTATACACGCACACGCGTGTATACACGCACACGTGTGTGTACACACGTGTATACACGCACACGTGTGTGTACACGCGTGTATACACGCACACGTGTGTGTACACGCGTGTATACACGCACACGCGTGTATACACGCACACGTGTGTGTACACGCGTGTATACACGCACACGCGTGTATACACGCACACGTGTGTGTACACGCGTGTATACACACACACGTGTGTGTATACACGCATACACGTGTACACACACACAAACACACATATATGTATATATATATATATATACATATATGTGTGCGTGCGTGTATGTATAATATATATATATATATATATATATATATATATATATATATATATATATATACACACACACACACACACACACACACAGCTCCCCCGCCATCCCTCTGGCCAGGGGAAAATATCTGAGAAATGGAAATTTGTCCCTTGTTAAACATTGCAGGGGGATGAAACCAGTTGGTTCACTCATGACAACCACTGGACAGAGTGTGACCTGCGGTTCTGACAGCCTCAGCAGAACCTACCTGAGGATGACATGGACCGACTCCAACCGTGACGTGATGTAGGCCTTTGTCACCTCTGGGGTGTAGGTCTCCAGCAGGTGGGGCTCGGTGGCTTTGACGTAGGGGACAGACGCTGCCAGGCGCTGCCACAGACTCAGCAGGTAGTGGACACTGTTGGGGGCAAACTCCCAGTGCTGCAACCCCACAGAACCCCCAGACTAGCTGTTAGAACCCACAACTTCCTGTTATTTTAAAGTGCTTAGAGTGGAAGCTGACAGCCTCACCTGCAGGCTGGTGACGGTGAAGTTGGCAATGAGACGGATCACCTCCGGGTAGTTCTCCACTTTGACCAGTTCTCCCAGCTGATAGTTACTCTTCAGCCTCGCCAGCAGGCGGCAGAACTCGTGATAGTTGTTGGGATCCGGCAGACACTGTTGCACAAAAAAAAAAAAACGCATCACAAAGCGGCACCTGATTTGACAAACAAGGCAACGTCCGGGTCAGGTGACTTTCTTACCTGTGGGTTTGCCAATATCCTCTTCACGCCGTCCACCAGATGGGAGAGGAACTTTGCTCGCTCTGCATTGTTGAAGAGAGACCGCCTGACAGAGGCGATCTGAACTAAACAGGACAACACCTGCACAGGAACACAACCGGCTCAGAATCCGACAGAAACCTTACTGCTCCGCCTCCAGCTCAAATCAGCTCACACTTACCAGCGGGGAAAGGGACGGAGGGAGGGAATGATATAAATTGAAAAACAGCTGCAGGGTGGAGGAATCGAGAAACGCTGCAGGAGAGATCAAACACAAAGTTAATAGAGAACATCCAGGTCTGGACACTGGTGACTATTAAAAAATAATGCATCTGATTGAATATTTTCATTTGCAATCTGAAAACTACATATCTTTTCTTTTCTCAATCCAATTATGTTCTACTTTGAAGCTGAGAGTGTCAAAAAATGAAGGTCATTAATCTTTGAAAATACTGCAACGTGAACTATTTATGATCCATTTTTGATTAAAGCCTCAATTAATTTGAAAAGCAATGCATTATTGGAATTTTAACTTGGAGATGCCCCTTTTAGGGCTTTCTTCTGAACAACCCTGTGCTCAACACTAAGTTACCTGATCTCCATGATGTTGGAATCTGTACAGTGCAAAGGTCATCTGATGACTCGTCTGTGGAAGTTCCTATAAAGTCAAAGTTGAGGCAATTGTAGCTGAGCTTGAGGAGCTGCATCAGCAGGCCGTGCTGGGACTCATCATTCAGGTTCAGGTTCTTCCCTGAAGCCTGGAAACGAGACGGCAGAAATGCCACCATTACTTCCTGCATGCTAGCAGCTCCACTGGTCACTTCCTGCCTGTGCTGGCTCAGATGGTTCAAAATCACAATCAACTTTATTCAACATGTTTCTGCACACAAACAATGAATTTCACTATGGTTTTGTTTTGCTCTCAATGAAAACATTTTAAATGTAAATATTTAAAGAAGGGAAATAAAAAATGTAAATTTTTATTTCCGTATTTTGTATTTTCCATTTTACAGCACAATCAAGTAACTGTTACCTATAATTCTTATTTATATGTATATCAAACATGACTTAAAGGAACATTAACTGTGCAACCTTGAAATTGGGCCTCTGTCTCTTTAAGAAACTCCTGCCTTCATCATCACAGCAATGTTTCTTCATTATGCTGTTTACAACTATTCTTAGGAGAGTTGCACAGAGAAGTAGTTTGTGTGTTGAGATCAGCAGCAGAGCAGTTCCACCAGGTGTTTGCTAATTGCTGCTGGCTAGTCTGAAGGAACTGAGTGGGGGAGGTGTGTGTTTAGGGACCCAGAATGGTTGCCATGGGAGATTAAAGGATTTCTCAAACATGCATGAAAGACTCAAAGCCACATTTCATGCATGTTTTTGATTAGAAAACGACATTATAACACGATGCAAGGCTCAAAAAGGTCAATTTCACATAACGCTGCCTGTCCTTCATATAGAAACTCTATCTCTCATACAGTGGTTTAAGTACTTAAACACCTGTTTAAGTACACTGGTGTACACTCTGTGGACATTTTGTTGTCCACAGCAACAAAATGGAAAGAGGAAGGAACTAAAGATGTGGCTACAGTGCAAAGATGAGGACAGGAAAAGAAGTTGATGTTTTTCCCCAATCAACTTCCCAATGTTTAAAATAAAACATTTTTTCCTAATTGCCCATTTGAGAGAGTTGGACTCGTTCTCTGACCCCATGACCTTCGGGACTGACCTGTTTGAGGAGGTTGCAGGAAAGTGTGAAGATGTCAAAGAGTGAAGAGTCTCTGAACGATGACGCGATCTTCCTATGTTTGGTCAGCGGATGCGTGGTGTCGGCCTGAGGGAGACAGAAACATGAGGGGCGGCTCGGCTTCCTGATGCTGAGGAACAGCAGGGAAGTGACATCATATTAATGACATCATGCCAATGCCAATGGTTTGTTTGCTTTCTGTTTTTTATGACTGTATTTTTGTGTTTAATGATGAAAAGAACTGCCTGAAATGCACTGTACCTATAAACTTGATTGGTTGACTGATTTAAGACTCAGTTTATACCATAATCAAAGTCCAGGCTACAGGCAAAACAACAACATCTGCTGCCACTGATCAACAATCTCAACAGGCTCATCCAGTCACACCAACACACTGCTTCAATGTGAGCAGCTTGAATTTTGTTCTTAAGAATCGAAGCAAACATTTGATTTTCTATGTCTCCACCTGGCAGCACAAATGAAAATCTTTACATTTTCCATCTTTAACACAGCTGGGAATAGTTTAAGCACTAGAGTGAGTCACACGATGAGCCTCCAATCCAGATTGGAACGCTCTGAAACCGTTTTAGCAGCTCAGTTTCCTCTTGCTTCCACCATTCCAGTGACATATCTACACCTCTCACTGAAAGACTCACAGGAAAACTTACCTGATTTATCTCGTTTGTCAGCTGGGACAGGATGGTGACACCTATGATGCAATGCTCCACGCTGTCCTGGAAACACACAGTTCCAAAGTTTAGGTTTGAACTGAACAGCAGGTCCAGCATCATTCTCAAGTTCACGACCATTTTCAGTTGTTCTTTAGCCTCACATTCCATCTCCAGGTATGAATACAGTAGTTCATTATGAATGAACGGCCTAGATCTCTGTCAAGTTCGAGCTTTAAATATCTTCCCCCCTGCGCACACACACACACACAAACACACACATACACACCAAAAACAGAAAAACTGTCAGACTAATTTGAGGCTACAGAGATGGACAGTAAGGAAAATAAGGAAAGAAAGAGATAGAAAACAGAGAAAGCGTTAGAGTCAAATATACAGTGACACAGAGACAGAGAGTAGGGCTGCACTAACTGCAGTTTCCTGGCCAATCACTAATCTTTAAAAAGTCTGACCGATTCCAATTTTGGCCAATACGTTTTTCTGTTTTTTGTCTGAAATATATATCTTAATATGACAAGACCGTCGCTGAGTTGGCAATAAGGGAGTGACTATTGTTAACCGCAAACATGTAGAGATAACCTATTTCTATTAATCTATTAATCACGTAAGTTAATTAAAGCACAGCAATTTAAAAAATAAAGCAAACAAAAAAAAAACAACACATTTTTGACAAGTTGTTGTGCTGGGATGAGGTGGGTTATCCTAGATGTATTTTGTAAAACCGCAAAGAGACATTGTTTTGCACCACACGAGTGACTGCATGTTATTCCTGGGAAAAGGCGAAGAAAACAACAAATAGTAGTCTTCTTCATGGTTTGTAGTTTGTTTTTTTTCGGTCGAAGTGCGGCTGGCTTCACTGTAAAATTTTCCCAAAATGCTACATATGTAGGCCCTCCCAGCTAAGCGGGACTTGTTGCTCCAACGCCTGAATAAGACGACAACGTCTCCTCTGATTGGCCGATAGATGATGAGCACCAGCCCCATGGTTGAATTATGAATACTGTATATCTCATAACTGTTTACATCTGTTGCTACCATGATTTTTAATGACTTGTCATGTGAACATGCATGATTTTAATCTCATTTCTTATTTAATGGAAACAGGGCAATTGCAAAATTGTGCTTTCTTGACTTAGCAGAATACTGGCAAAGATTTGCACACATTTGTAAAAGAAGAGAGACACACACACAGAAAACAGAGATAAGGTGAGAGATGTACACAGAGATTACAGAGAGTGAAGCATAGAAACACCATCATTTCCTAGACTTTTCCAGCCCACACAGGAACTCAAAGCTTCTCAATGCATCTGAAAGTAAACCAGTTTCTTTGAACTCAGAACTCTGACAAGGAACCAACTCACATGACTTGAGAGTCTCACCTGCAGGAATCGCGTAACATCAGCGATGACGTTTCTAAAGACGTAGTCATCTTTCTGACAGTCGAACCAGCCCAGTTTGGTGATCCGGGCATACAGCTGGATCAGAGCCTGGGTCACAAATGCTGCTAGCTTCGGCCGTGTTGCCAGGTAATTCAACACATAGTTCCCTGTGTGTTACATAAAACAACATCCCACTTAAAAGTCATGTGAAGACTGCTTTCATTTGTCAAGAGCACTAAGGAGTGTTTTCTTTCATGTTGAAAAAAAAGATGGCTGCCAGAGGAGCAAATATACTTACGAATGTCAATGCGTTGCTCAAGGGGTAAGGGGTTACTGGTCCGAGACACCAGTTTAGATAAACAAGTGGCGGCGAGCAGCTGAGAATAAGAAGACTGGGAATAGAGCAGAGATATAATGTTAGCTAGCTTGTAGCTTAAATTAAAAACATAAAAATACATTTTGTATTATTTTTGCTATTGCTATATTAAAAAAAAATTTTGTGAACAGAAAAGAAAGATGCATGAACTAGGACCCGAACCCTGGGCTGCCACCTTACTGTGGCAGACGGGTTTGAGTCCCGCAAAGACCCTCGGAGATATCCTGTCATGGGCTTCATGACACCAGGAGGGTCACCCAAGGCAGACAGATCCTAGGAGAGGACCTAGGGAAAGTGTTGCCCAAAAACCCCTTGTGATGAGTAAAATCAACAGAAACAATGTTCCCTGGGGTCACCAGGGCCCCACTCTGGAGCCAGGCCTGGAGGTGGGGCATGTTGGTGAGCGCCTGAGCTTCAACCCATGGAGCCTGTTCGGGCACACCCCAAACAAGAGACATGGGTCCCCCTTCCCATGAGCTCACCACCTGTTGAGAGTTAGGGCTCATGGGATGTGGCTCACATGGCTCTGGCTCTGGAACCGGTATCCTTGGGAGGGGTTGGACACTGTTTCACTCTGGAGTTCCCCTGGTGAGAGACGTTCAGCCAGAGGGGGTCTGTTCAGCACCTCTACTTGTTACCCCCATCTTGAACTGTTATGGTTCACCCCAGTGAATGACAGGATAGCCTCCCTCTGCCTATGAATGGGGAGGGGACAAGGTCTGACTGTTGTTTGTACTTAGGCATTTAGATTAAACACCCCTGGACCTGCTGGACAATGGAGGTGAAGGATGATGTCAAGCTGAAGAAGGAGTCCTACTGGACCTCTTTGGCCTCTGGGGCTCTAAAGAAGCTGAGAGGTCCCAGCAGTCCAAGCAGCATGCAGCTTGGGTAACATGGAGTTATTGGCTAGAGGATGTATTAGACCTATGTATCAGTTCATACTTGCTGGTGTGCAAAACTACCTAAGAATATTGTAAGTCTGCAATATTCTAGTCAATTAGTTTTTCCCTTATGAACAGGCCACCAAAACTGGCTCCAGTCCAGGGGCCCAGGTCCTTGTAACTTTAGCTTTGTCATTGACATGATCAGGGCTGTACTGCCACCTGCTGACCACACTAATTGTATTTCTATTTTTCCTTTTAAAGACATAAGCCTGTAGATTATTTTCTTTGAAGTCACACTGCAGCACGTTTAATCAGGGAAACGATGATTAGTGGTGAATGAGGCGAGTCCCCCTGCAGACACTTACACTGCCTCTCTCCAGCAGCAGCTGACATTTACTGAGACAGTCAGGGCTGTTGGTGAACTCCACCAGAGCTTTCTCTGCCTGGTGTCGCACGGCGGTGTCGGTGGTCTCATACAGCTGCTTACACAGGATCTCCAGCTGGGCAAGGCCCTGCACAAACACAACACACAGTAATCACAAACAGATCCCACTGACAGTTAACTTTCAAGCAAGTCAACATTCCCTTTTTCACTGAAAACAGCTGAAGTGTGGGACCGTTTAGTCTCCGGTTGTAGCTGACAGACGAAAACATGGACGTCTGTTTTTCACCTGTTGCGAGGAAGAGACGGCCTCCTGTACATTAATTATATCAAATTCCTGGAAGGTGCTGAGTCATGTCTGGTGACACAGAGATGCCGGTCACTGATAAATTCAAAATGGTGGAGCAGGCAGGTTATACTGCAGCAGCAGCAGCAGAGGAGCTTCTGTTGGCTACAGCAGCACTGCGGTTCAGCAGGTGTATGCCGGAGCTGCATTTTGCACGCTAAGTCTGTCGTCCTGAGATAAGAGCTGCGCACGGAGCCCTGCCTGCACACGTGCCATCTGCTGCACGAGATGAGCACCAACAAACCTAATTACTGCTGATAAACCTCCTCATAAATGACTATTAAGAGGGCAGCAGCGGTTGGCTGGCTATGAGTGACGGAACAAGACGTTCGGTTCAGTCTGAGTCTTTGATAAAGTTTGACCAGCAGAGTCATCCCCAAAACTAGGAGGAAAAGCTCCAACATAACCATGGTCAAAGAAACTAAAGAGTTTATCAGTAAAAGTGTTACTTTCACTGATAAAAAGTGCTACTTTTTATCAGTGAAAGTGAAGTGATAAAAAGTACATGACCAAAATGGGGGTGGGTTTAAAGATTGCAGTATTTCTATTTTTCCTCTTAAAGACATAAGCCTGTAGATTATTTTAATAAACAGTAATTTAATAAAATTACTTTTATTTAAATAAAAATAATTTAAATAAATTAAATAATATATTTAATTGAAATAAATTAAATATATTATTTAATTTAATATCTAAATTAAATACATTTATATATATTTAATTATTAAGGTTGAACTGAGCTCCTCAGGTCTGCCTGAAAAATCAAACCTCCAGTTGCAGCTGATCCAGAACGCTGCTGCTGGAGTTCAGACTAAAACCAGGAAGACAGTTCTACAGTCCTCACACTGAGAGAATAGACTCTAAGATGTCCAGAAAACTTCAAAGAAAAACCAAGACTAAAATCCATTTGTTTAGCAATGCCTCTGATGAGGCCTAAATTTATCAAGATTACAAATTTTGCTGGATGATAATCTATCCTCGAAGTTATCGCGACAAACAATAATTTTCAAGTAATATAATAGTCATTGCATAATAATGCAAGAGCACATTCTCAGAGTTTGAGAGTGAAGTGACACGGATCTGAGCACATATATCTTTGTGAACAAAGAACGAGTGCCATTTGCATTTACATCTCACAGAAGTTAGCTCAGCAGGTGATCTAACACACACCTGGCTCTTTGGGCCTGCAGCTTCATGATGTTTGTAACCAAAAAATATTTAGTTACGTGTGGAAATATGCTTCCTATGCTTAATATTTCTTTTAATTTCTTCAACCTTTAAATGTAACTTACTTTATGACCCCACTGGCCATTATGATCTAACTGGAGTGCAAAATTTATATATTTATTTAAATGATACTTTTCTTGTTTGCCTATTTACAGAGATGTTTAGGAGTTGCCAAGAATGTTTTTCAATAACACACATTTCCATATTTTCAAATTTACTGTCAACTTTTAACATTTTTTAACACAAAAACAATGGGCCACTGACAGACCGCTTTACCAGCAGGCTTAGCTAGTTTTTTGAGGGAAACCCTGTGAAATGGAGTGTTTTATTGGTATCGACTTTGATATTTTGACCCTAACACAGATAGTTGAAAATATTTACAAAGACAGTTGGATAAATTTTTACCCCTAGGCAAAAGAAAAACTCAGGGTTTCTCCACGAAAACTTGCCAAGTCGCTGGTTGGGGCGCTCAGGCAGTCATTCATCCAGCGGTCCGTCGTGTTTTTGAGCTAAAAAATTTTTAAATGACAGGAAACTTGAAAATATCACTTGATAATTACATGTTATTGGAAGATTAATACCTGAACTCCAGCAATAAAGTCTTAAAAATGGAAACATTAAAAAAAATAAATCATAAACAAACAATGCTTAGCCTGGTGGGGGGCAAGTAAAGCCTGGCATCCCACCAGGCTTATAATATATTGGGAAAAACCAGCCTCTGGATGGGTGGAAATCAGAAACCTGGTGGATATCTGAACAAAAACACACAGTCAGAGATGTCCTGATGAAAAATCTGTGATTTTGAGGATTTCTTTCTTTCTATTGAAACACGTTGGTACGCTCTGTAGCAGCTCTGAATGTGGAAGCAGAAGAACGGAGCAGCTCTAAGGAACACACTGAGCCCCGCAGCTGCTGCTTCCATCCAGCTCATATTTGGACATTGTTCATGTCCTGATGTACTCCTCCTAAGTCAGCATGAGCCAGCCAACAGATGGAGCTGGCTTTCCAGATCTAAATCCAACTATTTCTGTTCTCATTTAACTTGCTATAGGCTTACAATAGACATGTTTTAAACTACGAGTGGATTTCTCAAGCAGTCGATTAGGAACTGATTCGATGTTGTGATCAACCATTTCTTTGATGTTTTGATGTAGCTGTGTTCAAGTGAACTAAAAGTAGCAATATTTTACATGGTGCAGAGGATTATACAAATTTTACACATCTTCAGCATACCTAGAGACTATAAAACTAGTTTTATAGTTTCTAGTTTGAAAAGAGAAATCAGAACACAGTCATAAACTTAAACAATTTATTGAAGCATCATCGTTTTTTAATTATCCACCAGCAAAGCCCTTAGGCATAACGAATGGAAGCAGTCACTTTTAGAGGGTGTCTAGCAGCTGGGGCTGTAACAATTCCTCGAATGAGTCGTGTACCTCGATTATTAAAATTTCTTGAGGCAGATTATCTGCCTCTAAGCTTCATTAACTTATGTTCTATTATTTAGCGCACTGTGTTCCAGATGGGTGATTATTTGCGTTGCGCAGCGCTCCCACTTCTGCCTACGAGTTGTTGACAAATTTTACATGTAAACAGCATAACGTCCGATTTTCATTATTTTCGGAGGACCAATAAGCATCCTTACAATGACTGGCGAGATGCATGGAGTACAGCAGCCTCTCTTCCCGGAGCTGCTGCCTGGTTCAGAACGAACATTGGGCAAGAGTGCGGCGGGTGTATTTATACAAGTGAGTGGATAGACTGAACACAGCAGGCTGCAGTGCTATACTTGATGCTTAAGGTAAGTGTAGCTTTACGGACAAACTAAAAAATTAATTTAACACCATCCCGGTCGCAACAAATGGTTGGTGGAGCGCACAGTGGTGGTACATAGCTGGTAGATTTGTTTCTGTGTGTGAAGGAGCCAAATCCAGTCATTCATATGGGCACAAAAGCTATAAATGACAGTTCAAAGTGAGAGTTCAGCCATTAAATTGACGGAAGATCAATATATAAACTGAAAACTGGAGCATTGACATTTTTAGACATGTCTTTGTGAGTCTGGCTCTTTTTTATTAAATTGAATATAAGTTCAGATTTTTGAATCATTTTTGCCCAGGTTCATTTAAAAGTGAGCTATTATTGTTACAGGTTAATTTTCTAAGCTACTGAAAAGTAACTGTAGGGATGCACAAACACGAAGAATTGGGCTGATGTTGATGTCACATTTTTATGCCATTTTTGATATATTACTTGAAAATGGTCTCAAAACAACAGTATCATTGTTGATCACAATAATTACCGGGACAATTTATCTTTAAGGAAAATTTGTTTTGACAGGACAACTTGAAATACATAATTTCTTAAAATATTATTCCTGTCTCATGACTAGGCAGCTGTACACTCTGATTAGTCCCAATAGAAACAGCCCACTGCTTTACTAGAGACCTAAATGATACTTAACTCAAGCTTCAGTCTTGATTGTTGGTGGAAAAGAATATTAGGAAATATTTCCCATAAGAGGAAGACAATTGGGTTTGATGGATTTATCCATGCAAAGCAGAAGTAGTGGAGCTGCTTCTACAGCTCCACTATTTCTACAGCTTCTGAAGATGATCCATCTCCACTAGGTTCCACCTGAGCAGCATGTCTAATGACTTTACTCACACTGTTCCCCAACAACAATCTGTTTCTACAACATCTAGGGCTGTAAGGAAACATTATTCTACAAATCCATTATTTTATCAATTGTTTTGATGATTAATCAGATAAAACAACATGGGCACATTCTGACATTCTGCAGATCTTTCTTTTTAAATATGTAAAACTATATTTTTTTTAAAAAAGGACAACCTAGTAGGAAAAAGAGATAAAAAAAAAAAAAAACTATTTCATTAATATAGACTTATATGATACAGTCACTGAATCAGTTGTATTCCACCAAGAACTAAATAAAAATTGTAATTATTGTTCTATATATATTCAAAATCAGTAGATAACCCTAACCCTAACCTGAAGGCAGCTACCAAAGCTACATGGGCTTCCATTACATCTACACAGACTCACAAAGGTCATTTTATTTCTATAGCAACAAGGCAATTCAAAGTGCCTTGTTGTTGAACAAGGCACAAGTGGATATCATCCATTCCACAGTGCATTGATGCAGTAATTCATACAAGAGGAGCCAAACCAAGTATTGATTGGATGGAAATTATACTTTTCAGAAGCCTTACATAACCTTTTTTTTTTTTTTAATCTTTTTTTAAAGTTAAAACTCTTATAAAATATTCAAATTTTCTGAGACCCTGAATCTTGGCTTACAATATCTATAAGCCATAATGAGCAAAACAACAAGCATTTCACTGTATGCAAGGTTTCTTTTAGAGTATACTAAGCCTGGTGGGCTGCCAGGCTAAGCGTGGCCGGTTAATTTATTTTAGATAGTTTTTTTTCATTATTATTATTCACCAATAACAGTGGCAGCAAAGATGAGTTTAGAGTTGATGCATTGGGTGTAAGGTGCTGTCTCAGGGTCTGGCCTTGTTGTGTTTCATCTGTCTGCTGTTAGATGGACAGTGAAGCAACATTTAGCTGGATGCTTCAGAAAGGTCAGATTTGTTTGATTAACTGTTTACCAACTTGTCTGATTTAGTGGACTTCCAACTTTGTATTTGAGGGTCTGAAACAGTAAGAAGCAGGTTTATTGCTCTATCAATAATAAAGCATGTTTTATATGTTTTAGATAAAAATAGTGAAGTTAAATTGAGCAGTTTTTACTTCAAATTAACATTTTTTCAGCAGAACAAGAGCTTTAGATCAGTGTATCTTGTCTTAAATGGCATGTTTTCAATGTCAATCCTGTTTGGGAAAATTATCCAAACCAATTTAAATACGGTTAGAATCAAAGTCAGGTTTTTCTTTTAACAGCTAAATTCTAATCTAGCCTAATTTTGCTTACTGTGATTTCACAGCATAAGCATCTGCAGTCCAGGGCTGGACCGTTGGCTGAAGACAATTTCTGAACGTTTCACATTTCAGTTGAAATGGACCTACCACTTCAACTGGAGCGGTAGTTCCTGAGAGCAAGCCTGTCTCCGTTTCCCACCAGCTGAGAACATCACATCATTATTCTCATAATGAGCTGATATTTTATGGTAGTACCAGTTGGTTTGATCTGTTTGTGAGATTTCTTAGAAAAGAGCGTACATAATAAAACAAACTAACTTAAATGTGTTTTCATACCGAAAAAAAAACACATCATAATCATACCTTTGCGTTTCTACACAAAAGTACGAGCATGTAGAAACACAGCATTAAACAATTTCATCCAACACTGACCAGTAGAAATATTTCAGATTTTGACACTGAATGTCAAAGTTCAGGATATCTTCACTGCTGCTTCTTTCTAGTGTGTCAATAAAATTGTTATCAGTTTATTTATCTGACCTGGCTTTAAAGTGCTGCCACATCAACACTGGTGGAAGTCCTTCAAAGCTAATTTAGCATGATAATAATCTGACTGCAACTATCACTTAGCAAGACTGACTTCCTATACATGACAGATGTCACATTTACTGTTTCACCCTTTACTGCCCCCATTACCAACTATTAGAACAGTTAGTTTTGGAGTTTGGAGAATGACAGGATAACCATGATTACACTAATAATAATAATAATAATAATAGATATCCAACAGGGTTTTCACTTAATGAACAGGACAAAAAAAAAAAAAAAAAAACAGCTTTCACATGTATTATATGTGACCTGAGCTGATGATGTTTCAAATTACAGCAAGCTGCCTGATTTGTGCATTTCAAGTGTAAATCATATAACTTCAATTTAGGCCTGAAACAACTAATTAATAAGATTCATTGTGATGAATTGGTTGTTGAAATAACGGTCACCTAATTTAGTAATCGATTAATCGTTAACAAGAGTCTGGACCGTTTTTTGTTTGAATTCTTTTAAGCACCTTTTGCTTTCCAGATTAATATCTGGATAGCAAATTGCAAGAAGTAACCATCATGTCAGATGTGCACTGTATTGATATTCAGTCTTTTTTTTAGCTGCAAATGATGAAGTGTAAACTAAAGGAATGCCGTTGTTGCATTTTAGCCAATAACATAATTATTTTCTTATTCAAAACTAAGAAAGTTGGATTTTTTAATACATTTTTAATCTGCAGATGTTGCCCATTTTCTTATCCGATTAATCTTCAAATTAACAGATAGAATAATCCATTACAATAGTCGTTACTAACAGCCGTTAGGTATAATAAAAGCCGAATGACATTTTGTTGCAGCTTGCTGAATCTGGTGAGGATTGCGTCTCCTTGCTTCACATAATTTCCAATACTTTCAGATTAAAGTTTTGTTTCCATCCTCAGCAGCTTCCGAGACACGACCCAACCCGAAACATTCTAATGAAATTTTGTCTTTTGATTCCTCGCCCATTATTAAAGTCATTTCTGCTTGGCAACGAGAATTGGGTCTAAACTCAATAACACCAGGTTTTATTAAAAGCTGAAGATCATCATATTTTTCAGATAAATTATTAATTTCATAACAACCCTTCATGACATTTTCTCACTTTTTTTGCCGTACTTTAGAGCCAAACGTTTTTCTATCGAGGCTCATCATTACTGCACATACTGCACACTCAGTGTATGTATATAGGGGGTAAACCTTATTAAACTCTTAAAAAATTAAGAGGGGGAGATTTTTGCTGTGCCTACTCCTGCAAAATATATTGATTATAAAAGTTATAATGTAATTTATGCTTCATAAAAAAAATGTAAATAACTTTTTATCATTCTGAAATGTATATAACAAGTATAACAGGCTTGTTAATTGGCCTCCTGTCTGGTTTTTGCAACTGTAATTTCCAAACAGGCAAATTTGTAATCAAATATAAACATTACTAGCTTTGTTTTTGCTAGTTGGAGGGGAGTGCATAGCAACAAGTGGGGATGGGGTATGTACTGGTCAGTTTGATGCTTAAAAAACCTCACAAACTGTTTGTTGGAAAATTAGAGTCAGTTTGAGTCTGGCACATTTTAAAAACCCCATAAAAGCTCATAACCTGTCCACTGAGGATCCTTCTTCAGTTGATCAGTCATGTAGGTTCACTGATAAATTAAATATTATGTTTTTCATTGTCGTTGTAAAGCACACTATTTTACACACCACATCAAACATCAAATGACCAAAAATCATAAATAGTCATAAAATCAAACATTAATTGTCTGTGAGGCGTTTTAAGCCACTTTTGAGCAAAAAGCAGTTTTTCTATACAGAATTCCTGCTTCGTCATTTAGGGCCGTTTATATCGAAGCTCATGTAGGTTGATGTGTGCTGCAGATTCCTGTCCAGGTCCAGGAGAGCATCCCAGAAACATGAAGCTTGCTGGGATGCAGCTCGCCTCCCGTGGGAGATCACTCACACGTTCAAATAAAACGGGAAGCATTGCCGTGTGTGTATTGTTTCACATTTAAGGTCCGGTAGGTTATCCACAACACTCTCACACTAAGAGGAAACGTCACGCTGCTCTGAAAAGCCCACTCACAATATTAAATCTTTCTCACGACAATCAGTCGGCGAATCGGAAAGTTGAGCGCTGTCCCGTCTGAGATTCACTACACATGTGTCCGGACCTGAACACGAAGCAACAGAGCGGGCTGCACACCACAACACCGCGCCGCTAAGCTCCCTCCTGTAACAGCACATGGGGGGAAACCTCCCTGGCGCCTTGACAACAACGTCCCCTTTCCCTCATCCCGTGAATATGAAGTCATTTTCACTGACAAACATTTCAACACACTCGGTTATGTTTTCAAAGAGCTCGGGCGGGAGAAGTTGACGGCTGGCTGCAGCTAGTGTTAGCCTAGCATGCATCAGTGTCCGGACAGCTAACAACAGAGACGGAAATAACGCTTTATTCCAACGGCAAAGTGTCCGGCGTCACACCGGTCCGCTGCTCCCGACAGGAAAAATGCCTCTAATGTGGATCATATTGGCGCCAACTCACACTTAACCCCTGCATGTTAGCCTGAAAGCTAGTGGTACACAGTCAGCCGTTTGTGTTTTACTGTTTATTTCCCCAAAACACGCAAGTAATGCACGCTATCATGCCGGTAGTGATAAACTACCAGCTAAAACAGACACTGGGAACCTCACAGACTGGAACTGCACGCCACCACAGTGTCTGTTTTCGTTCCGTCCAGCAGCTAACACAAGCTAACGCAATGACAGCAGGCCACGAGTCAACACAGGCTGCCTCATCCTTTCTTTTACTGCCCACAGTCCCGCGTTCCGACGCCCTCCGCGTTCCCTGGCGCTGCACACCGGCTCCGTACCTGCACCACCGCATCTGGATCAAGGTTCAACCTCATCTTCCCGCTCTATAACAAACTGTCGGTAACAAAAACATGAAACCTCCACTTACCTGCACATGATCCGCCATTTTTCTCCATTTCATGCACCTCTCACTCCTCCGCTTATGGGTATGTAAGGAGACAACAGCGCCCCTGCTGGTGGCGGCTCGAAATTCATTTGTTCGCATCGCAAAGTAGGCTCAATGAAACAGCCTTAATGTAATAAAGTTGAAGAATCTCCGTAACAAGAAAACCCACCAATATGTTACGAAACCACCACATCATAGCAATAAAGCAGTACATCTTGTCAAAATATGGTCAATATAAGACTAACTTAATACAGCTACAACAAAGAATACAACACAACAATACCAATAAATGGAACATTAACAATGTAACACAATTAAGTGGGCAGAGCTTTAAATTTAAAATTAATTTTCTCATCCATGCTCCACAATCCAAATTATAATTATTTATATTTTTTATTGTTTAAGTTAGTTAAGGATTTTAAATTTTGTAGTCATTTTATTTTGTATTTTAAACATTTTAGCTGATAATCATAAATATCCACATGACCATACAGACACTTAGGTCGATCATCTTCCTCTATATTGTCCTGTCCATAACATTCTCCTTTGTCACACCAACATTCTGCATGTCCTCCTTTACATTAATAAACCTTTTCTGTAGACTCCATGCTACAGTTTTGTAGGTTAAACATCACTTTTAACTGAGTTTTGTAGATTAAATATTAAAAATGTTTTATTTGCATTTTTATGGCACTTGACTTAATGTAGTTTTTGATTGTTGATTCTATGTTTACTCCTCTCTGTAGCTCCATTATATCTGATAAACATCTTTCTAAACCTGTTCATTTTGTTCATTCCAATTCAGTTCAATTTAAGAATACTTAGGATATCTATTCACTTCTCTCTTCCCTCACTCTTTTTAATGTCTCTACTGCTGTCTTTTGCAATGAATAGTAGACCACGGGTTCCTGTTTCCCCCTCATTTACACACATCATTGGTCTTGCTTCCAGACTTTCATTCCTCCTCTCTCCAGAGCATGCAGTGCCTCTTAAAAGTACTCACCCCTTTGGTTGTTTCATCCTTTTTTATTGCTCTTATAAATCAGTCATGATTAATTTTTTTTTTTTTTACAAAAAAATCCATTTAACGTCAAAGTAAAATCTGATTTCTACAAAATAATGACAACTAAAAATATGTAACATAGAATAAGTAATTGCATACATGCTCATCCCTGTCCAGGCAGTACCTGCTGTTCCAGCACAGAATCTGTGTGGATCCGTTTCAATCAGAGCAGAAAAACTCCACCATGGACGCTGCAGTTTCCCTCTAGTCTTAAATTGTTCCAACTCTGTCAGGTTGGTGGGGAACAGCTGTAAGCAGTGCTTTTCAGGTCCTGCCACAAACTCTATTTTGGGTTGAGGTCTGGGCTTTGACTGGGCCACTCCTGTCAAAGCCCAGCGGAATATTCACCATCTGTGTCTGTGTAGCTTCAATTGGATGCTTCAAGCCACTGTCTTGCTGGAAACAAAATAATTCTCTGAAGGTGTTGTTCTCCTGCAGATGGAAGCCAATTTTCTTCTTATTATTATTATATTATTTTTTTACATTTCAACAATAAGAGAGTTCAAATTATGACCAATTATGTGCAAAGCACATAATTATGTGCAATTATGCACGTAATTATGTGCAGTGACCAATTGCACATAATTGGTCATAATTTACATGGTCACATGTAAACAGTGACCATAATTGGTCACTGTTTACATAATAACATGGTAATCAATAATCAATAAATAAACACTAGATTTTTGTCAAATGCCATCATCAAAATCATCAAGCGTAACCATAATTAAATTTACATCAAATATATTGATAAAATTTTGCAGTTCTCCTGAGGTTTGTTCCAGATTTGTGGTGCTTCGGCGTGTTTGGTTCTGATTCTGGAGACCAAACCACTTTTTCTTTTTCTTTACAGATTATGTGTCTCATATTATACACTGTAAGAACCTGGTGACAGTTTTAACAAATATGCAAACGAAATAAAAAACATTTATTATAAAAGTTACGTACTTGGTTTGGGTCTTTTTTTTAACCATTTTATTTTTACGTGGTTTGTGTTGCCGTGATACGGTTAGTTTGAGACTATCCTTATTCAGCAAAACTGAGCAACAAAATGTTCAGGAAAGACATCGGGCCCTCCGTTGTGACTGCATCACTACATAATGCTTAGTGCTGATGTTGAAGAGGGGACAGCTCTGCTCATTGCTGGCCTAGCTGTTTCGTCAAAGTGCAGTCGGTTCCCAGTAGGTCTCTTCCATCCTGTTAAATGTCTCAACAGATCTAAAGAATGTGATTTACTTTTCAGCCTTGCCCCAAGACAATTGCACGGGGTAGACTGTTTGCCATGGTGCCAGGATGTCTGTCAGTCTCATACTTCACCTGAAGATGAACAGTCCACTCAGGTTCACGTAGTTGAGTGAGATTTGTATTGACACACACCTTTCACAGCCCACCTGGAGACACCCCTCCTGCTTCAGCATATGTCATGACACGCTCTGAGCATGTAAATAAAAAGTCATGGAGTTAGCACCACATCTTTTTGCAGACAGCCTTCTCCACTACAACTTTGCAATTTCCTTCCAGGTGTCTAGCTAGTTTTTAATCTCACAGAGATATGGATGGACTGCAGCAAAATGTTTCTCTCTGATGAATCTTCCAGTTGTTTTAGGCAACAGAAAAGCAGACAAAAACTAAGACTTTGCAAGCTTCTCTTAATTGTTCCCAAGAAGAAAGCGTGAGATGCTCCGGTAACTTCTAACCGTCCAGGAACAATCTGGTTAGTATTTGGTCACACCTCACTGTATAAGAAGGAAAAACTAACTCAAGAATGTTTGAAACTTAGTGAAGATAACGAGTCCTTTCGTAATTCTAATATATTTACTAGTAAAGGTGTTGAAAAACATGAACTGGTTTAAATGTCTTCAGTATGACATGAGCGTAAAGAAAAAAGAAGCAGGGCTGCAATTAAAAACAAAAAAACCCACTATGCACACTTTTAAATATATATCTTAAATTGTGGTAATTGCATGCTAAAATTCCTCTTAATTCCTGTAAACTAGGAACACTGAAAAGGTTTTGTTGTAAGTCAAAATGTCACATTTTCTTAAATGCTGTTCAAGAGGCCTCGAGCAAGATGATCTTGGATGTACCGAGCAACAGTTTAGTGTAACTCCTGTTTTAGCCACTTGGGGGCAGCAAACAGTAACGTCTCAGAGAGGCACTGTCGAAGCCTCTTGTTCTTTTCCAATTATAAGAACCAGAAGAGACAAGATAAGTCCGACCTAATCAGTAAATATCAAACTGGATGAATATTTCTCAGAAACAAACAAAGTGGTGTCCTGTCGTTTGTTAAGCCGTCCTGTGATTTCTCTGATAGTTCTCTTTCTGTTCTGATTTAATCAACAGAGATTAAGTCATGGGAGCTTGAACATGTTTGAAATAAAATTTTTCTTTTAGAATAAAAGCAAACGATGGAATGAACTTTCCTTCTGATTTATTGACTATGGGTGATGTATTATGAATGTATAACATGTATAATAACTATGACGTTTATTCCAAATGATGGAGCAGTAACTCATCACTATCTCTTGTATGCTAAAGTAAAATGGCCATCTCTGCATGTGCATGTTCTACATCGCAAGAGGTGATTTCGATGTAGAAATCAAAATCATCCATCGATTTCAATGTGATTCAAACTGAAAAGTCTTAATGATGTAACTCTTCGTTTTGGCCAGACTGAGCTTCCAGTCTGAAGACATTTTAAGACAGTTCAATTCAATTTCTTCAGGAACTACAATAATAAATAAAGCACTTCTCCATTCTGTCTGTGCCTTTCCTAATGCTAGCTGCTCTGTTCTCATGGTCGAATCCTTCTAAGGTCACATCGCTCCACTTTAACAGCAGATCCCTCACGTGTAGCACTGATCCCACATCAGTCAGACCGTCTGGCTCTGCTCTTCCAGCTGACTAGCCGCCTTCCTGCCGTGTCGCGTTGCTCCCGTCTCTTTAACATTTCATCATCACAAAAAGGTTCTTCACTGCACGCCGTTGCTGTTTGAGGTAAAGCTGCATCTAAATCTGCTCTTTGATGTTCGCCTCACCACTCTGTTTTAGCATAAAGACTCTCAACTCTCACAGACACATGCACGCATGCACACAAAACTCTGGGCAAACTTTAATTAACCTGAAAATCAACCACAAGCTTAAAGCATTTTCTTTCTGCAGTTCAAAGCAGAACAGGCTGCAGGGGGCATTGTTGCCTCAGACATTAGTGTTTTGTGTGTGTGTGTTGCAAAGACACACACACACACAGGCATGGTTTCCAGCATGTGTGCAGGTGTATGTTGGTGTCCATTCACCTGCTGGGTAATTCATTAAAGAACAGAGGTTCTCAGTGGGACGGCAGAAGCAAAGAGCAGGAGGACGTTCCGACATGACAGAAGTCTGCAGATGAAAGCCTGTGGTTTTCTTCACCTGGAAAACATGCTTGCACACCGTTTCTGTTGGAATCATGGACACATGGGATCAGCAAGAGAAAATGTGTCAGGACGTGGGTTGTTTTGGGATTTTTATTTGTTGATTCTCTTCTCATTCTGTTCTGTTCCTTAGTCTCTTTATTTGACTAGACCAACCTTGTTTCTGTTTTACTTTAGTTCAGTCCTTTCTTAGTTATCCTCATTTGTGTTATGTGTAGATTCATTTCCCTGGTTACCCAGTCAGTGTGCTCTCTTTCGCCCCCTGGGCCTTTTTCTCTCTGTCTCAGTTCTCTCCCCTCACACCTGCAACCTGTTTCTAATCAGCCATCTGTTCCCTGTTCAGTAACCAAGTTCCCCAGTACATGAACTTTTCTCAGGCACTGCACACTGAGGAAGCGATTCAGCCATTTGATTCAGATGTGGTTGGTTCAGGGCCACAGCTAACTGGTGACCAATCCTCGAAGGCTGGAGTTACAGGCTCCTGCTCTAGACCGATAATTAGGTATTTTAATACATTTCTTTCACAAGTACTTATTCACAAAACAAGGAACGCCAAATAAATGTTTTAGTTCTGGTTTTGTACACTAGTCTGTCATTTTTCCAAAGAAGGAAAAAAAAATGCTCCCTTAAAATAAAACCGTGTAGTAGTGATGGGTAAACGAAGCGTCACAAAGCTTTTCGACCCATAGCAAAACTATTGACACTGTGTCGATACTGTGTCACCGAATACTGACACCTGCTGGACATTAAAAATCCCTGCAGGCAACGTAGCTGATAGACTGATTTGATGACTTCGTCCAGTGAGGTCAAGACTTTGCAATTATGTGGAAATGTTTATTACTATATAAAGGTCATTATTATATGTGTTTATTATATGTGGCTATGTTTATTCAGTTAAAAATGTTAACTACGAAAAAACATAACTCACCACCAAATCATAGCAGAGCGGCTCCCGCCGTCTTTTATCAAACGTCTTTTCTTTTTGTTTCGTCTTTTATCACTTAAAATGCTCTGACTACAAACTTTGACTACTTTCTTCTACATTGTCATCGTGTTTGATTATTCTAAATTCACGTTTGGTATTGTTGGGGGGTTTTTACTGGATTTTCTTCTGGAACCAGGATGTTCGTGACTGGAATCGGTTCTTGTGATGTGTTGCTCCTGCCGTGGTTCTGGACACACGAACCGATCGAACCTGTTGGACTTTATCGGCTCGTATCGTGTGTGGTCACAGAAGTTTTGAAAATCGGCCAGCAATCCTTAAATCGTGTGAATTGTTTTGTTTTTTTCTCCATGACAACCAAAATGTTTTTCTCTCATCATTGTTGCCATATTTCTTTCTTTCTTTGTTTTTTTTTTGTAAAAGTTTTGTGTTTTTTTTTTTTTTTTTTGCTAAAGTTTTGTGTGTTTTTTGTGTGTTTTAATCAGGCCTAAAACTCACAAGCTCCTCTCCTCTCATCTCATCCACTGCCCTAACGCGCTCTGACTCTGGTCGCTATGGTAACGTTTACGCATCCCTTCAAAATAAGGTACGGATGCGCCACAAAAACCAACATTTTACTTTCGTGAACATTTGAACTCACGATAACGACTAATAGGAGCCCTGAGCTCATCTCTCTGCAACGAGACGGTCCCATCTGGGAGACAATGACACCGGAAGTGTTGCTTATGCACAGGGAGCTACTTGGTCTCTACGTGGCGAAGCAGTTTGAAGCTTCATTGCCTCATTAACGATTTGTAGAATGCCTGAGTTTATCCTAAGTGTATCTGGGATCCATTCTGATGCCTGGCCCTATTATGGCTCAGCACTGAGGAGGTGGATTTATCTAAATAAGACAGCTCTGTCAAACATATGCAACACTTAACCTGCCATAATATGAACGTAAACTAAGAGTCAAAGTGAGAACCAGCAACTTATTTTCTGATGTAAGATCAAAATGGTCCCAAACTACAAAACTTCCGTTTGCTTTGAGCCTCCATAGTTGACGCTGTACCGTAAAAGATAACAAAATATTTTGGTAAATGCAGCCCGTTGACAGACTCGCTTCCTTATAAACACAGTTTGGCGCCAGTGTCATTTCAAAACAGGTTCCGTGTCGGTCACGTGACTTATACGCGCACCGACATAGGGTTTCGCCTACGGGCTTGGCGCATGCGCCGACACATCGGCGTTGTCGGACCCATCACTACCGTGCAGGATCACCTCTGAGTTTAAACCACCAGACAAACTATTGGCTTCCCAACAGCAACTCCTGACAACTGAGGTATGCACTGTCTGAGTTCCTCCTCCCTGGTGACAAAGAAAACCCCCCACCAGAAGCCCGTCTGTGTCTCAATATGCCTGTTGCAGAGCCGTTATCACAGAGCTGGCTTCAGGCTGGAGCTCCTGAACATCCTCTTCTGTTTGCTCCTTGACATAATCTGTGGGTAAACTAATCAGAACCTTCAGCTGTTTAGATTTCAGTGTCTCATTGCTTAATGTATATGTGCGTGGGTGTGTGTGTGTGAGAGAGTGATAGGCTTCTTGAGCAAAGATGATGTGCATGACTGAGAAATGTTGAAAAATTATAATTTGACTATTTTTTTTATTTTTCATGCAACAGTGTAATTAAATGACCTGAGAGTAAAAACCTCAGTGGCAGAGCGTACTGTAGGAGCTGCTACTTGTAGAAGATAAAATCTAGATTTAATCATCTTTGGTGCTCAGTTATTTTTGAAACAAGAAACTATCTTCTATAGATAAACATAAACCTTGTGTTCGCTTTGTTTTGATAATATTGTTTTTTAAGTATTCACTTAACATATGTCTTCTCTTTTGTTTTTATTACTTAAATATTTCAAATCATCAAATAAATGTAGCAACACATCATGTTTTGATCAAAAGCAAATCAACAACAGATGAGACACCGAGTCACTATAAATCAGTCTGGAAAAGTTATGTTAACTTTTACATGTTACATTGTTTTGAGTAACTAAGGACTTAGCAGGAGTTGAGATAAATTAATCATCCTTTTCATCCTTGCCCCCATAGATATTTTTCTAGATCCGCCCTTGCTTGTACTTTTATCTGTTTGGTATTTGTAAAAATTGTTTTAGATTATAATGTTTTTGTGGGCACCAAACATGTCCATGTTGAACCCAGAGAAGTAAAGCAAGTATCTAATTCCTCTTTAAACCTCTCATGGCCACCTTTGACCTGTGGGCCATCAGTTTCACACCTGTGATGTAAATACGGCACCGAGTTGTTTGCTTAGTGTAGAAGGTGAGTACCACCATTCAAAGTCAAATGCAACCATTCAACTCTTTTGTTCTTTCGAATGTCCTGGATTCAGAGAGGACTATATAATCTGGGCTCCTTGCAGAAAGAGACATTATTCTTCCCAGAAGGACAGAGCAGAGCTCACATTTTCTACTGTTTCTACTGCAGATTTTTGAGGATCTGAGGCAATTGCTGAGCACAGCCACATTTGAGAGGAACTTAAATTTCTTTCAACGATTTACTGGGAAACGCTCGGCAGCTCCAGGGACTCGTTTTGTCTTTTTTTGACCAGAAGAGACTGTTTGGACGTGCTGGGTGATCTCGTTCGGTGGCGGCGCCAGACTCCGGGCTTCGACTGTTTCATCCTCGCTTATTGGCTGAAACAGTAACTCACGTGGAAGTCCAGGTCCTGTTGACACTTTTGAGGCGATTTGAGGTGCTAGCACCAGGAGCTGCGTCATTGTGAGACTTCCGCTCACTAGCGAGCACAACCACAACTGTTTCTGCTTATCCAGCCCCGGGCGTTTTGAGCCATGCCTGGCCACAGCTCAGGGGTTTATCAAACGTCCCGTCATTCAAAGCACCACACCTCCATCTCTCAGGGCAACCACAAACTAAGTCGAATTATATACAGGGAGAGTGCGGGCTTACCTGACCTCAGGAATCTTCATGGGGAACATTTCCGCAAGCACCACAATGACCACCCTCGGCATTCCGAGAGCAAGAATGGTGCCAGTAGAAGATACCCACAAAACGGCATGGCCCAGGGCTCAGACACCATAGGATTTATTCCAGGATCAGCTGACAGCGCGCCGGCCAGCAGGCCCTCAAATGGCTCCTACCCCTCTATGGGCTGGAGTGGCTGCAAGGTCTTGCTCTGCCGTATGTTCAGTTGTGGCTGTTGTGGCAGCCGAGAGCCCTCTCTGCCCGTTAACAAGAGCTCAACAGACCACCCACCCAAATCAGGCAGTGAGCCTTCTAACGGTATGGCTCTCACCAACCCAACCTGTGGTGTCTCCATGGAGCCCGGCAAGCCCATCAAATCTGCCATGTTACATACCAGCGAAAGTTTCAGTTACCAAGATGTTCGTTTTAGAGGTGAGATTGTAAATTATCCAGTGAATCCTTCCAAACGGACCCATCCTCCCGCAAAAGAGGAAAGCCAGAGACCGATCAGCAACACCAGCCTCTTGTCCAAAGACTGCTACGACTTGGACGACCTGTGCGACAGCACAGACGTTGACTCTCTTATCACCAAGATGCTCTTGGAGCTGTACGCCTTCCATCAGATCGAAGAGCTCGCCAAGTGTACGTCCGATTCCGCTTTCTTCCGCAAGACGAACGAGATAAGCGACCTTATCAACAACATTGCCCAGAACTACAGCCTGGAGGAGCAGGAGGCCGAGTGCAAGCTGGTGCATGGGGTCATCCGTATCAGCACGAGAAAGGCCAAGAAGAAGGCCAGCCACCAGTCGACGGGGCAGCATCCTAAAGGCAGGAACGACGGGACTCTACTCGAAAGCAGCAACGAGACCATGACCAAAACCTTCATGAGCAGGGATTTTCCAGAGGTGAAAGTGTCTGAGCAAACGCAGTCAGACGAGCTGGCGAGGAAAATGAGACAATCCGGCTGAAGAACATATTCCTCCAGCACTTCCACAGCCGACTCTCCCTACCAGCACAACACCAGGACACACTGTCTACATGCTAAAAAATGATGTAGCCTTTCTTTTATACTGTTACTGAGCAGAGCACCTTTACGTGGGTATAGTTCTCCTTACATTGGTCTTAATATTTTTTATCTTTCCTTTCAAAACGACCAACACAGGACCTTATTTTTCTTATTTTGTCATTTTCTCATGCCAGAGGGATGTACGTTTTTTTTTTTTTTTTTTTATCAACGCAGTGTTTTAGGTTTAGAGACAGTAAAGGCTCAGCATTCAGGAGGCCAGAGCAGGACTGGGATTTCTTTTGATAATTTGTTTTGTTGTTTTTGGAGGTCAGTAAATGACTCATTGGTGTTTTACCTCCCCACATTGAATCAAATCAGAGTACTTTACTCTGGTATTGGGCTGGGGGCACCACTAATTTATATGCAAGTCTGAACAATCCCAATTAAGATAGAGCAATTAGCCAGCCCCTCCTCCTCTATAGAAACCTGTTTGGGCTCATCCTGGGACAATTGAAACAGCTACCAGATGCAAATGCAGGTGAAAGAAGCCATGCCTTTTGTTATTTCCTCCTGTGAGAGAACACAGTTCCTCTTACTGGTGTTAATGGTGAGGGGTAATTCTCTTAAAGTGGCTGAAGATCTGCTCCTTCCAAAGACATAGAACATGAAACACACACATACACACACAATGACATTTAACTGTGCAGTTTTTGGGCCACATGGAGGCTTGTAGCATGTTCTGCAGACAAATAAAGTTTCATAAGTATGATGACTGTTGATCTTGTTGGTTAATTCAAAGAAATGTCATTGTCTAAACTGTTTCTGTCAACCAATAGAAAAGGATTTTGTAGAGTTTGAACATGACTGCACTGTAAAAATATCCATATGTGTGAGAATGATTTGAATAAAGATCTCATGTGAACATTCAGGACAGGCTTCAGTTCACATCGCACTTCAACATTTATGTTTGTTGTTAACTGATATCAAAAGCATCAATTGCTGCCAATTTGAACATTTCTAATAATCCCCAAGTACTTTAAGTGCAGCCATGTCATGTAACAGAACCATCAAGATGAGTTGATGAATGTTACAGAAAAGAATCTTCAGAAAGCAGAAAAAAGCTTTATATGTTACTAAATGTAATGTCATATGAAGTGAATGTAACTAACACATGAACAAGATATATTTCTATATTTAACTATTTATTTCAGTAATTACTAAATTCAAATGTTACATTGTTTTGAGTAACAAAGGACTTAGCAGGAGTTGAGATAAATTAATCATCCTTTTCATCCTTGCCCCCATAGATATTTTTCTAGATCCGCCCCTGCTTGTACTTTTATCTGTTTGGTATTTGTAAAAATTGTTTTAGATTATAATGTTTTTGTGGGCACCAAACATGTCCATGTTGAACCCAGAGAAGTAAAGCAAGTATCTAATTCCTCTTTAAACCTCTCATGGCCACCTTTGACCTGTGGGCCATCAGTTTCACACTTGTGATGTAAATACGGCACCGAGTTGTTTGCTTAGTGTAGAAGGTGAGCACCACCATTCAAAATCAAATGCAACCATTCAACTCTTTTGTTCTTTCCAATGTCCTGGATTCAGAGAGGACTATATAATCTGGGCTCCTTGCAGAAAGAGACATTATTCTTCCCAGAAGGACAGAGCAGAGCTCACATTTTCTACTGTTTCTACTGCAGATTTTTGAGGATCTGAGGCAATTGCTGAGCACTGCCACATTTGAGAGGACAAAACTCAAACTTAGATTTTTTTTTCAACAGTTTTTTGTTGTTTTGTCTCATTGACCAACATTGTGGAGGACAAAAACCAGCTTGGAGATTTTTCGCGCTTTTGTTTTTGAGCTCATAACAACAGGTAAGTTCCACATTTGACCAAATCTATTTAGTCTGTAAAGTAAAAATACTAGTAGATTTGTATCTTTTCATAAAGTCACTGGTGTTAACAAGCTTTTATTGCATTTTGTATAAACAGTCATTTTCAACCAAGCTAAGGTTTTAAACAGTGTAACATGTCTAATATTTATTGACATTTTCACAGAAATAATGAATCCCAAAGCAGTTTGTCCTGAGGAGGAAGCCTTGCACTTCATTGCTTCTGAGAAGGACAAAGACATATTTCAGAAGAAATTCATCAGTGAAGACAAAGGTATGCTTTTGTTGGAGAATATAATGTTTTCTGTTTAATACCCTGAAGCAGGGTCTACTTTTAAAGAACCTCATTTGGGTTAGTGTGGAGTATGACACTGAGCTGCATATGGCTGCAGTCTGTGTTTATTATCTATAAAATTATTTTATGTTCTCAAGGAAGGTTCAGCCAGTTTGAAGTCGCAGCTCAATATAGTGGGACTGTAAATGCAAAGCTCAATGAATACCTGGTCATGTTTTTCAGGTTATGGGGTTATTGCCACCAAAAACATTGAGCCTGGAGAATTCTTGCTGGAGTATGTTGGAAGACATATCTCTGGCTCTGAAGGAGAGGATCTGTTTAAAGAGTACTCAGCTGAAGACGCAGCATTTTTGTATTTCTACGACTACCAAGGACAAAACTTCTGGTGAGTGTAACCGCATGAACGTCCAAACTTTGAATCTAAGCCCAGGAATAAGTATAATTGATCTCTATTTTTTTTTTTTTTTTTAGCATTGATGGCAGTAAAGACACAGCAAGACTTGGAAGATTCATAAATGATGATCACATCAAGCCAAACAGCAAATTGAAAATTGTAAGTAACACAGTCAGAAGTCTCTGTTCATTTAGTAACTGTTTCATTGAACAAACTGACTGAAATAATTTGTGTCTGTACCTATGTGACCAACAGATATTGGATGAGCAGCAAAGACCACATCTGTGTGTATTTGCAATCACTGAAATTCTCGCAGGAGAAGAAATCGTCTGCAACTATGAAAAGCCCAACTGTCAATGGCGACAGGTATGAAACTATTATTTACATATGTTTATATTTTATTCAATGCATGTTTTAATAAATATCATGAATCTCAGATATTACTTTTTCATCTCACATTTTTACTATATTGTTAATGAGCTTTAAGTGGCAGAAATGTTTGTTAGATGTTTAAATTCAAAATGCAAAAAACCACCTAAGTGGTTCCCCCGATTACAAATCCCCCCAAAAAGAAAAAAAAAAATCAACTGGGCACACATTGTTCAACCAGACATAAACTTTTACACATATTTTGTTTTATGAAGTTTATTTTATACTTCAGGTTGTAACAAAACAAACCATCTTTACAGTGAAACTTCTTTGTGCAACAGTTTTTTTCATTCATCCCTCTCCCCCTGCAATTGCACTGTTTTGTTCACCACTGGGTTAACAAACCAAATTCTGCATAATAATTTAATGATGTATTGTTGTTCTTTTTTTTTTTTAGAAGACAACTTCATTCTTTTCTAATGAACACATGGAAAAGAAGGTAAAGATGTGTGGAAGTTTTTCGTCTTCATTTATATTTATTGAATAAATTCATAAAATGTTTATTATGTTTATGCTGTAGCAGAAAGATAATTGGTACTGTATTGTCTCATTGTTTTTTGTTTTATTTTTGCTTAATTTTAAAGGAATCCCGATGGAAGAGCTCACTAGAAAATCTCAAGTCTGAGTCTGGCGTGATGGAAATTGATGGCCTTGTATTCAATCCAAACATAAAGATTGCAAATGGATGCAATGGAACAGAAATCTTTCCAGGATTCTTCTGTAACGACCCTGTGGCAGTCAAGAGATTTCCTAAACATATCAGCAGAAACCAATTAAAAACAGCCAACCTTCTTTGTTCAGACAGATTAAAAACAAAACATCTGTTGCAGCCGGTTACTGTGATTGAAGACACTTATATGGCCCATTTAGTCTTCCCTCTTTGTGAATATAATCTCAAAGACCTGATTGAAAATAAGGATTTTCCTGAGAGACAGAACCTGACTGAGCAGTGGAGACTGGGAATCTGTCAGGAGTTGTTGCTGGGACTTCAGGAACTCCACTCACATGGAATGTTGCACAGAGACCTGAAGCCTGAAAACATCCTGTTTGGTAAAGGAAACTTAATGGGCAAACCGTACAGTCATTTTATTCACAAATGTTGATAATCTGTTTTGATCTTTATGTAACTAAAGATATTTTATTTGTCTACAGATATCAACAATAAAATGTGTATTGGAGACTTTGGAGCAAGCAGAAATCTGGATATCGGAAGCACTGCATCATTTTCACCACTAGGTGGAAATTTATCCTGGGCCAGTTATGAAGATGTTGGAGTTACAAAAAGCAAATACAAGACGGAGTCAGATATCCAGGTGTGTTGATCTGAAAATGCTCATTTAATTGTATACTAGATACTAGCATTGTTTGTTGCTCTATAATTTTGTTCAATCATTACCAAGTGTTTAATAATAATAATGATAATGATAATTATTATTATATAGTTTGACTTTGAGGACATGGTTTCAATGTAATCCATTACATTTTAGGTAGCGGGCTGCTTGATGCATTACATCCTGACAGATGGACAACATCCCTTTCAAACTACAACACCGTACTTCAGTGATCCCATCGGGCTGACTCTTAACATCAGAATGGCCAACTTCATTCTTCAGTGTGAGGAAAGATGGAGTGGGCTAAAAGACATCATTACTCGGATGCTGAGTAGATCACTTGAAGAACGTCCCACCATTGAAGAATCCCTTAAGGCTGTCCTGTGTAAGTAGCATCGCTTTAAATAGAATCTATAACTTTATGGGCTGGGAGACACTATCGTAAATTACACATGAAAACTGATTAACCCTGTTTTGTCTTATTTACAGGTTTGCCACATCAATCTGATTGTACTGGAACCACAAACAACGCTGGGCTTGAGAATCAAAGTGAAGTAAGTCAGTTTTCCATTAGGGTAGGGCAACATGAGGTTACTTTACTGTAAGACACTTAACGTCTTTCCACTGAAGAAATTTGATCTGACTGTTTAATCCACTGCCTTCTTACTTTTATTGTCATTGATATGTTCATTAATTCACTACTTTTTGTTGTTATTACAGGATGGAACCCATAGAACAAATTACTGGCCTGAAACGTCACAAGAGATGGACATTGGAGAGAGTACTGTCAGCGGTCTGCTTGACATTTCTCACTGTAACTTGTTGCTTTCATCTACCATGATAGAAGAGGAATTTTCTGATTTTGAAACGGTAATAAAGGATTTAATTATGTAAGCAGCGGTGAAGAAAATCATAACTGTGTATAAAGAAATGATGTGAATATGATATTATATTCTTTGCAAAGTAATTAATAGGCTAACTTTTTTTTCATACCATCAAGGAAAAGCGTTCCCGTCCTCTGGTCATCTCAGATGAAGAAGCAGATGATGACTCACAACCACAGGAAGAAGAAACTACAGAACATGAAGCAATCCTCAGAAAAACACCTTCTAAACCTGAACAGAAGTCACGCGGCAGTCGCTCTCAACAACATAAAGTCACAGTAAAAACATCTTCAAACACTGCAGACCAACGTGTCTATGACAAGAAGAATTATTGTCTTTACTGTAGAAAGCCTTACGCAAAAGTCACAAGACACCTGAAGCAGAAGCATTCAGACCAACCTGATGTGGCCAGGGCACTCGCACACAAGAAAGGATCGAAAATGCAATCCTTGCTTTTGACCAAAGTCGTAAACATGGGAAACTACGAGCACAACTGTTCTGTCCTGACCTCTGGGGAAGGTCAAATCATCCCAAAAAGGCAAGCAACATGTAAGGTAGCTGCAGAGGACTACCTACCTTGCAAGTTTTGCTTTGCTATGTACGTGAAGACAGATCTCTGGAGACACCTCAAGCGTTGCAAACTCCAAGTGAAAGAAACTGGCATTGTGTCAAGAAAAGTTCAGACAAGTTCTTCTATGATGTTACCCATGAACTCTGTGATTTCCACTGGACTTAAAACGGTTCTCCAGGAAATGACACATGACAATATCATGCTGTTAGTAAAGGCCGACTCCCTTATTATTTCATTGGGTGAGAGAATGTTCCTCAAAAATGGAGAAGTTGGACGCCATCGAGCAGACATCAGAAATAAGATGAGGGAACTTGCCAGACTTGTTCTTGTTGCTAGAGAGATTGATAAGGATGTTGTCTTTTTGAAGGACTTGATCTGCCCAACAAAATTCAACACGGTCCTTCAGGCTGTAAAACAGATGACTGGGTTTAATGAGTTATCCAACAGATTCGCAGCGCCTTCAACAGCTCTAAATCTGGGCCATTCTCTTGTGAAAGTGTCATTCATTTTGCAAGGAGAGGCGCTGCGTCGAGGGGATAATGACTTAAAATCAAAAACAGAGCAATTTGTCAAGCTAATTGATCTGGACTGGTCAACACATGTGTCGTCCAATGCACTGAAAACGCTTTACCAAAAGAAATGGAATGTGCCGCAAATACTGCCTTTGTCAGAAGACATCAAAAAGCTCCATGACCATCTGAATAGCCTTGAGGTGGTCTTCAAAAAAAATCTCATTGATCAACCAACAACAAAATTATGGAGTGAACTGGCTCAAGTCACTCTGACACAGCTAATACTGTTCAATCGCTGTCGTGAAGGAGAAGTTTCAAGAATGGAACTCAGCACGTATTTGCAAAGGAGCAAACACAGCATGTATGATGAAGTTTATGAGAGCCTTTCAAAGTTTGAAAAAAAACTTTGTGAGAATCTCACCAGAGTCGAGATACGGGGAAAAAGGGGCCGCAAAGTGCCCGTGCTTTTCCCGGCAAACATAAACGAGTCTGTGGAACTTCTGATTAAAACTCGAGAAGAAGTTGGGATTTCCCCCACCAATCCCCACATTTTTGCTCGTCCATTTTTTGGCTCCCAAGGGAACTTTCGTGGATGCGACACCTTAAAACGGTTTGCTGACAGCTGCGGAGCTAATCAACCACAGAATCTCACGTCAACCAAACTACGAAAGCATATCGCCACAGTTTCACAGCTCCTTAATCTGCAAACTCACGAGCTGGACCAGCTGGCAACTTTCATGGGACATGATATTGAGGTCCACAGGGAATATTACAGACTACCTGAAGAAACGCTCCAAGTGGCAAAAGTCAGTAGACTTCTTTTTGCTCTGCAAGGTGGAATGAGTAAATTCAAAGGGAAATCTCTTGAAGACATCATACCAAACATCACCTGTAAGTGAAAGATTTTGAAATTTATTTTCTTTATATGAAATAAAGCAAATTTGATATTTTTTGTTTTGTGAAACAAAAAGTATTTACTGTAAACATTTTGTTGCAGCTGATGAGGAGGAGTTCAGTGACTCGGATTTAGATGTTGAATCTGAAGGGAGTCCTATCAAAAAGAGTTGAAAAGGTAACTTTTTCCTCTATTTTTACTATTTTAATGGAAAAGAAAAAACATCTTTCCACTTAATGAAGTATTCTTAAAATTTCCTTTCACTTCAGTCTGATGTAAACCTTTAATTGCTAACCATGTTTTTCAGAAACTTCAAAGGATGTAAACTGTGAAGCAAGCACTTCATCAGGCAAGAAAACTGGGGGCGTTAAAAAGACGCCATTGCCGTCAAGTAAAAACGGTATGTTATTCAGTTCACTGTATGGGATACTGTTTGCAGTATTAAAAATAGTAAAGAAGCTGATCTTCAACCAGATTGCTCTGGCCCCAGGTTGAGTGTCTCCCTTCCTGTTAATCCCAAATCAGCTGCCTACAGTCCTTCACTTATCTCTGCCGAGAGAGAGAACTCGCATACAATGTGTCTGCAAGACTTCTCTTTTATTTACAGGAATTACAGCATGCATATAATGGCAAAAAGTCTCTCCCTTTACCAAAAGGGGAATCGGTTTACGACCTATTGATAAAATCTCAAACAGTTTTGTCATAAAATTCCACACAGCATCACCTGGGAGTCACATTCTGCTGACTCCCAAAGAGATCTGGCTGACCACCTGTGGACCAGAAGACAATGGGCATCTGCAGCATTAGCATTTGGCTGAGGGTTAAGAAACCAGGAAAACCTGTTTGAGGCCAACAAAACAACGTTCCCTGATACTTCCAGTGTCTATATGAAAACTATTGACTTTTATTTACCAGATTTGCTGTTAGCGATTTTTATTAATCAATTTATTCATTTTCCTCCTTCTTTTACATACAGGAAAATCCAGAAGACCCTGGTCAGACACAGAGAGAAAAGTCATCAACCAGCATTTCAAGGACTTCTTGAAGAAACTGAAGATCCCTGGGAAACTAGACTGTCAAAAATGCTTAGATAATAATCAGATCCTAAAGGATAATGGAAGAGACTGGAAAGTAATAAAATATTTTGTGTACAACAGAATTGCAGCTCTAAAGAAGAGCTAACAACAGTAAGGCCAGCAATGATTGGGACCTAAATCTGGACAGTTCAATCAATGTTAACCACCTGGATACTGAGCGCTCGCATTATGTTAGTCCATGTAAATGGATCGTCAGCATTTTGAATTTAAAATGTGAGCGGTGGAGGCAGAGGGCTGATCCATCGTCAGCCCGGTTTTGATGGAGGCTTCCTCCTGCTAAAAGGGAGTTTTTTTTTTGTTTTTGTTTTTGTTTTTTTTGTGCCCTAAGAGAACATTTGTTGGCTAAACTGAATTTAATTGTTGCGGCTAATTAAGCTAATTCATTCTCTGTCAGGTCCTAATTTTTTTTGCTTATTTTGTCTGTTCTTGACAAAATATTAGAACCACAGTTTTTGAAATTGTATTGTTATTGTTTTTATTTATTTTTTTAAATTTAATTTAATTTTATTTTTTTACCACTTATTGTTTACAGGTTCTATCACTGAGGGTGCAAAGATGGTTTTACTGTACAGCTTATGAGAATCTTCATTTGACTATCTGACCTGATAGTTTATTATGTGAAAAGCCATTTGTGCAGTAAAAGCATGTGAGCTTATTGATTGCATGTCGTCCAAAGTACTTCAAATAAAGTTTGACTTGAAATACATACCCATTTGCATTTGGGCACTTCTTTCTTGAGTTTTGCTGATTGCAAAAGCTGGATAAATATCTAAAAAACAACAGAAGTATAAGGGGTTAATTTTTTTAATGATATTTTTTTTTTATTCAGCAATTTTGGACTTTCCATCTCATTTTGTGCTACTTATGTCATACAACAGGCATCAGTGGATCCCTGTCAATCCATATAAACCAATTGTGGTCCTTTTCAACAAATCAACAAAAAAAAAAAATTGCTTTTAGATAAACATAAATTAAGACAAGAAGTATATTATAGTTGGATGTAAATATCATGCATGTTTAAAAATTAGATGTCTGTTGATTGATAGTAGTGTTGTACTCCAGACCACAACTGTGGAAATATCACGAAATTGTAAAACATACCAACTAAAATCCAAGCCTTAACTTAATAATTAAGTTACCAACGTCACACATTGCCTCCTCCTTTCACTTGCACTTAAAAACCCTGGCAGTGGTTTCCTCTGAGATGACTCTTAATGGTTTAGTAATAATATAAATCAGAAATTTGATGGCGCGTTCACAGACGGTGAACCACGTCTAACTTCTGTCATCATTTAAAAAAGAAACTCAAAGAAAGGTAAGAGTTTCTGTGGACATGATGCAACAGTTTGTGCAGGGACAAATTGTAGGAAAAAGCTGTGACTGAATGCAGAGGTGTTGACAACGCTGTGACCAAAGTCTGACCACAACTCACAAACGATCCGATTCTTCTGAACGGCTCTTTACTAAGAACGATAGGATAGGAGCCTCACTGAGAGCCGTTCTTTGTTCTTGTAAAGCTCTGCGTGCACTGCAGTAGCTATCATTATTTTATTTGATTATATTGATATTTATTTATATAGCAAATAAGTGAAACACAAGAACGGAAGAGCACACAGAGCATGCGCATTGCTCTTTGTAGCACATATTACAGCACTGTGCTGCCTGGCTTCATGCAGCGGGACAGAGAGTGAGGACAGTCTTGGTGATCACCTTGTGCTTAGTTACTTGTTGCTCCTTGGTCAGAGTTCATAGTTGTTTACCGTTAGGACATTGCTTTTATTACTATGTTTAATGGCGCAGACAGAGGTGGTTTCTGACATGGGCAATATGGGCAACTGTCCAGGGTGTTATCTTGTTAGGGATGGCACAAGACCACAGCGGATTTTTTTTTTTTACGAAACGGAAAACAAAACAAAAGAATTAAAGTTGTATTTTTGTTTTCTTTGTTTCCCCAGGGGGTGTAGGGTGCGGTTGTTTAGGGGTGATAATGACTAAATGATTAAAATATAAAATGTAATGACATGACATTTTAATCATTTATTAGTGATCATGACCTCTATCCCATTTGTTTGGTTTTCAGTTACCTCTATAATTCTAATTAATGTACAAAAATACTTTACTTTAAGTCTGCTGTGAGACATTGATTGAGTGGTGGGTCGCAAATCCAGTGATGATATTTGATATTCTTACTGTGTGTGTATGTGAGTGTTGGTCATAAAGTTGCTGTGTTTGCGTGTGTGTGTGTGTGTGTGTGTGTGTGCTTAATTCCAGCTCTGCTGACGGTTGCTATGATCACAAGAACAGAGCGACTTTAGCAACTTGTTAGTTGTACTTAATTCTAGCTCAGCATGCAAAACACTCTAGAACTTATGAGCATGCATGTGAGTGCTGTGTGTTACACACACGTGTAGATGCTCTGTGGTCTCCAAGCAGCACTGCTAATGGAAACAATGTGAACCTCCTGAGGTCATGATGATGTGTTTTCCCCCCTGTGGGGAACTTTGATATGTGCTGAATACTCCAATGACTTCTTCCAGCACATGCATCTCAGTAGAGATGCATCTCACCATCCATACCAAAGAAATGGATAGTCAAAAATAAAAAAATAAGTAACCATTATTTACACAAACCTAACACAAAAGCAATAAATGGTACCAATAAATATATAAATGCATGCTAATCATTATAACTAAACTGAGCTAAGGTCGATGTAACTTAATACGACTTATCAGAGCATTACTCCTCCTAACTGACATGCTGCAGGAGCTTTTCAGCAGCAGCAGGGGCATTTGTTTCCCTCTGCTGCACCACGCTGCCGAGGAGACACCAGGAAAACTAAGCACTCAAACAACTGTTGAACTCAAATTAAACCAACAGAAATTCTCAAAACAAACAAACGGCCTGTACAGGAAGGAAGGTCCGTCCTCTGGCCTGAACAAATGAACTAAATGTCACAATGCGACTGAAATAAAGACATGAGAAACATTTGAAACAACATGATGTCAATATCACATATAAGACATTCTGCACGTGTTCAGCTGTAAAAGAAGGCTGTGTTTCCTGATTTCCTGTGCTGAATGTTGTCAGTATGTTTGCCGTTCTACACCTCTACTTTTACACCTGCATTCTGTGACTGGTTGTTTGAGGAGGTAATAAATTTGGATGTCTCTGTCATATCTATTTATTAATTCCAAAAGTGTACTATTTGGTCAATTTCTCTGTGAACATCCTCAGGAGCAAAAGTCTGAAATTGGATGAGTTTTTCTCTTCCTGTGATGTCTTTAGTTTCTGTTTTTTTCTAACTCAACATTTCAGGACGGAGGACGCTGTTTGATGCTGTGCCTGGAGGAACAGCGCAGTGTTCCTCTCGCAGTCAGTTATTTTTGATAGTGAGCTGTGTAAATAGAACTGATTTGATTCAACAATCCAAAACATGTTCCTGCTCCGACCCTGGAGGACCTCACCCTGGAGGGTTCATGAAGAAGCAATCTCAGTGCAGCCACGAGAGTACTGCGACTTTAATTCAATTTGAATCAGTAAAAAGATCAGAACTTCCTGGAATAAAGCAGCTTTGGCATGAGGCTAATAATGCTGTTCAGGTCTCTTAGCAGCAGCCAATAGGATCCCTTCGTAACACTGGGCAGCCATAAGCAGTTACCTCTGTGGCTTTTTCAGAGCCGCTGTTTTTACAGTTCTGAGCAAATGAAGGCTTAAGCAGGAAGAAAGAGCAACAAGCAAACAATTTGGAAATTTTTAGATAAATTTCAGAATTTTTATTTATTTATTTATTTTAGAAAAGTTCAGAAATTTCTGAGTTTCAAAAGTAAAAAAGTTAAATTCTTTAAAAGTTCCGAGATTCACAAAATTTCCAAGTTCTTTTAAGGAAATTTAAAAAAATCGAATATGATTGGCAAGGTGTAGGAAGAATATGTTTACCTTCTAAAAGTCATAGGTTTTGTTAAAAAAAAAATGTTTCTGTACACATAGTGGACATAAAGTGTTTGCCCTTTCTTCATCTCCAGATGGGTATATTTATTCAGACATGCTGTCAGCTTGTATCGTTTATGGCTATGCATATGCATAAACCTGTGCATTTAATTCTGAAACCTATAAAGGCCATTTTTCTGGCTCAAGTCCCAGTAAGAGTGAACCTGTTCCCCTCTCTCACCTGCACCAGTCAGCCACTGCTCTGGTCAGTAATCAGATTACTCTCTTTCTCTCCCTCTACTCTGGATTCTCTTGTTTCTTCCCCTCTCTCTGCCGCTCTCCTTTCCTGCCATCTCTGCGTTTATTGTCTATTGTCTTTTTCATTTAAGCAACTAACCGCTACCTTCTGTCTCCTCTGCCTGAACTTGGGTTCAGCCACTGCAATATGACAATCATAGAGCAACTATTGGATTATTTAAACACACGTTAGTATTTCTTTGTCAGAGTTGGAAGGAACTGTTTTTCTCCATAATGTTGCTCTCCGGAGAGGAGGAAGCAAACGGTGTTTTACGCACTTCTATAAATGTTTATTATTGTCTCATCTGTGTGAACAGGTTCTCCCCAAAGCTTTGTTGGCAGCTTGATGTTTGTGCTTCATGATCCGTGACAGTTTTTATGCACAAGTTTGATTTGCAGCGACATGGTTGATGCATCTTTGTTTACTGTGGGAAGGAGAAACAATGTCTGCCCTGCACTGGCATCTCCACTCAAACCAGACTGCTTCCCCCTGCCAATCTCACTGATGTCATTTTGTTTCTAATAATAATAATGATAGTAATAAAATGTTCCATGCAGTTTTGCATGAAGGTCTGCCGTTTCATTTTTAGAAAGAAATACAAAACAAAGATCCCTCTCGTTCTCTGAGAGGGATTTTTTTGAGCTTTTTTTTTTATCATGTTTTAATATTTCATAATTTCTGAGTCCAACAATGGTAACTATCATTCTCATGATTGAACAAAAATTGTATTCAGTATTTAACTCTACAGCAGTCTATGCTTCTTGTTTTCGAGGCACCAATTTTCTTGTCCTCCTACCATTCGGAAGGTTAACACACACACACACATTTTTTCAATACAGATTGAAATATGTAAAACGTGTTTCATACGTTTCTCTGTTCATATAATCACGCTTCTACAAATCATATCTGCAGTGAACCGCTTCAGGTTTTTCACTGAATGAAGTTGTTCCACGTTGCTGATGGATGATGTCAGCAGTCAGTTCCATTCTTAACAGTTAACCTGTTGAAGACATTCAGGATGAAGTGAAATAAGTGACTCAAACTGTAGCATCATTGTTCTAAGAAGGTTGGGGGAAAAAAAAAAAAAAAAAAAAAACTTGTTCAACTCTTAGTAGTTCACTCTCAGTACATTGGTTATTTTGGGTGAGACCTGCATACAACTGTAGGACTAGTATTTAGGTCAGTTTTTAGTCAACACAAGACAATCACCAGAAAAGAAAACTTCAAACACAATTCAAATTATTAATAACGTAAGAATGTCTTGTACCAGATAATGACTAAATCTTCCTAAAAGGAACATGTAGCTGACGCTGCTGTAATAAGTGCAAAGCTTGTCGTTTTTCTCTTCGTCGTCTCATTTTCTCACTTCCATCCGTCTCCATTTACACCCAATTTAACCACAGAAAAGAGGAGAATCTTTAAACCAATCAAAGTAACATTAAAGACTCAGTTTGCAAACAGAAAATGAGCTATGATATTTAGAGAGAAGCGAACAGATGATATTCAAAGAGACAAATATATCACACACACAGGAGACAGTTATACGCTCCAAAAGTAAACAAGCCAATAAAGAAGAGAGGCAATATAAATGGATTGAATGACAGCATAAATATATGAAAAATATCAATTCAGTCTGCAATGAAGATTAGATACATAATCACATTTATTTTCTTGCTTATTGTCTGATCAGTGTGAAATGAGGTCATCGGAAAGTCTGTATTGTAATAAATGTTGGAATAACTTCCTTTCCTGTTGACAGCAGTTTGTTTTTATTTGTAGTTTCATTAACAGCATGTGAGAAGCAGAATGAAGACTCCTGTCCGGTGTGTCCGCCTGCAGACATATTTTCAGAAAATGAGACTCCAGCAATTTGCACTCCGAGGAAATAGAAACCAGTGGGAGCCGAGCACCGCTGTTATTCATTTCAAATATGCAGTCGCTCAGCAGGAGCGCTGAAGCACATATTCACTGAAGCCTGCGTCGGGTTATGGTTCTGTTTCAGATCACCGAGGCTCCCGAAGCCTGCTGCAGGGACACCGCCTCCCAACGCTGCTTAGAACCCTTCAGGTTTTTCACACTTCGCCACCACACCAAACTAAAGTGTGTCACCTTTTGTTTGTTGAAAGCAGGAGCAAGACACAGGCAAGAACTTGGAATGTTGAAGGTTTACTGAAAAATTATTTTTTAATCTGTCTGAACAAAGAAGGTTGGCTGTTTTTAATTGGTTTCTGCTGATATGTTTAGGAAATCTCTTGACTGCCACAGGGTCGTTACAGAAGAATCCTGGAAAGATTTCTGTTCCATTGCATCCATTTGCAATCTTTATGTTTGGATTGAATACAAGGCCATCAATTTCCATCACGCCAGACTCAGACTTGAGATTTTCTAGTGAGCTCTTCCATCGGGATTCCTTTAAAATTAAGCAAAAATAAAACAAAAAACAATGAGACAATACAGTACCAATTATCTTTCTGCTACAGCATAAACATAATAAACATTTTATGAATTTATTCAATAAATATAAATGAAGACGAAAAACTTCCACACATCTTTACCTTCTTTTCCATGTGTTCATTAGAAAAGAATGAAGTTGTCTTCTAAAAAAAAAAAAGAACAACAAATACATCATTAAATTATTATGCAGAATTTGGTTTGTTAACCCAGTGGTGAACAAAACAGTGCAATTGCAGGGGGAGAGGGTACGGATGAATGAAAAAAACTGTTGCACAAAGAAGTTTCACTGTAAAGATGGTTTGTTTTGTTACAACCTGAAGTATAAAATAAACTTCATAAAACAAAATATGTGTAAAAGTTTATGTCTGGTTGAACAATGTGTGCCCAGTTGATTTTTTTTTTTCTTTTTGGGGGGATTTGTAATCGGGGGAACCACTTAGGTGGTTTTTTGCATTTTGAATTTAAACATCTAACAAACATTTCTGCCACTTAAAGCTCATTAACAATATAGTAAAAATGAGAGATGAAAAAGTAATATCTGAGATTCATGATATTTATTAAAACATGCATTGAATAAAATATAAACATATGTAAATAATAGTTTCATACCTGTCGCCATTGACAGTTGGGCTTTTCATAGTTGCAGACGATTTCTTCTCCTGCGAGAATTTCAGTGATTGCAAATACACACAGATGTGGTCTTTGCTGCTCATCCAATATCTGTTGGTCACATAGGTACAGACACAAATTATTTCAGTCAGTTTGTTCAATGAAACAGTTACTAAATGAACAGAGACTTCTGACTGTGTTACTTACAATTTTCAATTTGCTGTTTGGCTTGATGTGATCATCATTTATGAATCTTCCAAGTCTTGCTGTGTCTTTACTGCCATCAATGCTAAAAAAAAAAAAATAGAGATCAATTATACTTATTCCTGGGCTTAGATTCAAAGTTTGGACGTTCATGCGGTTACACTCACCAGAAGTTTTGTCCTTGGTAGTCGTAGAAATACAAAAATGCTGCGTCTTCAGCTGAGTACTCTTTAAACAGATCCTCTCCTTCAGAGCCAGAGATATGTCTTCCAACATACTCCAGCAAGAATTCTCCAGGCTCAATGTTTTTGGTGGCAATAACCCCATAACCTGAAAAACATGACCAGGTATTCATTGAGCTTTGCATTTACAGTCCCACTATATTGAGCTGCGACTTCAAACTGGCTGAACCTTCCTTGAGAACATAAAATAATTTTATAGATAATAAACACAGACTGCAGCCATATGCAGCTTAGTGTCATACTCCACACTAACCCAAATGAGGTTCTTTAAAAGTAGACCTGCTTCAGGGTATTAAACAGAAAACATTATATTCTCCAACAAAAGCATACCTTTGTCTTCACTGATGAATTTCTTCTGAAATATGTCTTTGTCCTTCTCAGAAGCAATGAAGTGCAAGGCTTCCTCCTCAGGACAAACTGCTTTGGGATTCATTATTTCTGTGAAAATGTCAATAAATATTAGACATGTTACACTGTTTAAAACCTTAGCTTGGTTGAAAATGACTGTTTATACAAAATGCAATAAAAGCTTGTTAACACCAGTGACTTTATGAAAAGATACAAATCTACTAGTATTTTTACTTTACAGACTAAATAGATTTGGTCAAATGTGGAACTTACCTGTTGTTATGAGCTCAAAAACAAAAGCGCGAAAAATCTCCAAGCTGGTTTTTGTCCTCCACAATGTTGGTCAATGAGACAAAACAAAACAAAACAAAAAAAACAAAACAAAAAAAAACCAAAACAAGTAAGTCATCATACTTATGAAACTTTATTTGTCTGCAGAACATGCTACAAGCCTCCATGTGGCCCAAAAACTGCACAGTTAAATGTCATTGTGTGTGTATGTGTGTGTTTCATGTTCTATGTCTTTGGAAGGAGCAGATCTTCAGCCACTTTAAGAGAATTACCCCTCACCAGTAACACCAGTAAGAGGAACTGTGTTCTCTCACAGGAGGAAATAACAAAAGGCATGGCTTCTTTCACCTGCATTTGCATCTGGTAGCTGTTTCAATTGTCCCAGGATGAGCCCAAACAGGTTTCTATAGAGGAGGAGGGGCTGGCTAAGTGCTCTATCTTAATTGGGATTGTTCAGACTTGCATATAAATTAGTGGTGCTCCCAGCCCAATACCAGAGTAAAGTACTCTGATTTGATTCAATGTGGGGAGGTAAAACACCAATGAGTCATTTACTGACCTCCAAAAACAACAAAACAAATTATCAAAAGAAATCCCAGTCCTGCTCTGGCCTCCTGAATGCTGAGCCTTTACTGTCTCTAAACCTAAAACACTGCGTTGATAAAAAAAAAAAAAAAAAAACGTACATCCCTCTGGCATGAGAAAATGACAAAATAAGAAAAATAAGGTCCTGTGTTGGTCGTTTTGAAAGGAAAGATAAAAAAATATTAAGACCAATGTAAGGAGAACTATACCCACGTAAAGGTGCTCTGCTCAGTAACAGTATAAAAGAAAGGCTACATCATTTTTTAGCATGTAGACAGTGTGTCCTGGTGTTGTGCTGGTAGGGAGAGTCGGCTGTGGAAGTGCTGGAGGAATATGTTCTTCAGCCGGATTGTCTCATTTTCCTCGCCAGCTCGTCTGACTGCGTTTGCTCAGACACTTTCACCTCTGGAAAATCCCTGCTCATGAAGGTTTTGGTCATGGTCTCGTTGCTGCTTTCGAGTAGAGTCCCGTCGTTCCTGCCTTTAGGATGCTGCCCCGTCGACTGGTGGCTGGCCTTCTTCTTGGCCTTTCTCGTGCTGATACGGATGACCCCATGCACCAGCTTGCACTCGGCCTCCTGCTCCTCCAGGCTGTAGTTCTGGGCAATGTTGTTGATAAGGTCGCTTATCTCGTTCGTCTTGCGGAAGAAAGCGGAATCGGACGTACACTTGGCGAGCTCTTCGATCTGATGGAAGGCGTACAGCTCCAAGAGCATCTTGGTGATAAGAGAGTCAACGTCTGTGCTGTCGCACAGGTCGTCCAAGTCGTAGCAGTCTTTGGACAAGAGGCTGGTGTTGCTGATCGGTCTCTGGCTTTCCTCTTTTGCGGAGGATGGGTCCGTTTGGAAGGATTCACTGGATAATTTACAATCTCACCTCTAAAACGAACATCTTGGTAACTGAAACTTTCGCTGGTATGTAACATGGCAGATTTGATGGGCTTGCCGGGCTCCATGGAGACACCACAGGTTGGGTTGGTGAGAGCCATACCGTTAGAAGGCTCACTGCCTGATTTGGGTGGGTGGTCTGTTGAGCTCTTGTTAACGGGCAGAGAGGGCTCTCGGCTGCCACAACAGCCACAACTGAACATACGGCAGAGCAAGACCTTGCAGCCACTCCAGCCCATAGAGGGGTAGGAGCCATTTGAGGGCCTGCTGGCCGGCGCGCTGTCAGCTGATCCTGGAATAAATCCTATGGTGTCTGAGCCCTGGGCCATGCCGTTTTGTGGGTATCTTCTACTGGCACCATTCTTGCTCTCGGAATGCTGAGGGTGGTCATTGTGGTGCTTGCGGAAATGTTCCCCATGAAGATTCCTGAGGTCAGGTAAGCCCGCACTCTCCCTGTATATAATTCGACTTAGTTTGTGGTTGCCCTGAGAGATGGAGGTGTGGTGCTTTGAATGACGGGACGTTTGATGAACCCCTGAGCTGTGGCCAGGCATGGCTCAAAACGCCCGGGGCTGGATAAGCAGAAACAGTTGTGGTTGTGCTCGCTAGTGAGCGGAAGTCTCACAATGACGCAGCTCCTGGTGCTAGCACCTAAAATCGCCTCAAAAGTGTCAACAGGACCTGGACTTCCACGTGAGTTACTGTTTCAGCCAATAAGCGAGGATGAAACAGTCGAAGCCCGGAGTCTGGCGCCGCCACCGAACGAGATCACCCAGCACGTCCAAACAGTCTCTTCTGGTCAAAAAAAGACAAAACGAGTCCCTGGAGCTGCCGAGCGTTTCCCAGTAAATCGTTGAAAGAAATTTAAGTTCCTCTCAAATGTGGCTGTGCTCAGCAATTGCCTCAGATCCTCAAAAATCTGCAGTAGAAACAATAGAAAACGTGAGCTCTGCTCTGTCCTTCTGGGAAGAATAATGTCTCTTTCTGCAAGGAGCCCAGATTATATAGTCCTCTCTGAATCCAGGACATTCGAAAGAACAAAAGAGTTGAATGGTTGCATTTGACTTTGAATGGTGGTACTCACCTTCTACACTAAGCAAACAACTCGGTGCCGTATTTACATCACAGGTGTGAAACTGATGGCCCACAGGTCAAAGGTGGCCATGAGAGGTTTAAAGAGGAATTAGATACTTGCTTTACTTCTCTGGGTTCAACATGGACATGTTTGGTGCCCACAAAAACATTATAATCTAAAACAATTTTTACAAATACCAAACAGATAAAAGTACAAGCAGGGGCGGATCTAGAAAAATATCTATGGGGGCAAGGATGAAAAGGATGATTAATTTATCTCAACTCCTGCTAAGTCCTTTGTTACTCAAAACAATGTAACATTTGAATTTAGTAATTACTGAAATAAATAGTTAAATATAGAAATATATCTTGTTCATGTGTTAGTTACATTCACTTCATATGACATTACATTTAGTAACATATAAAGCTTTTTTCTGCTTTCTGAAGATTCTTTTCTGTAACATTCATCAACTCATCTTGATGGTTCTGTTACATGACATGGCTGCACTTAAAGTACTTGGGGATTATTAGAAATGTTCAAATTGGCAGCAATTGATGCTTTTGATATCAGTTAACAACAAACATAAATGTTGAAGTGCGATGTGAACTGAAGCCTGTCCTGAATGTTCACATGAGATCTTTATTCAAATCATTCTCACACATATGGATATTTTTACAGTGCAGTCATGTTCAAACTCTACAAAATCCTTTTCTATTGGGCAACATTCAATTTAATTACAAGACTAACTTATTTAAACACACATCAGCCAAACTGACATAATGTCATTGTGTGTGTATGTGTGTGTTTCATGTTCTATGTCTTTGGAAGGAGCAGATCTTCAGCCACTTTAAGAGGTTTTGAGAGAACTACCCCTCACCAGTAACACCAGTAAGAGGAAATGTGTTCTCTCACAGGAGGAAATAACAAAAGGCATGGCTTCTTTCACCTGCATTTGCATCTGGTAGCTGTTTCAATTGTCCCAGGATGAGCCCAAACAGGTTTCTATAGAGGAGGAGGGGCTGGCTAAGTGCTCTATCTTAATTGGGATTGTTCAGACTTGCATATAAATTAGTGGTGCTCCCAGCCCAATACCAGAGTAAAGTACTCTGATTTGATTCAATGTGGGGGAGGTAAAACACCAATGAGTCATTTGGGTAAAAGTTTTAGGGATCCAGGACTAGTTGATGATATTGGCCTAAATATGTTGTAATTTTCCTCTTAACTAAAAATTAACTGTTTGTGATACGTCAAGACTCATAATTACTTCATAAATGTACATCTTTTGTCATATTTTTCACCCGTGAAGGCCAGTGTGTTTTCACTCGATGGGTTAATTATGCTTTATGGTCCATTCTGTACTGGAAAATACAGAGTAAACACAGGAAGGCAAAATTTACCTGAGTTACTGTTATATATCATATTGCGTTTGACTGGTGTAATTTTAAATAATGCCACACTGCGTCACTATTGGCTGTAATTAAAAAGAAAAAACTGGGAAAAAAAGAGGTGAATCTGGATCATTTCCCACACAAAAGAAAGAAGAGCGCAGTGCCAGAGCAGCAGTGCCGCCTAAGAATTATCATACCCCTCCCCCCTCCCACACACACACACACACCTATACTCCTACCCCCACACCTATACACACCTATCTGCTATACGGCACCCCTGGAGACTGGCCTTTGTGTTCTTTTTGGTCAGCTGAGGTTTTGGCCTTGGCACCGTCCAAACGAGTCTCTTTGTGCTGACTCTTGAACTTTGACCTTAACCGAGGTAGCAGAACTTTAGATGTTGTTCTGGTCTTAAATGATGAGTCGTCTTTGAGTTTTTAGAGTCATCATGTTTGGCAGAAAGATTCTCCATTGTTGTTGTGGCTGTTTCTCTCTGTGGCTCTCTGAACATCCAAAGACTTTATCATAACCAAAATCTTTGTGTAATTTGATTTAGAAAGGAGGTAATGACTTTGTTCATATGGAGCCAGTTTGGTTTGGAGAGCTGTTTTACCTCATAAATAAACTTATCATACTAACTCATGTAATCTTTGTTTTTTGATGATTTGAAATATTTAAGTTAGTAATAAAAACAAAAGAGAAGACATATGTTAAGTGAATACTTAAAAAACAATATTAGCAAAACAAAATGAACACAAGGTTTATGTTTATCTATAGAAGATATTTTCTTGTTTCAAAAATAACTGAGCACCAAAGATGATTAAATCTAGATTTTATCTTCTACAAGTAGCAGCTCCTACAGTACACTCTGTCACTGAGGTTTTTACTCTCAGGTCATTTAATTACACTGTTGCATGAAAAATTAAAAAAAAAAAGTCAAATTATAATTGTTCAACATTTCTCAGTCATGCACATCATCTTTGCTCTTATACACTGGAAGCCTATCACTTCTGCAGCGTAACAATATCTGGCCCATCAGAGATCTGACACACACACACACTCACGCACACACACACCCATGAGCATTGAATCCTGAGATCTGATGAGAGGAGATCTCACTTCAACAGTATATTACTTTCCTGTCCTCAGGCTCAATTTCAATCGGAGGCAGCTGCTGATAAACTGGCTATGATATCAATTGCACAACACACGCCTCACAGATGCACACACACACACACACACGCACACACACTAAAACACCTTGGCTGCCTCTGCAGGCATACACACAGAATTACCCACAAAGGAAACTTTTACTTCAAAAGCACACAGGGAAATAATGCAGGATGTACAGATAGTCTCTCAGGCAGACTGGGGGTGAGGGTGGAGGTGTGGGGGGGTTGGTTCATTTCCACCCCCATCCGCTGAGGGGGGTAGGAATAATGGGGGCTGGCGACGCTAGATAGAGCACATTTTGGGTGGAGCAGGAGATCATGGAGAACTGGGGGGTGGGAAGATGCTGCGGCACACACAGAGGGGCTGACATGATCTATAAACAAATGTTTGTTTTTCCAGATGTTTGCATTGCATTTTGTCTTCACTCTCAGTTACCATCCGGTTCATCATCTGGCGCACCAGCCTCTGCATCACTTTGGATCACATGGTTCAGTGTATTTCACCAAGTGTGATTAAAAAATAAATCTCCCTTCTATTGTCTGACATCAAACATTTGGGCGGTGTGTGAATGAAGTAACTGCTGCTCAGGTGAGTCTGTTGTTTTTACACAACTGTATTTTATTAAATAAAAATATAAATTTTAAGGAAATTGTTGTATTTATGCCATTTTACAATCTCCTGAAGGACAGAAGCTGTCAAACACAAAAGCAAACATTATGGAGATGGTATAATTAGTTTTTAATATGGTTGTTGATTCAGAAAATATCAGTGTTTTATCTAAAATCATTGTGTTTATGAGCTGCATTCATAATCACCATAAAATGAGTGTAATGAGCCTGTCTGTCTTCTTATGAGAGTATTTTAACTGTTTGGTGAAACAGCCTGCAGAACACATGAGACAACTGCAGGAGCGTTTTGTGAGTGAGGCCTGAAGTACTGAAAAGTGATGAGGATAAAATGAACCTTGTTTCATCAGCAATCAGGAAAACTTGTGGAGCTGCAGCTGCTTCTTCATCCTGCAGGTGAACATTTAATGTTTTGTCTTCATGAATCGATCATCTGTTTCAGCTTGTCAGCTTTGATTATGTTCATCATATGTAGTTTATACATAAAAACGCATCTTCATCCCTGTGCATTTGGGAACATGATGAGTGACAGAGTGCCTTTAGAACGCACTCTGGACATTTTGAACGCCTAGTTAGGACTTTTGGATTAAGTGACGCCTCAGTATTTTTCCAGGCACTAGTTAACAATGTCCTCAGGGACATTCTGAGTAGATTTGTCTTTGTCTACTTGGATCAGTGTTTTACAACCCTGGTCCTTATGAATTTATGGTTTTTGTTCTGCTCTGGCTCCCTGTGTTTTTTTTAAATTTATTATCATTTTATTTTTTACTCTCAACATGATTCATGCTCCCAGCTCCTGTCTGCATCTTGGCCCCTCCACAAACTCACACCTCATGACAAAAACTATTGGCTTACAAATTTAACATGCCAACAATTAGAAAATAAAATCAATAAAATAAAAGACCCTGAAACAAAAGAAATTCTGCATGAGGAAATTCAACATGCTTATTTTCAGAAGACCTATACACACAACCAGAAGCAGGGTGTAAAAGTGTATTTTTTCTAAGTGCATTAAATTAACCAAAACTGAGTGAAAATAAAAACTTCTGATGAATATAAAGTTTGGCGTTTTTAGCAGAAAGATAATGAAGCAGAGTGCTGTTACCTTAGAAACCACTCTGTCATTGGCTCTCTGCTGTTGGGTCTTCGTGATTTTTAATCCCCTTAATCTGAGCAGACTCAACAGGAGTCATTTCAGACTGAGTTTTGATCCTGTAGGCATGTGGAGCAGGTGTTTGTTTCCACAGCTGTGTAAATGTATGCAAATGCGAGTAAAGTCAGAGATTACGGTGAGAAAAAAAAAAAAAAGGAGAAAGTGATCTGGAAAAAGTGTTGCGTCAGGAATGAATCTGTTTACGTCTGCCAAGTTCAGAGCTGAAAGGAGTCGTTTTATTTCCGTGGCTTCCCTTCAGCTGCCGTCATTTGCATCTCTGGGAGTTGCAGCCAAAGACAACATGAGGAGTTGTTGCAAAACTCCAACCTGTCCTATAGGTGAAAAAGACAGACAGGCTACAGACAACCAGTCTAAAGGAGAAGGCTTTTACTGTGACACATCTCCACGGGCCGCCCCCACTGGCTGTTTCAGCCCCTTGTTAAAGTGGATTTCTTATCAAATTTGTTTTTCTCTAATATTCTGTCAGCAGTGCTTCCAGCATTTAGAGGCACTGCTGTCATGCCGTTCATACTCTGAAAAGAGAAGAGACATTTTTAAAATTTGACAGAAGCTCTTTCTGAATGAGAATACCTCTGCCTCAGACAGAACCAGTTGGTGTCATAACGTAAACTAATAAGATCTCTTCATGCTGCAATTTGATTAATATTAGAGCTCATAAAAGTCTTAAGGTCCACTGTAATTGGTTAATTTAGTTCATAGCACACAGCAGACTACAATCTGCTCAGCCTTTGTTGTTAGGTAGAAAACATTCAACTCAACTAGAGAGGGGTATGAATACTTTTCTAAGTGCCAATTTAAGAGAACAGAAACACATGGAAAATCAGCTGTGACTCAGTGGCTCAGACAAACACAACCAGCCGGGTCAAACCGGACAGAACTTCAGCAGATAACTGGCCCACTTAACCCCCATACTGCAGCAGACAGAAGAATCCTTCTGTATTGTTCCTAGACAATGTATGTTGATAATAAAGTACATCAATTGAGTATCTATTCAGGACATCCACCATGTATGTCATGCCATGCTATGTCGCAGACTTAAATAAATAAATATGGAACCAAAAAACTATGTTTACTCTGGATTAAATGGCGCCTCAATAATCTTATTGGCACAACTGTCCCCTGCAAACCAGTAGAGTACAAAAAGCTGATGAGACAAAAATCTAAAAGATTGCTACACTAGTAACAATCTTTTTGACAGATAATAATTTTGCTGTTTGTGAATGAACAGCAGGAATCAGCAAGACTGACGAAATGGCAAGAACAGACAAATTTAGCTCCAGGGTCATTAGATTGTGTCTGATGCTTTTCACCGAGAATTTATATCCACCATCCTCCCACCACCTTTTGCTCACACACAGACACACACCAAACTGACATGATAGGAAGCACACAGTGTGTGTGATACGGGGAGCAGCAGGTTGGTGTTGATTCAATAAGAAAGCTATTTTCTCCCCCTCTGCATCTGGGCTGGAAACAATCAGTCGTCAGGGTGATGTTCCTCTTCCACCTATTGATTTTATACGCACATGCATGTGTGTTTCAGTGTGTGTGAACGCACCAAATAATCCGCATTCATCCTCTCGTTCCTTCCCGCTCTGGTCCAGCTGAGTTAACCTACCCAATTGCAAAGAGTGCAATCAATGAGTGTCCACACACACACAAACACACACACATACTCGGATCAGTGACTTTAGCTATGCATTGGTTCGACTGACTCAACGATGGCCACAGTTTGTGTTTACACTGCCACTGCCTGTTGGCGCTCAAAGATTTATGACCGGCTTTTCCAGCTTCCTCCTGCTCACAGACTGCTGCAGGTTGGAGGTTCTACCAGACTTGTTTTCCCTACAAGGCAGCACCTGCTGCGTTTCCATTAGCGATGTGCAAAAAACGCTGTCAATATTCCACTAATGTCCAAAAAAAAAAAAACCCCAATATTTTCAAATGTTGTGTTTCCATTTAAGAAGAAACTGAAATAAAACCACAAGTGAATCAGTTTGTTCATATGATGAGTCATTAAAAAACATGAGGCCATGATCCTCCAACTACTTTTTCTTTTAAACTATGGAGAGACATTAAAAATTGGTTGCCTCTTAAAATTGAAGACATCCCAGAGATAAACATCACCCACATATTATACTATGTTGATGACCTCGATAGTCAAGTATCTGACGTGGCAAATATTGTTTACGACGCAGTCATTCTCCCTTTTGAAGATGACAGCGACAGCCCCATTGAGCCGGAAGATGAATCAGCAGAGATCCAGGGGGAATCAAGTCCTTCCGGTGACTTTGCGAGTCCAACATCATTGGAAGTCGAGCAGGAAACAACTCTCTCTGCTGGCTTCGAGATTACCCCCTCAGTGGAAGTCGTGGAAGCAACAAGCCAGCACATCTTTGATCTCACAAAGCAGGTAGGCAATCTTAAAAAAGAATTGCAAAGTAAGATTTTTGATTTCCATGAAGAAAGAGACCAAAGGATTGCATATCAGGCTGAAATCAAATCACAGCAGGAGGAGATTCAAAAACCGCAAAAAATGTTAGAAAAAGAACGTCACCTGCAAGTCAAATGTCAACATGGAAGAAACGTGCCAGAGATTAAAGATGTGTCAAAAGTTTCTTGCTCTTCCAAACTTGCAGCCGACAAGAACGTTCTTCAGCAGCTGGATTATTTCAAGAGGGAGGCTGAAAAATACGCCTCCAGCAACAAAGATCTAATAGAAGAAATGATTGAAGAATACAGAGTGAGACTTAAATATGAGGAGCAGCTCAAAAGTCACGCTGAGCAAGCTTCCAAATTCAAAGCCCAGGAGGAAATGATAAAATCTCTGCAGGGCCAGGTTGCAGACCTGAAGGTGAAGTTGAAACTTGGTTAGTTGAAACTAACCATCCACCCAACCAGAGGCCCCCCTGCAACCAGAAGGCTCCCTACAAACAGAGGAGATCCAGCAAAGACAGACCTCCAATCAACCAGGGGTCTCCATGCATAGCCTGGCTCGGCTTTTGCGCCGACCCACACCCAGGTTGCAAACAGAGGAGTCCACGCGAAGCCAAACCTCCACACAAACATGGAGGTCTGAGGAAAGACAGACGTCAGATGACCAACCTCCACTGGTTTCATGGAGGGCCTTCATGTTGGCATTGGCAGGAAGGCCAATCTATGCCCGGCTCGGCCTTTACGCCGACCCATACCCAGGTCACTATCCAAACCCAGGTTTTGCTAAAACTGGGCATTATGGAAATTCGAGGCTTTACACAAATTTGGGAATTAAAAACAGACACAGGCGTCAAGGTAAATAAAATTCTTGACTCCAAAAATCAATGGAGAAAACACAAGATACGTTTCAGAGTTCAAAACAGCATAAGAAACATTATTAAAACTTTCCTAAATAAAAGATGCAGCAGGTAAAATTTCTCAAAAAATAACTGATTAATTGGTCTCTCTAAATTGTCCTAAGGTGTGAATGTGTGTGTGCAAGGATAAGTGTGTTAGATGATGGATGGATGAATATTTGTTAAAAGTGTCTGACAGTAGAATATGAAACATATTCATATTTCACAGAATATGAGAATCTGTGAAAATGCATCTGACTCTGCTACTGTCCAGAAACAACCAATCAGAACCAAAAGGCAAATTTTTGGTTCTGATTGGTTTCCAATGCGTTGAATGAGTCTGAGCATCTTCAACACATTAGACTAGTAGTCTACTGCAGCTACACAATTGGCAGAAATACAAACTAACATTATATCATCATTGTTTATTATAAAACAAAATGCTATACAGGTTTGTCAACCCATATTAGAACTTTGCATTGATTTCCCTTCATTTTAGTAGCTGCGATTTTGCCTAACCCACACATTTCCCCTAACTTAACCCATACTAGTCTATTCCTAAATCTAACATTAACTAAAACTTAATTTGCATTTTACCTCTAAACGTTACCCCTGACCCAAAGCAATGAGTCCATCATATTAGGACTGGGTTTGAACCTAAAGCAGTGTTTCTCATTCTGGTCCTCAGGCCTCCCTGCCCTGCATGTTTTAGGTGTTTTCCCTTCTGCTGCACACATGGATTGAATCTGTGGGTGACTAACAGGCTTCTGCAGTACTTGATGACTGCAGAAGAGGTCGTGCAATCATTTAGATCAGCTGTTCTGAAACAAAGACACATTTAAAGCATGCAGAGCAGAGCAGGGCGCATGAGGTCTGACCTAATGTGACACTGGACATGTAAAGGTGCGTTCATACCAAATGCGTTTTGAGCATCAGGTAACAATGACATCAGCAGCGATGACATCACTCTTTGATGCATCAAATGAATCTCTCTCTTGAATGTAGCACTTTTTTTTTTTCAAACCTCTTTTTGTTTCAGACTTATAAGTTCTGAGTTATGAATCTTCTACAAAATCTTCTTAAAATTATTTGAAGGCACAGACTCAGCCAAGTACAGGTTCACATTTTCAGGTGAGAGCGACTTACCTGGTATAAAGTCAATTTTTCAGTACTGGAATTACACCAAAGACAAATTAATTTAATTAAAGCATGTCATGAATATGTGTGCATGTACACCGTCTTAAGTCCAGAACATACACATTTTTTTGTTGTTGTTGCTTTTCCCACCACTAGATGAAACCCATATAAGACATAACATAAACATCACTATTCAGAGATGCAATGAGTTTATAGCAGTTGTTTGAATTATCTAATTGTCTGTTGATTTGCAGCAATCCACGTTAGTAGCTGATATATAGGGCCCCAAAAGAAAATTTCTCTTTGTCCCCATGGAGACTTGGGCCAGTGACCCTGATGCTAACATCTCCAGGAAGCATTTTAAAGATTGTGATTGTAGCACGTGTTACACTGTGTTACTTGGTTCAAATCTCTGCAGCTCGCTGGATATTTTCTCTTTTTCAGATCATTTTCTGCAACCGGAGGCAGTTGGTGTGTGAAAGTCCCAGTAGATCAACCCTTTCTGGAATACCAACACCAACGCGTGCCAATAATCATATATAAAACCTCTTTCTCCACCACCCTGACTGCTCACTGTCAACTTCACTGGGTGACATTTGCCCTGTTTAAGTGTATGACTTCACTCAGTAGTTTCTATGTGAATAATTATATTGTCGACAGCAGAGTCTATGTTGCTACTTATTGAAAACATCAAATTGAACAGTAGTTGAATGACTAACTAATAAATTGTGAGTCTAGGTGAAGACGTTCCTTAGTTTTTCAGTATTTCTTCTGCAGATGACATCCCTGCTCTGGATGCCTGTGAGTGGGTGGGGATCAGGCTGTGAGCAGCGCCTGCACCGTGGTCTCCATGTTGAAGCGCAGCAGCATTTACAAATGTCAGCTTGTAATATGAAAAGGCAAACAGTGTTTGTGCACAGCAGTGGCAGCCATATTAAAATGCTGAGCGCAAGGAAAAATGAAATGACTTATAACCTCCACAGGTTTTCGTCCTTTCGTACAAATTCCCTTCAGTCAAAGTCTCATTAAATATGCAGGAGTGGAAAAACACGGTACGCTCACAAACAGGCCTTCCTGTGTGTGTGTGAGAGGCCCAGTTTGAGTCCTGCGTCACCGAAGAAGGGCCGGCCAGCGAGACGCAGCGAGCGCTGATCCACTCCGCAAATCACCGTTTTAATCAGCCCAATCAATCTTCACTCTGTCCCCCGCTCTCCATACTAAATACACACTTGTGTGCCTCCTCGCCTTCTTCACCACTCTTTGCTGGAACATTTATTTGCGGGTACTTGACTCCCCCCTCACGATGAGCTGGTCTACAAGCAGGCTAATAAAGCGGTTAATTGTGTGGTTGTCAGGGCGGGATTGATTTGTCTGTTTCAACACTGATAACACAAGCAATCATCTCTCTCTGAAGCCTCCACACGCCGCCGTGCTCTGCCGCAACCACTGACATTTGACAGCTTGATGTGTGTGCGTGTGCGTGTGTAAGAAAAAGACACGCCCTTCTGCAACAAACTCACAATGGCAAAAAGGACAAATGAAAGTTTACAGAGGACTTTCTTATTAAATGAAGGACAATAACTAGAGAACTACAGTAATTCTATGATACAAAGTGGTGGACACACATTAAAGCTGCGATAAGTAACTTGTATTAGAAAAAATAATTTTTATATATATTTGTTGAAACTGCCCCAGTACATTATGAGACATCATCTGAAAAAAAATCTAGCTTTTCTGCCTCCTCCGAGATGAGATGAGATCAGATCTCAGTCAGGGACAGGAAGAGGGTCTTAATGCTGTCTATCAACCCTCTTGTGGCGCTGCTCATTCTTCTTTCTTGAGAAGAAAACCAGCAGATTCGTTTTTGGATTCAGTAAATTTTTGAAACTAAACCGTTAGATATATCACCAATGATTCAGCAGAACAGTGGGTGAAAAGCCCTCTGTTCTGCTACAGCATCCACAAATCAACACTCATCCATCCGTCATGTAACACATTTATCCTTGCAGGGTTGTGAAGGGTTCTGGTCTATCTCCAGCGGTCATCAGGCTACAGGTGGGGTCAGCCTGGAAAGGTCGCCATTCCATCACAGAGACAGACAGGACAAATAACCATACACACCCACACTCTCACACCTAAGGAGAATTTACAGACCAATTAATGTAATAGTCATGTGGGAGGACCCAGAGTACCCAGAGAGAGCACACCCCCCCCCCCCCCCCACACACACACACACGCACAGGGAGAACATGCAAACTCCATGCAGAAAGACCCCAGGCTGGGATTCAAACCCTTCTTGCTGCAAGGCAGCAGTGCTACCAACAAAGACATAAAAAGACCAATACTAGTTTAAATGTTAGTATGGCATAAAAAGAATATTGGATGCATATTAAGTGATCTCTTGATAAGTTATGTTCGGTGACAGACAGCTGTCCTATCAGATCTCACTGAGTTGGTAGAATGACTGACATTCCACTTGTGATAGAACAGAGGTGTCAAACTCACATACACAGTGGGCCAAAATTTTAAATTGAACAAAGCAGCGGGCCAAGGTTGAACAAATTTACTATGGACCCAAACACGTTTTGATTTAACAATAAATATTGAACAAGCAAGGCTTATATAACTTAAAAGTGCAGGCGTGCAAAATTGAGTTGTTAATAATAATAATAAAACATATCAAAGGCATATTAAATAAAATTTAAATAAAAATTGAATGCCTCCTTTCTGAGGTAAATATCAAAATTAGCTTCGTACACAGGCTAACAAATTTGAAAATAAAATAACATAACTATGAATAAATCATTAAATAAACTATGAATAAACCATTCAGGCCTTGGCGTAACAAGAAAAGGTGCATAGAAAACTTATTTATTGCTCATTTTGCGACACACTGATCTACTCTGATGCGGCCAAGCCAGATACATGGCATCTTTTCTTGGATGCCAGTTCATCAATGTCGGGGCTGAGGAAACCTTCATTATCGAAAAAAGGTGTTCGTCAGTCAGACGTCTCCTGTGAGACGTTTTCATCATCTTCATTGAGGAGAAAAGTTGCTCACATAGGTAAGTGCTACCACCCTAGTGCGCAAGAAGACGGATCACCACCTTCCTAATACATCCATGTCCGCTACCATAAGTGCTACTGACACAGAGGAGGAGGCGTGTCTGCCTCTGTCCTGATTGACACGCCAAAAAACAGCAGAGCATTATGGATTAGTATAAGTGTTGAATGCGGCGTCACAGTGTTGCCACTGTATAATACCGTTGGGCCGGCTCTAATATTAATTTGAAATTGCCTCGCGGGCCAAATATAATTACGGTGTGGGACAAATTTGGCCCGCGGGCCAGAGTTTGACACCTATGTGATAGAATGTTAACTCCACTGATCCCCACTTTACAACTGACGTTTAGCAAATTAGAACATTTAAAGCCAAAAACACTCACATACATGTCACACACTCTCTGTATTAGTGAAAACACGTTTTTCACACAGGTCCATGCACCATTAAAAACTGCACTTTGTGTTCACTTGTGTTGACTTTGACGACTTCATTACTTAAATTGGTTTGATGTTGAAGTGTAACAAAACATGCAAAACAACAGGACATCAGGAAGGGGGCACACACTTTCCGTGATCTCACTTCAGAGGAATATGATTGATATGCTCAGTGATATTTATCCAGATTTTGCTGTGAGTATAATGAGAGAAATATGAGTCTAGATGCATTATTTTAACCTCTGCTGTGGTTTCAAGATAATCCACAAGGAATTCAAACTGATGAAACCAGGTCTGGTTTTAAAGCTTCGTGGACAGTGTGTCTCATATTATGGGTTTACTATGACAATAAGGAATAAATGAAACGGATCGTAAACCGTTTAAGCTTCTATCTTGCAGATGTTGAGTGAATGTAAAGCTCTAGCCAGCACTTATGTTAATGTAATTGTACTTTTATCCTGAATTTCTTTAGCCTTGTAGATCAACAGTTTTTTTACTATCCACACAGAGATTACAAAAATGACAATGTTCTCAAACATTCCTACGGGCAAACAGTTCTCTCTGTCTCATCAGTAATAATAACCTCCGTTAAGACATTTATCTCTCTCCATTCACCTTCAATGATCTCTAAATCAAGTCCCCTCTTAGTAGAGATTGTCCTTGCTTTCATTTGTCTTTATTATTTCTCTCCCCCGGCATCCTTACTGCCTCTCTTATCCATTTTAAATGCTTATCTGAGCCTGACAGGTATTTCCACAGTGGAGCTGCAAATTGTTACGCTGCTCAATCGCATATAATCAGATGCTCTCCAGCATAAATAGCTTATATGCACAGTCTAAGAGGCACCGCCACTAAAATACACATTGTCTGGTTTGTTGCAGGACATGCAGAAAGGTGCAAAACTAATTCCTTATACAAAAACTGGGTACAAACAGTCTGGCTGAGAAGCAGACCTGAGGAAAGATGTAGCAGCTTCAAAAAGCCTCTGCGCCCTGCGTTTTCATCCATCCTGCTTTGGATGAAGGTTGAGATGAACTGGGCTCCACGAACCGCATTCCCTTTTGAAAAGTCGTGCTAATTAAAATCACCAGAAAACCAAAGAATCAAAACAAAAGGCTTAAAATGGCTCATTTTCCCAGTGCAGCTCTGAATACAGATTACCTCTGTAATCCTTTTGTTACACTGTGCTCAAGCATCACATTGATGGACATCTTGTTTCCGTTTTCTACATCAAGGTGTGCATATTTACCTCAGCTGTGAAACCCTGTGAGCCCTGTGGGTGTGGGAGGTTAAGAACAGATGCTTCCTCCAAAGAGAGATTTTGGTTTTGAAGATGAAAGTGAATTGTGCCGATGAATCTGGCTGCTTTTGTTTTGCCCTATATTTACTGTGACAGTTGTCAAAACCGGAGGCCTATTTCACAAAAGAGCTTATCTCCCCTCAGGGAATCCCTTTAAATGCCTCAGAGCGTTTAATTTGAACCCATAAACAGCAAGTGGGAAAATAAGACGGTTTTCTAGATAAGAGAGGAACAACATTTTACTGTTTTTCTCATGAAGTCCATCATGTTTCAGTACATTAATCCTGGGGTAAATGGTGGTTGAATACATTTAGACTTTGGATCGCTCCAAGTTTGCAGTTCTATGTACTGTGTCTGGTTTGACGTTGGGTTTGGTGTCAGCTGAATGACGCCTGATGCAGACCAGCTCATCAGTCCATTTGAATGTATCAGAATGGAGTGAACCTTTTGCATCGGTGCACTGAGTGCAGAGCAGGGAGCAGATGTTTTACTTGCACATCTTCCAGACAGGCTAACATTGTAAAAACTGTTCAGTCTGAATTTTTTTTTAAACAAAAAACAAACTTGTCTGTCTGTTTTTCATAGATTACTTTTGAGTCTCTGCTCTCCTGCTAACTTTCCTTAGATCTCTGCCTCCTGGTGTCAGCTGTTTTTACTCATTTTCCAGCAATGTTTAAAACGACGAACTTTGATTCTCAAAGTCATTCTGAGTGACTCTGAGTCAGTGTTATTAATAATGTAAAGAGGATGCAGATCAAAACAATGTCCCTGTCAGAGAATGGGTTCACATGAACAATGACATACGTCCTTCAATAGATTGACAAGAGTTTTTGTCATTTCTTCAAGTTTGGACCAATGTAGCACACGTTTATGACACACCAACATGTATGACAATACAGAAGACCCATAATTACAATTTCCATATCAAACTATTGCACATCTGTCTTTAGTTTTAAATAACACATGATTCTTTAAAATAAGTCAGCCTGAAGCAGCAGGTGGGCGTACTCGGGTTTCTTTAGTATTTTGTGACTGTATGACTCTCCCCGTGTGGTCAGTGGGTGTCTATGTGAATCCCAGGACAAATGTATATTTGGTTTCAGCATTGACTCAGTTTGCTTATGCAGTCAGCTGGCAGAGGTCATGCAATCCAGATGCTTATTTCTTGGCATCTCGGCAGCTGCTGAGCTATTTCAGGCAGGGCTAACAAAGCTCCTGATATGTGACACACAGAAGGTCCTTCTGTACTGCAGAGTCCAGATCAATGTTGGGGATCACATTAACCACAAGAGGAGACGCATAGACCTTTACAGAGGCAGCTGAGGTCACTTTGGACTCTAACTCATGTTGCTCATATTTCAGACTGCTTAAAAAACACCACATTGTTTTGTTGCTAGTGTGTAAGAGTGCAAAAAAGTCAGGAACATCGTCAGCCAGATTGGTTTCATTTTTAAATTGACTGATGAACATTTCTAGTGTATGCAGGATAAAGTCTACAGCTCCCAATCATCAGGGCCTTGTTTCAGAAAGCAAAATAAGTGAAAATCCTGAGTAACTTCTGTTGGTGACTATGAACATATTCTGGGTTTCTGGTTTCAGAAAGACATATAGAAGTTATCCTGAGTCAGCTTACTACTGAAACTTACTCCATGAACCAACCCTGCATGGTAGCGGGATTGTCTGAGCGAACCCCGAGTTGATCCTACTTTCTAGCTGAAACCTGGCACAAGGAAAGTGTCTGAAGAGCTGCGTCTCTTTGGGGCGAGTCTGTAGATGTTGGAAAGTAAATGCTGTGCAAATTTCCATCAGAAGACGGTGTTCACACCCTGGTTGGAGCATTTCTGTATTAATATGTTTTTGAGCGTAACTGTTGAATTGAATTTCAGTCCACACATCTCTCTTAAGACACAGTGGACTTTATCTTAAAGCCAACAGGATCCTGTCAGGAATGTTACTGCAGCATTTAAACTGTTAATATATAGCAGAGGTCACTTGTGCCTAATTGGGGTTAAGAACCCCAGTGTCAGATGTCAGATGAGACACTGGGGTTCAATCCCCAGCAGGTCCCCAGATCAAAAATGATCTTTTTTTCTTGTTTCTGTTTCACTTTAGTTCAGTCTATTCTTATTGTTTCTAGTTTATTATATCAAATAGTTTCTTGTGTCTGTTTATTCTCTGTTACTCTGGTTTAACTATGTTCCTTATGTCTAGTTATTCTTTAATATTAAATCAATTTCGCAGTCCCAAGTGTTCTCTCCCTGACCCCCTGTGTCACGTTTCTCTCTCTCTTCAGTCTGCCTTCTGCTCTCTCCCTTCACACCTGCAACCTGTGAGCTAATCAGCCCAGGTCCTTTGTTCCAGCGTTCATTCTCCCAGTACTCTTCTCCTTTCACTCCTCACTGGTTCCTCCCAGTTATCTCTCTGTTACCTCCTTGCTCCAGGGTTCCTTTGTTATTGTCCACCTCTGGCTCTCTGTGATTTTTGTAAGACTTTGATAGTTTTTTAAAAATCTTCCTTTAACCATTATAATCTACTATCCTAGCCCTAACCTCCACTGGTCTCAGCTGTTGCCTGCGGTAAACTCTTAATACCATCATGTCAGCTCAGCATGAAGAACTGCTGCAAAGTCAGTAGTGCTCACATCCAGGAAGAGTGAATGCTGCAAGTCAGTAACCAGATAAAATGTAATGGGTTTCTTTGAAAACCTTTTAACCAGTTTGAATAATAAATTAAGCTTGACTGCATTAGTTGATAACCACAATCAATTTGGAATGCACGCAGTTGATTTGGAATCAATCTGCACGATTGGATTGAATTGTGATCCTGAGCAGGGTTTTTAAGGTAGCAGGACACAGCATGACCTGCTGAAAGGAGCTGCTGATTTCACTGAGCTGTCAGAAGTTAGAGTTCCATTGTTTCCTGTCTTCTAAAGACACATATTATTACCATAAATCCAACAGAAACAACAAACTAATGCTTCACTGTATCATGAACTCGCTCAGCAAACAGCTGAAATCCCCATTCGAAATACAAGCCTTATTAGCAGAAGAATGGCTTTTTGTTCAGCTGGTTGGGCCTGGAATTCCAAAAATAGCTACGATTTCAGTCAAACACAAAGCAACAGGAAAGTGAAGACAATTACAAATCCCAACAGATACAGTGAGAGTGTATGGTTAATTTGTGGGCATGTTTCTTATTGGTGTGTGTACAGATTGCAGAGCAGTGTAACCTTACTGTAATCACTATCTGTAAACCGGCTGTACACCTCCCATAGAGAGCAATCAAAAGTCATTAACTTTTATAATAAGTCCAATCTTGCTTTCAGAACAATAAAGTTGCTGTTACTCAAAAGGTTTGGGACACATTCTTCTGGGAGAGGAGCTTTCTGGGCTTAAATATGACAGGCCAAAAGGCATAAAATTAAATAAATACATTAATTAAATATGTAAGAAAAAATTGTGAAAGCATGTCTTTTTTATACCATATATAAGATGATGCTGTATTTCATGGTTTGCTCTTGATGGCATCTTTTGTAGTCTTGTTGATCTATTCTTTTATTTTCTTGTGCTAAATAAGAAAATGAAATCTTATTTTGGCTCCAAAACCTTTTCTACAAAGGATTTTTTCAAATTGTGTTCCATAAATGAAGAATTGACACATAAATTAGAAAATCTGAGCTTGTCATGGTTACATCTGGATCCTATAGAACCACTTTAAGATCAATCATCTGGCTTGTTGCCATGATCGTCGTCAAGGCCATTATGTGGAAGTCGAAACAAACTTCATCTAGTTTCTTCAGTCTCTGTTACAGAAACAGTCTCTGTGCCACTAACAATGTTTGGTGGCGGTTATCACATGTAGCTCCTGAGCCTATCCTGGCTGTTGTTGTCAGGTTAATAGAGATACCATCACCAGCCACAAGAGGCCACTGTAAGCAAACAAACGGGAGATTTGTATATAACAGGAATGTTTTAATTTAATCAAAACATAAACAAAATTTAAAAAAAAAAATTTAAAATGTATTAACAAACAAAAACACCAAATGTAATCATGAGCTTTTTAAATTTTTTTGACTGAAATGTAAAATAAGGCAAAAACTACATGCATGAAGATTTTCTTTTTTTCATGGAAAGTTGCTTCACTTTGAACTTTCTGCTATTTTGTTTATACAAATGATCTGAAATGATTGAACAGAAAGTTTGATATTTTGAAAGTCTTGACTTCAAAATAAAATTCCAGGATCCTGGATTTTAGAATGACTTTGGGATGACCTTATGGTGTTACTTGGACTATCCTTCCCCACCACTTAGCTGAAAGAGAGTCCACAAGATGAAAGGAAAATGCTCACAGTGTGGAAAATTAAGAATCATCATCATGAGCCTTTGTTCTCTGATTACGTCTTTCAGACGTTTTTCTTTGTTACACAGTCAAATGGCTGTGATAAATGCGAGAGATAAAAATCTATTATCTGATCAGTGTGTTCAACGGAAAGTGTGCTGGTTAAATGTTAGTTTCTCGGGTTTTGGTTTAAGTTGGCCCGTTTTCCTCCCAACTCTCCTCCCCTCCATTTATCCACTGTGCCGGATTTGAGCGCAGCTCACGGAAAACACACAAAGTAAACGTTTGCTGAGCAGCCTCTCTTTCTCACCTCCAAGGGATGCGTGTGAGACTGACGGAGCGCAGATCTGTTTTCATGTTTCTCCAAGCACTTTAAAGAGACGTCTTTAAAAGAATTGCACGCTAAACAGGCATTGGTAGTTTCACAGCTATTAAAGCGGTTGCTAGGAAACAGGTTCCTCCAGTTTTTGTATGATATACACAAAATGTATTCACAAACAGGCAGATGGAACTACACTGATACAGGCTAGCTGAAGTGTGGAGTTATCTCAGCATTTGGCAAGTAGGGAATTACAATCCACAGGAGAAAATGGGATCATAAATATGGAGAACTTCCTGGCAAATGCAGTAATTTCCTCTTTAAAACACTTGATCAGCCTTGCAGCAGTTCACCTGGTGAAACACATGTCCTTCTGACATCCAGTGCACAACCGCTAGCATTGTGTTGCATTCTGATCAACCACGGTGAATTCCTCCTCTTTCATCTGTTTGTATTTGTTATTTTGTTAAGCCATTCCTTCGGGGATTTCACAAGTTTAAATGCAGGAAGCCAGCAGAAAGAGACCAAAAGCATTTTGAATTTTGCTTTAATCCGAATTTCTTCCTACAGCAGCCTGAATCACTGAATCAGAACAACAGTGAGGTCTTCTCTTCCTCTTTCCATCTGGTACATTTCTTCATGGCTGACGGGGTCAAAAGTGATGGAATCATTCACCTCTTACATTGTGATTTGACAGAATATTGCTGTTGATTTGACCTCTTTCTTACTTTTTGTTAATCTTCAAATGCTTGAGGAACAATAATTAAATGAGGGAGAAAATGCAGGGTTTTTTTTATATTTCATTCACCGTTCGGTAAAACCAGCATCATGTGACGACATGAATCCCAAAAATTTGAGTACTTTTTAAAAAAACATTCAAATTAAGATATCAGGTAGGAAGGATGGTGAAAAGCTTCTGGTTCAGTTTTTAAACAGGCTCACAGTCAATCCATCCTTTCTAGTTTTAGACTTATTTATATGGTAAAAAAAGCAACTTTAACTGAAAACATGTTTGAGCACAAAATATTCACTTCTCATTGACTACCAGATGCAATTATATAGTGTTGTTCATTTACCTGTTAGCTGTCATAATTGAATGCCTGGTCAGAGAAGCCTGTCTCTTTTGACCTGCTTTTGTTTTCTGTTCTTGAAATGAATAAAGAACAGAGAAAATGAGTTTTTCTTTGAACTTCTGTTTAAATAACCTGGAGAGGCAGACAGCCCACTTTCCTCCCTACTGCTAAATGCACCCTTCCCGCCCTCCCACACACACACACCCACACACACGCACACACATGTTTGCGCGACTATCTTTGCAGGGACTTTCTATTGACTTCCATTCATTTCTACAGCCTAAACTTTACCCTTGTCCTAACCCTATCCATTACATACCTCACCCTAACCCTAACCAAAACTCAATTCACACCTTAGTCTTAAACCTGACCCCTGACCCAAAAACAACGTTTTCCCTTGTGGGGACCAGGCCTCAGTCCCCACAAGGAGCAGTGGGTCCCCACAACGTAGCATGTGTCAGGAAAATGGTCCCCACAAGGTATTAGAAACAAACACACACACACACACACACACACAGCAGGTGCTTGCTGCAGGTTAACAAGCGTCCTTCCTCTTCACATCCTTGGAACTTCAACATTGAGGAATTTGGAAAAGGCTGCTGATTCAAATCTTGTTAAAATTCACCAGGTTGTCAGCTTCTTTGTTTTGTTTTTTTTTCTCTTTGATTTCTGCTCATTCTGTCTCTCAAGGTGGGACGGGATCCGTCTTTGCATGGTGAGTGTTGCCTAAAGTTAGGCTTTCATGAACTGGGCCATGTCTACTTCCAAGTCCCCGTCCCACCCCTCCACCTCCTCTCTAACAAGAGAGAATACTTTTGTATGTTTTAAACAGCAAATGGCAATATGATTTTTATTGTGCATAATATTCTCTCCTCCTTTCATGACATTCATTTTGTCGTCTTCATGTGATCATTGTGTGAATACATCAGGATAACAGACTGGGGAGCTGTGAAGTCAAACTGCAATTGCATTTCATTGATTTGGTGTTGAAAGGTTACCGTTATGCTAACTGCAGATCTGTCGGCTATTAATTTGATTCGGTGGGTTGCAGAAAGATGAAAGGAGAGAGCTGTCTCCGGTTTCCCCCTCACGGTGAGATCTCATCGTGACAAAACACAAAATGCTGTTGAGAGGATGGAACATTTTGCATGCAAAGTGTTTGCATTTCTCTATTTTGGCAGGTGAGGTTGAACAGCCGCAGTGTTCAGACCTGCAGCCAGAGGAAGGATCAACGCTGTTGTGGATCATGCGAGTTGCTAAGAATTGCCTGTACGTCATTTGATAGACATACTAATAGGTTGAAAAGTTTACTTAAAAAAAGAAAAGTAATGCTATTCAGGAAAAAAAAAAATGTTGTGAGGCATTTCAAAAAGCCTGAAGTTTCTCCTTCAGGTAAAATGGTCAACGGTGTGTAACTATGAAGATTCTCTTGCCCATTTTTCAGCCTCTGAGCTTGAATTATATTTAAATCTTATATGTGTACATAAGAATCATTGTGTAGAACAAAACACACTGAAGCATGAACACATTGTTCAACAATTACATCTCAAGCAAGATTTAATTCTTGGTCTAAAATACAGGAGGAACACATGAAGCTTTAAGTGATAGTGCTCAACACTGATGACTCTTACTCAGCCTGTTGTGTAATCACTGGTCACTTTACTTATATATCAATGAACCTGACCAGTAGCCAATCTTTTTAATCCAGTCAGATTATTTGTAGGGACATGCTGCACAAGAAGACTAAAATTATCCAACAAAACAAGAGAAGAAAATGTATTAAATAAAGATTTGTACTTTTATACCCAAAGAATATTTAGGCATACATACAAATATACTTATGGTGCTTACTTTGTGCAGTTTAGATAGGTCAGTACTGTATTCCTTGTGTTTATTTTGGTTTCTGTGTCCTGTAGTCTGTGTGTTGTCCCGTCCACCCCTTGATTGAGTGCAGCTGTTCCTTCATTGTCTGTGTATTTAATCCCACCTGTGTTCCTTGTCGGGTCCTCGTCTTGTTGCATCAAGTCTGTCGTTTAGTTTAGTTTAGTTATTTCTAGTTGCTACAAGCTATGAGCATTAGCCTTCCGCTCATCTGTGCTGCCTGGATTATTGTGTGTTTGGGATCATTAAATCATCACTTCTTCATTCCAACCTGGGTCCTCAGCATCTTCCTCACCACCTCTTACCACAAGTACTTCAAATTTTTTTCAGCAACTATAACATGTGTAAACAACAAAAACGGTCAGCAAACCGTTCCTATAATTTGACGTATTCTTAAAGAAGTTCTGCAGTGATGTGTGAAATCGAGTACTGAAAAACCAGACTCAGCCATGACAGGCAGAGGTTTGTTATCCTGTCACACAACATCAGCAAAATGAATTTGTTGTTTTTAATGTGACCAAAAAAAGCGGAAAAAGTTTAAGGGGTAAGAATATTTCCTAAAAAACACAGGATGCTTACACACACATTCACATGTATAGAGATATCCATCCATCCATTTTCTTTCACCCTTGTCCCTAATGGGGTCGGGAGTTGGTGGTGCCAATCTCCAGCTACGTTCTGGGCGAGAGGCGGGTTCACCCTGGACAGGTCGCCAGTCTGTCGCAGGGCAACACAGAAACAAACAACCATAAACACACACTCACACCTAGGGAGAATTTGGAAAGATCCCAGAAATCGAACCCAGAACCTTCTTGCTGCAAGGCAACAGTGCTACCAACTGTGCCACTGTGCAGCCCCTGTACAGAGATGTGAAAATAGCTAAAAGTGACAAGATGAGCATAAAATCCCTCATGAATCATTTACTTATGCACAGAGTGGAAATTCTTGGTTTAGTCATGTATAACACAGATTGTAAACAGCTGGTGGGCTAGAATATTGAAACAGAGGGCAAATAAAGGACACAAACAATCCTCTGATAGGAATCATTTCAATGTTTGCACCAAAACAGCAAAGCACTTATATATTTGCTATATTTAAACTGTTAATAAAATTAACATCTCTTCCTCTTGTAAACGGTTATTCAAAATTAAACATATATATATGTATATATATATATATGCTTTTCTACATCAACATCTGCTTTTCTTCTGTTGAGAGGATGAAGTTTTAATCTTTGTCAGGTGTTAACACTGTTCTCAAATGTGATCATCATCACCATCATCATCATCAGATCTCTGCGTTCATGTCCTGAGGGAGGGCAGCGGCTGGCATCACAATGAAGACAGTGAAATGTCCTGACTTTAAACATCGACTCCTCCCAAAGCCATCTTCCTGCCATTTTCTAAAAGGAATGTAATTTCTTCACAAGTCAAAACAAAAAGCCAAAACAAATCTCTTTGGAGGCAATTTTCAACTATTTACTTGTCAGCCTGAGCTTTTAAAGATGCCAGACGACTCAGACAGCAGCAGACAAATTACAGACGGACACTTGAGCTGCACACAGAGCAAAGACAAAGATGAGCACAAAGTATTCAAACACAATCAGCCAGCGCTGCATGCAAGCATCATTGAGTCAATCATATCATTGACTGCTCACTGCTTTGGGACAATGCTGCACTCACCTCACATGGTTCCAAAACAAAATAACGCTCATTTGGAATTGGACTTTTAGAAAAATCCTCAGAAAATTTTAAAAAAGGAACATGAGTGACGTCTGAAAACACCAGTCTGTACTTCTCAGACTGGTCTGATTTTTATCATTAACAGATCAAACTAATCTAATGGCAAAATGTCAACTAAAAACAGCAACATGGGGCCCTGACTGGGCCAAACTTTCTCTCTTTTACCAACAAAGACATGAAGCCAACACTGGAATACACGGTGCATCCTTAACCGCTATGCTGACCATGTCCAAGCTTAACGCCACATGGCACCAGTGGTTAGCCACTCTAGCATCCTATGTCTGTGATAAACAGTGATAGCAGCCTGATAGAACAGATGCTGATGCAGTGTTGGTCAGTAACTTGGGGGAAGAGGAGGTATAGAAGGAGAAGATCCCACAGCGGAGGGTGCAGCCAATCAAAAGAGATTGGGTAGTTGATACCACAACACTCAATTAAAGCTCTACAACACAAAATAACTCAGTTGAGTGGTGCAGTCGTTAGGCAATGCTCATATACATCCATCCTAGAAACGGTCATCTCTTTAGCCGTCCGTCTGATAACGCGATACTTCCTGAAGAACTCCATTTCTCACTGGATCTCATTGTCATTGATGGAGCAATACTGACCCCTACTGGCGAATTACTCACATGGTTGTCAAACAGTGGCTGGTGATGAATAACATTGTTTTACCAAAATTTTAACGTTTTTATTTTTATTTATTTATTCGAGTTTCTTATTCTCTAACCATAAAAACACAACTAGTAAAGAACACAGAAAACACAAAACAACGTAAATATGCAGAAACTATTATAATATAAACTATGACCTATGTTTACATAAGTTATTGTCTACCTGCATACTTCTACATTTCTGCCTTTAAAATTTGCTTTACCATCGTAAATATATTCTAGTATAAATATTCAAAGCTCATCTCTCCTTACCTCTAGTTGGTTTCTGTAAGTTCAGGTTTTCCATAAAACTCTTTATCAGTCATTAGCCTCCCTGCTTCCTGTCCTCCATCTCAACAAAAAATGACAAGTTATAAATAAAAGCTGAGGCTCGGCAAATGTAAGCCCATTTTGACTGTTTATAACAACATGAAAGCTTTCTGCTTGTCACTCTGAGTGATGGATTGTGGGAAAATCATCCCACTCAGAGGCAGTGGACACATGCAGCACATTTCTTGTCAGATGTAGAGTGACCTGCACTCTTCAGCATCCAAATTATATTGATTATGGATGGGTTTTTATGGGTTATTAACAAATATTTGAACCATTTCCATTTTGGGGGTGGACCAATATAACAACATAGAACTTCAGTGATTAAAAAATCCGAAAAGAATTGAGTGCATTGAGTAATCTGAGTGCAAGAGTTTGGGTTTATTGTAGTTTTTCTGTAATTCATAGAGATTTACACATTTCTGTAGTTTTGTGGATTATGGACTTTCTGACATCCTTGGTGGAACACAGTAAAATCTCAAAAATAAACAAAAATGTTGCAAAAGATGGAAGCGATTGCACTACTGAGCTTATCTGTTTTTGTTTAGTTCCTCTTAGTGGTGCCCAGCCACGTGCAGCAGGTGTCTAACTGATGTTCTGGGTGTTCCTGTACCATCAAGCCTAAGAGAGTCAGCGACCCACAAAAGAATCAATTTGTGGGCCCTGAGTGGTGTGTGTGTGTGTGTGTGTGTGTGCGTTTGTTTCTAATTCCTTGTGGGGACCATTTTCCTGACACATGCTACGTTGTGGGGACCCACTGCTCCTTGTGGGGACTGAAGCCTGGTCCCCACAAGGGGAAAACACTGTTTTTGGGTCAGGGGTCAGGTTTAGGACTAAGGTGTGAATTGAGTTTTGGATAGGTTAGGGTTAGGATAAGGGTAAGGGTAAGGTTTAGGCTGTAGAAATGAATGGAAGTCAAGGGAAAGTCCCTGCAAAGATAGCTGCGCAAACATGTGTGTGCGTGTGTGTGGGGGTGTGTGTGTGTGCGTGTGTGTGTGTGTGTGTGTGTGATGGACGCGAGTCCCTGCAGCTGCACATCTGTCCTACTCAGTAAATTTGTTCAAATCAAGTAATTTCTTTTTTTTCTCTTGCATGTTGTGATAGTCCTGATGAGGAAACAAAACCTTTCTGATTGCTTTCATGCAATTGTCAAAATGTGAACAGTGTTGTTTTTCTCTGCCTCACCACAGTCTGATAAAAACATAGCATTTTCACTCTTTGAGAACGAGCAACATGTCTAAGCTCCTTTATCTCCCTCTCAAGCCTTCACATTTATTGTGAAGGTTTCATCTGAAACCAGCATTGATGCTGTGTTGTGTTTCTGTGGCTGTGCGTCATGTTCTCTTGTGTCTGCCACCCTTGAAGGATTCAATAACACATTCATTTTGACATAAAGCAAAAGTTCATGTTTTGTGTGCCAATACAAAACTGTCAGTGGGGGGAAAAAAAAGAAGAAAAAAAACCTCCATTACTCTGTAATCCTTGCTTTTCACTTTTTCTGTTGGAAGAATCAAAGTGATGGACAAGAACATGAAACTTGCAATTCCATGCATGTCCAAGTCAGCAGTGATTCTTATTGAATCCTTGTCTGACTGTTATGGTCTGCTGTGAAGAGACAAATGTGTTTTAAGGAGATGATCATTTCCCAACTTTTTATACGTTTCAGTCTTCATTGACAGTTTGAACCACTTTAGATCCACTTGTCTTCTGCACATGCCTGCATGTTTTATCTTAAAAGCTCAACAAAGATCATAAGGTTTTCTACCCTAATATAGGAAGAAACCTCAAAGAAAGAAAATGCTTTATCATTTTATCTCTCTAATATACAAGCTCACAATTTGATTTTGATATCTGGCAAATTCTGAGCAAAAAAAAAAAAAAAAAAATCTGAGTTTTACTTATTTGCAGAAGACATTTTTCCCATAAGAAGGAAGAAAATTCTAGTTATAATTGTCTTCCTGTCTATACAGTTTTACTGTATTACCAGAATGTAATGGTTATGTGGTCCTGATTTAACTTTACATCATAATGCTGCGGTGAGCATGTAAAGCACTTCTCATTCCCTTTACTGTTTTGGAGTGGCCTAATCAAAGTCTAGACTTTAATCCAACTGAGATGCAGTGGAGTGGACTTAAACAGGAAGCTTGAACTTGACCTTTTTAAAATGTAGTTGATACAGATGCAAAATACCTCCACTGTGATGTTTAGGACCAACACCGGGGGCAACTAGCACTTTGTCCTACAGGGTCAGATTGGTTTGGATATAAGAAATATATGACTTAAAACATTTAGGCGTATTCATGTTTCACACTTTCACAATGTAATTTTTTTTCTCAGTCTAAATATGATTAGATCGGCGTTTTAATCTTAAATTCTGACCACTGTGAGAGTAAACAATTCCAAAATCAGAGGTCAACAACCTGCAGTGTGCACAGCTTCTGTCACTGGTTTTCATTTTAATATAGTAGTACGTGGAGGAAATAAAGATTTTGGACTGAAGAGCTGCAATTTGGCCATACAAACATCTTGACTGTAAAGTAAAAGTATGAGAGTGCTTTGGTCTGGTCAGGCCACGGATGACTCCCCTGATCTGCTGAATGTATTTTGAGTGTTCGTAGATAAAAGCCACATTGCAGCTTTTGCTTTTATTGTCTGTCTCCTGGCTGTCAGCTGTAATTATACAGCAGTCGCAGAATCAGTCCTCGGCTCTCAGAAGCAGATTTAAAAGCTGGACTATATCCACAACTGCCATCCAGATTGTGTGTGTCAGAAAACATTCATGTGCACGAGTGAAAAAAGCTGCTGTCAGGACTGTGAGTCGAGATAAAGGTGAGGAATAATGCATATGTGTGGGGATGAGAGACACATGGTCAGACAGAAGGTGAGACTGAAAGACAAACAGGAAGCAAGGTGGTGTTTAGTGAGACAGACGGCTGGGCTCACTTCACTGGAATGCTATGGGAACATAAGGGTAGCATTATAAAGTTAAAAGAGAAAACCTAATTAATGTTATCTGAACATCCCCTTTGAGGGGAGTTAAAATTAAATTAAATTAAATCAGTGTCAGCTCAGTGGAGACAGCGAGAAAGGACCCAATTACAGCTCAGAGCTTTACCTAACGAACACGTCCTGCACTGATACTGCTGCACAGGTGGGCTCTGCAGTGTGACACACTGAAACCTGAAGAAAGAACTTTCTTCCTCTGCTCACCTTGAAAGGCTTCCATGTTTTCTGTGCAGTGGATTCAACATCCACAGCCAATGAAGAAAGATGTGAGCATGAAATAAACTGCTGCTGACAGTAAAGAGACAAGATATTGAGTCAGATGAGAATTCATGCTTTTCTTTTAGCTGCATTGCTGAGTGACTGCCTATAATATTAGCTTTCTTGCCGTTTAACTAACTGTTTTTTAAAAAAAAAAAAAATTTTAAATGACTACATCTGAGTCACTTTCTGGTCTCTGTTTGTTATCATTATCTGTGGAATAAACCTGGAGGGAGGAAGGGGGCGGAACATGTTCGGGGCGGAGCATGTTCGGGGTGTCGGCGCCTCCATAGCAGCTCCTGCAAAATCTTAGTTCAGTTCATCTTTTTAGGACATTCATCCACTCTTAATAGCTGATTATCTCAGAACAAATAGATTTCTACTTGGAGATCAATCAATCAGGCATCAGCCTCAACCCTATAGGAAGCACTAAAAGCTTAACTCAGAGGGCAGATTAGCGCATATAATAGGAAGGCGTTATTATGCATGTGTCCTCTGGGATCATGACTGTTGAACTCATGTCAGTGTCTGTGACTCCTCAAGACCAAGCAGATCTATTATTGTCCACTGAGGCAGAGAGGCTTATATTCAAATCTATGCTATGATTCGGGGATAAACATTCAAAATGATTGGCTATCTAGCTCGGCCACACAGCTGCATCCCAGTCTGTACCACAGATTAGACTGTCTGACGTTTCGCTAAGTGAAGATCATCTGACAATAAACAATCAGTTTAAAGACTTTTATTCAGAAATGTATGTAAAGGAATCCAGTCAGGATCAACATTTGGATCATTTTTTTCTCTGAGTATAACTGAATATACCAACATTGAATCCCGACTGTGAGACAAAATCAAATGAAGAGCCCTTTACAGAGCAATAACATACAGAGTGGCACAGCACCAGGCCCAGACGGGTTCCCAACCAATCCTTCATTAAGTATTCCTGGAAGCTTGGCTGTTCTCGATGGATTTGGGAGGATTTTGGGATACAAACTTAACTACAATTAAAGCCGCAAGCGGTGTTGGAGGCCCTCGCAGCGAAGAGCGCCCCCGGCCTCATGGCGACTGCGGGGGTTCCAGCAACGCCATGCACTTGCCACCGCCGACGCTCTCGCACAGTTCTTGCACCCATCTGCCAGGCAACACACACTGACATCTTCCTCAGTGCTCCTTGACAATGCACAAGCGCATTTGAATTGCACTTTCAAGCTGTTATGCTTTTTGGAGCATAACAGAAAGAAAGACTGCTCTAACTCAAAAAAACATTTTGGTTGTGTTGGTTGACGTGACTCTGCAATATTGCCTGGTCATCACGGGAAGGTCCCTTGGATTGGCAGACTGGAGTGGAAGTCCCCCTGTTCAAAAAGGGGGACCAGAGGGTCTGCTCCAATCACTGAGGGGTTACAGTCTTAAGCCTCCCAGGCAAGATGTATTCAGGGTTCCTCAAAAAAAGTTTTCTATTTGCAGGTTTCTCTCCAGGTACTCCGGCTTCCTGCCACAGTCTAAAATTATGGCTCATGACCCACTTTCCTGTCAATCTGCTGGGAAATAAAGGACAGTAGAGCCAAAAAATACAAACTTTAGGCTTTAATATAGACTCTTTTTTTTTGATTCAGGGGGATCTACTTACATACCGAATTTCAGATCTCTACAACCTACGGTTTTCCCTATCTCATGTTAGGGGGCGCTGTAGAGCAGTTTGACCACACCCACTTGAGACAGTTTTGGTGAGTTTTTGGATATGATAAAGCCTCCAAAAGGCTGTGTAAAATGGCAGAAAAATAAAAATATTTTGTAAAAAATTTAAACGAGAAATCTTGCAAAGGCCTTTGTCAGTGCTTCGCCTAATAAAAGTTGATTTTTGCCCAGGAAAAAACTGGCTGAAAACTATCCTAACTTACCTTTGAAATGAATTAAAAATAATTTTCAAACAAGATATAAAAAGACGGTTGACTTTACTGTTATCTCTTATTGGTAGAGTCAACTCTGTAAAGATGGACATAATACCAACATAATTTTTACATGTTTCACACTACACCTGTGTTCACACTGCTATCTCGTTTCAAAATTAATTAAGCTCTCCATTTATTTGGAAAAATAAATCAGTATGTATAAGAGAATTTTTAGAAACACCAAAAAAGCTCAGTGAACTCTCTTTACTGAGCCTCAGCTCATATTACTGAGCTGTCCATATGAATGTTACTCCTCTGTGATTAAAGGCCTGGAACAGTTCACCTCCAGCTTGGCTTCAGATTGAATTTACCACAACTAGGCTATATTCTCTCCTTGCCTTACTTTGTGCATCCCTTCCAACAACAGTTAACGATATGAAGGGGGATATAATCATGAGCCAAACTCTGCACATCATAATTTAAAAAATGTTTGGGAATCCAAAATATCTCCATCTATTCTCCAGTAATAAACAGCCACCTTGGCTATATACTACATTTCAGGCCTGGAAAATCAAAGGTATTTGCAGGAAATACCTTTGCTAGCTTTGAACTTTCTGTAAAATACATCAAATACTCATTTATCTTCCTCTCTACAAATTAGGGACTTTGTACAGATGAAATTTGTCATTTTCCCAGACATCCCTCCAACATCCTGGTCAGTCTCTTTGCTGAAGGTCAACCTATTAAACAAAGGAAGAGTGTCTGATATACAGAGAGATAATGGGCTAAGTCAAGCCCTCTGTAAATGAAACAAGGGAAGAATTAATTAATGACGCGGGGGTTTCATTCTCTCATGTGGAATGGAAGAAAGTTCTTTATAAAGTTCATACATTATCTATCTGCTCATGACATGTAAACACTAACACAGTTTAACGTCATAAAATGCCTCCTGTATGTCTGCAACATGCCTTTTCCTCCCTGCTGCCTCGGCCAGTTATTCTGTTTAAATGGAAAGACACAAAACCGCCGACATAATCACTGGACCAGAGATATGATGCAAAATCTAAAATTGGAAGAAAGTCAGATACACAATGAATGGCTCTGCTAATAAGCTCCATAAAATATGGAAATCATTTGTTCAATATACAGTATGAATATATTACCTGGTCTGGAGTTAGAGATATGCACATCATTTCATATGCACTGTTGATGAGTCCTATGCTGAATTACCAGAGTATGCCCTAAGGTTTTTTTGGTTATTCATTTGTTTTATAGTTGATGTTGTGTTTGTATAACCATCAATACAGCAATATTAACTTCAGGTATTTTGGGGTAAATCTCTGTCAGTTTGCTTATGTGAAATTTTCTGACATTTGCCCATTCCTTTTTTTCCAGCAGTAGATTATAAGTTTGAATTAAGTCTGGCCTTTGACTGGACTGTTGTAGCCCAGGGCAACAACAACAGTTACTGTCCTGCTCAGAGGTCAACCTCCAGCCCACTCAGCCTCAGCAACAGGATCATCACTGGAGTCTCTGATTGTAAATCTTCTTCACAGCACAAATGTAATGATCAACATTACATTGGTGAAAATGTAATTAAATTACAATTTCTACTTTTTATTTCTCAAAAGTAGAACTTTGTTTTGCTTTTTCCTTGTATATTGAAAACAAAACTGATTATGTAAAACAGGATAAATGTGATGGTTGTCATAAACAAAATGAAAACCACATCCTGGAAATGGTTAGAGCTAATGTACGTAGCTCTTACATGTTTACATGAGGTTGATTGACAGCGCTATGACCCTCCTCCTGACTCTGATTGGTTGTTTCTGACTGAATGACCAATCGGTGCATTTCTGTAGATGGCTGTGGGCTCACAGAGAAGGCAGATTATCTGTCTCATAGTTTACTGTCAATATTAATGACACTTTTAACAAATACGCAAAAAAAAAAAAAAAAAAAAAAAAAAAAAACTTTAATGGAAGTTACATACTGCAGCTTTAAACAGACTGTTGAATATGATGACAATTGACTTCTTGGCCACAGTTCTCAGGTGAGGCTGCAGCAGAGGTGGTTTCCCTGGTCATCTTCTTTCTCATCAGGAACACTTTGGAAAAGATTGATACAAGAGAATACTATGCATTTACTTGTACTGTTTCACCAGCAGGTGCACAGAGGAGGAATTGCTACACCAGGGGAAACCAGGGGAGATGGAGCAGTGGGGAGCAGGAACTCCAGCACTAAGCAAAGGATGTTTCCACTCACCAATACAATGATTGGAGATGATCATCCACTGGGAAATGGATGACCATTTTGTCTGCAATCCTGGGGTTGGTTGGGTAAATTGTCCAGGTTCATGAATTAACAACGAATCAAAAAAGAGAAAAACAGGTGATGACTTCCTGGTGCCAAAATACAAAGTATTCATCAAGACTTGATGTTGAACCTGTACAGATGTAAAGATGAAAAGGTTTGTTGTTTCCCCCTCAGGGTGCAAAGACAAGATGTCAAACTTTTTTAATGGCATAAAATAAGTCATTTACATACATGCTCTGAAGCACAGGGAATTGATGTGTCACAATGTAAGAACATTCAGGTGGGAAACATGAATTATGACTTAAATCAGCATTTAAAACTCATACTGAGTTCCACTTAAATCAGTCCTTCATTTAACTTTACTTAAAATGACGGTTTGCAGCTACAGCACCAAACATCTTTTTCTTCCTCACGGCTGAGGATGTGATGACGACAATCTGAGTCACACCATGTCAAATACACCTCACCTTTAAGAAACCCCACAGAATCACATCAGCACAGGATGTCCTTACTCAAAGAAAGAATAAATTGGGCATTCAAATTTAATTTATTTGATTTGATTTTAGATTCACTTCAAAGAAAATTAGATTGGTGGAATATGATGGGACAAGAGAGGATATTAAACGAACAGAGAACCGCACCGTGGATGTCTGCGTCTGTAGATATAATTACACCTTCATTAAGTGAACAAAGCAGTGTGTAACAGGAAGTGACATCCAACATCGCGATATAGATGTGACCGGGCACATCAGCCGTTTGGTCTCCCGCTGTGTGGACGTGACGGGGGTCCGTATGGAGGGATGAAGCTGGGAAATGAAAGCGGATCGGGAAAGTTGCTGCCTTCAATTCACAGTCAGCTGAAAAAAAAAACAAAAAACAGCTGCGACAGAAAAGCTGCAGAATCAGTTTGGTTGGAGCGTCTGACTCCAGCTGGAGATCATGTACCTACGTAATGTCTCATTAAGTTGTGCAGCTGCAGCTGGAAGCCAGCAACACTCCTGCTTACATGTAATCTCATTACTCAATTTGCTTGCTCATTACTTTATTATTGCTCCTTGTTCTGTGGACTTTGTCTCACTGGGAAACATTAGCTTCCAGTAAAAGTGACAAAAATGCAATAAACTGTTCAGAATTGTCTTGTTAAGGTTTTTGGTTTTGGCCAGGTATCATCTGTTTTTCAGATAAAGAAATATTGCAGTTATTAACCAAACTGTAAAAAAAAAAAAGCACTTAACAATTGTTATTTGGTCCACATCAGTTGTTTCTGACAAATCCCATAAAAACGGCACAATAAGCCAAGAAAATGTAACTCAGATCACAGAAATTCAGCTGGAAATCTTTAACAGTCAGAGGTGGTAGTAACTAGCATTACTAAGTTCTATTTATTTGAGTAACCTTTTGGAAAAATATGTTCTTTTATGAGAAGTTTTACTTAACGTGTTGTTATCATTATTATGAAGGACTGCTACTCTTGCTTGAGTATAATTTCTGGCTACTCTAGCCACTATGTGTAATCCCCCTGAATGAAAAACAGACACAGATTTAAAGTTCATGTCAAGGTGAGACTTCCTGTTTGTACTCAAGCTTTTTTTCTCTAATGCTGCTGTGAGCGCAAGTGAATATACCATAAACACCACACATTGTCAGTGAAGGTACTTTACACTGTTCTAACATACAGAAACACAAACTATTCTGAATTAGTTTTACATAAAAAAAATAAAAATAAAAAAAAAAAACCCTGGAAAGTTGTTTTTTCTATTTAAATCTGACAGTTTGCATAGATGGTGCTCACTTGTATTATTTCTTTCATTTTAGTCTTTCAGAATTTGCCTTTAACTCTACATTTGTTGTCTGTCTGAGGAAATCATTGTAAAATAATAAATCAAATGTTATGATTAGTTACTTGTAATTGATTAACCTTTTTACTTTTCATTCTTACTTGGGTAAATTTTTTGGAGGGGAGTAATGTTTATTTTTACTAGCACGAAAATATCTTGAAGCAGAGCTCGTCTTGTTGAGTAAAATGTTTTGGCTGCTCCATTCACCTGTGAATACGACACTATATTTTATTAAGGAGTGATATATGATAAGATCCAATACGACACCGTACTGTACGGCAAGATGTGACAGAATATGATGTTAGGAAAATGTATCACTTGTAGTTTTCTCACAAATTTCAGTCAATTTAAAGTGACTTTTGAAATCAACAGCTTTTCCAATTGCAGATTCATTCCAAAGAAACATTGCTACGACAAAGAATTTCTGGACTAAACTCATTTTTCACTATTCATGCCAAGCAGATTTTTTTTATAAACCTCTGAAAGATGAGATTGTTTGAATCCTTTATAAGTTCTCTGCAAACTTTAACTAAAGAAGGCACATGGGCAAATGGCAGGAAGATTTGAGTAGGACACAGGCTATTGATATCGACTATAACTGATTTTAAGTGTGTACAAGTGACGACTGAATGCTGAAGTTAATTTAAAGCGTGCTTCAACAAAGTTTTATTTTAAGTGTATGCACACTACTTAAACCAAGTTACTGTCTCTTTTTTAATCTCTTTTTGCAACATTTTCAGTTGTACAAACTACATGCCACATAAAAGGTGGAAAATGTTTGCAAATGATTCACTCTGGCTTCATGAACCTGATGTTTTATCAGAGATATGTAGACTTCTAAGAGCCACTGTAAAAGATAAAAATATGCAAGATATCATATACAGATTCCCTCACACATGAATTATTAATGAGGTTTAGTTTGCAGCAGGAGACTCCCAACCATCTGCAAAAATTTGGATTCATGACAGCAATGTCAATAAGTTGCACAATTTAGCCGTTTCTCATGTTTCTCGTATTCACTCCCGTCAGACTGGCCCAGGGCAGCTGTGGCTACAATGTAGCTCACCAGCATCAGTGTGTGAATGTGTGTGGATGACTGAATGTGGAGCTCTTTGGAGTTGGAGTCCTCTGGACTTGATAAAGCGCTATTCAAAACAGGCCATTTAACGTTTTTTTTTTTCTTTATATTCAGTCGACTTTGTCACTCTTATCATACAAACAGCTGAGTGAACCATCAAAAGCACTTTGTGAAAAAGCCACAGCTGCTGATTTAAGTTGCTCTAAAGCCTTTCATTGAAACTTTCTGTCAACTCTTTAGTCCTCCACTGTCTGTCCTTCCGAAACTCAGGAATGTGTACCAACACACGGTTGAGCACACTGAAAGCATGACTTAAGTCCCTCTTGCAGGTTCAGCTGTAAAGATCTCTGCCAAGCACTTTTCCCTTTTTACATAGATTGTAACCGCAATCAACTATAAATACTCAGCTTATCTGTCTAGAATATGCTCTGTTTAATTAAATATGGATGATGCCCTCAAGCAAAACCTCTGCTCATTGAACCTAGATTGAATTTGTGTCAAGTTGAAACAAGTTTCACTTCTCTGGTTGTTATCTGTGGTTATCAGAAGGTCAGTTTCAAAACGTGTCTTTTCTCAGCTGAACAGCCTTTGCATTAACAATATCTGCTCAACTGAGATGGGTCAGCTAGCTGTCTGTGGTACATGATTCAGCTGGAGCTTCAGAACAGCCTTCAGTTCTTATTTTACGCAACATTCTGTAAAAAGCAAGAAAATGAAAACATATTTGTCCAGGCAAAGTCAGCTCCATTGTGTGTATATAAGAGCAGGAGAACACAGAAACACAACAAATCTAAAATAGACTAAAAAACAAGAAAAACACGGAGAGCTGCTGAAGCGGGCTGCCTGTTGTTGTGGCGCCAGAAGCAAGATTACTATTGCTTGTTTCATAATTGGTTCTTGTTTTATGTTTTTATCAGATAAAGTACTTTGAACTGTCTTGTTGCTGAGATGAGCTATACAGATAAACATAACTTCACTTATCCTTTTGATTATTGACCCAAGAGTTTGATTGCTATATGGCACATGAGTTCTGCAATAATGCCTGTGATTTGACAAACAGCTTTACTGATTCCTTTGATTCAATCAGCTATTTTCACTCTTGTTACTCTCCTTGTATGTAGACGTAGTTATTACTGCATTTTATAAAATTGTCTGTGCTGACTTGTTAAATGGCGTTATGTGAATAAATTGAACTCAACTGTATTGTGCTTTCACTCTCCCAATCACTGCTTAGAAATAATAATAATAATAATAATAATAATAAAGCACTTTGAGTCACAGCTGCCAAACTCTAAAATCTGTTGCCTCTCTCATAATAATGTAATGTCCGTATGAGAATTTCAGTATACACACATATTGCTTGTTGATAATGTGCCAGTTTACAAGGGGGCTAACAAGATCTTGTTATACACTGCATACACTGCAAAAAGATACAAGGCTGTTTGATCTAATTTCTAGTGCAAATATCTTAGTACACTTGAAATAAGGCTAAACTGACTTACAAGTAACTTTTCAGCAAGAAATGACAGATTGTTTTAAGTCAATAATTCCTTAATATAGATGGAAAAAGTACTACTTCCATTGGGTAAGGGTTAGGGTTATTTCACTTAAAACAAGACATTTTTTCAGTGTTATAAGTTAAGTAATCTGCCAAGGGAACTGATACTTTTTCCTCAATATTAAGAAATTATTGAGTCAAAACAAGGTCGTACACCAAACTGGAAAGTTACTTCTGTGTGAGTTTTGTCTTATCTCAAGTGAACTGAGATGTTTGCACTAGAAACTAGACCAAAAATATTTGGTCAGATTTTGTGTTTTTGTAAAGTACAATATTAAAAATATCACACTTTTCCTCATTGACATCACTGCTATCTCACGAGCTAATTGCGGTTAGCATGACTTCTCCTGATGAAGCTGTAATAAAATGATTTGTTTTGGCAGAATTTTAAAGAGATATCCAAAAAGAGTTTGTTTCAAAAAACTTTTAAAATGCAGCATGAATGCTTTCTTTGAACCATAAATCTGAGATGTTAAGTTTTCTGAAGGTTATGTTCAAGTTTTTTTCCCCATCTCGTTCTTTTGAGCTCAATGTGGTGTCCTGTCTTCTCCCTACTTTTCAAAGTTTCCCCACTTTGCAGTTTTCACGTTTATCTAGTTGTATTACAGATCATCAAAAGTTCACTTTGGATCTGCACTGACAGCTCAGAATGTGTAATAAAAATGAACATAATGGGACTACAGACTCCCCATGAGGTCTGTCACACATCACACACACACCCCTGTTGGCTCTGATGAAACAATTTGAATTGTGTTTACTAGAATGTAGACCTTCGGCCTTCACTCTCTGCACATCAAGCACCAATTCTCCTTCCAACTAATGTGGGTATGATTCACATTAATTGTCTCAGACTAATGTTGTCCAATCATGCGATCACTGATGTATCCTCTGACTTCACCTCATTAATCAGTGTTAATTATAACTGCCTTTTCTAGTGCTCTCCTTAATTGAATTAGTACCAGGAGACCAAGGTAAAAGAGGTCAGCTGTAGAGAAAATATGTACTTGGATGTAGAAAAAGAGCTGTGGCAGAGGAGGAAACTGCAATCAGAGAGAAGTATATAACGGGAGGAAGGACTGAGGGTGGTCAAGAGGAGGGCGTGAAACAGGAAGTTTGATGAGAGGGAAATCATGGCAGACTAATCTGGAGAGTTTCTTGTAAAAGTGATTTCCCAGCAGACTGCATCTTGTTTCCACTTTAATTACAGACACAGGAACATTTTTGGTCTGAAGCTGAGTTTCATCCATTATTTTCCTTTTGCTCATATGAATTCTGAACACAGATCTTCTCTCTGCTGGATTTAATGATATTCTCTTTTGCTTTCTCAACCTTCTTCTGGTCTGTTTAGATGTAAACCCAGAGCCCCGTCTTCGTGGGAGCTGTTATATCAAGCGCCTCTTGTGTCTTGTGATGTAAGGGTGATTGTGCTGAAGCCAAGCCAAGTGCGAGTAAAAAAAGATCCTCCAGTGTTAATGTGTGAAATCTGGCATCAGTCAATGTGTTGCTTCAGGCTGTGACTCGCAACAGAGCTGCAGAACAGATCCACAGAAAACTTATAGAAACAGAGTACAGGTCATAACATGATGCTGTTATTTATTTATTACAAAAGGGACAACGCACATCACATAAGAGTAACTACTTCAAGATACAATCAATACAAATACTTTATATTACAGACAAATATGGACACTTCTGAAAATAAAAGAATAATGATAGATAAAAAGGCTTTTTTTTTTAATCTAAAAAGAACATAACAAATTACAAATTTAAAAAGAATAAAACATCATATAGCACAAAGTTTCACCACAATACAAACAATAAACAAAAGAACTGAATAAAAATCAGAATCACATGATCAATACCAGCATATTTGATTATGAAGGAGCCATACTTTTAACTTAGTAAAAAAATGATTTAAGACTCCAACCTATTTTCGCTCTCTGGTATTTCATCCCAGTTGTTCTACCGCACATTTTCAGCATCAAGACATTCCAGAGTCCATGATTAGAAAAATGAATAAATAATATGACAAGCAGGTAAGAAAAACTATGCTGCAGTGGCAAATGTATAGCTATGTACCATCTGCATAGCTGGGACTATTAAGTGCTATAATCTGAGGAAGATATTAAACAAAAGGGCCCTGAAGATGGAACCCCTGGAATAAAATTGCTCTTCACAGATAACCTGACAGAGCTTGAGTTTATTTTGCAAAGAAAAGTTTTGGTGTAGATGCAAAACTGGTAAAAACTTTATATGATTTTGAGCTGTAATTGCAGCAAGTGGAGGCTGTATGAAAAATGCACAACACAATTTTCAGGTTCTTGTTGGACAAAAAAAGAAAGGGAAAACTCTGTCTGATTTCCAATTTCTGCCATGTACGACTTTGTTTTGGTCTATCCCATAAAATTACAGTCTGTTTCTAGGTTTGTTACGACAAAATGTGAAAAACTCCAGTCAGTGTGCATTCATTGACACAACACTGAACATGATCATAAAACAGATGCACTCCTCAGTAGGACTCTGAAACTCTCTGCCTTGCCTCCAGCCCGTCTTACTTTCAGAAAGGTTTCACATGATCGTGTAACAAATTCGCTTTTTCTGTAACAAGATTCAAATGTTGTCACAGGAAGTGAACACATATATCAGAAAGTCAGCTAATTGCTTAGATCCTCTCCTGAGGCGAAAGCAATGAACCTATAAATTCGGAGTCAGGATCTGTGTCACCTCAGGTTCATTAAAACCAGAACAGAAGGTCCTGCTTCTGCTGCATCGACTCTTAAAATAGAAAGAGAGACTAAAAAACAGAGTTTATTTATTTATTTTGCTCCATGTAAATATGTAGTATTTGTACCGGCTGATGCAGAGCTCCGAGTTTGTGCTGTGGCTCCTTTGATCTGTGGAGGCAAATTTGAGTTAATGAGGGAGTTGGATGCAGCCCTTTGCAGAATTCTGCTGGTTGGATGAACACGTCTCAAAATGAATGGATGATCCATTTTATGAGAAGAAGAAAAGTCCTTGTTGCCTCTGATCTCAAGCTCTGCTTTCCAACATGTTCCCACATGTAAATATGCCGCTCTCTAAACCGCAATTCAATACCAGGTTATAGCTTTGCTATGCATTCTCACTGATAAAAGGTTTCATTCCAGTTTGTGTGTGTGTGTGCGTGTGTGTGTGGGTGTATGGGTGCGTGTGGGAGGGGATGTCAGGGGTTTGTGTTGTATTTCATCCCAGGTCTGTGTTTTGTTTAAAGAAACAGACAGTAATACCTATTGTGCAGTTTAATTTAACAAAATTCAAAAAAAATAAAATAAAAAATCCTTATGAAAATCATGTAAGTATTTGAATCCGTATAAGATAGCTAGAATTGTTGCTCACCCAGATTGGTTATGTGAGTCTCAGTTTGACCAGGATAGAGGCAGAATGATATGAAGTGATAACTAAAGAAAGAACTGGTGGAAACAAAAAGTGAGAACCACAGAGAAAACACAGAGACGTGAGGATGATGATGAAGAGCAGAGTTCAGATGAAGCGGAAGAGAAGTCGTTGGAGGGTGGCCCAGAGGTCACCGGACCCACTGGAGAGGTCATTCTGGAGAAGGTCATGTGCGCTGTCCCAAAGTGAGGGGCGCATCAGTCAAGTCATGTTATTTTTGTAGCACAGGGCAGTTTAAATGCTTCACATGAGAAGTAATGATGAGTTGGAATCCTGGTGAGATGAATCTGTTTTCTAGTTACTGTTAATCAAAGGTAGCTCTAAATGGAATTGTTTCTTGAGCTTAAGGAACTCAGTGTTTCTGCATTCTTGCAGTTTTCTGGAGGTTTGTTCCAGATTTATACTATTTATACTATACTATACATACTTATACTAAGCCCACATTTCTTTATTGAAAGAATTTTTCTACAGGTTTGAAATAACATTTTTATCTTAAATGTGTTTTCATTAACTGTAATCTAAAATTTGTAAACATCAGTCTGCATGTATGTGCGTGTGTGTGTCTGTGTAATGGATTTATATGAGGTGTGTCATGTAGTGATGGAGTCACTGAATGGGTCTGTATAATGTTGCCAGAGTGAGCTGTTCTTGGCTGCAGACTAAATAATGAGTCAATCAAAGGAATATTAATGTACAATCCAGTCCATGCTGAACTTAGAGGTAATGGCCAGAAACCTAATGCGCAATGAAAGGTTTTTGGGGTCACGCTGTGAGAATCTCTGTGTCAAATGAGTGCTTTGACAAAGTGAAAAATGGATTTCAGCTCAGTGCTCCCTTTCATTTGTTGAGCGGCCAGCTGATGAGCAACACGCACGGGGCCCAGGTAGACCTGCTCACGTCTCAAACGATTTAATTGCTATATTAGCTAAAAATATGCATGAAAAAGCAGCAGGGATGCTTTTATTGTGTCACACTTTTGAGTCTTGTTTTAATTGATGTGAAGCTCTGAGTCATGAGCCGTGCAGATGGACTCAGGAGAAATTATTCAGGAACTAGAATGTCAACCAAAATGGAAGCTGAAGCTGAAGGACTGGAACATTTACTGTTTTGCAGAGCAGAACTTGATTTGCCTGAGTCCAACACTTCTCAGTCTTGGTTCTGATGACCCGATGTGTTTCAGATGCTGCCCCACTTCACCAACTTCTTTAAGCTGATTGGTCATTAGCAGACTGTGTGATGAACCTGCCTACATTTGATGGCTTTTTTTTAGGGGTCTGAGAAAATTGGCTTTTTATTTCATATAAGTACATAAACAAATGTTTATGTAACTTTTCAAATAAACTAACTTGTTGTTTATTCATACTAAATGAGCAATAACGATGTAAACATTAACATGTAGAAAATGCTGAGTAATTATCATCAGACTAGCGTAAGCTCATGTGTTGCAGAAATTTAGAATCTGTTTCCAATACCTGGAGTCTAAAACTATTCTCATCCCACATGTTATATTTTCATCAGCTTGAAGTGAAAATAATAAGTCACATTTAAAAAGGCTTAAAAACATTTTTAAATGTAATTAGTCTATATAATGTGTTTTACTTAATGGATTATATGACTGGATTAAATGAACTTTTTAATAGTATTATAATTAATTAAATATGACTGCGTCTTTTCTTCCTTCAGTGGCGTTACTTGTATTGTAAGAGTCGCAACATTACTCAGCAACAGATTAAATGGACTGTGCATTAAATCATTACTCAGATAAATGTAACTGGTACTACCCACATGCTTGTTATCAATGATTTTGTAGCACAGTCTGCTTCGTTTCCATAGAAACTTTTTAATTTATTTTCAATATTCCGTACATAGATTGTGTTGTAGCTTCTCATAGATGCCTCTTGGCCCGGAGCATTCAGCGTCCTCCCTCTATTATCTTTCATTTCTCCTGGTTGGCCAATGTGAAGCTCAATGTAACTCTGGATTACAGAGTAACACAGAGGTTTCCTTCAGTAATCCCACATATATGTGGCTCTATGAGACACTGAATAATGGGCTTTGAAGACTCTTTATTTTCCTTTTCTTCATCAAATGTTTCTTGTGTGAGATTCCATATACAGTATTGTTATCAACGTCCCAAAAGGTGTAAAAAATCTACAATCAAATCTGATTTTTGGTACAGTAATACTTTCATAACAGCTCAGTGTCCCGTTACTTCTGAGTCTTACATTGCTAAGTTTTCCTTTCAGGACTAATGAAGAGTGATGCAGCTATAGGATTTTTACAGGCAATCCGTCAATCCTGTAAGCAGAGTTTCTATTCCCTGCTGGCACAAGAGTGATTACCTTGTCTGTGTGCTGCATGGCTTTTTGGGCTTTTGTATGTTTTTTTCCTTCTCCTCTGAGAGGTGATCCTGGACCGAAGATGAATATCAATGTTACATGTTGGGATGATAAACCTGATTGTCGATTCATCGCCATGTCTTCTGGGTGATGACGTTCAACTACAGAGACAAAAGAGAGAGAGAGAGAGAGAGAAGAGAACTCACTAATAAACCCAGGGTCTTATAGTAAGGTGAACCCACACATCAAAGACTGTGCATTGCTCTGAACAACATTCAGTTAATAATCCCTTCAATTCAACATTAGGTCTCTGAACTGCTGTTCCCGACTGCAGCTAGAAGCAGCTTACTTAATTTCAAAAGAACACATATAAATTAAACTAAAAAAATAACTACCGTACTACAAAGAGTCTACCTCTTCCATTATTTTCACTGTATGAAAATACAGAGAAAAGTCTTTACAAATAAACCAGAATCTAAAATATGGAGAAAAAAATAATGTAAAAAAAAAAATCAAAGGGACGATTTAAGCTCAGTGATTAAAATGCAAAATGCTGTTATGCAATAATTTTTTTTAAAATTACAAACCACAGAAGAAAAGAAATATGAACTTTTCAGAATATCTTATACTTAGTTACAAACAGCAAATTTTACAAAATTATAATATTTGTATTTTTTTTCCAAAATGAAGGAGTCAAAAATGACTTCAGTGCTATGCAGATGTATTAAGACGAGAAAACTAAGAAATTCCTTTTATGTAAGTATTCACAGCCTTTGCTTATTACTTTACTGATTCAGACATCACTGCATTCATCTTTCATTCTGTTCTGACTGATCTGCTGCTGCAAAACATCCCCATGGCATGATGCTGCCACTACCATGCTTCACTGTTGGGATGGTGGAGTTTCCTCCATGACTCCTGGCATTCACAGAGTTCAACCTGACTCTCATCAGATCAATAAATCTTGTTTCTTACAGTCTGAAAGTCCTTCAGGTGCTTTTTGACAAACTCCAGATAGGCGGTTCCTTTTAGAATAGAATAGAATAGAATAATATTAGGATTTATTGTCCCAGAGGGGAAATTCAGGTGGAACAGCAGGATCAAGCTTACAGGCATGCCATACAGAGCATGCCTTCTCCACTCAACTCCTCCAGACTAGCGGCAGTAGCAATTAGGCTGGTGGAACTGCGACTCTGCTGAGAAGTAGGAACTTCTTCCTTTTATGAATGATGAAGGCCATGCTGTCCTCACAGCTTCAATTTCATGCTTGGTGTTTGTGCGCTGACATGTTCTTTCATTCTTTTCTCCAAACATTTTGATTTTCAGCTATGTCCATACTCCATAAAAACATGCCTGCTTTGTTGGGTGGCAGTTTCCACAAAGTGTATAGGCTGCTCTAAAGTCAGATTGGGCTGCACTTCACAAATTTATAATCTTCCTATCCATTTTATACGGGCAAAGTACTCTATGAAAAATCAATAATTTCAGAACAATGAGAGTTCAGAATAATCCACTGAAAGCTTTTGTTGTCTCTAGCTTCCCCAGGAGAGGCTGTTCTGCCGACCAGAAAGTTTGAACTTCAGACCTTTGATGACATTACATGATATGTTATAATATACATGTGTTTAAAGTGGAAGATGCACTTTAATATATTCACTTCTGGCCCAGCCTAAACTACTGAAGTGAAGTGGTGAGAATCATAATTTGGATATCTAAAAGCTTCTGAATTTGACCTGATTGTTTCGGTTTGGATCACCAGAAGGTCACCACAGGTTCATTTCTACAAGAGTAAATTTTAAGGACTCACACAAAACCTATAGATAATTGCACAAGATACAAATTTAGTGTTGCACATTTAAAAAAAAACAAAAAACAAAACAAAACAAAAAAACAACAACAACAAAAAAACTGATTCTAATGAAATAGTTTTTTTTTCTTCCATACATCTCATATTGCGCACTTGAATCATTGGATACCTGGAGAAGGAGAGAGAGCGAGAGACACTGGCACGCGCCTTTCTAAGTGTATCTGCGCGTGTCAGGAGGAAAGGAGCGGGGCCGTTTGAAGGTTCCTCAGCTGCAGTCGCACGCGCCCGGTTTGCTTGCGCCAGTGGACCCTGGAGGCAGCTGGAGTAGATACGAGCCGCACGTGCCATAGCACATCGCGCTGCTTTGGAGTTGCGCGTGGAGGTTCAAGTCAAACAGAGACATTCTGTCGGTGCGTTCCGTAAGACTTCGCGTGAGAAAGGAAGAGGCAGACAGTCCAAACTCACACCGACAGACAGACAGACAGGCAGACAGACAGACAGAACACCTGGAAAAGTTGGCTGGGGGCAGCGCGTGGACGCTCTAACAGCAGCGGTCATAGTCTTTTCCGGGTCTTTCTCAGCGGACTCCCGAGGAGCGCAGCGGAATGTTCGCCCCGTGACGGACCGAGCCATCAATCCCGCGCTTCTCTGAGTCGGAGGGGTTCGGCTCGGGGATCCAGGCGGCGCTCGCTTCACCATGTCAGCGGAGCCCGAGTAGACAGACAGACAGATAGACAGACAGACAGAGAGAGAAGAAAGGTGAAAAAGAAGTACAGCAAACTGAGCAGAGGGATTACAGCCGGACGCGACATGTTCCTGATTAACATCATCTCTGTGGTGTTTGTGTTGGGTGAGTACACAAGTGGCGCGTGCACACGCATACACGCACGCACGCACCGGAGGGCATTCAGTGGGTCTTGCCCGCGTGCACTTTGGTCCGTCTCACCCCCCTCCCCTTCCGCGAGGAACATTAAAGCCATTAAGATGTCACCAGCAGCCCTGTGTGACCGGGTTCACACACAGGGCTCTTATATGTAGAGATGTGGGCTGGAAGCACCGTGACACTTTAGGAAACTGGTAGAAAATCAGCTGAAAATATTTGCAGTTATTGCATTAAAAGCAACGCGCTTGTTGGGCAAACATGATTCCTGTCTAAGAACAGCAAATTGCTGGATCAAACTTTTCTTTTCTTTTTTCCCCCCTCTATTAGTCTGTTTTCTCCATCAGACAAAACAGACTAAAAAATGTCCGTTTTTAGTCTGTTTTGCTTCTCTTTGTCCGGTTTCATTTCAGTTTCATCTCCATGTCTTGTTGCTCTTTTGCATGACAATCTGAGCGGATCATTCCCACCTGAACTGTCTCTGTCTGTCTCTCTCTCTCTGAGACAGCACAAGCTTATCTGATCTGATCTGATCTGATCTTGCAGTCGCGGAACTCCTTCTAATTCACACGTTGAGTGGATTATTTCGTTCTGCAACAGACCATTAAATTATACAGGATGATCATGAGACATTAAACACGCATATTAAATGCTCTTTAAACTTAAGGAGCACTGGAAATAACTGAAAAGAGTTATCTTTTTGACAACAAAGTATTGAAGTGTAAGTCTTTGCTGCTGTGGGGTTTTTTCCCCCCCAAACGATCCTGAGTGCCGTTTAATAGCCATTGTTTGATGTTGTTGACCGTTCGCTCCAGCAGAGGGCACTTATTGCCCAGTTGGATCAGAAAAAACAAATCTAATCATAGATCATTTTCACAACCTGAATGAGGAAATTTATTTGTAGGTGTATTATATTGATGCATGCCACGAGATTCACTGCAGGCCATAAAATGTTCAACCAACCACAGAATGGCTGTTCGCCTTGTTAAAACCAACTGTTCCGACCTATGAGGAGCCCTGAGACAGAACACCAACCGGTCATTTCTAAATGAATTAGGTGATTAGCAGATGGTTTTGAAATAGAGAAGGAACAAATACAATCTAGATTTTTTTCAGAGAAAACAACTTATGCATGTTTTTATTCCTTGAATCTCAGGTTTATGTTAGTCATTAAAACACAAAAAATCAAAACTATCAAATAGGTCTGTCACTCAGGAAACCACTCATGATGCTCTTTTATGGCATTTAGTCCTAAAAACTGAAAAATGTTCCTGAGATTTTGCATAACATCTATAACATGCAACGGTGCAGAACTCGTTCAAAAGCTGCTTTTATAATCCTTTTTCGAATTTGCCTCCGTCAGGGAGTGGAGGTCTTCACTTCTCCAGATTTTACAACGGATTGTAAAATTAAATAAACATGTTTACTGGCAAAACAAAAAACAAAAAAAAAAGAAAGATTAAGTGTAACCACCAGAGGGAATTGTCTCATTTAGATATAATTGGTCACACGTGCAGACCACCCACTGATTTACAAAAAGCTGACATGGCTGGAGGGCAGAACCAGTGACATGCCAAGTGGAGTTATGGTGTTTCAGGCACACATTAAGTATGTCTGGTTACTCACTGTTTTGATTGACTGTAGGATGCTCTGGGAACTGCCTGCTGTACCAAATTATGTTCAAACTATACAACTCATTCTGTGCAATAATCTTAGTGCAAAACTCTGAAACAGAAGAAAACAAAATAGGCGATATTCAGAATCCTTTTCTAGTAAAAAGATTGTGTGCTTTTGCTCTGAGTTTCCTATACCAAACCAGATGTAACCAGCTGAAGAACAGAGTCTATCTGTGTGATTTAAGTCAGAGTAAAGATAAAATGTTCTGTTTGGCCTCAGAGGTTCTTTAAAAAACAGTAGAGAAACAAAGAACATCATGATAACCAGGAGTAAAGCAGAGTCAATGTTCAATTTTTAGTAAGACATTTGTGGTTATATCAGCAACAGATAGTGGTTCTAGAAAGAACTGGCATAGTATTTCTCATGGAGAATGTTTCAAACCATATATCATTTTTTCTGGCACTTTACAATTATGTACAGCTTTTTTCTTGATCTCAACCATATGTCAGAGGTCCTGGTGGTTGCAATACGCCAAAAGGCCAAAAAATATGGGCCTTAGTATGTTTGCTCGGTACTGTGGAGGGACTGTTTCTTTAAAAACTCATAAATAGACTTTGTATTACTGCATATCTCTCTTGAGATTTACTGTCCAACCTTGTTCCGATGACAAATATCACACTTGCACAGTAGCTCTGTCTGTAACTATCAGGGGTGTATTACCTCTGAAGTGGCCTGTGTCTGAATGATTGAATACCATGGTTCTTAAATCCCTCTTGGTTTAAATGAAGATCTGTGAAATTTTCAGTGCACTTGTTCTTTTTATGTAAACATTCTGGTACAACCTTAACCTAGAAATGTTCACTCATGTTCTTCAGTTATTATTTTTATTTATTTCTTTCCCTCCAAAAAACCTGGACCATACAATCATGGTATGAGATAATGGCAAAATAGAAGTGCAGGTATTGTAAGATATGGGGACTTAAAACTCTAGATTTTTAAAATGTTTTTTTGCAACATATCTAAAGGTTTCATTCTGGCTTTATATCATTATAATGTGTGCTGTGAAACCATGAAATTAATGGGAGTTATGTTCCACTGAAAGATTTGTTAATACTGTACTGCTTCCAGGCAGGGGTTCACTGTGCTGAATAACAACATGGTGGAATGAGTGGTGTCTGGTTCTGAACACTTGATGATGGATTTAAAGCTGGGGTCACACTCTGGCCTTTTTTCCCATGTATGCTGACGTTGTTAAAAACACGTTTCTTTGGCATGAAGTGCTGAGAAACATTTTGTGGAACATTAAAGTCACTTGAAGGATGGAGTCGCTGTTGATGGAGTCACATTGTGAAAAAATAATGTATCCTGGAGATCAGTGGAGTCAGTGTCCTTCTGAGTACTGACTGACTATATTACTTTTCTATGTTTATATATATTTTTATATATATAATAAACCGTTCACTTGATTGACATTTAAATGCTCCAGGAGAGCCCTAAAGTTGTCCAATAATTATTATCTGAATCAATTAGATAGCAAATTAATGACTGAAATTTAACTTTTTGTTCCAACCGTTGCTTGTCTGAAGTGAATAAAGCGTCTCCATGGCTTAGTGCACAGGTGTCAAAAACTCCAGTCCTCAAGTTTTTAGATTTGCCACAGCTACAAAATACTGCAATGAAGTGGCTTAATTACCTCCTTCTTGTGCAGATAAGTTCTCCAGTTCTCCTGCTAACGACCTAATTGTCCTATTCAGGTGGTGCAGCAGAAGCATATCTAAAAGTTGCAGGACACCGGCCCTTGAGGACTGGAGTTTGAGACCCTGGGTCTGGTGGGAGATTGAATAATGGTACTGGTGAGTCATTGGTGTGGCATTAGAGTTGCAGCTGCATTGTTATGAATACGCTATGCGAAATCTGCGATGTGATGTAATCTTTCAACATTTCCAAAATAATCTGAGAGACTGATGAGGTAGTGTCTCAGCAGTTATCTTGATAAGTAAAATGGCTACTGGAAGTTTCAAAGATGTTAACAATGATGACAGAAAATCAATTTATCCACTTGACTTTTCTATACATTTCTGTTTTTATTGATAATATGAACATTTTTATGATCAAAATGACTGAATTCACACATTGGAGCATGGAAGACATCTAGGGTGAGGCAGTGCTCTGCCGTGTCTCACCTTAGGGGGCGCTGTGTCACACAGTGAATGAAGCAGGCATTTGGCACAGGCCCATTGTTGTCTCTTCCAATATCACCAATAGACATGTTTAATTACACGTTTCGTGTATGCTGACGTTTCACAGTCTGTCTACTACAATGAAGAGCGCCTTAACTGAAAACACTCCAAGCAGTAGGAAAAATATGAAAAACACAGTGGGAGTAGAACCATTTAAGGCCACTCTGCTCCTTGCTGGTCATCCTCCTCAGCCGTTTTCGCACTTCTTTGGAGTGGTGTGCATTAGACAGTAGGCTACCTCATCTATCAGCAGTGTTTCTGGAAGAGGCCGCATGCGACTCGTGTCCTGGTTGTGATAGCATGTTCCAGACTGCAGTAATGTCAGCACACTGAGTGTTGGAACACATACATGGAAAATTACCTCGTTATTGGTTAGGTAACTCAGACAGACAGAGTCATTTCCTAGTATCGAGAAACAGAAAGGTGTATTATTAATAACTCAAAGTGGCCTGCATTATGCCACATGACAGAGAAACAGAGCCAGCAAAGTGAGCAAATCCCTTAACAGTCAACCAAGTAAACCTGTCATTGATGCTGGGGTCAAAACTCATCACCTTACTGACGACACAGTTGATATGTTGATCAATTATTTAATGCATCAACGTTTAATTTGCATAATTGGATGTTTTCCACCATCAGTAAGCTTGAAGGTGAATTTAGCTGATTTAGATTTAGATTTAGTTGCTCTCTCCAGAGCTAATTAATCTCTGCTCCTGCCTGTTGATTTCTGCTCAGTGATCTGAGCTGCTGGCAAAACCCAACAGTAAAACTTCTGTTTGCTGAAAGTTATTTATGTCTACAGAGGTCAGCCAGTTGTTGTGTGGGTGTCTGTTTTGGGTTTTGCCAGATGCACAAGGATGAAGAAGGTGAAGGAAGGCAGCTGTTGTCTTTGTATGACTATTGTAGTGATTTTTGTATTTTTGCAGCTTAGGCAAAGTACTGTAAGACTTTGGCTTAGTTTGAAGTCTGGAAATAACATACCTGCATACAAAGCTCAGAACAGATTCCCTTCTGATCAAAACCTTAGGAGAAAATACAAGAGACAAAACTTTGGATCCTTTTTAAGGGTTCCAAACCCATGGAGTGGGGAGAATAGGAAATGCAAGGAATATCGGCTTTCCGGGTCCAAGTGGTAAATCCTCTTGTAATTGTAACAGGAAACGGAAAACACTGGAAAAAAATCCAAAAGAAAAATCTGATAGGAAACCTCTACAGCTACTTATACAAAGAAAAAGTCATACGCCCCCCATACCTAGGGGGCGCTATTGCAAAATATAATGCACTTTGGCTAATGACTCCTAAACAATAAGTCCTGCACTGAAATACATTATATTAGCTTAAAGCTTGGATAATTCTGCAGCTTTACATTGAACATGCCTTTTTTTGCTTGATTAGAATATTTTTTACTATATAAATGGATATATAATGTTTATACAAAGGCAAAACATAGTTGTTATTACTCTGGTTACATCATACGCTGCATCGACATTAAACTTATCACCTTATCACCTCCTGACAAATCTAAAGTAGATTTGACATTGCCTTGTCATTCTCAGAATGACAAGGCAGAATTTGTAGAGTTAAAAATCACAGCAAAAACCACATAGTAATCACAGGTGCTTTAGTAAAAGCCTAATTTTGTAACATATATTGTAAAATCAATATGAAAATAAATACAAAATAGAATCATTCACCGAACCTCATTAATCGATAAATCTTCATTCATGTCTGTGGGAAATAGACCCTTTAAATAGAAGATCCAGATTTTCTCTGTCTTTCTCCTAGTAAGGTTAATGTTGTCCCCTGGTTTGACTTAGTAGCTTCAATGCTTCAATGAAAGTGTGGTGCAATATTTTTTCATTAAAATGTCGTTGAACAGGAATGTTCAATCATCTTTGTAGAACTGAGAGTGGAAAGATTGACCGATACTAGGAAATAATTCTGTCTGTCTGAGTTACCTAACAATAACGAGGTAATTTTCCATGTATGTGTTCCAACACTCACTGTGCCGACATTAGTGCAGTCTATATGCTATTACTGGTGTTTGTGCACTATAAAACACAATAAGTGGATTTTATTTAATAATTATAATCAAACTCATTGCCTAAAAAAAAAATTAAATTTTCAAAACGTAAAAATATTAGTATGTGTTAGTATATTTTAAGTTTACATGACTCGACTAACTTGATTTTGAGTAACACTGCTAATTGACTTAATCATTAGCAGTGATTAAATCAATCTCTCTTTTAATTTTTGGTTATTAACATTTTTTGCTTCAACACTCGGTCTGACCCTGGATCATTTTTAGACTGAAACCTAAACAAAACATCCCAATGAGGTCCACCCGCAGCCTGAACCTGGATCTGGTCTGCCGCTCGACGCGCTCCATCTGCACTGTTGCAAACTTTAACTTTCTGCCGTTGCTGTCTTTCTGTTTATGCTTCAGATGTGTGTGTGTGTGAGTCAGAGCTGGGATCTCCCGGCTGGAGGGAACCTCCGGACTGCGTGCGAGCGTCAGAGCTGTGCAACCAGAACAGCCAGTGCAGCTCCCGCTACCGGATCATGCGCCAGTGTCTGTCCGGTGGGGACAAGGAGCGCAGCACCATGCTGGCCTCCAAGGAGTGCCAGGGGGCGCTAGAGGTGTTGCAAGACTCGCCGCTCTATGACTGCCGCTGCAAAAGAGGCATGAAGAAGGAGCTGCAGTGTCTGCAGAACTACTGGAGCATCCACATGGGCCTGACTGAGGGTAAGTGTGAGTGGAGCTAATGAGCCTCCTGCTGCCTGTTGATGGTGTGCTTTAAAGTTTTAGGCTGCAGGGTGGTTCATCTTTTCTGTGCAGAGGTCTAAGATGTTCCGTATCGATTGCTGTGTGGGAGCCTTGGCAGTTGTTGCCTAAAGAAAAAAGAGGGAATAAAAAGATGTTGTTCTTTTTTGTTTGTTTCAAGTGAACTGCAAGGATTTTCTATGTCAGAGTGAGTTTTAAAACAGTGGAGAACTGCTGCATTTATGGAAGCACCTTTCACACAGACATCAGGCCAGGCCTAGATATCTGCCCCCGCTGACCAAAAACCCCAACATCAAAGATGCTAATAACGTTTTGGGCAATGGAAGCGGTTTCTCCGAAAAAGAGTTCGGTCAGAAGGCTTTCCTGCCCTGCGCCCCACCTAGACAAAAGAAGGAACTGACCCGGAGGACGCTGTTGAGCTGTTCAGGAGCCGAAATAACATGAACATTTGTGACCCCTGAACAGGGTCTCCATAAGCTGCAGTAGCAGCACTGCAGTGACAGGTCAGCTGTTTGTTGGACTTGGTCATCACTGCAGCGTTTGCAGTCACCTGGCGTGTTCCTGTGGCTGCTCCCCAGCCCACTGCTGGCCCTGCACTCTGCTGCAGTGTGTGTCAGCACCACCCACACCAGCACAGACACACACACTCATGCACGGCCTGTTGGCTGGCCTAGTTTGGGTCCCAGCAGTGGCAGAGCTCATTAAGAGCCTCTCTCTTTGTTCCCTGTTCCACTGAGGATGCCTCTGTGCTGCTAACTGTCCTCACAGACAAACACACACATGCAGGAACACGCAGGCCGGCCGGGAAAGGCACACACACTCTCTCACACACAGCGCTCACATACAACAGAAAGGCTCAGAAGACTGAAAACTCTTGGTGCGTTCATTTCGCTTCCATAATAGCAAACTGTGTGCTTTCCATTGACCATATAATTGATCAATTTGACATTTAGCTATTTAAAATAAATCCACTAAACTCTGCAATTCCAAAAAAAGACCTCTCATCTTTGATAAAAAGTGTTGGCACTGAGCTCAGGTGTGTTTTTTGGCCATATGGAGACTGGATTATTTCACAAAACTGCAATGGAAACACTTTTTCACATCACATTAGTCACATGTGACTCAGGATACACAGCCGGATGTTGGCAATGGCTCAAAGAAGACAACAGGAAGTAGAGGATGAGGCGCAGCATGTTTTTTGATGACTTATCACACAAACAAACTTATTCATGTGTGATTTTAATAGCACTTCCTATTTTCTTATTTAATGGAAACACTGCAATTGCAAAATTGTGTTTTTTTTAACATTAATCGAATATTGACCAAGTTTTGCAATCACTTGTAATGTAAACGCATCTGGTTTTATTTCTCGCTATGCTAACCCAGTGATGCGTTTTGGAGTTTGAGGAGTGTGTGGGCGTGTATGTGTGTGTGTGTGTGTGTGTGTGTGTGGAGGGTGTGTGTGAACTTCTGAGGGGTTCCTATAATGTATGTGACTCAGACTGAAAAATACAAGTTGGTTTCAGTCCAGCAGCTGGAGAGCCGTGGTGCAGCAGGTCAGCACACTCTGTTCCACAGCGCAGCGCTGTGAGGATGCTGGCTTCATTATCCTCAGGAAGCCCAGTCCCAGCAGAGTCTGTTCTTTTACTATCACGGTTGTGTTTTGGAGATAAACACAAATTTAGCAAAAGAAAAAGCATGAAAGTTTGTATTTGGTTTGTATTTTTTTTCCTTCTGTTGAAATCCTTTATGGAAATAAACGTCAGCTTTTGAAAAGTGTTTTTATTTGTTGTGCACTGATTGCAGTTTTTTTTTTTTTTTTTTTGCCAATCTCTGATCTTTAAGAAGCCAGACATGCTGATTCCAATTTTGTTGAATCTTTTACCGTGTCATGACAGTACAGTTTGAGACAGATAATCTGTGAAAAAAGGATCTTCTCTGCCTTCTCCCAGTCCTCCCAGTGCTGACCAGAAACACCAAACCAAAGCCTGGAGGAAGATCTTAGCGCTGTCAGTCACCTCTCCATGTAGCGCTGCTCATACCCGCTCTTGCTCTCTTTTGCTTTTTAAGTTGCAGCTAACACAACCTGTCATTAACACTCACTGCCACTGAAGACAGCAGATAAATGTTTTCTCTGTAACAATAAGTTATTGCACCGTCATTAATACATTTAGCAGTGAGTACATGATCTTGACAGCTCCTGGCTCTGATTGGTTGTTTTTGGTCGGGAGCGGTGCATTTCTTCAGACAACAATAGAAGCTCAGGGAGAAGGTTATATGTCTCATAACATTCTGTGAGAACATGGTAACAGTTTTAACAAATATGTAAAAAAAAAAATTCTGTACAAAAGTGACATTCTGATTATGCATGCTCTTTTAAAGGAAAATAAACATTGTAACATGTCAAGATTTATTGCCAGGAAAAATAGACACAACAAATAATCACAAGAACATAAATGTGCGAAAGCGGCAAGGGATGTTTCCACTTATTTGTAATGATATACAAGATATATTTTAAAATTTGCATGTCTAGGTCTATTTATTGCCATCTATTTATAAATGTACTGTAATGCCATGAAACTTTACAGAATGTCAGTGGTACGAATTCTACAGGTGAATGAGTTCAGAATCCATGTTCAACAGCAACATGCTAGTTTATTCATCCGCTCCAACAAATCTCCACAGAGGAGATGAGTAATGATCCAGGTGACAGGAAGTTAGCTTTGGGTAGGAGATGTGGGGGACGTGAGGACTGAAATGATCTCTTTGACCTTTTCCATATGCTTATTATTTTCATCCAACAATAATTTATAGGCTGAGATTCAGCAGGAGAACCAGAGCTCGGGGATACAGATTTATTATTTCTATGTGCGGATGAAGAATGTGGATCATAACATTTTCCATAAGGGAGGAAGGAACCCTGAAAATATAATGCTAAAATTTGTTTATGGAGCAGAATCACATTGTGCTTAAAATGCTCACTGTGCGTTCCTTGTATGTCTTTGGTTTTTTCTGCCCTCTGACTGATTCAACATTAGTGGGACTAATTAGCTTAATGCCTCTGTTAATAAAGCCAAAAATGAATACTACAAATATTGGCTGATAGAAAAACCTTTCACAATAAGGTATGAGAAGTGTGATGATACCAACCTAAACTACACATAATTCATGCAAGTGGATGTGTGCAATGGGTTGATGGCATGGAATTTGACTGATAAACTCTGTAAATAATCTTTACCCTGAGCCAGGTTGTGTAAAAAAAATTTATATATACTGACTAATATTTTAAAGAACTGACAACACATGACCAAAATTGTAAAAATAATTTCTCATTTTGGATTTGAAGCTTTTTAGATATACTAAGCAACCAAGAAATGGAAATGAGGAAAACTAGTATGAGTATAATTGTAGAATCATGTATATTGACTTTTTTTTTTTTTTTTTTTCAGGAAATAGTATATAAATATTAAGTAGCAAAATATTTTTTTCACAAGTAATTATCCAAATACTTTTTTTTTTTTTTTTTTGTGAAGCAAGACAGTTAGGAGAGTATCCTAAAGGGATTTTTAGGTGATCTAATATTTTAAACCCTGAACATCAGTGGTTGTTCAGCGCTGATTTCATAGGAGCTAGGAGCTCATACAAATGTGCAGCAATGGAATGTTACCGTATTTAGCTGTATTTGAAATACTGTAATGACAAGAAGTGATGGTTATTCAAAAACATATATTTTAACACAACTTACAAGTATTTTTTTTTTAATCAATAACGACAGCTTGCTAAAAATGAATAAGCAGACTTTTGACCCTTTTGCAGTTTGAAAAGTGGTCAAATGGTAACTTGCCTGAGTTTATCCTGTGTGCATGTCTGGTGGGGACATGCACACTCGCTTCTCCATTGACCGACCGTGACATCCGCTGTGCTCTTCCTGAGCGTCTCGCTAAGACTGACCTATGACTGAGCTGAAGAAGCTAAGAATGAGAGAGCTAGAGCTGAATGAGGGTAAAAGAGTTAAATCTAGTGAAAATGTTTGCCAAAAAGAGAAGAAACAAAGCAAACATTGTCACTCCACCTCCTCCTCTGGAAGTCTCAGACACACAACCCGATCCTGGGACTCTCTGTCCTCCTCCTCCCGTGGACCACACAGGTTGACTTCACTTTCCTGTCTTTATTATTGAGTATAATTTGTAACAGGAAAATGTAGGTTATGCAGGTATATAAGAGTGTGTGTTTGAGTGTGTCCACTGTTTTTGTGGGTCATGCTTTCTAATGTATTTTCTTGTCCTTCAGAAAACATTTTCTATTGTTTTGATGACAGGTACTATTAGCATTACAAGCTAATGCTAATAGTACTGCTAAACTATTCCTTTATGTTTTGTTGTGTGCTTTCCATCTGAAGTCATTCCTGCAAATATATTAAAGAAGCCTGAAAGTCAAGCAAACCAAAAAATCCATTGTCTGGAGACCATCTAGTAAGAAAAGCAATATTCTACCCAACTTATTGATGACAGGTTATTCAGCATTTCAGAGGACCACTGGCACAATCAGATGGATCAGAATTGTCAACCTGCTCCCAGGAGAGAGAACAGTGCAAAGCAGCTGCAGGAATGTATTCACACATTTAACAAGGCACAGCAGAGGAAGAAACCTCCAGGGTGACAGCAAACACAAAAGAGATGCAGGAGGCAGAAATCATGAAACGCCTTTACAGTAACACTTATTTTACACAAATAACCACAAATATATCAGAAAGTATTATACAATACCATATAAAGAATGAAACTTTATGTGGAGCACTTTTCATGCTGCTGTGTGGGATTCAAAATGCTGACAGCTGACTGAAACATGCAAATAGAAGTGAACTGCTTTTCTAGGTCACTTCTGATTCAGGAACATTCTCACTTGTCATTTTCTGTCTTATGTGGATCTAAAGGCCAACTGTGGGTTTAGCATGAAAAGGTCTAAAACACATTCCACATTAATTGCAGCAGGGTGCACAGCTTCTCTGTTTCACTCACTGGAAGTCTGTTGTGCACAATGGGAGAAATGTATTTGTCCAATAAAATAATGGGACTATATAGTGTAAGAGCTTTACATACGTACTCAAGTGTTTAAGCGGTGCACTTTTCTTTTGGGGGGTGGGGAGGTAGGGGTGTAATTATGGGAGCACAGATGGAAAGAGGGGTGAACTACAGTAGCTTCCCAGCTAAACCAGGAGACTTGACAGCTGAGCTCATCAGCAACCTGCACTGCTCACAGTTGTGTTTATAGTGTAGAGGTTTGGAGTTGTCATAACTGCATTTCTTTGTTTATTGACAATAGTATTGACTCTTAATACATGAAAAGCCACTCATAATTAATTATTCGTAGGCTAAATGATGAATAAAAAGTGCTGCATGAAGTACTTGGCCCTCCCTCCTCATCTCTCTGAGCTCCTCATAAACATCCTTCTCCAGTATAATGATCATATAAAAAATGTATCACCAGGAAATCTCCATAATAAAGTCTTAGCTGTCTTCTCTCTGTGTTTATTTGCATACAGCACAATTAGTTAGAAAGCATTTAAATATCCTGTCTGAATGACGCATTTAGAGCAGGACGCTTGAAATCTGATGGACTGAACACAGCTTGTTCAGTCCATCAGACATTGTTAGAGTGCATTTTTTCATTCACTAGTATTGGTGTCTTAATTGTAATGTCATAGTGGTGAATTAAGACTATATCCCTCCTCTGTAGGCCCAGGTACCAAATGCACAGGCTGCCACTGTAATAGTCTCAGTAGAAACCATCTTGGCGCTTGTGTGGAAGATAACGTCTACGGCCTTTCTCAGTTCCACTCTAGGAGGTTTAGCCAATCAGTTCTAAGGAAAATGAATGGTGCTGTGTACCGCAGATGTATTTCTGTATGATAAAAGTGCCAAAGATCTTGTCACTAACATGAACACGAATCCTATAAATGGCTGGGCAAAGTGAAAGTTCATCTATAAAATTGACTGAAAACTGGAGAATAGGCAATATTTTAGAAGTGTCTTTGTGAACCTGCTGCTTCATTATTAAGTTGAATATAATTTCAGACTTTTGTATAGTTTTTGTCCTGGTTAACTAAAAACGTCAGATAATTGTTAGGGATGCACACATACGAACATTTGGGCCATTGCTATGGCAGAATTTATTAATTGATTAATTGTCAGAATAATTGATAGATTATTTGAATACTAAAATAATTGTTTACAAATGGTCTACTACCATCCATTTCCAGGATAGCAAGGGGAGCTAGTCCCTAATTTAGAGCAGTAAAAAGGCAAGTTGATCACAAAGACATACATACATTCTTTTAAAAAAACCCATCACAATAAAAAGGCATTTTTATTGGAAAATAGTAGGTTTCTGAAAGAAAAAGAAAAAAACCTAATCTATTGAGGTGTGTTTGCGCAGAAAATGTAAAAACTTTCCAGAAAGAGGAATGGGGTCGGTGTTCATGCCAGGAGGAAACAAGAACTCACATGACCAGTCACATCAAAGCCTGAAATCCAGGGAGTTTGAGGAAAATATGAACATGGCTGATGACAGAAGGAGTAATTTTAGAATGTGGACAGGAGGAAATGAAAATAGAGCAGGAGAGATCAGAAGGATCAGATCAGATGGAGGGTGGAGGGTGGGGAGAGTTGGGAGATCAGATCGAACCTCGTTTGATCCTTTTCCTGGTTCCTGTTCATTAACTGACAGAATAGTGTTTCAGAGGGAGGCTCACCCAGGATTGGTCTATAAACTACCTTCTGTGTAGACTGCTTGTTCCTCTGCTGTAGGTTTGAACGTCCTCCAGAAAACCAGACTTTTTATCAGTTTTTCATCCATTTATTTAGTTGTAAAAACTATAACTTGCGATAAATCTTTCCCTATTCATTGTGCTGTTAAAAAATGAAGGTGATGTTTGGAGATCTGGTGTTGGACTGTCCCACACTGGTTCATCACTTTGGCATTACATATGTTGTGTGTTGTGTTTGTTCGTTGGTCAGTTAAATCCAACGTTATATTTACTGGTCGATAAATCATCCCACAAAGTATCGCAATAAAAAAAACAAAGCATGGTTACAAGCATGTTCAGAGATACATAAAGGTTCGTGCAGATGTGTTTTTCTCAATTTGCCAAATTGAGAAAATTTGGCACATTGAGTAATTACCAGATAAATTTAACTTTATCTGGTAATTACATCAGTGAGGCAAAGTCAGGTGAAACTGTTACAACACTGCAAAACATTTGCAGACGCATTTAGTTGTCTGCTATTTTATGCTCTTTAAGTCCAATTAATTTAGCGAGTTTTAGATTTTGAACATAAAAATATGAGTTTGTGAAAGACAAACTTAACTAGGTGAGTTTTTTTCTTGCATATTTTGAAATAATTATTTGGTTTAAATTGCATCATTAAGTTAAAACTCATGATTCAAGATTAATGAACTTAAAAAGCAATGTTTAGACAATGTGTCGCTTGTTGTCAAATCAACTTCATGAACTTTAATTTCTGAGTCTCTGAGGCAGCATGTTGACTTTCATTTTTAAGTTTAACCACCTTCAAATGTTTTACAGTGCAGGCATAAATGTGTATCCTGCAGTAACCTCTCCCTGTTCCACCAGACCAGGTGCTACACTGTTAAAAGCCAGAACAATACTTTTAGAGCTTTCAGAAGTTAAAAGAAATGTCTTGCAATAATTGTTGCCAGTGTAATTAAACAGGTTAATGGAAAGAAAATCTGAATTCATGTTAAGCTGTCAGCTGTGGCTACAGAATCTGACCTTGATGAGTGGTGTTTCTGGACACAAGTGCTGGTCACAAGAAAAATAAATCAACAAGGAAGATGGTAATCTAGATCTTTGAAGAGACAAATAAATCTGGCAAAAACTTAAGAAATTCTGAGAGCTTGAGTTAACAGGAGTTCTTGTGCAGCAGTCATACCCTTTCTGTAGCCCTTAGCAGGTTTTTATCCCAGCAGGAAAGGCAGGTGAAAGTCATTTCTCCTGCAGAGTCCTCCTCTATTCTTGGTGCTTGTTGAGTTTCTGTTATTATCCTGTTAGAAGAGCTCTGAAGTGTGAATGGGCCCATTTTCAGTTGAACAGCATCCAGTTCTGGTTTAGAGACGGTTACTAATTTCCATCCAATCAATCAATCAATCAATCAATCAATCAATCAATCAATCAATCAATCCAATCAATCAATCAATCAATCAATCAATCAATCAATCAATCAAGTCAAATATAAACTTGATTTATAGGAATAAATCAAGTTTATTTGTGTAGCACATTTCAGCAATAATGCAGTTCAAAGTGCTTTACTTCATAAAACACAAAAATAAAAAGTCATTAAAGCAGTTGAGAAACCAGTAACAAACATTACATTTTGTCAAGTGCAATCATCAAAATCATCAAAATGTTCATTTATTATGGTTCTAAACTAGGTTTTTAGTCTAGAGTGTTTCAGCTTCCTGGAAGTTTGTTCCAGATGTGTGGTGCATAGAAGCTGAATGTTTGGTTTAATGTTTCTTCTCCATGTTTGGTTCTGGTTCTGGAGATGCAGAGCAGAACCAGAAGACCTGAGAGGTCTGGAAGGTTGATACAACAGCAGCAGATCTTCAATGTATTGTGGTGATAAACTGTTCAGTGATTTATAAACTAACAGTATTTTTAAAGTCTATTCTTTGCTTTTCTGTCAGTGAAGGACTGTAGAACTGGTTGATGTGCTATCTTCCAGGTTTTAGTCAGCACTCCAGCAGCAGCGTTTTGGATCAGCTGCAGCTGGAGGTTTGATTTTTTTAGGCAGACCAATGAAGACACTATTGCAGTAATCAGTGTGACTAAAGATAAACCCATGGATGAGTTTCTCTAGATCTTGTTGAGACATTAGTCCTTTAATCCTGGAAATGTCATTCATTGTGTGTACCTGCATGTCCTTGGAAGGGGCCAGTCCCCAGGGGTCATTGGGCAACAGGAAGGGAATACCCTGGACAGGTTGCCAGTCCATCTCTGTAGTGTAGCTCCTGGTTTCCTTTACAAAGTCTTGTGGAACTTTTACACCATGCATGACAGTGATGTGATGTTTGCATCCTGCAACACGTGCAATGGAAAAGCACCTTATCGGGCAAACACGACACAATCCTTCAAACTACCAATTTAATACGACATTTAAAAATATACTCATTGGGTTAGCGACCAGCCGTTCTCAGTGGAGGAAGACATCAGGTTTCACTGACTGCTTTTGCTTTTATAGCCTCACTACATTTCACAGGGATGTAAATATTTTACAGATGTAGCCTTGTCCACGCTCCACCAGACTGTGTACTCTCACATTGAATGTCTCATTAAAGAAGGTCTCTCAATCTCCATAAGTTTCAAAACATGGAGCTCTGGCATCAATCTTTCTGAAACCAAAAACCCAGGATACGCTCATAATTACCCCAGAACTTACTTAGACGTTTTACTTATCCTGTTTTCTGAAACGAGGCCCTGGCATACCTGTAAAGTCTCCTGTTTTGACCAGGAAACTACTGTAGTTCACCCCTGTTTCCCACCGTGGTCCCATATTAGTATTTTCCCATAAATTTTAAATACGTCACCAAATACCCCCCGGGCCTCCCTCTTACCGAATTCTGCAGCCTCACCTTTCACCCCTTGCCCACTCTAACAGCAGCATACAGCTAAAAATTTCCACTATTCACCAATCCAACCTAATGCCCTGGTGAGATCAGAGATTTACACCAAAGAAGAAGATAATGTACTTCCACTCAAATTGATTGGATGCACTAAGAAAGAGATCTTAAATTCTTCTGTGGTACACTATCTATTGACAACAGTTTACACATTATAGCATGAAAAAGAACAGAATGCTCACAAAAAGCTCCTCTGAGAATCCATGAATGAACAAAAAGTATGTAATTATGATCATGTCAGTGATGGAGGGCAGTTTGCATTGATCTGCACAGAGATTGTATAAGTGTACCCTAAAGGGCATTGATGTGAGACCAAGCAGCAGGCGGCAGCAGTAGTCATAGCAACCTTGCTCCCTCAAGAGGGACATAAATCTACCAGGTGTATCAGTAAAAAGAGTCCGCTGCCTGCTGTCAATAATAATAATAATATTACCGTAATAATAACAACCACCTGTTAACTAGTCATGATGTGTCAAACTGTTTAAGTCAGATAATGCACGCTAACACTGGTGCAAACCAGAAGTTACGGTAAAACTGTATTGAATGAGCTAGAGCAGAAATATTGTTCGTTGGAACAACTCCACCTATTTGAGATGCTGGAGTTAACTCCATAGTTTCTGAACAGCTGTAATATTTTTTAGTGAGCTGGTAAGGTTGAGAGTTACAACAACCAGTCAGTCACACGGTACCCAGGCTGCCAGTGTGTGCAGTGGCTGTCTGGTGGAGAAGAAACGGGGCTAAATGCTCAACCAGCTCTTCAAACTTGCTAGTATCTACCTGTTGGGGAATGAAGGAATTTTTCCTAAGAAATTAACTCTCAATCATCCACAGTGCGTGGAGAGTCCGAGTGGCTCACAGAATACATTTTTATTTATTTTTTTTAAAGCAGAGCATTTTAAAGAAACGTAAATCTTAAAACCAGAAACTGGTCTGTGCCTGTTGCTTTTATTTATTTTTGGTTGTGGTTTGGTTGAGATCCTGTGCTTGATTCATTTTATGATTCTCCTCTGTACATTTAGTTATTTACTTGAATTTCTAACAGCTGCAAAAAGCCTTAATCTTTTTCTTTGAAGAATTGGGTTAAAGAGACTTGTGAATGTGAAAATGCTGATGTGAATTCTTAAAACATGAAGCCTGTTCCACAGAGCCATACCACGGCCTTTTCAGCTGCAACTGTTGACTTCATAAGCTTCGTAAAGTAGTTTTGCCTCTAAGGGCTTTTATTGAATAAAACTGGGAGATTCACTGCAGCTGGGTTCATACAGTGAATCATTTTAGAAAGCAGCACTTGCAAAGACATTTAATGAAACACACAGCTTCAGAAGTATGTTTTAGTTGTAATACAATTTTATTTTGTGCCATTTTTCTAACTTTATGTGTCATTTTTAAACCGTAAAACTCCCACTTGTCGCTCCTGTGGCGACAGAAGGAACAATCCAGGTGGTGCCACATTTCTCCAAAATCTGCTCCAGTTTCAAATCGCAGCCCGCTGTGTTTGTTTGAAGATGGAGATTAAAAGGCCGACAGATTAATACATGGTGCGAGTTATAAGTTGATTACACAGGCTCACAGTGCTGAATAAAACATCCAGCTTTAAATCAACATGTGAGATTAAAGGAGGCACATTTTCCAAAATGTCATTACAAGAAAATCTTCTGGCAGAATCATATTTACATTCCTTGCTTCCATCTGCCTACAGGAAGGAGTTTGATTCTAAATTAAAATGCAGATCCATGTTCTAGGAAATTGAAACTTGAAAATTGTATACTGCAGCTGTATCTGAGATTAACGTCCATGGTGAATATCAGTGTTTTCTTGGAAGCAGGTATAACAAATAGGATTGACATTTTTGCTATGATGTTATTAAAATTAGATTTTCCAAATGTGCATTCTCATTAGGACTCATTAGCATTTTAATCTTTTTTTTAAAAATCTACTTTGCTCTTGTGCAATCTTGTTTATTTTGAAACGATTGATATCACTTCCTGTTTCATTTGCACACTTCCAGAAGACTCTGTATACTACAAGTTCATGGAAAGCACTGAAGTCAAGTTGGTCTCCCTGTTGTCCTTTTTAAGAATTATCCTCTAAAGAAAAGCATTTACACAAAGGTTTGTCAGCAAAGTTTAATTTTACCTTATTAAGGAAAGGTCATGAAATGGGCATTATTGTCATAAGTGAAAGCAAGTAGTACAGTCATGATGCTTTAGAGAACTCCTCCTTTATTTCCTGAATCCATCCATCCATCCACCTATCCATCCATTTATTTTCTTTTGTTTATCTGCGGTCGGGTCGCGGGGTCATCAGCCTACATAGGGAGGACCAGCCAAGAAAAATAGTTCTTCCAGCGTGTGCTGGTTCTTCCTCTGGGTCTCCTTCTGGACCAGGAGGCCTGCAGGAGGGATCCTAATCAGACATTCGACCCGTCTTAACTGACTCCTCTTGATGTGGAGAAGCAGTGACTCGTCCTGAATGATTTAGGATCTCATCTGTTTTAAAAGGGAGAGTCCAGCTGCACTGGAAACTCAGTTTGCTTATCCAGGATCTTGTTGTTCCAGTCAATACCTAGGAACTTAGATCAAGAGCTTCACCTGTGACTCTGCTCTTTACCACAACACACTGGCAGAGCCTCCGCATCACTTCAGACGCTGCATTGATCCACCTGTCGATCTCCTGCTCCATCTTTTCCTCATTGGTGAACACAGTTCAGAGATACTTCAAATCCTCACTTGGGGCAATTTACACTTTTCTGGCTGAAGACCATGGTGATGGAGGCCCTGGCTTACCAACTACATCAGCTATGCTACAAACTTTACTTTGATGAGGAATGTGGTGGTGCTTTTAACATGAATAATGGGCATATATTATGTGTCCATTATTAATATTTAGTTGTACTTTTCTGCATCTGACATTGCAAACATTGGTAAACATAAACAAAAAACTAAACTAAATGTTTTTGTAAAGTAATTTTTCAAATAAAGTTTGTATATTTGTATGTAGGTTATCTGCAGCCACTAGGGAGGATTAAAACAGCTCAGCAACATAAAAGTTGTCCAAAAAAAAGTAGAAAGTTTGAAGATACATGTAAACAAATTAGAATAAAGCATTATATTAATATGAAACTAAAATCTAAAAGTGTCAAAGTGGTATCGAACCAAATCTACCTGAAGATTTTCTTCATGGAAGCAGAAAAATGAAAAAAGGAATTCTCAGAAATGGATCCAATTACAAAACAGGCACATATTGTGTTCAGAATGGTATGTGCAGACTGAAGTTTCATCAGCCGACCTTCAGATTAAAAAGAACATTTTTCAATACACAATAATTTTTCTAATTACTTCAAAAGTACCAGATAATAGAAGTAAAATTTGGACAGCTGGTTCAGCGAACTTTGGATCTTTTACTGAAATGAGTTGATTTAAAAAGCTTCAGGCAGAGCGGCTCATGTGCAGGACTCCGCATGGTTCCAACACCTTGTGACCAGGTTTTATTTAAGGAATTGCTCCAACTCGATTGGTAAATCCTTCAGCTAATAGATCAGGTCAGTTGGTATGCCTGCTAATGTGCAGGTCTTTAAGTATTCTGTCCAGTAACTGGCCCTGTGCAGCACCTAATCACAGAAGTACTTTAGAGTTCAGTCTGTTCTATTACACATTTAACTCTGACGTTGGTATTTAGCATGCAGCCAAATAAATGGCTAATTTAGCAGTCTGACTAATGACTGATGTGTTTAGCGTGAGGGCTAATGAGCTAGCTGGAGGCTGATTAGTATTGCTCCACAGAGACACACCAGTGTTCTGTTTACTCATCTCATTCTCAGCTGCCTGATGGATACACACACAGAAACAGTTACTGGGATTTTGGCAAAGTGGGAGTGTGTTTTATACATGTGTGTGTGGTTATCTGAGTGTCTGTTGAGGATAACAAACAAAGTGTTGAGGTTAGTGTGCTGTTGTGATTCATCGATTCCAGTTAGAGTGCGCCGTGGATGCTGAAATCGCACTCATTATAAATTACCTAGTCCATTTAGTAAAGGCAGTTTTGTGTTCGACTTTAAAAAAAGAACTGCAACAAACAGGTTGTTAAGCTATTTATAGATAAGTTAGAAAAATAAATCTTTAGCAGGTGTTTTTTCTCTATTTATCTGTTAATTTACTATTTACAGTGGGCTCAAAAGTATTCACACCCCTGAGACATTTCTATATTTTGTCACATTACAACCACAGACATAAATATGTTTCATGTGAAACTGGTCAACCACTGTGTCATAGAAAGAAATTTATGATTCAAAACAATTTTACAAATAAAAATGAAAAGTGCAGTGTGTAGAAGTATCCAGCCCCTGAGTCAATCCTCTGTGCAGCTGCTGGTCTTTAGGGTTTGTCTCCACCAGCTTGGATCTGAAATTTTTGCCCATTCTTCTTTGCCAAACAGCTCAAGCTCAGTCAGACTGGATGCACTGTGAGAACATTTGTGAACAGCAGCTTTCATATCTTGCCACAGATTCTGGATTGGGTTTGGGGTTGGACTTTGACTAGGTCATTGTAAAACATGAACATGTTTAGCTGCAGCCCTGGCTTTATGGTAAGGATGGATGTCCTGCTGGAAGCTGAATTTATGCCCCAGCTTCCAGTCTTTAGACTCCGACAGGTTTTCTTCCAACATTGCTCTGGATTTGGCTCCTTATAGGGATGTGCGCTGCTTTGCCCATGTGGGCAAATCAGCCTAAGCCTCTTCTAATCTTCTGTCTGCTGTGTTCCTTGGACTTCATGATGTTTTTGCGCTCCAATATTCTCTGAACCTCTGAAGCGTCACTGGATTTGTTCTGTCACAGGTGAACTCTATTCAGTCATTAGCAGTCATCAGGCAACTTCTGAGGGAAATTGGTTGCACTCAGACCAATTTTATTTTATAAAATAATAATTTAAAAAAAAATACTTTTTTTTATTTTGTAAAAATAAAAAAAGTATATTTTTATATTACAAATAAAAAAAATGTTTTATTGGTAAAAAAATATTTTGAATGGTGGATAATTTTATACAATTGTGCACCTCTTTGTATTGGTCTTTCTTATTCAATTCCAGTGAAATATACTCATGTTTTTGGTTGTAATGTGACAAAATACAACCACAAAATAAAACCAGAAACATGTTCTGCACTGTCTTGTTCAGCTTCTTTGTGACCTTTTGGTTCCTACGGTGCATTTATGAGCCACTCTCTGGTTACCTTATTAATGTCAGTAAACACACAGAACCTGAATCAGGAAGAATAAACTGAGCTTGTCTTCATCATTTGCTCCCACAACCTGCTCCATGTTTTAGGCATGATGAAATAAAATAAAATAAGTAAATGCTGACATAAATACTAACTGTATTTTTATTTGTTTTATTTCTGCTCTTCTCCACGATGTGGTCTTGTTATACTGAAGTCAGATTGAATGTGCTGATGCCTGAACCCTTTTGCTCTATGGTAGAAGCTAACATTTGTTGTCTTCATTGTCTCGACTTGTGGTGGTACAGCCAATCAGCACCAAGGAAAATTAATGGTACTTCTGGATTGGCCAATAGCGTGTCTAGTAGCATTGCTTCCAGGTATTTCTGCTTCCCAAGCAGCATTTTCTTGCAAATATTTTTCTACCAAAGTTATGTTCAGGAGAAAAAAATTGTTATTTTGCGAATCCATGAATAATGAAACACTAGTAGACTGGGTTCCACTGGAGTTGCATTGAAAAAAAAAAGAAAATTAGGCTCAGATAATTGCAACAAACAAACTGCACAAAAACAGTTTAAATAGTTTAATAAGACTGAAGCTTAAACAAACTCAGATGTTTAACATCTGATCTCAGAATTGTCCCTCTGAGGTCAGAAGAGAGCTTTGTCTCCATCCAACAGCCTCACAACAATCCTGATCATCTGCAGCCTCACACTGGAACACTACCAAATTAATGTTTGCTTGTTCATTTTGGTTAGTGCTGACATCATGTCCCTCCGGAGACAAAAAAACCTGACGTTTGTGGGTTCTTAGAAGTGCCTGCTAGTAAATTTCAGTCGACCTTGCAAAGAATGCAGACGCTCTGAAAATACATCTATAGAGAACTTCAATTCAGCAGCAAAAATCAACCCTAGAATAACTAAATGTTCAACACAGAACTTCAAAAATGTAATGAGTGTGAAAAAAGGTTTATACTCTTCTTTCCAGACCACTCAGATTTTTTTTGTGCCTTTGCTTTGTTTAAGGAAAGGTTTCATTTGGTTTTGTGCTGCCTGAAGCCCAATGAAACACCAGATGTAAAGACATTTCATAACTTCATGAGCTGTTAAAACAACATTTTCTGCTTTGACAAAAGGCCTTTTAATACTGCAGTGCTTAAAGTTCTGAATTAGAAATCTTCTAGTTTCTTTTTCCTCTGGCAGCTCTGATGTTTGAAAATGAAACATTGAATTAATGAGCATAAAATGTTTAACCACCTAACTGATTTAGTACAACAATTATAAACTTAAGGCAGATCTTGACCACATTACAGATAATTATTTGACATATTTATGAGGCATCAGAAAGTAACTTTAGAAATGTCTTTACATGTTCGTTTTGTTTTTTCATTGGTTATAAAAATCTAAATGTCATTGTAACCCGCAATTAGTCAAGGACTTTTATTTTTGCGGGCCCACTTCCTGTGTTGCCCCAAACTCTGCCAGCTTATTTAAAGCCCCACCTCCAGCGCACAGCTTAAACATCCTCACCTGTTTTTGCTGTGATTGTAGCTTCCTCACAAATTCATCCAAATCTTTGAATCCACTGATTTGATTGCATTACTGCTTTTACATGTGAGACTTTCGCTCGATTGTTGCGTTGTTTTATTAGAATGATTGGTGCTGCTCACCTGGACCATCACTGGGATTCAGTCACAGCTGATTGTGGCTCAGTTGCTCCACTCTCTTTGAGAAGGTAACTTGTTGCTGAATTTTGTTTGTGTTCTGACACATTTACATTGATGTCGAGGCAGTAAAATTTAAAAATAAAATTGAGCAGAATGTAGCTACATTTAAGTTTGACATTGAGAAGTATATTTATTTAATTAATTTTTTTTTTCTTCTTCTCACTCTGCTTGAGTATTTGACAATTTTATTTTTTCTTTATTTTGGAAGTGCACTTTAACTTTAAATTGATAAGCTTGAAATATGATTGATACCCTTTGTTTTACTTTATTTAAATTATGGTTCATTTAACCTGATTATTAAAATATTTGACTAATTATTAGGAATCTAATTATTGCATTTAATATGCATGACCTAAATGCCCAAATTTAATTTTCTTTGTATTATATTGTACATCTCTCTTTTTATTTATTTATTTATTTTTTTGATAAAACACTTCATGAGTTTTCTAATCCTTATAGGTCAGTTTCTTTTTTCCCTGATTGATCAGATCCTCATCTGGATCTGAAGATGGCGAGCTTAAAAAAGGACTATGGACTTTATGATTTTTGGGAATTAATTTATTCAGAGTCAATCATCTTGTGTCTCATTGTACTTTGTAATTGTCTGTTTTTATACAGTTCACTTAATAAATATATACTAAAACCAAAAGCACTGTTTCCTGTTTTTATTCATGCCTCAGACTCCTTAAAGGGACACTCTTCTGATGCTGCTTTTGTAGCTGCCTAGATCATAAATGTTACATCATTTATGAACATGCTTGAAATTTCAAGCATGAAGTGGTTCATAAATGTGCCTGCTACCAGACCTGCTGGGGTCAAAGGTCTCTGATTGGTTTTATTAATGGGTGGCTTTGTACCATCAAAGTAAGATCTGTGTCTGAATCTTGGATGAAGTTGGGGTTGACTGAAGTGGCTGACACAGCTCTCAACCACCACATGCTGGACTGCTGTGTCGGTATGATGGGTCGGCCTAAGCCTTAGTCGAGCTAGCATGCCAGGGTGCTATTCAGCAGTGATAAAAGCATGTTAGACAGTCTAGGGCTCCCGGTCTGTCATGGGGAAGACAGAGCTGAGTGAAAAGCACAGCATTGTACTTCTGATCCCTCTCCTCTGGTCCTGAGATATTAATCATGACTGAGAGGATAAGGTCTGGAAGACCAGCTACTGGGGAAGGATACCTGGCTTTTCCTGCTGCTCACTGTGACACCTCAATGGTCGGATTGTCACAGGGATGGATGGCTGCCTTTGTAAGAATAAACTGCATTAAAACTGCTGCTGCAAATGTTTTTTTTTTTTATTATTTGGAATTGTAGTTAACTGCTGTAGGCTGTGTCTTTGCGATCATAAAGGGGCAGTGTTGTGTATTTTATAGCACCATCAAGTACTATGAAGTACTTTCAGTTTGCTGTATGCTGAAAAAGAATTTGACTTTGTAATTGAAATTGGATCTCTGCCTCTTTAAAAACTCCTTTCTGAAAGTCATCACACCTGGCTCCTCTATTTATCTTTTCACAAAGTTTTACCAGCATTGCTCTGAGAAGTAGCTCCTACAATGAGCTGAGCAGATGTGCAGTTCCAGCAGGTGTTTGCTAATTGCTCCTGGCTAGTCTGAAGGAGCAGAGTGGGGGTTCAGAAGCTTGGAAACTGCAGCTCTGTGGAAGCAGCACTCAGTCCCACCAAGTGTTTTGCACAGCTGAATGGTTGCCATGGGAGATTAAAGAATTTCTCAATCATGCATAAAACATGAATAATTCCCTCATTAAAACCATTGGTTTTTAACAAGGGAATAACATTACAACATGATGCAAAGCTCAAAAAAAGTCAACTTTACGTAATCTTGCCGCTTTAAGAGTGTCCCGCAGGAAGAAGGAAGAAGCAAGGCTCTGATGACCTTGTGCTCTTTATGTTATCAAGCCCAGAAAACGTCCCATTATGGGTTAGGGTCAGCCGTTTGACCTGTGACTCATCAGCGTACTGCACAGGGAACACTGACCCTCTGCCTGCAGACAGCATCGTACTAGCAGATTAAAGCGGCTCCTTCATACACACACGTTCGCGCACACACATATATATTTAACATCATCAGAGATATGAGCTCACAGCATGAGTGACATAAGAACACACACATAGTAATTACAATGATTAGACCAGTAATGAGTGTCAGTTTGTTCCTTGCATGCATACTCATCATTATGCCAACATTACACACACACACCCACCCTAACATGCCACCATGGACAGACCTGACCGACGTTATTTATTTAAACTCTGAAACATTTCTATGAACCATGAGGAAGCAGCTTCTGATGAGGATGTAGGAAGGTTTTAGTTCAGTCCAGTCAGGTTCTTATTCTGTTGCTGAATAAGAACATGACTGCTGCTCCATGTGCTCCTTCAGATTCTTCATTAGTGATTCAAATAAGAAGTAAAAGCCTGTAGGAGCAGCAGGGAGGAGTACAACTACAGTCACATCAACAGTCTAATACACAGTTTGTGTGATGTAGTTGGTTCCACGCTGCAGCCATGCGTCATCACATCTTCATCACTCTAGTTGTGTTCACAGATATTTAACAGCTTTTAAAATGGACAATAATATTTATTCAAAATATCTTCCATTTCACACATTCAGAGCACACTTTTCTGTTTATTTCTCACTATTTCTTTATTCCTTTTTATTCCCATCAGAGTGCCAGGTTCATCCAGCTGTTTGAGGTCTGCTAACCTGGCTTTGATATGTGACAAAGAGGTTCAGTTTGTTCAGCACTTCTCCTTTACTCTTATTTCTGACTCATGTACCTTTTATAGTTGGTTATAATGCTTAGAATTAAATATCATTTTGCAACTTTGCTTCACTTACTGTCCCAGGTTTGTTTGTATTAGCATTATGTTTGAGTTTCCATCTATTTATATCTTTATATTTCATTATGTAGATGAGTTTGTAAACTAGATTAATTTTATTTTTTCTCTGTTTAGATTTTGTTTGGGTTTTTTTTGACCTGTTTAATTGTGGTTTGGTTCACTCAAGTGCAGCTGTGTTGCCAAATGGCTATAAAAACAGTAAGTTCTTGGAAGCTCAGGATGGACGTGGAAGAAATAAAGTAGATAAAGGAAAGGGAATTGGTGATATTCAAGGTAGTAAATGAAAACTGGAAGGAAGTAGTTCAGAAGAAAAAAAGGATAGTTAGGAAGAAAGTTGTGAGGAATTTAAAATATTAAAACATAAGAATAAGATAACATCAGCCCCATTGTGGTGTCAAGAGAAATAAAGAAAATTGGAGATGTTGAAATGGTAAAGATTTTGAGAGATGGAAACCTTTTGGTAGTTTGTAAAAATGAACAAAAGAATAAGGCTTTAAATGTGAATAATATCTGTAAAAAAAAAACTGCTGGAGAAAAAAATTATGGGAGAAAATAAAATTAGAGGAGTGATTTTTGGGATCCATTTAGATGAAGATCTTGATAAAATTGAGAAGAATTGTAGGTGCAAAAGTGAATAATTTGAAGAGATTGTCAAAAATTATAAAGGGAGAAAAAGTAGGAAGTTTATCAAAGAAAGGAGTTGCTACAAAACATCAAAATAGGTTATCTCAGTTTTCAGGTCAGACTTTGTATCCCTCCACCACTTCGTTGTTTCAAATGTCAAAGGTCACATAGCAGGAGTTTGTAAAGGGAAGCAGAGAGTCCAAAATGTGGTGAAGATCACAAGTTAGAAGAAGTACAGGAAAAATGTAACTGGAGGGGAACAGAGATACATATGGAGGATGTGAAGTTAGGAAGAAGGCAAAAGAAATCACACAGATTAAAATGACCAAAAACATAAGCTATGCAGAAGCAGTTAAAAATGTGAAGGAACAGAAAACAAGAAAGATTGAACAACCAGTCAAATTCCACAGCAAAGCAAAGTCGGAAGAAAATATCACAATATCAGTAGAAAAGCTGATATTATTCGTAGCATATGTTATCAACTGCAGTGATCAAGCCAAGCATAAAACTGAGAAGATTAAAATAATGAGGAGCCGAAACGTTTTGGGGATTTAAAGAGGATCATGGGAGAACATAAAAAGTTGGAGGTAGATGGGAGACCAGGACCATCTGATGAAAGTAGTTCATGTAAATATTATAATGGAATGAAAAAAGTTTAATTGTTAACTTACAAGAACTTAAAGGATATATTGATAGGCTTGAAGAACAACCAGAAATGATTTGTGTTCAGGAAAGATGGTTAAAAACATCAGATTTTGTGATTAAAGGATATGATGGTGTAAGCAGAGAACAGGAGGGAAGATGTGGAATATTTCTAAAGCAAGGAATACAATATCAGGAAAAGGGAAAGAACTTGAATATATAATTGAGATATGGGAACAAGAAGGTAAATTTAAAATAAACTTTTATAATCTATATAAAACATTATCAATTGATCAGACTACCTCATCTGATCATCAGCCAACACAAAAGTGTGTTGCTTGTTCCAAAAACATTTTCATCCACTCAGAAAAACAGAGAACGACCCAAAATGCAATTATTTCTCCCTCAGACCTGTTGGTGGCGCTGAACATGGAGTATGTTCTTTCACAACTTCAGGTGCAACTGTACTTGGTGCAAAACAAGCTGGCAGTCGGTCCCGACTTAACGCCTCTGCTGCAAAGCCACGTCTCTTCTTGTGTCACAGCAAAGACAACGAGCTGAGAGAACGTGTTACAGGCTAATAGAGTGAACCAGGAAGGTCTCCAAGTTTGATTGCAGACACACAAACTCAGGAGATACAATCTAAATAGAGAGTAGGAGAGAATCACCCTGAGCTGAAGACAAACAACTGTTCCCAGATAGCATTAGATAAGCCTCGTTCCTGGTGTCTGGCTGAGAAAGGTCTGATTTCTTTGTTTGCTTTCCACTCTCACAATGTGACCATTTCAGTCTGCTTGCTGCTACAGTTTTACAATCAGAATGCTCGGCTGGAGCTTTGACTGCTTGTTTCACACAAATTACAAGATGCCATTAATCTGAGTTCTGATCTCTGCTGATGCACCAACAGCAGAACTAAAAGGAAAAGATTAAAGGAAGAATCCTATCGTCGGTATCAGAGGTTTTAAAAGAATTTTATTCCACCTGATAACAGCATCTCATATCCAGCAATATGAAACAACACATAATCATTCAGCCAGACAAACAATTAAAATAAAATAGTGTCATTCTTTCTCCAGTGGTTTGAACATTTTATCCTCCTGCAAACAGCTGCGGGTTGAAACGTTTTGCAGATCCTCTTCAAAAACTTCAACGAGTCAATGAGCACAATCAGACCTGCAGGCAGCAGAAAACCGCCAGCCATTACCTTTTCCACAACCACACTGGACCTGAGTGCTGTGTTTTCAGGTGTGTAGAGCTTGAGTAAGCAGAGCTGCGTGTGTGTGCGTGCGTGCGCGCGTGTGTGTAGTATGCCCACAGGCTAAATGTACATATTACAGCTTCATACATAAACAGCTTGTGTGTTTACCAGCTCTGCTGTTGCTGCTTGGCCCCCGGCTGGATCAGCTGTGCTCCCTCACATCTCTGCCTCCTCATTGATACATCGCTACAGAGGCTGGAACACACACACAAACACACACCCGCACACACACACTCCTTCTGAGACCCTCCGCTGGTTCCAAGGTGGCTCATTATTCAGGAGCAAATGAAATATTCATCAAGTGAAACACAGAGTGTTATCATTTGCTGTGTGACTGAGCAGAGGATTTCAATAACAATTAGCTTTAAATTGCACCTTTGCTCTTCACGTCTATTTATTCCAGCTCTTTAGTCACCTGGTAGGGTCAGTGCTCATATTTTTCAAACATTTCTCTGCGCCACCTCATACATTGCCGCGCTAAAATATTCACAACCCTTGAACTTTTTCTCATTGTGATTGTGACAGCGTGATGGGAAGCTTTAATGTATTTACTTTGATGTGACTAACAACACAAAGCTAAGGCTTTATGTAAGAAGTGATTCTTCTGTGGGCTCAAATTGCAGTAATAAATATTTGTTGCTGGTGAATCAGACTCTGTTGTGAATGGAGTTCTGTAACCTTGTAGAATGAAATGGCCGAGAATGTCTTCCCTTTGTGTGTGTGTGTGTGTGTGTGGGGGGGGGTGTGGGTGTGTGTGTGTGTGGTATACAAATGTGTCACTAAATCAAAACGTCCAGTTATAAATACATGCAAATAATCTATGAGATTTTTTTCTTTGTGCATCAATGACTTTATGTCTAACAAGTATTTGTAAAAGATTATTTATTTTTGTTAATGTTTTGCTCCTTCAAACAGGTTTTCTGTTGTACATTGAGCTCACTGTCATCCATCCCCTCAGCATCATACCGCTGTTTCCGTGTTTCAGTGTTGTGTCAGATTTGACAAAACTCTTGACACTCCAGACTGGATCCAGTACAGCTGTACAATTATATCATTCAGAAGTTTTGATTAAGAAAATACGAGAAGGGACTGTTTGAAGGATACATTATGTAAAATGAGCATTGATTAGGAACGTTTTTATTTACAATTTAATAACAATAAAAAAAAAAGGTCTGCAGAGAATGATTCATACCATTCTCAATAATCTGTGGAAAAATGTATTCAGCAACAAAATGCTTCTAATAATTGATGAGAACCTTAAAAGAAAACCATAATTATTGTTTTAAAATTCTGAAATTACCAAGTTTTTTTCTAGAAAATTTATGATTAATGTCAAAACAAATTGTCTGTTTTGAGAATTAGTTTTTTTTTTTTTTTTTTTTATTTTGGCAGAAATTTACTTTTTTATTATTATTTTTCATTTTTTTGAAATACAAGTGCTGTAACTGCCATCAGGTTTCCAGTTGAGTAAACTTTGACCTGTCTGCTCTGGTCCTTGTTCTCTAACAAACCTCTGAGGCCAAAACAGAACATCTACATTTATACTAAGATGATGGACACAGATGGACTCTAATTAACGTCTGAAGCCATTTGGTTGCATGGAATTTTATTTAGAGGCATCAGAATTAAAGAGCTAAGTAGAAATGTACTTTACTATTTAAAATGTTGCCTTATAGAGCACACACACACGTACACACACATACCGTATGCTTATTAGAGTGGTGATGGAAAGTTGTTTGTGCCGTTTTTCAGCCTCCAAGCTTCAGATTGTTGGATGTTGCTGAGGAAAGCAGAATCATTTTTCGTTTTATTTTGGGTTTTAAAAGTCATTTCTAAAAGGGGGAAAAAGCAGCTCCTCCAAATGTGGCTCCTGCCAGTAATTCCAGGCTCAGAGCAGCACTCTCCTCAATACCCTTACTTCTTTCATCTTCACTCAGCACCAATCTATGGACATTAGCTCAGCGGCTAGAAATAGGCTGAAGTCTGCATGTCAGCGTTTATTTGGAGAGGCGGCAGAAATCCATCCACGCCAGTCCACATTTCTGAGAATGGACTCTGTGACATCTGGTGTCTGAGTCCCAGCACACCAGGGAAGACCGGAGTGCCATCGGACTGTTTGTTAGTCTCAGAAAACACTCAGTGAGAGTGAATTAGCTGGAACTCTGCGGGTGTGATGGTCCCGTCGCTGTGAGCAGAAGCATGAGCCGAGCCAGAGGAGCGGCGGGAGGCTGTGTGCAGCTAAATGCCAGACTAATGTTTACGGGTGGTAAATGACTGCAGGGGGAATTCAGGCCGGCGTCGATACAAAGCCGGAGTAAACAAGCCCTGCGGTTGGCTGGCACGCTAAAGTGTGGCGCAAAGATTAGAGACAAAACTGTGAATGAGCACAAGTTGTTATTTGGAGGTCCTGGCTGCTCTCCAGCGCTCCCACACACTTCAGTGGAAATGTCATCTGAATGCAGAGTGAATAAGTGACTCTCTGCCGAGTGTTTACCTGCAGGATAAAAGGACATGTGGGTTAATGGAATCCTCAGATTTGCCCATTTTAGCGGGGAAAGTGGCAGTTTGCTCAGCTGTGGCTCAGAGGACGTTCGGTCGCTCTGATCTTCCACCACCAACACACTCTGGACAAGGTCAGCCGTCTGTCCACCAAGGGTCTGGAGTGTGTGCCTGGAGCGACCGGGCAAGGAATTATCCAGAACAAGAGCAAAGCAAGATTTAATGTAAGATCTAAAACAATGACAGTAAACAGTCACACAGAGCTTTATCTTCTACAGCAGGTTAGTTCGTAAATCTACCAGTAAACCAGGGCAGCATCCTCCATCCAAACACTCATAACACTCTTTATAGCACTTGTTGGGTTAACTAAATGATGTGAAAAAGGATTTTCCCCCCCAACAGGGAGAAACATTTCTATTTCCATTTCAGTTTTTTTGTCACATGGAAAGTTTTAAGATCACGTTATATAAGTTGTTAAATGATCTGAAATATTTAAGTTTGACAAGAAGCCAAGATAATTTAATAAACTATAAAGCTGAGATGGTTAATGTATTACCCTTTAAATTTGCCCAGGACATTCAAGTATTATATTTCCATTTCTCCTAATAAAATGGTTATTTGTCGCCACAGCATTCCTGATCTGCAGACTCTAACTGCTCCAGCTGGTGATGCTGAAGCCTGTGACAGAAAAACGTTAGTCAGTCTTTGAAAATAAGCCTCCAAATATCAAATGGGATATTCTGGGAGATGTAGGTCTGGGAACCCTGGTAATTGCTGACAAGACGTGTTGGGAAGCTGCAGGGTGCTGTTATGAAGACGTCTACAGCGTGCAAAGTTTTAGTCTCCTAAACCAGAGAGAACAAGTTCTTAATATTCCCAAAGCAAGGTTTCTGTCACCTCATGGTGTTCATTCTCAGCATCACAACCAAATCAAATGTCTGATTTTTAAACAGAACGTAGCTTTAGATTCTCTGAGATCACATTTGTCTTTAATTGGCACTCGATCAGCAAAGAGAACTGAATTGATCAAACCGGCAATCGTATTTGTTGGTTTCTGAAAAGATCTTTTAAATACCAGCTCTTCTTTCACTTCTCCCAGGTCAGTGATCAATGAGCAAAAGTGCAATTCCCAAAGTAAACTGAAAACTGTCTCTGATTGGTCGATACGTGGACCACGTTCCTCCATCATCATGATAACTGTTTCCTCCATCATTTTCTGCTTGGATTGTCAGTTTTAAAAACTGATATTTTCAAACTGTTAATGCCTTTGGAGCTAAGTTAAAGGACCCTTGCTAAACTGACTGAAGCACATTTCTGTCCTTCCTATGGTGTTGTTATGGCTATTAAATAACTGAGAATGAAATGCCACTATACAGAGATGAGCAATTGTCTTTGAAAAAAAGAAAAACTCAAAAGGAAGTGGTGATTCATGATAATAAAAAAAAACAAAACAAATGCCCTTTACTGTTATCTTGACTAATATTCTATGTACAGGTGGGGGTGGTCGGGTCAGGATAGTTTTTTTCACACCATAAATGTCAAACAGCAGAGAGAGCGCCACAGATCATACAGAAGCTTTTTCATGTTGTCAGAGTGATAATATTTTCTTTGTTGTAAAAATTTGCATAAGTTGCTTGGAAAATTGATTCCAAATAACTAAAACTTTGCCTCGATCACCTGCTGATTTCTATTTCAGGAACCTGGCGCTGTGATATGAAGGAAGTCTGTTTATGTGAGCATATATATAAATATATATAAAACAACAGGCATAAATGATGTGATAGTGGAAATGAGTTTCTCACTATCTTTGGGTTGATTCCTCACCAGGCCAATATTATGACCACATAGCTGAGGATGGAACTTCAGCTATGTTACAGCTCCTCAATAGATCTCATAAGGTTTCATTGATCTGTGTTGTTTTCTAATTGATCTAACAGAACTAAACGGAGATGAAAGAAACAGGGCGTTGCTGTTTCTTTGTTACCTTCTGTGATGGGTTGAAAATACTTCATAACATTTGTCTAATGGTCAGGATGTTGATTATGTTGAACGTTAACGTTGAGAATACAGAGATCTCTATGTGACTGGATTATTGTAACAGACTGTATGCTGGTTTAATAAGAAGTCCATCTTTTAGTGGTCCAGAATTCTGCTTCCTGGTCACTGACTCGCTGCAACAGCAGAACCATATGACCTCTGAACCCCTTGGAGTCCAAGGTTGTCCACCCAACTCCACCCCAGACTAAAAGCTACACCCAGAACACATCAGTCATCAGACACACAGACTGAATTCACAGAACCCTCTCACAGATTTCTCAACCATCCACCGCATCTGGTTTATCTATCATGTCTTAATCACAGAACCTGACTCAGTTCTACAACATGCAACCCGAATTTCATCCTACATATAAAGGGCATTAAACAAGTGTTATCAGCAGATGGATATTCAGACATTGTAGAATCAACTGGATTTCAAAACGTAACTAAACTGAATTTAAACCCAGTAGGGTTAATGTTCTTTCTCTGGAGAATGTTGATAGCTGTGAGTGTGAGTCAGTTTATTGTAGACTCCATGTCACCATTTGTAATATGTTACATATCAGAGTCAGTATACGGGTTGTGTTTCAGGAGCTGAATCTGTCAGATCAGACAGAGATCAGAGAAATGTTGCTTAAAATGTTTTTTTTTCTTTTTCTTTTTTCCTTTTTATCTCAACCAAAACCTCAACCTGCCAAAGCAATTTCTCTGCTCACGTAGCACCGCAGCCACTAACGCACGTTTGCGTTTGTAAGTCATTCTGATTGGTTGCCCGAGTTTCCCTGCTTGCTTAATGTCAGCATGGTTTCTGCAGGAAGAGAGGAGCTGATGATAAGCTCTTAGCCATCAACTTTTACTGGGAGATTTTCTGAAGTGACATTTAGTCATTTTAATGTTCTGTTTGTCTTCCTGCTGAAAACCAACATAAAGCAACAACAGAGCAGCAGCAGGAGCTTCTGATGGCTGACTGGAAAAACAGAAATACAGAGAGCAGAAAGTAGGGAAGCAAATATATTTATATATACACACCAGCAACTACAATCCAGTGTCTGTGATAACTTGCAGTGAGGTTTTTCCAGCTGTAGAGGAATCTTAGTCACTCATCTTTGATGTAATTCATATTGAACAGTTTTCTAGCATGAACAGCCACAGCATCTCAAAAAGATTCATATCAAGACTTTGACTAGACTACTTCAAAGTCTTCATTTTACATGTCTTCAGCCAATCAGAGGTGGACTTGCTGGTGTGTTTTGGATCATTCAAAGTTTCAAAATTAAATCTCAGTTTATCGCTGTGGCATATTTCAAAGTGCTTTACATCATGAAAACATAAGAACATAATAAGATGGCCATGTATCTGACAGCCACCGATTGTGAAAGCAGTAAGAAGTAAAAAGAAAGCAGTAAATTAATTTTGATGCCATTTTCAAAATTGCCAATACACATCAAATATTTTGATCAATATTCCAGGTATTATTTGACTTCATCGTTGGCCTGCTGCAGAACCAGAGTTGGTTTCAGTTCACGGTCTCCAACAGAAGGCCGGAGGTTTTCCTTCAGGAGTTTTTGGTCAAAAGCAGAATTCATGGTTTATCACAGTGAATCTTCCAGATCCTGAATAAGAAAAAATCCCAAGACCATCACACTGTACTTTATTAATGGTGGGGTTTTTTTCTGAAATGCGGTGTTACATTTATTTCAGATGAATTTGAATCACATCTTCAAAAAGTTCAGCTTTTGTTTCAGTGGCACAGGGAATGTTTCTCCAAAAGTCTTGGGGATCAATCAATATGTGACCTGGAAAAACCGGCCCTCCAGGACCGCTGTGGAAGACCCCTGATTTAGACTGCGTTTGAAATTGAAAGTGCGGACTAGTTTTTCTCTTTTGCCCTTCAAACTGTTTTTGCAAAGTCCAAAGTATAAATATAAATATAAAATATGTATATAAAAAAAACATTTTTCAGTTCAAAGGTCTGGAAAATGTGAGGTTTTTCAAGGCATTCATGGCCAAAACCAGAGGCTGACAGGGAATCCATCTGAAGTTGTTTTAACATGCAGCTGAATCTTGCAGTGTTCTCTGGTCTCCAGTTTCTCCTGTATTTCCTCACAGATTTTTTTCTTTTGTTGAACAAATCTGCCAAATGTTTGTAGTTAGCTTTTTGTGTAGCAGAGGTCAACCAGCATGTGTTTTTTTTTATTTTTTTTTATGTTATGTTTTTTGGGCTCTAGTGGCCTTTACTGACAGCTACCAGATAAGATGCCGGCACAGAGAGAGAAGGGGAGACGAGCAGCAAAGGAATCAAGGTTGGGAATGAAACCCAGGAAGCTGTTAGCCTATGTGCAGCGCGGCTCTCTACTGCTGCACCCTGCGACGCCCCAGCACGGCGATTTTAAAGACGTCTCCATGTTGATCCAGATTTTCGGGTGACTCGGTTGTTGCTGGCTAGTTTCTGCACCTGCTGAACACTTTTCCTGTTTTTGCTGTTTCTCAGGTGAAGAATTCTACGAGACGTCTCCATACGAACCCATTCATTTCTCTGAGGAATTCAGACACGCCTCCATCATCTCAGGTAATACTGCTCTGCCTGTGTGGGTGTGTATTAGTGATTCTGTGTTGTTTTTTTGTTTTTTTTCAGTAGAGACAAAACTTACAAACACACCCACGCACACGCACGCCCATTCAAAAGTTTAGGTTGGTGCAGCAGTCGTTTGCAGAAGGGGCATCCTCAGGCTACCCCTGATAAGCCAATCAGGTGGGTGGGATAAGCCAACAGCTCATCCTGCTGGCTCCTTCTGGGAGCGACTGAATGAATGACTTTGTAATTACAAACGTCAGCGAGGGAAAAATGAGACTGTGAGGCTAAATGAAAGCTTTCATGGATCCTTCCAAAATTTACTTCCAAAGTCATTAGGGATGACATCATAGTGTCATTTAGCAGGAGAAAGATTTTTGTTTTACAAATGATCCGTAGGTCTACCTATGACCTGGTGAGTACGTGTTAAATGTTGCAGCTCTGACCAGACTGCAGCCATGACGATGAGACATCTGATATGAGAAAAAAAAAAAGAAAAAAGAACGGCATCGTGGAACACATCTGGACCATCGTAACAATCTTGAGTTAATGAGCTGATCACTAATGATGAGACATTATGGATTTATGTTAACATCTGTTCGATATGGAACCTAATGAAATGTTACAGATGTCATCTAAAAAACATTTTATTCTGTCTGATTTGAATTCATGTTCACACTATAATAAAAGCAAATATGAAATAATTGGGAGCACTTGGTGTGCCACATAGTGGAATAGAAATTACCTTTATTGTCCGACAGAGGGGAAATTCACTGCAACAATTTTTGGCAGCAGTGTTAGGATTTCAGCATCTATTTATAATTGTAAAGTGCTGGGTCTTGATTAAAATTTTGAATCAAGTTAATTGCAGGGTCTGCAGTTAATCATGTGTTAATCAAAACCCATATATTGACAAAAAAACCCCCCTGTAATTTATAATTGAGCAAATAGACATAAGAGCTCAACAACAAAGTTCTAAACCATCAGATTGGACCAAAGTTTTGTTTTTCTCCATTCATCTTCTCACAGTTTTAGGAAGCTCTGATAATTCCTGGTGCTTCTTCAGAAATGTGGACTGTGGACACTGACATTAGCGTTAGCTGCTACATGTTTAGCATCGAGATGCTAAACCCCCAGTGGGCCGAGAGAAACTTCTTTGTCGTCTATTGCTGCTGTTTGTGGATGTTACTTGTGTACAGATTTGCTTTTGGTATTTTAGTGGGATGTCTGGATGAGGAAGAAAAAAAACACATGAATATCGTACATATGGTGAAACATGGCGGTGGCACGATGGTGCTTTGGGGCTGCTTTGCCTCATCTGGCTCTGGAAACCTGCAGCATGTAACTCAGAGATCACCAAGGCCTGGCTTCAGAAGAAACCAAACCAAGAAACTACAGAGACCATCGCTTTAACGTTGTTGAAAATCTCTGGTGGGTTTAGAAAAATGTGGTTGCAACAACAAACCAACAGTGTTAATCAGCTGGAGGGCAGGAACACTGATGGTCAGTGAAACAAAAACTTGCTTTACTAAGTACTGAAGACGCTAGACATGGACTTGCTAAACAATTTTAAGATTGTATAATTATTAAAAATGGCACATTTGCTTAACTTGCAATATTTAAGCAATTGAAATATTTCTATAGCTCTTTTTTGATGGTTTATTGCAAAGAGCTATTGTTTTTCTTGAATTGTAGTCACCTGCAGTGCCGGTGGCTACATTTTAGGTGCAACTGTTTCTTTCACAGTAACTGATCCTGATGATCATCCACCAGGGAAGGAGTGAAAATTTAGAAAGTTTCTTTGTTAGTAAACGACAGTCTCTGGAGTACCTGCTGTGTTTTCTTGCTTCCTGGTTTGAAAACGTGCCCTTCTTAAAATAGTGCGACTACTTTCAAAGTCACACAAAACATCTGCACAGGTGTTGTGTTGTATTTCACTTCTGGACACTGTGATAATAAGAGAAAGTGTGGCGCTAGTGAGCCCAGCATGCTGTCAGATTGATCTAAATTCTGCCTTGTTGTTTATGAGCCTGCTGTTTTTATCGCCACATGATGCCTGCTGCATAGTAATCTCATCTATCAGAGTTCAGTCAGGCGGCATCGATTAAACCACTTTTCAAAGATTTGATGTGTTCGGTCCCATCATTTTCCATCACTAATTAAACCAAAGCAAACATGTGACGCCACGGCAAACAGAGACACGTCTGAACAAAGCAAAATGTTAAAACAGCGTGAAGTTTTGACATGACAGAGTTGGATGTGGTCTTCACTTTCTGATTGGCTGTGCGTCACTGAACCTGCTTCACAACTCGTGATGTGTAAGGGGTTCATGCGCATTTTCAAAAAGTGTTTAAATGTCAGGAGCCCCGAGCGATACGTCGTCATTTACACTCTCCGTGTGTGTGTTTTTCTGTGTTCAAACAGCTGTGAAATAGACTCGCAGTTCTGTAAATTGGCCTCTGCTCTCTGAGATTAACACAAGTACAAACACAGTCAAAGCAGGAGAGCTGCAACCAATGCAACTTCAAAAGCACTTTGTGTTTTTATCTTCTGCACACACACACACACGCCCACACGCACATTGATAGTAGCAGGAGGCTAATTTTATACATTTTATATATTTGTTAATTCGAGGTGCAAACAGCTTCAGAGAACATAACATGGATGTTTGATGATGCATGTGCAGGAGTGTTGCTGGAGCAGTCTGTGTTGCTGTTTGCAGTCAAATCAACTGTCAAGCAGAGTGTGAAAGCGTGATGTGAGCATCCGCAGAAAGCCTGTCTGCCAATACCTAAGCGGATAAAGAGAGGGATGGAAAGAGAGGAGGAGTGTGTGATGGGAGGAGGGTAAGATGAGAGGATAATGCAGAATTGTGCTAAATAGCAGTGGCAGAAGAAAGAGCACCGGAACATTGAAATAAGTTTCAGACAAGAGTGTCACGAATTGATTGGAGAGCAAGGCCGGGCATGACAAAGTGTTTGTGAGTCTGAAGTTGTGTGTTTCTGTGTGTTTTTCTATGAAAAACGGTGGGCTGAATGCAGCAGCTAGAAGTTGTGAGGGGTAAATAGAGTTGTAGCCATTACTCATACAAGCTGCTGCAAACATGGCTGTGAAATTTAAATGTCAGCACTGAATCCGTAATGTTGTCCGATGCAGCTTTAAGCAAATAAATACAGTTTCAGCTCCCATCAGAACACATTGTTTCATGGTTTGTTCACATCGCTTGTGAGCACACACACAGTTGAAACCAGAGATTTACATACACAACATGCTTTCTTTCAAATTAGAAGTTTGCATCTTCTAACATTAGCATACGTATACATAATATGTAAAGCCTTCTTGATGATGAAGATGTCATGGAGTTTTAAATCTGTGATTATTTCACTAACTGGGCATCTGGCTAATTAATATTTCCACTTGTATGGATGAATTCTAAGACAGCACCTCAAACACACTGCTTCAATATGTGATGTTATGGAAAATCCTAAGAAATCAGCCAAGTTGTCGCCTCCACTAGTCTGGTTGCTTCGTGGGTAATATTTGTTTAAACAAGTATGTCCAAGTATAAACACCATGGGAATGTTTCATCACAGGGAAAACAGAGGCACAAAACTATTCATGCACACACTCATACCCAGGGGTAATTTAGAGGGACTAATTGATCCAACAGTCATGATTTTGGCAGGAGGAATCCGGAGTACCCAGAGAGAACCCACACATGCACAGGGAGACCTCAGTTCTACCCACTGGTCCACTGCTCAGCCCCACTCTGCCTTTGTGTCAATTCTATTCCCCTCATAATTGATGTAAAATGCAAAATGTCCTTGTTTAACTCTGTAGTAGAATTTTTCATTGGGAATCAGCAGCAATTTCCCAGTCCTGAAGAGAAATGTCTTCTCTTTCAGTTCTACGTACCAGCAGAGGGAATGTGTAAGGATATTAGCCAGAGTGACACTGTCACACGTTAAGACGCTGAGCTGATAGAAGCTATGTAAAAAAAAAAAAAGAAAGAACCCAAAAGGCTCAGTGACCAGTGGGAGAGGCATTGCTTCAATAGAGTGAGATATTAGTGCCAAGAATATGACAGCCAGCACAGGTAATGTGACACTGTCTGGTGTTAGAACAGAAAATGAAGCTGAACAGAAAACTGCAGAGGTTTAAAAAAAAAAAAAAAAAAAAAGTTTAGGCTGACAGTAAAGAGAATCAGGAGAACAACCTCTGAGCTGAAAACTGCAAGAAAGTCAGCTCAAGTCCCGGTAATTGGATTTTCACCAATCATATGTAGTAGGTGTTCACCTGAGCCAACTTACCAATTATTTGTCTTCCTGGTTTTACTTCACATTACCTCTGATAGTGTAATCGCAACGTTATCGCCAACACAATATTATGCAGCCGTACTTGTAATATTCACACAAAAAGGTATGATCAGTGCAGATTAATTGCCAACAAGATGATTAGAGTGCTGCATAACCTAAGCTGATATTGGCCATCTGTTCAAAATTCTGATATGAATTATTTTGTCCACCAATTTCTATCTTGACTTAGTGAATAATGGAACATTGTGGCTCTGCTTTCACACTGTGGTTCATATTCCCTACCACTCCACTCTTCTTTTATCTTCAGAGGTGCTTAACCTCACTCTGTGGTGGAACATCTCAGAGTGAGGGGTGTGGTTGTGAGGGACATGTACCGCCCATGATGCTGAGGTACATGAGACACTCTCACATGTACCTCAGCTGTCCTGCCTTATCTGACAATACTTGCTTCAGGTTGTATTTAAACTTTAATACAAAGAAAATAATGCATAATATTTGAAGATATTTTATTTATGTACAGTCTTTGTTTCAGCCTGCAGGAAAGTCAATATATCCTTCATTTGCTTGAAGAAACTAAAAAGAGTCAACTTTGAGATGCTGAACTTTGCGTGACAGACATTGAACTCAGCACAGACACTGCGGTTATAGCATTCTGGTGAAAATAACACAACATTCACCCTATGACATGTATTTTTCTTAACATGAGTCAGTCCCATTCTGAATGGATCAGAAAAGATCAAAAATTAGATCTGCATTGAAAACTCTGACATGACCAGCAGTGAGTGAGATCTCATCTTCGACTTTTGTAAAACTTACCTGTGAAGTTTATTTTCAAAAATGTTGTTTCTCCTCAAGTAGATTCACATTTCCAGCACTTACTAATCATAAAACAGCTTCATGTAGTGGTGTGGCTCTCGTCACGTCACTGTCAGCCTGAATGAAGGAAGATGTGATCTACAAAAAGTTGACTAAATGATTCACGCCTGTGATAGATTTAGATTTAAAATGATTTTTATTCTAGAGACTGGCATTTCTCAAAAGCTGCTTAACAATGTAACTTATTTAAAATAGAAATTGTTTTTATATTCATTGCCTCTCCTTGGGATGCCACCCTATCGTGGTGGAAGGGTTTGAGTGCCCCAATGATCCCAGGGGCTATACTGTCTGGGGCTTCATGCCCCTGGTAGGGTCACCCAAGGCAGACAGGTCCTAGGTGAGGGACCAGACAAAGTGCAGCCCGAAGACCCCGATGATAAGAAATAACATTGGACTTAGTGTTCCCTCGCCCGTATGTGGGTCACCGGGGCCCCACGCTGGAGTCAGGCCAGGAGTGGGCATACTTGTTGCTCCCCATCTCGGCGCCTGTACGTTGGGGTTTACCCAGGTGAACGAGAGGGTAGCCACCCTCTGCCTACAGGTGGGGGGACGGTTGTTTGGCCCGTAAGCACAAACAACAGTTCAGATTACCCACCCTTCTTGGAGTCCTTAGAAGGGATACTGGAAAGTGCCCCACCTGGGGACTCCCTCGTTCTGCTGGGGGACTTAAATGCTCATGTGGGCAATGACAGTGAGACCTGGAGGGGCCTGGTTGAGAGGAACGCTCCCCCCGATCTGAACTCGAGTTGTTGGACTTCTGTGCTCGTCACAGATTGTCCATAACAAACACCATGTTCAGGCATAAGGGTGTCCATATGTGCATATGGCACCAGGGCACCGTAGGCCGCAGTTCAACGATTGATTTTGTTGTCGTTTCATTGGCTCTGCGGCCGTATGTCTTGAACACTCGGGTGAAGAGAGGTGTGGAGTTGTCCACTGAGCACTACCTGGTGGTGAGTTGGCTCCGGTGGTGGGGGCGGATGCTGGTCAGACCTGGTGGGCCCAAATGTGTTGTGAGAATCTACTGGAAACATCTGGCGGAATCCCCTGTGAGACGAAGCTTTAACTCTCGATCGAAGCTCGAAGCTCGATCTCCGGCAGAACTTCAAACACATTCCGGGGGAGATGGGGGACATTGAGTCTGAGTGGACCATGTTCTGTACCTCCATTGTCGAGGCGGCTCACCGGAGCTGTGGCCGCAAGGTTGTCGGTGCCTGTCATGGCAGAAACCCTCAAAACTGTTGGTGGACACCTTTGGTGAGGGAAGGAGTCCTATCAGGCCTTTTTGGCCTCTGAGACTCTGGAAGCAGCTGATGGGTACTGGCAGGTGAAGCGGCATGCGGCTCGGGTGGTTGCTGAGGCCAAAACTCGGGTGTGGGAGGATTTCGGAGAGGCCATGGAAAAAGACTTCCGCACGGCTTCAAGGCGATTCTGGTCCACCATCCGGCATCTCAGGAGGGGGAAGCAGTGCAGCACCAACACTGTTTACAGTGGGGATGGTGTGCTGTTGACCTCGACTCGGGACATTGTGGGTCGGTGGGCGGGATACTTCGAAGACCTCCTCAATCCCACTGACATGCCTTCCATTGAGGAAGCTGAGCCTAGGGACTCTGGGTTGGGCTCTCCAATCTCTGGGGACAAGGTCGCAGAGGTGGTTAAAAAGCTCCTCGGTGGCAGGGTCCCGGCGGTGGATGAGATTCGCCCGGAGTTCCTCAAGGCTCTGGTTGTGTTGACTGATGCGACTCTGCATGGACATTGGGGGCAGTTCCCCTGGATTGACAGACTGGGGTGGTGGTCCCCTGTTCAAAAAGGGGGCCAGAGGGTATGCTCCAATTATAGTGGGATCACACTCTTAAGCCTCCCTGGCAAGGTCTATTCAGGGGTCCTGGAGAGGAGGGTCCGTCGGATAGTCGAACCTCAGATTCAGGAAGAGCAGTGTGGTTTTCGTCCTGGTCATGGAACACTGGACCAGCCCTCCAGGACCCTGCTGTGGGTCCTGGAGGGTGCATGGGAGTTCGCCCAACTGGTCCACATGTGTTTTGTGGACTTGGAGACGGTGTTCGACCGTGTCCCTCGGGGAGCTCTGTGGGGGGTTGTCCAGAGTATGGGGTACCGGGCTCTTTGATACGGGCTGTCTGGTCCCTGTATGACCGATGTCAGAGTCTGGTCCACATTGCTGGCAGTAAGTTGCGCTCGTTTCCGGTGAGGGTTGGACTCCGCTAGGGCTGCCCTTTGTCACCGATTCTGTTCATTACTTTTATGGACAGAATTTCTAGGAGCAGCCAAGGTGTTGAGGGGATCTGTTTTGGTGGCCTTAGGATCGCATCTCTGCTTTTTGCAGATGATATGGTCCTTTTGGCTTCATTGGAACATGATCTGCAGCTCTCACTGGAGTGGTTCGCAGCTGAGTGTGATGTGGCCGGGATGAGGATTAGTGCCTCCAAATCCGAGGCCATGGTCTTGAGCCGGAAAAGGGTAGAGTGCCTTCTCTGGGTCGTGGGGGTGTCGGGGGGGTGTCCTGCCTCAAGTGGAGGAGTCCAAGTATCTTGGGATCTTGTTCACGAATGAGGGAAGAAGGGAGCGGGAGATAGACAGGCGGATTGGTGCAGCATCTGCCGTGAAGCGGCGCTGTACCGGTCCATTGTGGTGAAGAGAGAGTCGAGTCAAAAAGCGAAACTCTCGATTTACCGGTCGATCTACGTTCCTATCCTCATCTATGGTCATGAGCTTTGGGTCATGACTGAAAGAACGACATTGCAGATACAAGCGGCCGAAATGGGTTTCCTCCGAAGGGTGGCTGGGCTCTCCCTTAGAGATAGGGTGAGAAGCTCGGTCTTCCAAGAGGGACTCAGAGTAGAGCTGCTGCTCCTCCACATCGAGAGGAGCCAGTTGAGGTGGCTCGGGCATCTGGTCAGGACGCCCGACCAGGTGCATCCTGACCAGATGCATGTTTCGGGCAAGTCCCACCGAAACATGGTGGGTCTTTCCCGTGACCCAGGACACACTGGAGGGACCATGTCTCCCAGCTGGCCTGGGAACGCCTTGGGATTCCCCCGGAGGAGCTGGAAGAAGTGGCTGGGGAGAGGGAAGTCTGGGCCTCCCTTCTCAAGCTGCTACCCCCGCGACCCGACCCCGGATAAGCGGAAGAAAATGGACGGATGGTTGGATGGATATTCATTGCAATAAAAATTTGCAATTCTAAAATTGATGAGGCCTTCCTCAGTAATCAATGAGAAAATAAAACTGACAGCAACTAAACCCAAATGAAAACACACCTGCTGAGCTATGAATAAATTTGGACTTAAACGTTGATATTTAATATTTAGAAAACATTTATATGTTTTTACTTTTGACATTTCCTTGAATTAAGTAATCATAATTAACTTGTAAAAAAAGTCATTAACAAAGTGATAATGGGACAGAGTGTGACAAATTGTACATCTTGTATTGAAGACTGTGATGGTCACAATTTATTTTTTCATACAAACACAACACTTTAGTTTCAATAAAAAAATTTATTAGTTGATTTGGATACATTTGTACTATTTGTTAGCGTGCACATTTAGTTAGCATATGTATTTATGTCAACTTAAAGTTAATTTTGTTTGCTTGAGATTAATTCTTTGTTTGTTTTCCTGTCAGTACTTACCTGCCTTTGAGTTGCCAGGCAAAAGATGGAGGCCAGGGCTCAGCAGGCTTAATGCTGATTAAGAACCATCATTACCTACTGCTGGCAGGAACCACTGGTTCCTGCTAGCAGGGGGAAATTGTAGTTTCTTTGTTCAGATAGTTTTGTATTTAAGTAAATGTTAGTATTTAAAGTTTAATATGTTTGATTTTCATTTTTGGGTCTTTAGTTTAGCCAAACTTAGCTGTACTGTTATTTGTTTTTGCATTATTTGTAATTTTATTCTGTTTAGTTACCCCTGTTGTGTCTTAATTGGCCTGATCAGCCAGTATATAAACCCCTGTGTGTATTTTCTTAGTTAGGTCAATTATGACTTTGACTTGGATGCAGCCATCAAAGGCTCAAATCCCAGCTGTGCCACTCATGCTGCATGACCTCTACTGTCTGTCTGAGTATTGTGATTAAAGGCCACAATAATCAGAATAACCAGCACTTAATTGCACTATTCTGATCCTCTTAGGTACCTGAACTGAACTTATCTCTTAAGTACTAGATTGTAGCCTACTTAGAAAGCAAGAAAGGGATTGCAAAGGGAAGCACTGCAAAGAAATCTTAGAAAAAAGGGGACAAGGAGAGGACAAGATGAAAGTTGACAAGAAGAGACTGGGACGGGATGATAAAATGAGAGGAAGTGAAAAGGAACAGGAAGAGAGGTGGAAATGAGTTGGGGAGAAAAGATAAAATGAACAAAGGCAATATGGGACAAAAGAAGGAGGGGAGGGCAGGGGAGGGGGGAGGAAATGTGAGAGGAGAGCTTGAGAAAGCAGAAAGCAAAGGAGAGTTGATGGCAGCAGAAAAGAGAGCAGAGCAGATAATCTATCCACAGGGGAGAGAGGTAAGACGTTTCCTCCTGACACAGCTTCATCTGTGTGTGTTTGGTCAGGATGTGGTTCACATAGTGACCTGAACACTCAGTTTTTTGGGATGTCAGAGAGAGATGCTATCTTCCAAAGACATTTGGCTCTGTGGATCACAGAATACAGGAGTTGAACATTTCTGGGTTTTTTATACATTTCTATGCCACAAAAAAATGTAGGCAGTTCTGATGGCAATCTGGCACTGGCATGTCATACTTAATAGGGTGGCTAGTGACTGGCTCATTTCAAACATTTTTTAAATGATCATCAACTCTGTGAACTGACTGGATTTCTATGTATTTCTCTAGTCTGATATTTTGCCTGGCCTGTGTTAATCCAGTAGTTTTTGTTCAAATGTTTCTGGTGGTAATCTTAATCTGTTGGTGTTTCAGTGGTTTCCCATCAACCTGCTCAGGTGTGGAAAAGTGAAGTCATCCCTCTGCCTTTGCTGTACAGCAAACAAAACTGCTTCACTGTTTTCCAGGTTCACAGCAACTTTCAAAATGGCAGCCATCCCATCAGTCTCTCCCCCACGTCCAGTCCACACTCAGACCCCACCTTCAATTTAAATCCACCAATCACCTCACCCTTCCAGAGTGGGAAAGGGAAAACTAATTTTACTTTTACACAAATTATGTAAGTATTAACAATTATTAGTAGTGAAATATCAGTTAAACATGTTGTGTATATCTCTTCCTATAAGAGAACTGCGTTTGAGGCAGGCCTCCTCTTTTGCTGGAACATAAGATGGCTGCCTCAGAGGACAAACCCATGTTAACAAATACTTCAGCAGTACATTGGTACTGCTGCTTTAAGCTCCGATTCTGGCTTGTTGACCTGTCTGCTAGGTTCTGTCAGGTTCTGCTGGGTTCCTTGGTGGGTTCTAACACTTTGAAGTGTTAGAAGTAACCTAACAAGGCATTTGAACTAGTTGAATTTGTTTTAAATATTATATTAATTAGCTTTTCATTTGAAGTTACAAAACCACATAGAATTGAGAAAAACAAAAAAACTAAATCACAATACTGGCAGAAAGGAAAAATAGAAAAACAGCAACAACAAAACCAAAAAAAACAAAGACAACACGTGCAACTGGACTTTGATGTCATAAAATTATTTAGTGGGACAACAATGTGATATATGAGCTCATGTTATCTCAATTAACCAGACTGTATGATGATTTGATAATGAGCCAGGAAAGATCCCATCTTTTTTTGTGTTTTTGATGCTTGTCCAGACAAATACGTACCAGTCAGATAGCGGATGCCATTTCCCCTGATCAACATTGGATGCTTTTTGAAGCGGTAGATTTTCTGTAGGATGAGCATTTTAGCAGTCACAATCAAACTTGCAAAGTCACCTGAAGTTCATAGGTAAAGTCCAGACCATCCGCGGACCATCTTGCAATATTTCAAATGTCCATTTGGTGAATCATCTGAAAATTGCAGACCAAACAGCTAAGGACAAAACCAGAAAAGGCCGGGTTAGCGGCAGGGTTAGAGTTAGCCAGGTGCTAATTTGACAAATTGGCTCGTATATAGAGTGTTGTCTTTAATCTGTTTTAATATTTGCAGTGTGTGACAAGTTACCTGTAGGTGATCTTTACTTGCTAATTAGAAAGGTCCTGAACATAATCGGTTGGATTTTACTATGGGTATCAGAGTAAAGGGGGGACACTTTTTGGGTTTACATTCGTAAAGAATTTTGAAAACCATGTCATGTTTCTTTCAGTACAGTTCAGGGTGTTTGTGCTGCGTTTTGTTGGTCTGTCACAAACATCTCAGTTGGTGTGACTGTAAGGTGAAATGTGGACATATTCAAGATCAGATTTACTTTTGCAGGCCGACGGGTTGTTGTTGGACAGAACCGAGTTAAACATGGCTGCTTCTCCTCCCTGGTCTTTCTCAGCCTGACCTCTTTTCCTCCGTCCTCGCTCGTCTCCAGTTCCAGTCCTCCTGTCTCTGATCTCCTTTATGCCCACCTCCTCCCTCAGTTCCGCTTCTGACCTCGTTATATCATGTCTCTGCGGTGTGTAAATATATATCTACAATACACACAGAAGCTCAGAGTGTTTTAATAAAACATTGTGTGAGTGCATATATGGGTGTAAGTGTGGGTGTTCCACACACACCGGCATACGGCTTTGTCTCCACATCCTGCTGAGGCCGTGTGAGAGAAAGATAATGGGACAACCCAGGGCGACTCTCTAATTGGCCTACACTCCTGCCCCAAACACTCAGTCTCTTCTTCTCTATATATATCTGCTTCTTTTCAAAGCCACCCTCCCCCTCTGCTGCGCCTGCTGGAAGGGAATCACACAATGAAGTGAGAGCAGAGTCAGACAGGTGGAGGGAGGGAGGGGGAGAGGGGCTCAGAAGTGGTGTCTGGGTTGAGAGGGTTAAATAGTGAGACTGACTATAATATGAGTATCAGACTAAACAGGCAGCTGTGTATCCAGTTTGTGTCAACACCTGGTCCTGGTTTCTGTTCAGTGCTCAGTTATATGAGCTGCTGTGGAGGCATTTTGAGATGAAAAGGGATTTAAACATTGAACAGGAGCTCTGGTTTAGTTTCCTGTCCCTGGCAGAGGGAAGTATGCTTTTTTTCAATGTAAGACCAGATGCAGATGTACAAACAAAGCACAGGAGCTGCATATGTTCATGGTTATGTTGTAGATTGGACGGACGGATGGACGGGCGGGCGGACAGACAGACAGACAAACAGACAGGATGTGGATTCAGGTTCATCTGCATCATAGAAAAATAAAATCTCTAACCCTTAATGTTAGCTTTGTTAGCTCGGGGTTCTTGGATGTTCTCACCATGTTAGCAGACTTTAACACTTTCAGGAGGCTGATATTGCCTTGCTCAGATGAGACTCAGGAAGCGAGAGGCTGAGTGTGCGCTATTGTAGCTCTGCAGCCAGAAGAATACAATGGTACTCTACACATTCATATAAATGCCTAAATGGGAATGGGTAAATTAGCAAAGAATGAGTATATTTTAATCATTATTTTTTAGTAGCAATCAAATTAATATATTGACTTTTTTTTATGCCTCCAGGTATATTTGATTTTCTGTTGATTGGACAGTCTGTCCAGTTAGAGCTTGTAACATATTGTTGCAGGACTGACTCCTGCAGAGTGAGCGCTCAGTTAGCTCAGACTGCTCAGTTAGCTCAGACTGCTCAGTTAGCTCAGGCTGCTCAGTTAGCTCAGGCTGCTCAGTTAGCTCAGGCTGCTCAGTTAGCTCAGACTGCTACGTTAGCTCAGGCTGCTCAGTTAGCTCAGGCTGCTACGTTAGCTCAGGCTGCTACGTTAGCTCAGGCTGCTACGTTAGCTCAGGCTGCTACGTTAGCTCAGGCTGCTCTGTTTCACTGTGTTGAAACAGACAAAGAAAACAGCCATTCCTCCTTAGTTTCATCCAAACACTGATAGCTGGACATTGTGTCTGTGTTTTACAGTGTTAACACCTGAAGACAGATGGGAACAATTGCAATGTTAGACTTCAACGAAAAATTAAACAAAGATTAAATTACAAATAATCGCAGTTTAAGAAGTGTCAGCTCTGTAATCATATCACTATTACTGAAATAAGAGAAAAGAAAAACCTTTTCTGTATTTTTTATCTTGTTCTCACTCATGCACACACACGTACACCCACACCCCCACACACGTGTACAGACTGGTTTATATGTAACATCACTTGTGGGGACCACCCTTTCTAGTGGTCCTAAAAATTCAGAAAAAATATTTTACACTATTTATAGCTGTATTAACCTATACACAGCTTGAAATAACTCAATTTCAAAAGTAGGGTCGTCAACTTGTCCGGGCCATGCTACATGGGGACTCATTAACTTCTGAAAAAACATGTCAGATGGGGACCAGATTTAAATATTATTTGCATAAGTCACACATACTAACTTACCTAGTGGGGACATTTGTTCAATTTCCTAAAATATTCCATCTGCGTTATTATATTTTAACAGAACGATCAATAACTTACCACTAACACGAGAACATAACTTATCACTAACATCAGAAAATGTTTACATAAAAACAAATCATTGCAAAACACCTTTTTAATTAACTATAGGCACAAATATGCCCAGTGGCTGTAAAAGAAAAAAAGAAACAACCTTATCTTAAAAGTATTAAAGATGAACCTCCACTTCAGGTTTTTCAAATAAACATTTAAATCAATGAAAAGCCGAATAGTGCTTCTTCTAAATTAACACTGAAGCAGAATGTAAAAAATACAGTGAACAAGTATTTGGAACTTAAATTGAAATTGTTTCAAATGTGACAGCCTATTTAATTATTTTACTGACCAGCATTATCCCAATACTATTTATACTATGTAGACTTGTACTTGTTAAAAGTACTGTTTTTTTGTGATTTATGTCAAAAACCTAACAAACAAACGTGTCTGGAGTGTACATTCGGAAATAAAACTCACTATCCTGTAACTTTGTTGTGATGTGTTGTTTTAAGGTGAACTCAAATGCAGAAAGGCAGAGGCAGCTTGTAGATGAAAAATGTTTAGTAAAAAAATATGAAAAGACATAAAAAAAACCACAGGAAACATATGGAGCCAGAGTCAAACAAAAAATAAACACGTCAGCAGGCTCGAATAGGGAAGTAAAGGAATTTAAAGGGAGGACCGAGAGTGACAGACCGGGTTGACTAAGAGGCTGCAGGTATGAGGGGCGAGGAAGAGCACACAACATGGTAATTAGAAAGTGATTCTAATGCCCACTCCCAATACTCATTGAGTTGTGGACTGAGTCTAAGCACACAAGGGTTGTACAAGTTTACCTTTCGAGCAATGTCTTGTGGTGCTGCCTTTCAATGGTATCTCCTATTGATCATCATCTGTTGGGGATGATGATGGTGGTTTACGTTTCCTGGATGATGGTGGTGTCATTTTATTTCTATTTTGAGGAAGGGTTTCCACTTCTGATGGTTCTACAAAAATTAGAGTAGCATGATTTTCATGTTAACATTTACTGTGAATATAACAATTCAGATCTTGTGTTGTACTTAAGGAAAATAAAATAAAGATTTGTTAAAAGAAAAATCTATTTTAGAAATTTCTTGCAACTGTATTTTGACCTGCAGAACATTTAACTGTTTGCCGTATTAGTTTTAAGGACTTGTGGCCATCAGATGTCAGTCAGCCATACCGCATGTCAACACAACACATTGTGTATGTACATCAGACCCTCACTGTTACATTTGATTCAATTAGTATTGTTATGAAAGTCTTTAAGTCCAACTCAACGGCATCTAAAACCTAAAACAGGAGTATGATAGGTGTCCAAATGCTGACTCTTTGGTAATATTCACCTATCAACCAAATCTGTCACTGATAATCAACACTGCAATCAATTAAACAGAATAACAAGCCAAACAGTGTGAAATATGAAGCTAAATTTGAGACACCTACCTGTTTAGGATCTCTTTCTTGCTCAATGCTCTCAGAGCCTGGACCAAGAGATGAAAGTCCGCAGTCCATTTCTGTTGGTTCCATGCTTCCACTGGTCAATGTCTGGAACATTTAACAAAGAGTTGTTGGTATACAAACATGGACAACCAACTGCTTCAATGTAAACTAATGTCTTGAACAAACACCTTTTCAAATTAAATCAAAGAATCATGAAAAGAAGTGCTGAACTAAACCCCTAACTTCTTTCATTCTGTGTTGATGACAATTCTTGATGGATTTTTTCATTTTTCTCATTATTTTTCTGTTTACCACGCTTCTTACCTGCGTCCTCCATTGACAGTCTGAACCTCCATAATCATAAGTGATTTCTTCTCCTTCTTTAATGTCATTGAGGGCAAACAAGCAAAGGTGGGGGTTTCCATTCACGTTAATTTTTTTCATTTTGCAGTTTGGTTGTTTGTGGTCATCATTTATGAGTCTACTCAGTGACCCATCTTCTCTGGAGGCATCAATGCTTTAAAAGACAAAACAGATAAAAAGCAGAAAATATAAGAATAAAAAACCATGTGCAAAATCCATTCATCAGAATTTTTCAAAGTACAGAAAAATTTCAGCCCTCACCACCATGTTTTTCCTTGCCCCTTAAATGCAAACATAAAGCAGCACAGGCAGGGTGGTACAGTCTCCTTCTCCTGTCAGATTCTTTCTCCATGATACTCAACTACAAACTCTCCTTTTTGAATTAAACTTTTTGCAAATACCCCACATCCTATAAAACATAGCACATTGTCTTCTTATCAATTAGTTGCTAAAATGATCAGATACTTTTGGTTACTGGATAGTTTGACTTTGTCATTCATCTTTGATTGAATTTGCTAAATAATATGCCATCTTACCTTTCACTGCATTTATGTATTTCACCTCAAGTTTTGATATTTTGTCCTTTCTCGAAACAACATGATGCATTGCATCTTTCATTAGACTGATAGGTGGTGTCATCTTAAACTGCAAAATATCAAAATAACTGCAAATCAACATTTCTAGAAAAGATGAAAACCTTAAAATGTTAATTTCCAATAAACAGCAGGAAACCTAACTGTTACCATGTTTTGGCACTGAAAATGCATAAAGTGCACATCAGCCCTCATGATTGTAACACAATTAAATAAATACACATTTTTGGAGGCAGACATTTTAAAGTCATTTTAAGCTTTCACTGATAATGAGTATACATTAAAATATGATCTTCTTTCACAAATTAAAAAAAAAAAGGTGACTTGATTGGGGCACAGCTAAACACGTGGGGCATCACATGGCTAACCCTATGTGATTTAGACCTACTGACAACAAAACCACATAATTCATCCGAATATTATTCAAAATGCTGATAGAATTTACCTTACCTAAAATAAAAATCTCATTTTATCTCTGGACACTAACAATTTAAAACCAAAAACGGATATGAAATCTGAAATGACAAGACTTAGCGTCTGAGCTCGAGATTGTCTAGCTAAACTGCACATGTTCTCAAACAAATCACAAGTGGCAGACAACAATGATATGTAGTTAATACAATACATTATGTAACAGCTATGGGCTACGCAGCTAACTGCGGCTACAAAAGCAGCATCAGAAGAGTGGTCTTTTAAGGAGTCTGAGGTGTGAATAAAAAAACAAGAAACCGTAATTTTAGTTTTGGTGCATATATTAAGTGATTTGTATAAAAACAGACAATTACAACAGTACAGTGAGACACAAGATAATTGACTCAGAATAAATTAATATCCAAAAATCATAAAGTCCATAGTCCTTTTTGTTTCTAGCTCGCCATCTTCAGATCCAGATGAGGATCTGATCCATCAGGGGAAAAAAAAAAACCCGACCTAAAAGGTCAGAAAACCCATTAAGTGTTTTTATCAAAAACAATTACGTACATAGTACAACAAAAATTAAATTTAAGCATTTAATTTATATACGTTAAATGCAAATGCACAACTAGATTCCCAATAATTATACATAAACATTTCAATAATCAGGTTAAAGTAACCATAATTCAAATAAAGTAAAACAAAAAATATCAAAATAAATAAATAAATAAATAAAATTATCAAATACTCAAGCAGAGTGAGAGAAAGGAAAAAAAATAAATTAAATAAATATATTGCGCAATATCAAACTTAAGTGTAGCTACATTCTGATCAATTTCATTTTAACTTCACTGCCTCAAAATCCATGTAAACGTGACAGAACACGCACAAAATTCAGCAACAAGTTACCTTCTCAGAGAGAGTGGGGCGTGCTGAGCCACAATCAGCTGTGACAGGATCCCGGTGACGGTCCAGGTAAGCCGTGCCAATAATTCTAATAAAACAACGCTCCAATGAGCAATCGAGCAAAATTTCACATATAAAAGCAATAATGCTATCAAATAAACTCACCAGGCAATCAAATCAATGCATTCAAAGATTTGGGTGCGTTTGTGAAGAAAACGCCAACAACAAGCCACAATCACAGTGGAACAGCTGAGAATGTTTAAACTGCACGCTGGAGGCGGGCTTTAAATAAGCTGGCAGAGTTTGGAACAACCCAGGAAGTAGGCCGCAAAAATAAAAGTCTTTGACTAATTGCGGGTTACAATTACATTGCAGTGCATAATGCACTGCATAGGCTGTAAAATTGGGGATGGCTGATGAGCATTGGGTCAACTATAAGAATTCATCATTCAATTGAACTCCACCCTAGGTTTTGTACACTGCTCAATTTATGCCAGTTGACATCTACTCTTCAAGATAAATGCAAAAATGACATTTTAATTACTGTAGCTTATTTCTATCAATAATATATATATAGCTAAAAATATGCCGATCCTAAAAGTATTATTAAATAAGTGTTTGGGAGTAACTTTGTGCACTATGCACTAGATTATGCACTATGCAGTGCACTATGCACCATCCAGTGCACTACGCACTGGATTATTATGCAGTGCACTACGCACTGGATTATGCAGTGTGTTGCCACTATGCGGTGCACTGCATAATCATCCAGTGCGTAGTGCGCTGCATAATAATCCAGTGCGTAGTGCACTGCATAGTGCATAATACCCAGTGCATTGTCCAGTGCACTATGCACTGGATTATGCACTGCATTATCCAGTGCATAATGAACTAGATGACAGATAAGTCAAGACAAGGCAACTTTATTCATATAACACCTTTCAGCCAGAGACAATTCAAAGTGCTTGTACAAAAAAGTAAAGGTTAAAAACACCATAGAAGAAGAAGAAAAGAAATCAAGCAAATTAAAAATAGACTCAGTAAACATTAGAATTTTAAATATAGTGAATGAATGGGGAAAAAAAATGAATTTAAGAACCGGCAACTTCAAATAAAAAGGTTTTTAGGTTTTTAACATTGTTTTAAATTAACTCAAGGCAGGGGCAGACTTACAATGAGGAGGAAGCTTATTCCAGAGAGCTGGAGCATAAAAAACTATAAACTGCATTTTGCACATCCATTATCCATGTGCATAATGCGTAATGTCCAGGGACATTATGAACTGTTCCTAATGTCATCAAATTTGGGTTGTAGGTACCCCTGTGACCAGGAATGAGGAATACACTTGGTAAATCTTGTGGTTCCTGTTAAGAACATTTTTGGTGTGTCAAAAGGGCACCCCAATGTTCCCGAGGCTCTCCAGTAGAGATAGGGTGAGAAGGTCAGTCATCCAGGAGGGACTCAGAGTAGAGCTGCTGCTCCTTCACATTGAGAGGAGCCGGTTAGGGTGGCTTTAGCATCTGGTCAGGATGCCTCCTTGACATCTCCCTGGTGAGGTGTTCTGGGCACGTCCCACCGGGAGGAGGACCCAGAGAAGACCCAGGACATGTTGAGGTACTATGTTTCTCGGCTGGTTTGGGAAAGCCTTGGGATTCCCCCAGAGGAGCTGGAACAAGTGGCTGGAGAGAGGGAAGTCTGGGCCTCCCTACTTAGGTTTCTACCTCATGACCCGATTTCATATAAGCAGTAGAAAATAGATGGGAGATATTATCAGAACTAATGATGCAAATAATAGAAACTAACTAACTTGGGGGATTAATTAAAACATGAATAATGACATTAAGAATTGAACCCTATGCAATTACCTTGATCATGTACTTTTAATTTGTCATGACCTGACCAAAACAAAAATGCAATAATTTCAATTACCACCAAAACTTCACCCATAGCAGCATTTAAAAGTAATTATGTGGCATCTCATTTGTAAAATGTGTGGACAAGCAATAACAGCTTTCCTTTATCGTTAGGTGATGCGCAACATTTTCTCAGCTGATAGTTGCCAGTCCAACAAAGGATGATAGACGATGTATTTGCACAAGGGACATTTGAACTTTTTTTAACAGAACAATGTAAACATGAATGAAGTGGCTTGCCAATTTAGAACTCATGACTCCTAAAATGGAGGAAATGGTTGCCAAAAAATACAAAATTGCCTAATTGGGATTACCCTGGCTTTAAATGGGATAAAAGAGATAAACCACAGGATGTAACCAAAGCAGTTTTCCGCATGTGTAGTTTCAGCAAAGGAGTCAAATACGTCAAAGCATTATGTGTTCGCCAGTTGATACACTATGTAATCAACAGGTGCAGAAAAGCATTTCACCATCAGAAATATGGATAAACACAAAGGACAGGCCCAAACAGACATAGCCCACAATGGCACTAAATGTCTCTCGGGGTAAATACATAAAACCTGTGTCCCATTGATGTCAGAAATGGCAGGAAAATATACATACTGGCCATAAGCACACAGTGTCTTTAATTATGACATTTACTACATATTAATCCAGGACAGGTGACTGCCACAAAGTCACTGTCAGAAACAGAGTATTTTAAACCCCTTGAACCTTTTAACTTTTTTTGTTTCATGACTGTAACTGATAACTGACTGTAACTTAAAAATCATAACTGATTTTTAAGTGGGTTAAGAATTTGTCTTGACTTTGAAAGGTGAGTGTTTGGGAGGTATTATTTAGACAAGGCTTTAAATCTTTGGGTTCTTACAGAGGTTTGGGTGTTTTTGCTGAATTTAATTTGACAAACAACAGGAACAACAGCAGAGAAGTTCTGATCAAAGATTTGTGGCCGATTATGTAAAGTTTTGACTGAAATCTGTCTGTGTGTGTGTGTGTGTGTGTGTGGAGCAGTCACTGTAAATAATGGCTTCCCCAAATTAAAACAAGGACAAAGGATGTAGAGTTAACATTTTATTTCATTTGGCATGGATTCACACTCCATGCATATCAGTACAGTAGCTTTAAAAAGTATTCAGCCTAGCTACAACACAAATTGTAGTTGTATTCTTATTGCCTTTAAATAACAATCAAAATAATAATTTTGACAAAAAAAATGTTTGTGATGGTTTGACAAAACAAGAAAAAAGGGCAAGAAAAAATATGTAATGACATATAAGTGCATATTATAAGCATGGGGAATCGCCATGGCAACCAGCTGTTAAACGGTCAGCTCTCCTGGTGTCTGCAGAACTCTGGATTTAGCTTGTTCATTCACAGGTTGAGGGAATAAATAAATACAATGACGTCCTGTGGTAATCAGATACATTTCCCCTGAAATTTCAATTCCTTTGGTCGGTTTTTGTGAACATGCGCAATATGGAGTCTTAGCTGTGAGTTTTCCCTCTGCAGTCTCAGTGATGACTCTCTCTGTAGCTCAATGTGGGAGTAAGGCTGCTATGGCAAACAGGAAAAAAGTAAAACAAAAAAAACCCTTAGATGATTTTGATACAGGAACTACAGTTTGTAACTTCTGTAGAGCCACAGAACAGTTCATGGAAAGATTAAACCTCAAACAGTTTTAATAGGATTTTAGCAAGTCAGTCTTCAGGATTCTCCTGCTTTTGGAGTTACAGGGGGATAAAAGAAGGACGGACAGCTCTGGACAAAAAACCTGGTCTTCTAGTGATAAACTCGAGTTTATTTCACACGGCTAACGCAGTGAAACTGGATTAGGATTCCTTCAAAGTCAGAGGAAGTTTGTCACATAAATAAAGACATGTCCCAAAGAGCCACCAAGCAGCATGTCTGGAAATGATCCAGCTTACAACATGAACTATTTAAAACCCTACAGCTCTTCCTTTTTATACACACGGGAACAGTTGCAATTTTTTATATGTTAGCATTTGAAAGTCTTTAAAGCTTTAAATTAAAGGAAATATGAGCTGCAGATTGATTTATACAGATATGAAAAAAATTAATCCTAATATTCCTGGTGAATAAAATCCAAAGTACTACCTTCCTGTACCAGGGCCTTTATGGGGTACATTTCCAGTCCATCCTCTGGTATTTGTGAGGGTTAGGGAACACGCCCACCTGTAAATCACTGAAATTTATCAGATGCTCTCTAAAAACATATATAGATGCCTATTTAAACACTAAATATAGCCTAATATGCACTAATAGACACAGAGGAAACTTTCTTGGTTCTACAGCAGAAACTCAGATTCACTGTCTTCCTTATTTCCCTTTTTGGATAACAGCCAATCAGATCCAAGAAAAGCCAATGGCAGAACTGGATTGGCTAGATCGACAAGTAGCGATAGTTTGAAGAATTTCAGCTTCCAAAGCTGCTTTTTCTTTTAAATACTTTAGCCTTTATTTTACAATTAGGTAAATTTTCAGTGAATAATTTGGAGTTACATTTCACTTTACTGAATCCTGAACTCAATGTTTTTACCCTGATAAATTGTGTGGAATTCCAGGAGAGTAATAATGGAGAGTAGTGGCCCTAATGTTGAGTCATTTTACAAGAACAAGAACAAGATCCACACCGAAGAGTGTTTTGTGTGGTGGGAGCAGGAAAATCTTAGGAATATTATACTTGGAGTATAATATCCTTCCTATATAGGATATTATACTCCAGGTATAATATCCTATATAGGAAGGATATATAGCATCCTTTCTTGAAGTTTCGAAGGTGAGGGATCAGCTGATCCCTCATTTAATCTTTAAACAGCAGAGACATTGGCTTGAAAGGGGTAGAAAAATAAAAAATACCACATTATTTTTCTGGACTGTGCTTTTAACCCGCCTGAAAATATAGGGAAGTGTCATTGTAGATCTAACAAGTTGTATTACATGACATAAGAAACCTGCTTTATTATAACAATGGTAGACAAACAAATCATACTCATATGTGCTTTGCTGAGCTGATATTCTCACATTACTCTCCACTCCTGGAAGCAGCTGCAGGCCTCCGCTTGCACAGAGCATTAAGCTAAGTGCCTCCAGCAGTTAAGGCCTGCTTCATTTCACAGAATCAATAAGCTTAGATGTGAGATAGTGTTAGTTGTCCTTCAGAAACCAAACATGCTCATTTAACCGAGCGCATTATGGCAGGACTCAGTGAAGGGGATGCAGGAATTATTCATGGGAAGAACACATAAAGAGCTCTGGGGGAGAAGCTTTCTGTGCATCCCTGAACTCCTCATGCAACGCTTTGGTTAACAAGTGCTTGACAAACCTCTGCGGTGGTGAGCTGACTTCATTTAGATTCCTGAGCAGAAGCTGCTCAGTGCTGGAGCATGTTCTCTGAAAGCCTGGTCCCACTGGAAAGCCCACTTGGTTTGAATGCCAGGAACAGGGCAGGAGTTCTGTAGGGATACACGCGTGTTCTGGTTCTGGTTCCACCGGGGAGAAAACATTCACAAAATTCAGATTCAACTAAGAAAGAATAACTTTAAAGAATATTGTGCATTAATTGAACATGTTAGTTCCAGAGTGTTTCAGCTGCTGCATCAGCCTGAATAACTCCATCAGTTTAGTCCTCAGCTTGAGTTTGGAATGAAGCAAACATGTTTAGAGAATTTTAACCCTTTTAATCCATTCATTCACCTGCTACTAATGGTGAACAAGCTCTGCCCTGGTGGCAGCTAAGACTGTCACAAAAAGCAATGAATTAGTTGCATAATAAGTTAAAATGATCTAGATAATTTCCATTCTGATAATTCAGATTTTTGAAAGACAATTTAGTTTACAAAGATATCATTGTTGCTAGTTTATAAGTCACTGAACGGTTTAGCGCCACAATACAAGGATCTGCTGGTGTTGTATCAACCTTCCAGACCTCTCAGGTCTTCTGGTTCTGGTTCTGCTCTGCATCCAAAACCAGAACCAAACATGGAGAAGCAGCATTCAGCTTCTATGCACCACAAATCTGGAGCAATCTTGCAGAAAACTGCAAAACAGCTGAAAACAGAGTGCCTTCAAATCTAGACTAAAACCTCCCTGTTTAGAGTTGCTTTTGAAACATAATCAATGAAACATTAATCAACATTGTGATGTGTAATAACGGCTCTTGAAAATTGTTGACTGTGTTCTAAAAACCTGAAATTTGTTGTGTGTTTTATTATGTAAATCCCTTTGAACTACCTTATAGCTGAAATGTGCTGAACAAATAAACTTGACTGATTGATCACAATCCATTTTATTTCAGTTGCTGTGTTTTATTTCGGAAATATAACATATCTTTGACTTCCAGTATTAAGTGTTCTTTACAAAATGAGTTTCTCGGTCTTTGAGATGTTGCTCTTGCATTATTATGCCATTATCAATATGTTACCTGGAAATGATCTTCAAAAACCAATATTATTATTTATGGCAATAATTTCTTGGACAATCTTGTCCAGTAAGTTGTTTTTTGTGGCCGTCCCGGTGGTAGCAGCAGTCTGTACCTCACTGCTCAGCAGACTTTCTTTAAGCATCTTCAGTGCAGATCAACGTTTGACTGGTAAACTGTCAATGACCCAGAAAACGATTCTTTCTGTTAATAATTACACTGACCAGGAGATTTCTGTTCAGCAGCTTCACCTGAGTTCACAAAACAGCAGATTATATCCAGCCAAAACAAAAACAAAGAGAGAAAACGCTTAGTACAGATAAATATATTTAAATATGCTCATCTTAGAGCTGAATGTGGACATGGAGAATACTGTACTTACTTTCATATTAAGCAATCTGATTCTATTAATTTAGTAATTTCAATGAATCATTTAGATCTGATCTATCTGTTGCTATAGACCTTAAAGTGAAGCAGAGAGTCGACATAAACTATTAAGATGAAGATCTGGGATCATTTAGAGAAGAAGAGCCTTCAGAAATAAATGTTGATTAAATATCCAATCAAAATCAATCACATCTTCTTCTCTGCATCGCTGCCCTGCTTATTATAGCAAGAGGGAAGTCAATAACAAATCACAGGGAAAACATTGTGAACATCATCTGTGATAATGGAACATTGAGAAACATCAGCGCTGTTGTCACAGACAGCATCTGTTTTCACATATCTATCCAGAAATCTGATGGACCTTTACAGTTCCACTCAGCAGCTCTCCTCTCCTCCTCCACTGCCTGCATGAAGCAGATCTCTCTATCATTTCTGACTTCCAGTTGATCCACTTGTGCATAAATAATTAATCTGCTTAATCAGTCAAAATCGATTCATGGTTTACCAGAGGAGGCACACACGTGTCTGTTGTGAAAGAAAACATTTTAGGAGAAAGTCTGTGCTTTAAGTAAAAAGGATAATTCTTGACAGATTTGTTATTGAATTTCATCCAGTGAGTTTTTTTCAACACTTTTCTTGATGATAGACACTGATTTCAATCATTTTGTTCATGTTGAGGAATGTGTTCCTATTGGATCACAAACATGAAGACCTACTTTGTCATGAGTAAGTAAATGTTTGAAGAAAAAAATAGTCATTTTTCTGTCTTTTCAACTCCTGAAAAGCCTGGGTTTGACTAATGTGCTCCAGTGTAAGGAGGTAAAAATTGCGACATCTTTTTATTGTTCTTTTTGGGAGGTTTCATGATGAAAAAGCTCTGCAGCTTTGGGCAGATACCGGTGAAGTATTCGTAGCAAAAGGAAGCCAATACTCCAAATGGATGCCACGTTTCTGCGGTGCAACTCAAAGGCTGAATCATTGTGGTGGAAATACACCAATAAGTTATTTGCTGATCCTTCAGAAACAAAGACCCCAAAAAATCTGAAGAAGGGAGAAGTTAGACGTCAGAGCTCAGTTCAGAGCTCAGGTTGCGCTGAACTTTTTTATTGTTCATCATTTAAAATAACAGCGTCAAAAAAGTCCTGTCCTAATTACCCATCAGTTTTTAAGGTGATGATTATGACATTTAAATGCATTTAATTTTCATTCTGTTTAATATTCAACAAGCCTGTAAACACACAGCGACTATACAGGTTAGGGCTTTGTGTGTGTGTAGGGGTGTGTGTGTTTAGGCGTGTGTGTGCGGGTGTGGATGGTAAGTACATGTTTGAATTTCTAGTGTAACATGTTTCTTTACAGTCGACTTTGTCAACTGTGATAAAATGCTATACCAAGCTCTGCATTTCTTCTCACTGAGTAAATCCCTACATTGAGAACTCAGAATCAGGCTGTGTGTGTGTGTGTGCATGTGTGTGTGTGTGCATGTGTGTGGGGGGGTTGTGTGCGTGTCTGAGAGTGTATGATCAGCCTAACAAGCTCCAAGGAATTTTTGCACTGTGTGAATGTGTAAGATGCATCAAACACACTTTTCTGTGTTGATTTTCTATTATTTAAAGATGAATTTGAATGAGGATTCACAGCTGCAGTCTCACTGTCAGCTTTTCACCTGAAGCACAGAATTGAAGAGAACTCAGGAGTTTTACTATGTTACTTATTTGTGTTCTATGTTTAAAGAGTTCATGTTTGTAATAAATGCTATGTTCTGTTGCAGTAGATCTATATTATTTTGTCTCTTTTCACAGTGATCTTATTGTTTGTAACCCAGTCAGGTGTGATGGGCTAGAACTGGTGACTTGTCTCTCTGTCGGGCCTCATCTTTCCTTTTGGTCCATTTGAAGTCATATCTGACAGGCTGTCTGATGAGTTATTATATATTTCAGTCAACAAGAATTTGTTTGCCTCCCAAATGTACATTTAAGAGAGAAGTTTATGACAGTTGTGACGGCCCCGCTTGCTGCAAACACGTCGAGTCGCATTTTTATGCAAAATCTCCTGTTTTAAATTCTGGACTAAAAATAAATAAAGTTCCAAGCAATTTACTTCTCGCATTACTCTAAGATGAAATGAAGCAACAATTTCACCCATGGTTACCTTCTGTAATCAGTGTAAGGAAAACAGTTTTTTCTTCACCTGAACTCATCCTCACTTTACCCAGAGAAGCACGGACATTGTTTTCATGGCAACAGTAGAAGTTATGCAGCAGAAAACAACCTTGAGCTCAGATCACTTTCTACTGGCCTGTTGTTTTTTTCTGGCCTTCTCTTCTGTATTACAGTGAAACTCAACAACTCTTGTCATTTGATATAGAGGGGACAAACATGTTCTTTGCTCCCCACCTGTCAATACTTAACATACTTCAAATGAATATATATAATGACTATATCTGTGCACAACTACATATACAAATGAGATTTAAATTCTGTTTTATTTTATTGCTTTCTAATGTGTATATTCAAAGTTCTTCCTATCAATTATATCTTTATTTACTTATTTATTTCAAAGAGACAATACAATGTAAAAACAGAAAAACAATACAAATAATCAGCCCTTGGGATTCAAGTTTACATGATTTGTTTTGAAAAAGGAGCAGGTGAGAGTTTATGATTTTCTGCTCCTCTCATATTCATCAACATACAAACATTTAAATCTGCAAAACACCAGATAAACTCTTCACTTATCTTCCTTAAATGTACAATTATTTATACATTTTTAATATCAACAATAGCATTTTTGGTCTTTGAGACAAGGATCCTATAAAGCATATTTCCCAATAAGCTTGGTTTTGAATTTTTTAAAGTTGGTTTATATAATTTGTTTGAGCTCATCAGTTAGTCCATTCCATAAACCCACCTAACAAAAACTCTGTTTGGTTGTGGTAATACATAGTTGTTTTTGTTTTGGAGCTTTTATTCACTTCTGAAATTATTGTCCCCTTCTCCCCCATTCCTCATGTCACATTTTTGTTAATATTGTGTGAAAATTTTTGGTTTCTTAACATCAGTTTTACAGTTTTGAATTGTACCAGGGCCCAGAAATTTAGTATATTTGATTTGAAAAATAATGGATTTGTCTGTTCTCAATGTACAGTGTTCTCAATTATATAAACTAAACAGAGATTTGTGGTCCAGAACATTTTATTAACAGCAACACCTTTGGCTAATTTTGATTTTACTTTGCAGATCTATGATTTCCAGCTAAATTTATCATCTAATATGACACTCAGAAATTTGATTGTTTTAAATCAACACTGTCAATAGTTATTTTGATTTTATTGTTTATTGCGGTTTCCTAATATCGTGCTTTTAGTTTTATCTAAATTTAATGATAATTTAATGTTTTTGAACAATAAATTGTAAATTTGCATTTTCACCAGCGGTAACATCCGGCAGCTGATCACATGACTTGTGTGATGTGAAAAAAGTGTTCCGATCTGGCTGAAAAACCACATCATCAAAAATATCTGAAAAATCTAATCACGTCCTCATGATGCAACTTGACCACATGCAAGTTATTTTCTGTTTAAGAGACTTTTAACAATATTTGAAGTTTTATTTCTTGTTTCTGACATTGTGAACAAAAGACCCACAATAAATTCAAACGTCTAGTGCCGAGTTCTTATGTTTTATGTTCGTCATTCATCCCACACTGCAAATAGTACAATTCAAACCAAAGCCTAGACTTAAATTACATTCATAAGGTCAATCCATATTGTGACCAGAACTTGATGCAGTTTAGAATAGCACACAGTAAAACAATAACTGCCTGTTGGGTAATTGCAAAGTAATATTTAATTGGTTTCAATTATAGAAGGCTGACCTTTTAAAATAGCATCTAGCTCAGTGTATCCACCTCATTACATGGGAGATGAGACTCACTTCATTATGTGCATCTGAAAATAATTATTTTTTTCCCTCACAAAAAATGATAAAATTGATTCCTCTCAGTACAGTTGACAGATGGACAGAGTGATGTTAGAGTCATTACCTGTTATTTGCTCCAACAGTGCAAGTTTTGTGGGATAGACCAAAACCTGGAGGCACAGTTTTTTTTTTTTTTTTACATGGGGTTCTTAGAGTAGTTGTGTGCAATTACTGTTTTACTGGCAATGCAGAATTCCATCAATGTCTTTGTTCTGATTGGACAGAGGCAGGTTCTCCTGAGGGAATTAAGACAACAGCTAATGCAAGGTGGACCAAGACCAAAGTGGATGTTTGCCATCTTAAAACACTTGTCTATTAACCTTTCCAGTTCTGTCACTGTATATTATTTACACCAGCCTATAAGGTTCCTTCATGTTTTAACATGTGAAGCAGATTGATGAGGCTGCAGGAGATATTTGCTCTTTAACAGATTTCCTCCTTTTTTTTTGCCTTTTTTCCCCCTTACCCTTAAATGTTTCCAATCATTAAAGAAATCATGCAATAACTGTTTAATCATCTGCTCATTTTCACAATTATCTAAAGTAAATAAAAAGAAGTGAATGACATCTATCTGGAATGGTTACAAATTTATTTCTAAGACTTTGGTACTCCAGTGAGAAAGAGAACCTTCGACCAGTCAAAATTAGTCCAAGAGCTCATAAGTGATCAACGACACATCCAGGAGGTCAAATAACAACCAGGAGCATCTAGAGCTCTGCATAGCTCACTTGGCCCAGTTAAGGACAGAGTTCAAGTCTCTACTAAAAGAAAGATTTGGTAAAATGACTTCCAAGGGAATGTTCACAGGCCAAAGTTACTGCTGACGAAAAAGAAAACAAAGGTCAGGAAACGTCTTAGTGATCTGCAACACTGTTGGCTTTCAAGTGGAGCATCTCATATTACACGGAGAACAGCACAATCTCCTGCACACTGCTGTCTGAATGGAGCTCAGCCCAATATTCTTACTTTGTTCCTCCTTCTGTCCCTCAAACATGTGTTCATGCTGAGGGTTTGAGTGTGTAGTGCAGGGGTGGGCAACCCTGGTCGTCGAGGGCCGGTGTCCTGCAACTCTTAGATGTCTTCCTTGTCCAACACACTTGAATCCAACACCTGAATCACCTCCTAAGTGCAGTCAGGTTCTCCAGAGTTTGGCTAATGACCTCATTATTTGACTCAGGTGTGTTGAAGTAGAGAGGCATCTAAAAGTTGCAGGAGACCAGCCCTCGAGGCCTAGAATTGCCCACCCCTGGTGTAGTGTGTCCTAATTCTCTGCTTTTATCTTTAGACCCCGCCCCTTTTATGCCCTAAAAGGGGCGAGGCTACAGTTGCCACATAACTGTATGGAGAGGAATGGTAAGGCCTTCATATGGTCTTATCACTTATGATAAGACTGTATGTAGGCAGACTTCAGCGAAGTGTATTACCCATAATTCATTGCTGCATGTGATGTTTTGAATTAAAAGTAAATATGAAAAGTAAATTAAAACATGGCAATGTGTTTTTTTTTGTCACTGCTGAATATTTAAAGAAAATAACATGGTAAGGCACAAGTTAGTAACAAAAAGTTTCATATGATAAACTGAAGAGAAAAAAGAATAAATTAAAAAAGAATAGAGTCAAACTAACCGTGAGGAAAGTGAAACAAAATGTTAGAAATGCAAGAGGAATTTCAAATCTTAAATGAAACTAACATGTCAGCATAAAGATCAAGCTTTTATGTTGCAACATTAAAGCGCTTCCTTAAAAAAAATTATTTCATTTATTTGTGTATTTAGGTTTCACTTCAGTGGTTCAGACATGAGATTAACTTTAAAAATGTTTAGAACTTTTTTTTATTTTAAACTGAATAACAATCTGCAAATACACCTCAGACATCCTGACCATGTCTGTGGGATTTTCATTAGTCTGCATGACAGTTCAGTACAGGAAACCTATGAAAAGCTGCTTCTAAAATCACAAATCTTCCTGTTTTAACGCCCATTTTGAAATGAGTCCTTTTGTCTGCTTTTAGATGTGTTTTATGTAGATTACATAAAAAAGTAAATATGACAACAGAATAAAAGAGCTTTGCTGTTTGGAAAGTTTTACTGCTGAGGGTAGCTTTCACAGGAGAAAAATAGGGAACTGTGTTGCAGAGCTTGCTTTGGAAAGGGAAAAGTCGAAATGCATCTTTCGTTCCAATCATGTTTGTCTGAAATTGTTCCAAAAAATGTCTGTAATATGCATCTAAATTGTGTAAATTGGTGTTTCCTAATTTCACATTCAGACTCGGTTTTCAGACTGGTCATGTTTTATCTTGACTATTTATTCTTTACATAACAGAGCCCTTGGATACATTCTGCCAGTCTTAAATAAAACATCATTTTTCATATGCATGTTGTTCTGGTTTATTGATGGTCTGTTCAAACAGCTGGATGTAATCAGGCTTTTGTTTTACTCCACTAATTCTCTCCTCTCTGTGGATTTCAGAAATAAAGACATCCTTCACAATATTTTGCTGGGAATAATTTCCAGGTCACTGGCAGCAGGACTGTGGAAAAAGGGGAAGAGGAGGCATAAATTAGACTAATGACATGAGCCTGATGATAATTTACACAAAATACCCCTATTTATGCAGCCAGTAATGACAATTTAACGTCAGCCAAAACACAGTTCTAAAAATGTTCAATCCTCCATTAACTCTGTCAGACAGCCCAGAAATGTGTGTTTGTGTCGGCACATCTGCCTAAATCGTCTTTCATCTGTGTTCTCTTTGTTCAGACTCATCCTTGTTGAAGACGAGGCCCTGCTCTGAGGCAGGGAAACCCTGTAACCCCTGTGTGGATGCAGCTAAAGCCTGTTACCTGAACGAAACCTGCAGACGCTTGAGATCAGCCTACAACATTATCTGCAGCAAGGTCACGCCCCCACAGGCCCCTGCAGCCAACCAGGAGCCGTGCAGCAGGAAGAGGTGTCAGAAGGTAGGCACAGACATGTTTAATGCTGGCTTCTGAAGTTGGTGCACAATGCAGTTTGAGTTAGCCACCACTACTCTGGTGTCTGGTGCTGAAGTTCCAGTACTGGCCTGGAGAAGAACTAGAACTTCAGATCCAGGCTGCGTTGCTCTCAACGTAGCCTGGTAAAAACCACACTTTGCTTCATCCAGAGGGTCTGGGCACCCGACTGCTGGAAAACGATTGCTGCCTGGAGGCCTGGACTCTGAGATGTAAAATTTTAAAATTTAAAATTGCGTCAAACTGGCACATGTGCCAGTTTGCCAGTTTGATGCTGTTGGGGCCGTTGATGTTAATTCATTATTTGGAAGCGTGGCCATCACAGACTGAATGCCTTCGTTCACTTCCTCAGGTGCCATTGCTAAAACTATAATTCTAAATACATGTTTTAAATACTTTGTATCTCAAATTGTATCTTTGTTTAATTATATGAAGTTATTCAGTTCCCCATCACTCTCCTGCCTTCTTTTTCCTTGGATTTATATTTTTAGTTCTACTTTGGCTCCCTGTGTTATGTGTGTTTTTGTAAATTTATGTTTTTCTTTGTTTTTTTTCTCATTTTTTAAATTAAACTAATGAGGACCACTTGCCACCTCTGCCTCCCTGCATTTGGGTCAGTCAGCAGGTGAATGGGCTTTTTGACACTCAGTGCAGCTTGCATTCAGTACAAGGTTGTTTGTCTGATGCCACTGGGGAGAAGTGTAAACAACCCACACTCTTTCTTTATACACATAAGGAACACTTCTCTTGGGGCTTTTCTCAGAAAAGTGGCCGAGTCATTTTATGTGATAATAAAAGTGGGTAACTCTCCAATGGGAGTAGAGCAAGAGGTTACCTCAACATGTCTTCCCACCAATCACTGTGATTGTGTTTTCATGTCGCTGTTTTATATAAAACATGTTTTTATTGTGTGAACGCAGCTCTGTCTTCCATTGGGAAGCTGTGTGTTGGAGCAAATAGAGACCGACCTTGTTTAGACAAAAAAACAAACCTTAAAAATATTGGCAACGTAGGGAAATAATTTTGTCTTCTTTACATTAAATAAATGCTCAACGTTTTATTCAAACCTAAAATGTGCTTTTCTATTCAGCCCCCTGAGATTACCTTGCAGAACCATATTGGTTCTAATATCTTGGAATATGTCTGTACCCAAGTCTTTGTAAAACATCACCAGCTGAATAAGAGTCTCTTGGTGTCTGTCTGTCAGGTTGGACAGGTCACCATTCCATCACAGCCACACAGCACAAACAACCGTGTACACACTCACACCTGAGGAGAATTTAGAGATTAATTAACTTACAGTCATGTTCTTGGACTGTGGGAGGAAGCCGGAGTACCCAGAGAGAACACACACATGCACGGGAAAAATCTTAAAACTCCATGCAGAAAAACCCCAGGCTGGGACTTGAACCCAGGACCTTCCGGTGCTACCAACTACAGTGTTAGTGACTGGAGCTTTAAATCCCAGCGGAAAATTCACTTTTATAGGTTGGTGTTTTATTTCAATTCAGTCTCTTCAGATCTTTTAGCTTCTACTTGCTTTAATTGCTTATCTTTGAAAGCACTTTGGCTGTCTTTGTTATTTTTAAATGCATTATAGTAATAAAATTTATTTTGACATCAGTTGTGCAATGTTTCATTTTCCTGCTGACAGCCTCCATACCTTTTAGTGCTGCCACTGTCATGTCTGAAGTGGGTTAGTTTTTCATTTTGCAAGTGGGCTAAAGGGTCTAGGGCCATGAGTGTTTTACAGGGCCATGTTGTGTGTGTGTGTGTGTTGTAATAAGCATCAGTTGTGTTTCCCTCCCCTGTCAGGTTGTTATTGTAAATAAGAACCCTCTGGTTAATTGAAGGTTGAATGAATTTCCTCCTGATCTCAGGCCCTGCGGCAGTTCTTTGAGCGGGTCTCATGGGAGCTGAGCTACCCTCTGCTGTTCTGCTCCTGCCTGGACCAGGCGTGTGCTGAGCGCCGCCGCCGCACCATCATCCCCTCCTGCTCCCACCAAGAGAGGCATAAACCCACCTGCCTGGAACTCCGACGCACCTGCCGCTCCGACGCCCTGTGCAGGTGAGCCACTCTCAGCATCCAATCAGGCATCATCACACCGGCACTCATTTCCTTAACCCTGGCTGAGTCTTTCCCACTGATTTTAAAAATGTCTTGGGAGGAACTAATCAGCGGAATCAAAAGTCGAAGAGCTTAATTACAGCAAAATGTCCCAGCCTCTCAGGTCAAATTTGCACATTTGATTTATGACTCTTCAGAGGTTGGAAGAGGCACAAGAAGGAGCAGTTAAAGGAGCACAACACCTCTCAGTGATGGCAGCCAAGGTGCCCTTCAACTGAGAACACTGTTGGTTGTTTTTCTTTGTGTGAATAGGCTGAATGAGATTAGGGTAGAAAGGGAGAGCAACTGGAAGCCTCAAAGCTTTTTAAAAAGAAGAGCTTATTTCTGTTCAGTTGCACAGATTTTTTTATTTTCAATGCAGTATTTAGTTTTTGCAGACAACAAAAACTGACAGAGGAGAAACAGTTACAGTGAGGAACCAGTACTTCCAAATTCAGTGGGAAGGGTTTAAAAAGAGGACCAGGTTTTCAATCAATCAAAAAATAAACAAAATGAAATAAAAAATACCATCATAGTATCATAGTAACTCAGTGCGTGTTGCTGTCTGGCTGCTGAAAACATGTTCAAGAGTTATGGACAGAAGACTTTGGTTCCAGATCAGTGCATCTGGTGCAGAAGGAAACTCCTCATTCAGGGAGTCTTTCCGACTTTTGATCACTTCACTCGGAGAAATGTTCCCTGATTTCCAAACTTTGGTTCATTTGTAGCTTGTAATTCCAGTCTTCAGTATGGCTACAGAGTGTGGATTCAGCCTCCAGATCAACATCCAATCCTCTATGAAAGTCGTCTCTCTGAAGCAGAGAGTCGACATGGCAAACCTCATGGCAGAAGCCTATGCAGTAATCCCTTTGAGCCGTCTGACTAGTGGCGCACAGTTCAGGTCCCTGCAGACCAGGAGGAAGATGAGAGGCTGTGTGTTCAGACCACTGCAGGTCAATCATTCAGAATTTAAGGGCACATTTCATTGTTTAACTGCAGCTACTGGGACACCAGTCAGCGGTTTTTGTCATTGTGCAGAACAAAGTTGCATGGTGATGTGAGGTTGTGGAATCTCTGTTCAGCTTGTTCAGACTCAACATTAATTAAACCAAATGAAAATTAAATGCATTTGAATATGTCATAGAAATTTCAAAAATGTTATTGAAGAAAGTTAAAACTGGATAAAACTAGATTTCCATAATTTCAGTCAGAATGACTAAATAGTCTGGAGCAGCCTGTGTTCATTCTGCCTGCAGGTCTGATGGTTTACCTCTGTCTGTCTGTCTGGAATCATTCCCTTTAAGCTCTCTTTTCCTTTGCAGATTTCCAGGATTTTGCTCTCTGGTGTTTAGATTTCAAGCCAGTAATTAGAAATGCGAAATGCTTGTAAAGATGTGTTTTCCGTCTGCACTTAGTTGCTCCAGATCAATCTCTGTTCATGGCTCTAATAACTCAGGACAGGCTTTAAAAGCTGTGGGATCTTCATCAGCATGTGAAAGCAGCATGTGTGGGAGTCAGAGTCAAACTCTGTGATCTTCTAATGTCTTCTGAATAAATATGTATCACCTCCCCTGCAGCAAAGGGCTTGATCTCACAGAGAAGGTTAAGCACTTAATACATTCGCTTTCTGAGTACACTTATGCTGGGTACATTTTTAACAGTTTTGCACATCACATTGTAAACACATGGTAATAAATTAAAAGCATAATTGAATCTTGAAACACAGGAAATAGCTTGATCAAAAAGTAATATTTAGTCATTTTGGCCTTTGTGGGGAATTGAGACGAATTTTAAATATTGACAATAATCGATTCATAATGATTAGTTTGATCAATTGTTTCATCTCTAGTTATGATAGTCAATACATCTGAATTTGTGTTTTTAGCATAAGATGTTTTTTCTAGTCCTGACTCAAGTAAAGTAGACAGAATGATGAAAACACAACTGAAGGAGTTAGCTTACATTGCCAGCTTTGCTGCTGTTTAAGTGAATGTGTGTGTTGCGTGGAGCATTTAATATCGCTTTGTGTATTTTTTGCTCAGTGTGGATATTTTTAATGGAAACACATGAGTGATAGGCAGAAGAAGAAGATAAAAACAGATGTTCATTTGTTCCCAAACCAGCAGGAGTGGCTCCCTTCAGGTAGACAACAAATCCCTGTGCGACAGATAGCAGCTTCGCCCTCTGTGTGGAGCATGACTCATGTTTTATTGTCTGGAAAAGGAAGCTCAAAGTAAACTCCTTCAACTTTTAGCCCCCATTAACCTCAAATGGGTTTTGAAGAGCTGCATAAATCCTACAGGTCTGTGGGGATTTTCCGGTGCAGGAGGCTGTCCGGCTCCTGCTGAGGCTGAGAGCAGGCAGGACGACGCAGCTGTGAGGAATCACTCTGACTGACACACACAGTAATTAAATACAATCACTGTCAGACGTAATGCAAAAGGAAACTATGAACAGCAAAAGTATGTCTTTTTCTTTTTTTTTTTTTTTTTTACAAAGAAGTCAATTAGCATATAAAATAGACCCTACATCACACCTGTTGCTAATCTTTAATAAAAGCAGAATGAAATAGCAGTACTGTCGATGTTCCACATGAGAAGGTTCAATTAGGGTGTGAACAGTTTTATCATCCTTAACTTCCTTGTTTGACAACCAATTTTCAGTTCTCCAACCAGCTTCCTGTGGTTTTCACACATTCTGGCTGCTTGCTGCTGTCCATTCAACCCAAACCATTCAAACCTTCTCAGTCAAGCTTCTCACATCCCTGATCTTACTTTAACTTTGACAAACCTCAACACACACCATGATGAAGCAAAGTGTAGGTTTTACCAGGTTCACACATCGACTCAAAACCTTCCTCAGATCGGCATATTTAGATTATCATCTGCTGCAGTGTTGTGTTTCACTTCATTTTGAATGTGTAGAACTCCTATAGAACTATGGAAGACTTTCTTCCATATTCTTAACCACACTATTCTGTGTTTGTTGGACGGTTGAGGTTGTTTCTCTGTGTTCTTTCAGCCCCAAGCCCTCTGCATTCATGTCAGACTTGATAGCAGATATCTTATTCTCCAACATGGCCAGACGGTCAACAAGCTCTCGTGCAGGGAGGTGAATAGCTCACTCTGAAGAGACCCTGCGTCTCTCAGAAAGCCCGCCGCCTTTGGGTCTCCATTCCCCCTACCGCGACCCTTCACTCGAGACCGAGGCTGGAGTTGGAGTTGAAGGTCAGGTGGTTAAAATGTCGTTTGCAATCTGCAATAATGTGGCGGTTTATGAAACGTAAAATTTCCAAGTTTTTAGACTATCTCAGAAAAAAAAACACTTTTTACATAGTTTCTCTGCAGTGCTCCAAACACATCTAGTCCTGATAATCACTCAACAGTTCCCTATAAAAGTTTTATGATAGTTCATTAAAATTGATTTAATGTACAAATTCTCAAGATAGACTTTCTCTGCTAATGAAAGCAGCTAACTCTTTCTTCTCCAAGAAGCAACATCTACTACTAATTAATGGCTCTGACAAACACACAGCCAAATGTAATATCTGAAAGTGATATGAAAATGGTTTTAGATGACAAGAATAAATAATTTTAGCGCATCAATTATTTTTTATTTTTGAGGAGTAGTATGACCTTCACCTTGTCCGTGGACCATCGTTACCCTTACAGACTCACTGTCATGGGGATTTGAATTCTGTCCTTGCGTGCTGACAAGGCCCAATACTTGTCCTTGCCATATTATCTTATAATAATTGTTATGGTATTATAGAGATGCAACATGTTGTTGGCTCTAATAAGGCTGAGGCTGTGGTCCTAAAGTGGGAAAAGCAGCAGTACTCCCTCTGGGCCAGGGATGAATCTGTGCCTCTAAAGAAATCCACTCAACTTTCTTGACATCTTGGTTGAAAGTGACAGCAGAAAGGAGATAGTTCAATGGATCAGGGCTTTTTGAGCGATACTGAGGGTTTTGTTTCAGTTTGTGGTAATTTACTCATCTGTCTGTTTTCAAACATCCCGTAATAATAATAGTAGCATATTGACCCTGACAGTTGATCAAGACTGTAGACTTGTCTATCCTAAAGGTTCACTGTTTTCCATCTACCACTTTCACTACATTTTTATTTTTTTTATTTTGAGAATTTCCTAATGTAAGGTGACCTCGACAGTCTTTAAAGATATCAATATAAAAATATATATTATAACTGTGTTTATAACATATATAGGCTTGGGGATCTGTTCAGATTGTCCCCTGGTGGTCAGCGTTTGGACTGCTCACTGCCCGTCCCTCTGCAGACGGATAACCTGCTTCCTGCTCAGGTCCCTAATGAGGAGTTGAAGGACGTCACGGCGGCTAGAATGCTGTCCTCAACCTGTTAACCCAGCGACACAATTATGAACAAGCAGACACTGAAGGTATTGTAGAACAGCCTGTCTGTGGATACTAATCCAGCTGGAGCTTTGCTCTAGCTCTGTATTGTACAAGTTGGATGGAAAGTTGAGGAGATGACTGTGATCTGGTTATGATGATACAATACACGGTTCAAAGGTGTGCTAAAATATACCATTGATGATAATGATGTTGGATTTACCAAAAGTGTCCCCATGTTAAACTGATAAAGTATATTGTCTCTATGCTTCTCCCATAATAAATATTGTGGTTTGGTGGAGGTCTAGCTTTTATCTGGACCTGCAAAGGGCAAAAATTCTCTTCTTGCAGAAATTGGAAACATTGGAATTTGTAATCAAGTTGTGACAGTTTAATTTATGGTAGATTTTCTTACTGTGAAGTAACAGAGATTTACAGACATAATTCACCCAAAACTCATCTGTAAATGAAAGTTTCGAACCTGATGAAACAGATCTGAGAATCCATGCAGGGAATGCAGGTCAGACTTTGAGACGTCCTCACTCAGTGAACAGAGGAAGCCCTTTTCAAGATGACATTAAACTTTTCATAGTTGATTTAATAGATTTTTTTGACTTTGTCTGTCCACACAACTAAAGGACGGCGATCTGCCAGAAGTGCCTGCTGATTACCTCGAGGGGAAGTCTGCAGCACTCCCACACAATTATCGGAGGACTGAGGAGCAGTCGCTGCCTCTTGTGAGCAGAGAAAAAAGTCTTCAGTCATTACTGAATGACACGAGTTCAGAAAAGGACAATGAGAGAGAATCTGGTTCTGCCTCTGACCTGGAGTTATCACAGTCATGGCGCCTGCTAAAACTGAGCCACATTTTCAAAGGGATCAGAACAGTGATACTTGAGAAGTGGGACAAAATGGGTTTAAATCCCCCCCCCCCCCCCCCCAAAAAAAAAAAGTATTATTCCTCAAGCTTATGTTTTCAGATATGACAAATAATGTTTTAGAAATGTAAAGATGCTAAGGTGCAGGCTCCCAGTTGCAACATTTTTTTTGAAAATGGACCTGACCCAGAACTTTGTCGTCACCATCTGACAAAAATAAATATTAAATTATTTTTTAATGACCCTATTAGTGATACTTTACTCAGTTTTACAGACAATGCTTTTCAAGAAACAAAAGAAATATTTAAAACAATAAACAACATAAAGTCACGATTAAAAGAAAGCAAGTGGCTGATTTAGCTCTACTCTGAACAGTTCAGATTGCTTTCCTAGCTGTAGTGGGTGGGATCTGTAAATATAGTCAGATAGTTGAGCGGTTCCAATGTCTGAAAAGTAGTTTGACCTGACTGAGACCAATGGAGGACATGGAAGCCATATTGCTCAGTCTGCCATTATTCTTCCTGTTGGGTTTGGAGTTCTGATGGAACCTGGATGCCATTCTGATCTGCAGGGATCTGTCTATTATCTGGACAGATATACCACAGGTATCTGAAGAGCACAAAATGGTTAATATCCATATCTAATTAGACTTTAAATCAGTTTCCTTCAAAACTTTTAAAATTTAAATTTGAAACATTTATACATTAAATCAATATTATTTCCTTTTAATAATAATTTTATTTACATTTAAAAAAGAAATTGCATATTGAAAAATATTCATACTATATTTGTAGTAGTATTTCTTTTAAAATGTTCAGATCTGCCTTCACTTATTTTCTATCAGATGTAAAATGCAACTAACCCCCATAGCTGCTGATAATCTCTCTAAATAGGTTATTTAGGATTCAAATATATATATTCCTGTGCAAATTTTGAAATTTTTGAGAAAATTTATTTAGTTCTGCAATATTTAGCCATGCTGGGCTCCTCAGGATGAACAGTAATTTTTCTAGTAGTTACAGTGGTGCAGCTTTCTACAACTTTGTCACAAAACCGTCTCAGTCTGACAGGCAGTCCTGCCTGAGTCAGAAGCTGGAACAGCGAGTGCTGCAAGATGCTGCTCTTTTCATGAAGGTCACCAGTCACTTCTACAGCAAAACATTTACACAGCATGATGCTGCCACTCCCTAACTTTACAGTTTGGAATGGTGTTAGTTTTGACAAACTTCCCCTTCTTTTTTTCCAATGTGAAAATGTTTTTTTATGACTAAGCTTAGTAATTTTAGTTTCATCAGACTGCTAGACATGTCTCCAGAAATGAGTCTTTTTTTGTGTGTGTGAATTTACAAATAGGATTCTGGCTTTTTATGCAGCCTTTGAAGTGATGACCTCATCCTCACTGACTGGCTTTTAGTCCATGTCAGTGCAGGACTTTATTTTCCTAGCAGCTTCAGTGGCATCATCTACACCAGGGATTTTTCTGTTGTTCAGGGGTTGAGTTGAGTGTATCCCACCAAACCACATTCATCTCTAGGAACCAGAACACATTTCCTTCCTGAACACTCTGAGGTCAGGACATTTTCATGGTATTTGTATAACTGCAAATACTATGGGATGAACAGATGAACACAGCACTATTACACATCTGGAAATGATACCCGAGGATAGTTTAGACAGGGGTGAAAAACATTCAACCTGTAGACATTGTGTCCAAGCCTGATTCGACCCGACTAATTAACTTTAACTAGGCCAGAGCCTGAAGGAAGGAAGATTTACGTTTTTAGACCATAATTTGAGTAAGCAGTGTAATGTCTCCCATTTTTAGCTTTTGTTGAACATCTTCCAGGTCTGCTGCAAGATGTCTGTCACTCTTTGTCGCTGGGGAGTGGAGTGCAGATCATCTGGGACGTGTGATTTACAGGAGCTGAGCAGGGCGGAGCGGTGCAGCTTGTTACAGTCTAATGAACATCTGTACCTGACTTTATTTCCTCAGCTGGATAAGCTGCCAACTCCTCTACTTAGACTAGAATAATTAGACTAACACAACCTTATATTGAGCATTCTTGTTGGGTTTCCTCTGTTCTGGATGTGTTAAACGTTCCACAGAAGCCAGAGCCCAACCCGAACAACAAGCAAATCATTTTTACCCAGATGGGGATCTGGGTACTGACCTAAACTCTAGCCAACAATGAACCCGACTTGTTGGGGTCCCTGAATCTCTTCTGCAGGGAATCAGTGGGATTTTAAAAAGGATTAAGGTGTGACAAATTAAAATTAAAATGATCAAATTTAGAGGCCATTAAATATGTCAAATTGTGCTATGATGGATGGATGGATGGATGGATGGATGGATGTTGCTCTTTAACTGATGATGTCATTGCAGTGATTGGATGACTCCTGCAGTGTGTTGACATGTTTGACCTTGTTTTCTCCTGAGCTGTGTGTGAAGCTCACATCAGTCTGTTTGGCGATCAGCTCCACCAGTTTGACTCCATGTTGTCTTTAACTAACAGGCCACGGTGCACCTGCTTATTTGCAAATTTACATATTTGCATAGCTTATGAGCTGCCGGTTGCTGCTCTTACTCAGCATCAGGGTATCTTGCCCTTGCTTGCCCCTTTTCTTCTTCTCCTGCTCCGGTCACATGAACACCTCGCCTTCATCCTCGTGTTAAAAATGTATCTGCTGCTCATCATCGCTCCTGTAAACCAACAGGACACTTTCAGATGAGCACAGAGGAAATGAGACAAATCAGAGGATGTCTTTGTGTAAACTCCCCCTCCCACACACACACGCTGAGAGAAAGTGAGCAGAGCTGCTGTGTTACCGCCGTCCTCTGTGACCTACAGAAAAGAGGCTGCTATTTCCATCACGCCACCACCTCACCTCACTGACCGTGTAATGGAGCGCTGCCGTCACTAGATTGGCTCCCTCGCCTTAAAACACACTCATCGCCCGCTCCCCGCGCCGCCGCCATCGGCTTTGGAAAAGCAGTTTAGCTCAGCATGCCTCAGCGCGCGGGGCAGAGTGTTTGCATGCACAGCGGCGTTGTTAGAGCGACGTGCGTCGTTTGATGGAGGTCATAAGGAAGCTGATACATATAAATCCTTGCATTTGCCAGATGCGTCCTGATGGAAACTTCCAACAAGTCTATTACATGTAAAGTTCTTCATCCGACCCTGCTGAAGGTCTCTGAGGGTCACCTCATACACATTACAAAAACATTGTTCCTGGAGTGTGTGTGATGGCACAGGCTGCACACACGCTGTGCACACTAACCCTTTACATCTGTTCAGAGCACCACACACACACACACACACACACACCCACACACACTGCAGGTTTTCACTGCCGCACTGAATGTGTGCACTTTTCTTTCAATTACACATTCTGGTGAATGTCAATGGATTAAAATGAACTACTGTCATTATTGGAGTTAAATATTTAAGTGGTTGAATAATGACTGGAATAAACAACTCAAAAGTAATAAGGATACAAATGCAGAGAATGGAAACACACTTTTCACTATCCAGGTTCTCTTATTTGCATCTCTCCCTCCAACACTGAAGAAGCACATAAGAATTGTTTAGATGTTTCACAGTCAGATCACACCAAACTGAACTTCACCTGGTGGAAAATACATTTTGATGCATTTTACAGTTTTTGCATAATTAACTTTAAGCCTTAAACAAAGGTTGTTCCAGTCAGGTATATTTTTTTCATCAATTTTTGGTGCAGTGAGTGTGAAATATTGAAAAACACATAAACACATTAAAAACAGATATTTTTGTCTTCATTCACCCAACTAGCCTGGGGGTGGAGCCGGTATGACTCCTTGGTCAGCAGTAATGTCTGTCCACTGATCCATGCTTGGTCTCTATGGTAACCAGATGTCATGCTGGCAGATGAGTGGCGGTTTGTGACTGCATCAGGTGTTAAATCAGACATTCAGCTCAGCTTCAGGGTATCTGACAGCAGATGGACAGCTTTGCATTCTGGGAGAAATGTGTTCGCTGACAGCTCTGCTGGTATCAGCTGAATTCACACACTCTGTCCTGGAAAAGGTAAACAATACCACTACAGCATTCTGGATTGTTTTCTGGTGTACATGCATTTATTTTGTATTTGTAAATATTCCACCATGTTATTGTCATTTTTACACTTTTCTAACAGTTTCACCGGCATGTTATTGAGCCCGATTTTCCCCAGTTTACTCAGTTTCCTCAGTCGTCCCAGTTGGGTTGATGGTGTTTTATCCTCTGCTGTTCAGCTGCCTGTGCTTTTGGATTTCCATTTTAATAACCATTTCTGTCATTTTATCCTGTGTGTATTAGTTCAACATTACTCTCCAGCTTCTTATTTTCCCCATATGTAAGTTTTACAGATGCTTTGCTTTTGTTGACCTGCATGATCCCGGTATCAGGATGTTTTAGACTACATGATCTCTTTTTAAACCTGGAAGAACCTGTTGGCCTTTCTAACACCACCAGCTCCTTGCAAATCAGATCATTCATATGCCCAATACTGACCTGCATGCATACTAAATTTTTCTAAATTGGAAAATTGCTTTTTGTCAAGGGTTGATAAAGTCCACTATCTCCTCACATTTGATTCTGACTGTACAAAAGTGAAGTTTCATTTTCACAGATTAAAAACCTCAAAGTTCTCCTTGGTTTGGTGTCACAGAAATATTTAAGGAGAGTTCTGCTTCAGTGTTCAGGGAGACTCAAATAAATATTTGAAGCAGTGTCACTGCATCTAAAATGTAAGTGCACTCAGAAAAAAGCAGCACATGCTGAGGCATTCAAGTGTTTAAATTAGAAGGGAAGGTGTCTCTGAGGTTGTATGTGGCACAACGTCAGCAGGATTTCAAACTCAGCCTGACTTCTGTTGTTCAGATCAGACAAGTGAATTTGACTTCTTCCTGCTCTGTGGCTTGCGTACTTTACATTTCCTCAGGAATGTGTGGAGTGTTCCTCTTTACTCTGGAGGTAACCGACATCCTTGAGTCACACAAACAAGAAGTTCTGATTTACCAGCAGTGTTGTTCAGGAGCAAATTTGTTCTTTAATCATAAATTTGTTCCAGTTTTGTGTTCATGAATATATTTCCAGAGGTAGTGAATGTTTTTAATCCTTATCTGTATGAATGACAGGACCCTCTGCTCTTCCTTTAGTGGGTCAAAAATTATCTGCGCTACAATCAATCCATTTTCATGCAATTTTAGTCACATTGGTAAAGGATGATCATTTGTACTTGTGCATCTCCAAACAATTTGACTACTGTGTAAAAGTGCAATATTTCTTGCACTTTTACACAAGAAAAGTGTAAAAATCCTTGAGAACACTTCAGGATGCTCACAAGGCTTCGACTTGGATTGTAAACAAAAGACTTTCACCACATATGGTAAGTTAATATCAGCAAAAACATACATATATATATATATATATATATATATATATATATATAGATAGATAGATAGATAGATAGATAGATAGATAGATAGATAGATATAGATAGATAGATAGATATAGATAGATAGATAGATAGATAGATAGATAGATAGATAGATAGATAGATATAGATAGATAGATAGATAGATAGATAGATAGATAGATAGATAGATATCCCAGCTGTAATAAACATTACACAGCTGCACTTCTGCAAATTAGGTAAGCAAAATGAGATAACTTTAAACATACTGTGATCATAATTACATCACTATTGTTGATGCCAAATGAATAATTGCAACATTTTAGCAGGTGTGTCATAAATGATAAATGGCGCTACACACTGTTATTGTGGCTGTGTGTGTTCTGTAGTTCACAGTGTGTGTGTGGAGGTGTGTGTGCGTGTGGGTGTGTGTGGGTGTGTGTGTGTGAGCATCTGCGTTGTTTATCTCTGTTGTTGCAGGTGTGGAAGTTAAATCAGAGATCTCCTGCTTCCCACTGGGACTTATGAGTTTGGGTCAAATAGAGAGAGGATGAGAGCATCACAACATTTACGCAAAAATAAACACAATTTAATTAATTTTATTTAAAACATGTTTATTCACGCTGCTGCTGGAATAATGTATTACCACCATATTGTGTATATAATTTATTTACATCCATTTTAACTTTGATATATTAAACTAAATGACCACAAAAGCACTTTTCTAGTGTTAGGCTTTTTTCCTTTTTCGTTTTTTATAGAATTCTACAGTGAGAAGAAGCTCTTATTATTAGATAAATTAGTCAGACTGTCTGTTTGGGGTGTTGGCAGGAAGAGAACATAACTATTCATCTGGATCTTAAAAACAGGTCAATATCAAAGATGGATTTTTTTTCCAGATTTGATATCTTCTTTTGTTTGTGGGACTGAAAAGTGTTTTCAGCCAGCTGAGCAGATGTGCCCAGCAGCAGGTAGAACAGAGCTGAGCCATTTCCTCTGGCACCACACTAGGAGCATTTTAAACACACCGAATCTCAGCAAATTTATGAGTGTGATTTTTCCACCACAGTTGTTGATGTGTGACAGACATGTGACTGAAGGGAGAATATTTTAACAAAGACACTCTTTGTGTTTGTGTCAGTGTGCTTTTGTCAAAGCCGGATACAAAGTGCATCAGAGTGCGGTTCGCATTTCCTTCTCCACATAAACTTCATCATTCTTCAGGGCTGGAGAAGCTTGGAAGCTGCAGCTCTGAGGAGGAGCTGCATCTCAAAGGTGACACAAGCTCCACTGGGAGTTCAGCACAGCTGACTGATTGCCATGGAGGGATTTCTCCAACATTTTATTTCAATGCATAAAAAATTTTCAGCAACACTCCAAATATGTTTTTCACCTGAAGGTCGTTCCAGTCTGGACTTGTCTGGTTTAAGCTTTAAGTTGGCAGAAGTGAAAAATTTTGGATCAGTGGAAATGTTGGTGACTTTGTGACTGGATCTGACTTAATCTGTCTAAATAAACCCTGGAACAACTCCAAGATGGGTGAACACTAGAAATACTGGGAAACCACAGTAACAACAGCTACTATCAATCAACATGAGTAGTATTGAAGAAAGCAATCAATGGAGCAACAATAATGATGTTTTTATTATTATTAGCATAATCCATCCCTTCATTTTTCACTTCTGGCTCAGTCAGCGTCACAACAGTCATTGGGTGGAGGCAGGGCAGACACACAAACACACACACTGCTCTAGTACAGCAGAGAGGGAACGGCAAAAGAGAACGGATAGTGTCAGCCTGATCTTATGAGATGGGAGTGGAGGTCTTGAATGATTGTCAGTGCGGTGATGACAGGAGAAGACAGACTGGAGCTGAGGCGGAGGCCACTCCACCTCCTGAAACAGCTCCACAAAGAACTTTCATGTTCTTAGTGAATGTCATGGATGTTTTCTCAAAATCTCTGCAACAACTTCTGGGCTTTTGGTTCACTCTTGTAGCTTTATGACTTATTTAAAAGTGTTTATTTTTTTTATGGATTCCCCTCCAATGTCTCTTCAACTCTGGAATTTCTCTAACAGGAAAAGCCTGACCTTAGCAGACATGCTAGTTCCCTGGTTTCCTTTTCTTACATTTATTTAACAAAGTGCTTCTCTAACTTACTGCATCTGAGCATGGCTTTAGAGGAACATACCTTTCCTGACACCTCAGCCAGACAAGTTGGGAAAAACTGTCACATGGAATTTTAATGGTAAAATGGTGAATGGTCTGCACTTGTATAACACTTTATCAAGTCCAGAGAGCTCCAAAGTGCTTCTAACTACATCCAATCATTCACACACACATTCACATGCTGGTTAAACTACATTGTAGCCACAGAGGTGAGGCCATCATGCTGCAGCGCCACCCTCTGACAGAGACAAGCAACGCGGGGATTGAAACCAGCAACCCACTAGTTACAAAATTAAGCTCTGAAGGTTAATTTTGTCTACCTTCTATGAAGGTAGACAAACAAAAAAATATAAAAATGTAAACACTATGTTCATATAATTTTTCTGGGGTATGTTTTTATCTGCTTTATTTTGTGCTACTCTTTATTGTTGATCCTGAAAAAGTTTCTAAATTATTTTGTTATTCTAAAAATTACATTTTTGCGTAACTTTAAGTGGTTTGACTTTACCGAGAGCTCAGTAAAGCTGCTCTGCAGCACTTTATTTGAAAAATGTGCATCAGTCTGGAAAAATGAATGTTTGAGACTGTTGTCTTTCAGTCTCATTCTGTAAATAATGATATTTTTAATGCACAAGTCTTATGCACAGCCCTTCAAATAAAGTGCAACCAATAGCTCAAACGCATGCACATGCACACACACACGCACACACAAACCAAATAATCTATATGTCTACACTCAAGCCTGTCAGTCTGTATCACTCTGCAGCTCTGCAGCCTGTAGTGGACACAAACTCTGCCACATGTTGAACATCTGTTTGGTACCGAACACCTGTCCAACCTTCAACATCCCACGTCCTCTCTGGACAGGCTGGAATGCTTCTGAACTGATTCCACCATGTCTTGTTTCAGTCGCCGCCTTTTTCATCTCATCCTTTTTTCAAAATGCAGAATCTGAAACTGAAGAAAGAAAACACACAAGAAAAACTCGAGGCAGCAAAAGGTAAGAGAAACAGAGACAAAAAGAGGACAGGCAGTAAATGAAGCAGAGCAGCTGCACAGTTATTGGCTGTGACGGTTTCTTGTGCATTAACATATGCATCATGTAGAGGATCCTGCAGGACACGTAATGGAAATGCAGATAATCTTCTGAAATACTGTTTGAATCAGCCCTTATTTCCTGAAGGATTTCGAGCTCAGGAGAGTTTTCTGTGCATCTGTTCCAAAGCTTTATGTTTTGCTCAAGGACTTCACACAAAAACGAAGCAGATTTCAGCAGGCTGAGTTGTTTCTCTACATGCATCATATGGAGGGGAGCATTAAACATACAATATAATCATAATGATACCTTTTGACAAGTTTTGTTCTTGTCTCACATCCTGCTAAGGCTGTATTGAATCTTCCTTTTTAAGTAATTGTGAGGAATGTCAACTGTGCAGGACTTTCCATCTCCTAACCTTTTCTTCTGTTGGTGGTTTATCGGATAAATGGTCGTCTTCCAGATTCGAGTTCTGATTCCCAGCCAAATGTGTCAATGTCATGATAATAAGATGAAATGATGACTTAATCCAGGTTCCGATACACACCTGAATTTTCCACTCTCTCAACATTTTTCTCCAGAAGACTGAGTCATTTGTATGAACAAAATTGATGAAGGACCTAACAGGTGGTCAGTACCTGAGCTAACCTCAACCAAATTTTTATCTACAAAGTGCCAAAACTCTGTTGTTGGCTAGTGAGAGAAAGACGCAGGGAGAAACATCAGGGAAAGGCAGCACTGGAAGATCTTTGAAATGACAACGAAGCTATTGTCATTAGCAGTGGTACCAAATGTAAAATCACAGACCTGACACAAGATGGAAGGCGACACCAGACACAGACAATGTCAACTACATTCCAGACCACACAACCTGACCAGAGGTACAGGTCATTCATTGTTTCAGGTCATTCGTTGTTTCATTTAAGCTGAAGGTGACAGCAGCAGCACAAACACCAGCTCCTTCTGCCAACTTCTTCCTCTGTTTGGTCCTCCTCACCTTCATTACTTCTTGTGATTTCTACATTTCCATCGATTACTGGTTCAAATTGAAGAGGATTAATGATGTTACTCATTGCTGTTTTGGCTGGATGGAGCTAGCACAGTTGAACCTCGCATATGCCATTTACCCAGAATGCACTGCAGAGTAAACAACATGACAACGTCCGTATGACAATAATTTATTTAGCTCCATAAAAACCAAACGGCCTACATTATTTTCTGTATTGTTTTTTTTTACATCTAAAATAAATATTTCTCAAATAAAGTCTGTTGTTTCCCTTTAAAGCCTAAGTCGATGAGTAGATGTGTCCCTGTTCACCATGAAAATCTAATAAAAATAGAAAGCTTGGGAAAGATTATCACTTTTTTGTGTTGCATCTAACATTTGCTTAAGTAGAGTTTAATTTAAAGTTAAGCTTTAGTTTGAAATTATTTAACTTATTCTTGAATTGTGGTCAGGGACGGGGCTCTGTGCACAAAATCAGTGTAAGAGCTGCAAATGTTTCCCGGGCCTCACCCTTGGTATAGACGATAAAACCATGAAGTGCTAAATGTTTTATATCTTGAGGCCCATATAGGGGATTTTATGTAAACCTTGGAGGCTGGTAGAGTTTATCAATGTTAAGTAACTGTAATTAGTCGCCACAATCAAATATTGAACGACCCTGAATGGCTGGCTTTGTGTGTTTTGAAACTTTATGCCCTTTTCTGCATGCCATCCAATGATGCTATTTTTAAATAAATCCCATCCTCATGTCTCTTCAGCTCACACATAAAACCCAGAGTGGGAAACAAATGACTGCAGAGGTTTAATGTTGTATGTCCAACATATGGTGTCCCATCAGTCGAGCTTTGACTGCAGTTTACTTATGGAAATCATTTTGGTGATTTTTTTTTCCCTCTACAGCAATTTAATGTCACCCAGTAGATCAGCACCAGCTGTTTGTTGTATATTTAGCTGCTAACTGAGGTCCAGCACTATTCTGAAGGCATTTTATTGTTTATTTGAATATTAATCATTTCCCCAAGTACTCCATCTGTTTATATTCTGTCAGTATGCAGACAGACCTGTGACAGCTCAGGAAGTCTAATCATATATCTGAAGTCCACAGTCCACCCTGCCTTCTACCTGGATGTTTTAGCACTTTGTGCTTCCGTCTGTTGACGGACCAGCGCTATATCAACCCCTCCCATTATCATTTCTCCATGTGCATTTCCTTTATAGGTTGGAGACTGATGTGTTTTTGTCTGGTTACTGTAGGTCTCGCCTTGCTGATTTCCACATGAACTGCCAGATGACATCTCACACCGTCACCAGCTGTCCCTATGACAACTACATAGGCTGCCTCATGTCCTATGTGGGCCTCATTGGTAAGGCCACTTCAGATTGCTGTTCTTCAAGGGATGAGACTGAAAAGAGACTGAAAGCCTAGTCTTTGGGTGAATAGTTCCCTGCTGGCCCCTTTCTCTGAGCTTCCCCTTCCCAAACCCACGATACAGACAACCACATAAAGCTGTAAACATGAAGATACCAACTTCACCGTCATTAACTACCCATGATGAATAGCAACTACATGCAAACAAGTAATAGGAAACAAGTTTATGTTGTAACAGATGACTCGTCTTTGCAATGTTGAGCAGTGAGTCATAGGCTATGTTCACACAGCAGGTATGGATCCCCCAATTCTGTAGAGATGTGTAGTCAGAGTCATGAGCAGTGGAATTGGGATGTAATGCACTTCAGTGACACAGACTTTCATAACTCTTTTTTTTCAGTCATTGTTTATTTGTGCCATGTCTGCCTCAAATGTGAATTAACTGCAACATGGCTTTTGGGTAAATATCTGATTTAGTTCTGCATATGGAAGTGGCTCAAATTGGGGTTTTTTAGAGGGTGATTATATCTGAATTGGGCAAGTCAGCCTGCTGTAAAAAAGTTGCATTTGGGCATGAAATCTGAATTGGGTTGCATTGTGAACGTAGCCTTATTGTCCAGATCAAAAGCCGCCATTGCAACAGCAGACCAGGGCTTCCACCTAACTGTTCCTTCTGTTTAGACACGCCTGAATCGATCAGTCAGGAAATTGAACTTTATTGAATCAGGAGGATGTTTAGCAGATCAATTTCGCTTTTACAAAAACTGCAGCATTCTTGAGGTAAATATGAATAATGCTGCAATTTCTGATTACCATTTTTCCCGTCATTCCTGTTCCCCAGCTGGCTATTATCAGCCTAATTCCTCAACCATTTCTTGATCCTTTAGTGTAGTGTTCACAGACACGCTGCAAGTGATCCATTTGTTCTCTGTGAATCATCCGGTAATATTATTCCTAATTTGTTAAAATCCTCTTCAGTTTTCTTCCTGGATAATCTTCATCTCAGTTATCATCCCCCTTCCTTCCTGTGCTCTGTGGGAACACAGGCTCAGACGTAACACCAAACTACAGCGACAACAGCCCCACTGACATCACCATCAGCCTGTGGTGCACCTGCAGGGGCACGGGTCATCAGGAGCAGGACTGCGACGCCTTCCATCGGGACTTCACCCACAACACTTGCCTCAGTAAGTCTGTTGCTGGGTATAAACAAAACTACACAGAAAAAATGCAGCACAAAGTGACGAAACAAAGACTGAGTGAAAATACTTTTATAGAGAAGTCAGGGTTACAGTTGGACAGTTCCTGTAGTTAGCAGCTAATGAACATGTTCTTTACACAGAAGAGATGCTGAGAATACAGCTGGCTTCCGATCATTCACTGTCCTTTTTGTAGCTCTAACTAGGGTTGTAACAATCCTTTGATTCATTCGAGTACCTTGATTATTAAAATCCCTTTTGGAAAATGTATCTGCCTCGAAGGTTTGTTAAGTTATGTTTTATTATGTAGCGCACCGTATTTGTATTGCGCTGTGCTCTCACTTCCACCCAAGAGTTGTTGACAAAAGCTAAGTGTTAGCAACATATGGTCAAATTTTCACGTTCGGTCTGAGAAGATTTTATTGATTGATGATAATGTCCAGTTAATATCCCTGCTGCCCAGGGGCCAGCGTTCACGGCGCTGGAAAGAGCGCCTCAAGTATATTCATACAGGTGAGCAGATAGACTGAACAATGCCAGGCTGTGGTTGAAAATAAATTTCATATCATGCTAGTCTCAATAAATGGGTGGCAGAGTGCATCATGGCGGTAGATAGCTGGTAGATGTTTCTGTGTGTGACAAATGAAGGTGTCAAATCCTGTCGCTGACATAAACACAAAAGCTATAAATGTCAGGGCAAGATGAGAGTTCATCTATTAAATTAACTGAAGATGAATGTTTAAATTATAAGCCAGCGTTAAGACAAGGGTATTTTTAGCATGCCTTTTTATTATTAAACTGAATATAATTTTAGATTTTTGTATAACTTTTCTTCAGGTTAACATAGAAAGTGAAAATTAACCTGTATTATTATTACAGGTTAATTTTGTAATCTACAGAAAAGTAATTGTAAGTAAAGCTCAAATATGAAAAATTGGACTGATGCTGAGCAGTTCTGTCTGTCCAGCTCCTCAAGCTCCATCACAACATCAGGGATTTTATCATCCAGTCCTGTCACGGTGACGATCATAACACAGCTGTTTAACCTGCGGGAGGCAATGCACACCCAAACCTCATCTAGCTTATTGGTGATAGACCTGGCGTTGTTGATTAAATGACTGGACAGAGCTGATCTGGCCGGTTTGCCCCATTTCTGTTTGCCATAACTCCTAAATCTACTGCGTCGCAGAGGGGTGATGGTAAAAACCTCCTCGGATAAGTTTTGCTTCATTGACTGTGGATAATTCAACATTAATCTAGTCAATTTTATTTCTAAAGACTCCTCTCAAGTCCTAAGACATTCGTCAGTTCTGTTTGAGGCTGATATATCAGCACAGAGAGCAAATAATGGAGAAGAAAGGTCAGATCAGGTGGAGGAAGAAAACCAGAACTGAGACAATGTGTTCAAGATCCCAAGACACTTTCTCTAAATATCAGTAACGTAGCTGCAGCATGACCTCTGGGCCCTACATCAAACACCAACCGAACGCACAGAGCAGCCACGCAAACGGGCTGGATGAACACGCATCTCTGAAATGCTGAAGTGTTTCTCACAGAATGGGTGTGAAACACTGAATGCAATCAGCATTTTTTAAATTAAAAAGAGAAACAGTTTTCTATAGGAATCAGGTGTGTTTAATTCAATCCAGTTTAATTCAATAACACTTTATTAATCCCAGAGGGAAATTAAATGTTGTAAATCATATTATCCAATTTTCTTCAAAGAGCTTTTAAACATGAGAGGAGTCACCAGAAATAGTATTTCTACAGCAAACAGAAGGATTTTATAAGCAAACTTTGCTAACTCTGGAAATCATCATTGTAAAATATTAAGTATAACAAAACAATATGATTATCTGCTCAGAATCATACCTGTATACAAAGTGCTTCATGGCCCGGCCCACCACCTTCAAAAGAGTTTGTTCAATTAAAGTGAAAGAGCTTTAATGTAACTTTCATAGCTGGTGTTTTGAAAAAAAAAAAAAAAAAAAAAAAACTTAATAAATTATCAACTACTTTAAACTACTACTACTACCAGATTTGATCAGTCAGAGCACACAGGAGGTGTAGAGCAATAAGGAATCATTTCAGATTGAAGACAGAACTTGGCAGCAACTGTGCAAATGTTTGAAGGAGATCTCTAATATAAGATTGTTATTAAAATATTTTAAATTGAACAATTCAAGATATTGATTTAAAGATCGTTTTAAAGAAAAGCCAGAATAACAAGTTGCAAGAGAAATTAATATTCCAACATGCATTCAATGTGCACTTATACAAGTTTATGGACAATCTGGAAAGTTTCATTATGTCCTGTCATCCAACTGTATTAATGAAAATTAGTCAAATAATTGCAGAATAACAAGATGTTTGCTTTGTTGCTGAAGTGCACTGTGCTACTATAAAAATATATACACTCTAAACTATATATTAGAATAGAATGTACTTTGATTCTCAAGGAGAAATTGATTATTTGCAGACAAGCTGCTCCATCCCAGGTGTTAATGTTAGTAAATATATATAAAACCATAAGCAAAATAACATTTATATAAACACATATGTGATATTGTAGGTGTTTTAAAAATGACTAAATATAAAACCATCAATTATATATAATACACTCTAACCATGTTTATCACTGCACAGCCATTCCTGACCAGTCTGGTATACACTACATGCTGCTCCGCTCTGCTGCGAACCCCAGAGGTTCTCCAAGAATCATGAATGAGGAATTCAAGATCACACAATAAAGCCAGTGATGAAAAAGGATGAGTGGTGATACATAAATATACTGTAGGTCTAAAATTCCAAAATGAATTTTTCTCTGTTACCTTGCTCTCACTTCATCTGCCTCGTCAGATTACTCAGGTTTTCTGAATAAAGTACATTTATTTTTTGGGATTAGGTGTGTATACATGGCTGTAAATGATACATTTTGAGTGCTTATATATAAATATAGCCATATACTCATTAATATACCTAGGATTTTAAGAAAATGTAGTCAGTCATGGTTAATTCTTTTGAAAATGCAGATGATGTACTCATTATCTTTCCTGTTGTTGGAGTTAGATTGACTCCATGCTTGTTCTGATGACAGGCAAAAAATAGAATCGGTTCTAAATTTGCTGCGTAGAGGTGCAGACACTAACTGGCAATAACTGGTGAATAATAAAAATAAATAAAAAAGAGCCTCACAATGAAGATGTGAATATATATAAAGCTGTTGAATCTTTGGGTGTGGATGTGCTTTATGCTGCTCTGACAGTCACTGATACACATGTTTATTTTTCCACCTCTTCCATGAATCAGTGTGGATAAGAAGGCAAGATAATGTTGGAATTTCAGTGCTGTCCATCAATCCTTCATCCCACCAACCTCATCAACAACTTTCCCAACATAAACAATTCTACTGATGAATTACTTCCCCACTAAATAGCCTAGCTCATTTAGATAACTAAAGAGTCTCCTTTGTTTTATTTCTCTATTTATTTATTTTTCTCATCATGGTTCATTCCACATCTCCACCTGCCTAAACGGCTCCTGGACACATTTATTTCAGGTTTGTCCTTCACAGAGCTGGACAATGATTGTAATTTACTCCTCATCCATGTTCCACCTTCTGGAGGGGTTCCTCAGGGTCCTTATGATAAAATAGATCAAAGACACCAGAGACTGATTACCACCACCTCCAGTAACCCGACCTTTAACCTCTGTGTCACTCTCTCTCTCTCTTTTGTAACTTTCAAACTTTGATAAAATGTCTGATTAAATCGGTAAATCACAGCTAAACACAACCACCTTTCAGTTCAATCCCTTCCCCATTATTCTGGTGCAATGTCTGGTGACAGTTTCTGTCTTTTAATAATTACATTAATCCTCTCCTCTTCTTCTCCTGCTGCTGTTCCTTGTTTGTTGAAATTATCCACCATAACCCTGAGAAATGGTTCTGGCTCCCTGGACAAGCCCCTCTTTCAGTGACATAGAAATCAAAGTACAACTTCTGGACTTTACGCAATTTGAATACAAACAAATATTGGGCAACAGAATAATTCCTCATAAAAGCTGCAGATGATCAGATGCTCCTTGTCTCCTGTTACATGCTGGTCATGCAGGTGGGACCCAACCTGCAGAAATAAACATGTTAACAATAACAACAGTGAAACCTTTTTCATTGCAGAGTGTGTACACTAACCCTCAAAGTAATAGTATGAACAAAGGATGACAGACTGCTTCAACACAACTGGATCTAAATTAAATGAAGTCAATCCAAAGAATGAAACAACATCTGCATGTTTAAAAATGGAATGTCTTCCAAAAATATTTAAGTCAAATAAGAACCAAACAGAACAATTCATCATTTACAAACCAAGACAAACTGAAAATATTTTAATCTGATCTGAGATTAAGATATCTCAGATCAGATATTCTGATTTAAAACACAACATTTCCAAACCCCTTTACGAAATCCCCATTTCATAAAAGGAAATGAGAGCTGCACCATTTCCTGTGATTGTTCAGTCCCGAATTTCTAATTTGTGCACAGACCCCCAGGAATGTTTTGTCTGCACTGTAAAAATATGTCTCTAATTTACAGCAAAATACCAGCAGCTGTAGTTGCAGTATACTGTAAAATCCATAAAAATACGGTAAAACAACCCCAACCGCCGGGGTTTTACCATAAACTTAAGATGTTTTTTTTTACATAGAGTGTGCACACCTGCTGGGAAAATGGTGGAGGTAAGTGATAATAAAAAAAAATAAAAAAAAGATGAACTGCCACATATTAGGTCCTCAAACTCTTAGTACAATTTTGTACAATTGCAGCTCAAACAGAGAGGCCTATCAGTTCCAAACCAAAGTAGACCAGTTGAAAACCCAGTAATGTTATTTAAATGAGCTGTACATATTCTTCTTTAATGTCAACTATTAAACATCTACAATATAAATGGAACATGGGCTCATTGTTGTGCCTCTGTCACACAAACCATTGGCAATTCAATTTTTAAAGGTCGCAAAAACATTCACCTCTTAACAATTAAAAACCACCTTACTTTGAATAATTGCTCAGGGTGTGTGTAGCATCTCTCATGAACTTCCTCTGATGCGCTCATAAACATGGACTGAATAAGGAGCAGCAGGCCTGCAGGCTGGGCCAGGCGCTGTGTTCCCTCTTTCTTCTCTGTTCCTTCTTTCATAAAGCAGACATCCACAGAAATGATCTGAGTTTCACAGATACTTTACTCCACCTGTTATTGTTACCTGAGCAGTTAGAGGTTGTGTATTCAGTCATTCTGCTCCCATTTTTGGAACCCTCTTCTCCGAGGAAACTGACTAGTTTCTTCCCCTCGGTGTATTTAGTGCTCCAACACTGTACTTATCAGTGAGGTTTTCCACAGTGACCTGAATGTTACATTAACACTTGAACATGTCAGGTGCTGCAGAGAGATGTGTTCTAATGCAATATTAACTTTATCTCAGAGGACTGTGATCATTAATCTTTCACTGAGCTCTTCAAAGTAGGTCATACAGTGTTTTCTGCACCAGCCTTTGGATTCCACAACCTTAAATTAGCTGAAGGAATACCTTTATATCATCCTCGCTACTGTGTCGGTCACAGTTCAGTGATTTTGGTCTAAGTTCATGTATGAATTAATTCATTGTATATCACAGCTACTGCAGATGATACCAAAGGTTTAAACACACCATAAAAAACACACATCTTTCTCACAGTCTGAAGTTAAATCAGACTAATCTTCACTTGGTTCACTCAAAATTATTTCCGTTTGCTAAAATGCCAGAAAACATTTTCCTGTAACTTTCTTTAAATTCAGAAGTTTACATACATTCGGTCGGGGATAATATTCTTATGAACTGCATTACTTGAGTCAAATCTTTTTGTTTAATTTCACAAACCTCTCATGGTTCAACTGACACATATAAGTCAACTTGGACAGACAGCTGTGCATATAAGGGTAAATGTAATGTGCAACAATTAATAAAACTCTCATAATTTGTTTCAGTTTAAATATGAAATGTTATTTCATATTGTCATTTAAAGTATCTCCAAAGAACATCATGGATGTATCTCAGACAGGAACTGCAACTAAAAATCTTTAATGTTGCATGATGTGAGATAATCTCTTCTTTGATTTAATCTAAGTAGCACAAACAGATTCTCGAGTTTGAATGTGGCCTTTTCAATTTTGATTTGCATTGATCTCCACGTCTTTAGTCTGAGCTGACATGTTGTATATCTCCAATGACTGATTGGATAAAAAGTTTAAATCAGTTGAAACTTTTTGAGCTTTTTTGGGGTTTTTTTGTTGAAATGGATAAAAGTCTTAAAAAGGATTAGTAATGAAAGCTTTCTGATGGTTGTTTGTGTGTGAAATAGAGGCTGAAAGTGACACGCTGAATGTGCCACGGAGAGCAAACAGTCATTTTATTGTCACAGTGATGTGGCTTTTAGCATGAACAAGAAGTGATGAAAGAATATTTGTGGTGCAAATCTGAGTGTCTAATGCAGCCAAAGCTTTCTGAGCACCTCTCTCTGTTTGGCCTCTCAGAAAATGCCATCCTGTCATTTGGTTATGGATCTGAAGGAGCCACTCCTCCTGTAACCGAGCAACCGTCCACTTTCCTGCCACCTGATCAGCCCATCATCTCCAAACTGGCTCCCTCTCTGCACGGCAAGGCCATCAAGCCCGTAGACACTGCCTGCATGTTCTCCACCTGTGCCAACCTGCAGGTGAGTAAAGAAGCTCATCTGATGCATCCAAAGTTTGGAGACCAATCAGTACTGAAATCAGGATCTTCTCCCTCTCTGGACTGCTCTCATAAGGAGTCACCACAGCTTGTTAGTGTTCTATCATCAGACAAAGAACACTTTAACTTTGTAGGATGCACCATGTATTTGACTACAGTAATGCCCAAATGAAGAGAAACAAGAAAAATTTACAGCAATTTCATATGAAATAAGAGTTGAAGGTTCCTGTGAATCTTAAACACTGTGGAGTTGTGGTGCTTTCACACCCAACACGTTTTGAGTGTCTGACTTGTCTGATTTATACATTCAAAGTCTATGTGGAGGCAAGTTTCCAATGCGTCCGACGCTCCACATAGACTTTGAATGTAAACCAGATGTGCCTGATGCTTAAAACGCATTTGTTGCAAAAGCACCATTAGCACTATAAGTTGCAGCACTATAAGTTGCAGCACTATAAGTTGCCTATTTAGTGAAATATGATACCAATAATAAATCATCATTGCTGGTCTGAGATCACATATTGACATTAATACACATATAAGGGAGCAGACATTGTTTTCTGATTCTCAAAACCTTGGAACCAAATAAATGAAAGGGTTTATTTTTATTCTTCACAATAAGTCCAGATAACAGCCTCAGTGTCCAAGAGGCAGGCTCGCAAAGCGGGTTCATTTGCTGGTGTAAATCAGGTTTACACTATCCTGCTGCACTAAAGCTGTTCTATTTGCTCAAGAGATTAGAAAAAGAAGAAGCGTGTCTGTGTATTAGTTGAACAGGCTCCTCTGATGGTCTTGTAAGAACTCTTTATGCTTGCAAATCAAATTATTTTATTTTATTTTATTATTTTTTTTACCTTCAGCTCTCAAATATCCCTTTGTCCACAGCAGATTGATTTGGAAGGGGCTCCCCCCTGTGGGCTCGTCATTAATATTTCACAAAGATCTGATCATGCAGTTGAATTGGGTGAACCTCAAATAGAATATGAAAAGAACACCGACTCCTCAGCTCGGGGTGTCATCGTCCCCAGTCATTCAGAGCTGAGGATTCTTCACCGCACATTTTTAAGATAATCATTTTTTATTCTCATTTTTTAAAACAAGAGTCTTATGGTTGTCTGATGATTTTTGTCTGATATTTCTTTTCTCAGACAAAGATCTACAGTGAGTTTGAGGCTCAAATACTAACAGTTCATTCACAAACATTGACTTATAAAGCTTATGCAGGCTAAATTGTCCTCATTACTTTAAAAGTGTTTAAAGTCTACAGTAATCATTTACTGGGTTTGCAGTCAGTGTATATACAGTTCCAGGCAGAGTGTAAATGCAGTCAGCTTTCTGAAACGGGTTTTAAAGCAGAATCCATCATCTTTTTAAAAGTGACGGTCATTTCAAAGGCTTAAAGGCCTTACCTCACCGCTGTGCACTTCTGTGATTTTGTGGCAAGGAATAAGATTTTGACTTTAGATATACAGTTAGTGTGTGGGTTCCTAAGGAAGTCAGAAAATAGAGCGCAAATATATGGCAGGGAATCAAAAGTCGCCGGTCTCTTGCCCAAGGTCACCAAAAGAGGGCAGTGTAGCTGGAGGAAGACAGCTGTGCATGTTGCAGCTTAATGGCTGTCTGACATTAATGTCTGTCAGTAATGAAGACAACTATTCCTACTGTTGCCTGGATATACCAGTGGCTGGATGAGAAACCTATGAATGAAGATGGAGCCAACTAATCAGCTGACTCATCAGAATCAACTCGGATACGTAGCTAAACCCAGACAGCTCTATGATCTTGGAAGGATCATAGAGCTGTTCTGCAGCAGCATCATTTTCCAAATATCAAAGCATGAATGTTTTTACCATCTGGCTAAAAATATAATTACGGAAAGTGTCCTTAGCAAGCTTAAGTTTGTTCAAAGGTAAGTATGTTTTAGATTTTCTTCCCTGTCCATTTATATTTGCTCACTAATAATAACGATAATATTAATAGTAAACGGTTCAGTTCAGAATAGAGAAAGTCTATTCTCTCAGTGGAAGGACTTAGAACTGGGTGATGTTCTCCATCCTCCTGGTTTTAGTCAGATCTCCAGCAGCAGCATTCTAGATCAGCTGCAGCTGTTGGAAATGTGGCTGAGCTAATGTCTATGATTTTACAATACCATAAGCAATGAAATGTAGTCCCTGTGACTGGTTTCCATTTGGGACAGCTTCCTGGTGTGTTGGCTATATATAGGAAGATATATAGTATGTAAAATATTGTATTGCATTTCCTCATCTTGGTTACATAGTGAGATACTAGAAAGCAGCATCAAAATGTGATCAGATGTTTCAGAAGCGATTGTGGTTTCTAGCGTTGTGCTCCAGGTGAAACTTAAATTCTCCATTCTGTGTCTTTAGGGCTTGTAGTTCAGTGTAGAATCTTGACACAAATCTTCCATGTTTATAACAATCAAGAATAGTTTTTTCAAGTAAATAACACTTTTCAGGATACAGTTGATTAATTTTAGGCGTAATGCATATTCCTAGATTGCTTAATGGAGTAGGAGCCCATTGACACGGTTTGATGAATGCTGTTTTTTTCTGCTCACATGCACTGAAAGGCATTTCTGTTTTTCTGTGATTTACCATATAACCAGATATTTTGTTAAATTTTTTAATACAGTCAATTGCAGCCATTTTAGACTTTACAGCAGGGGTGTCAGACTCCAGTCCTCAGGGGCCGGTGTCCTGCAGGTTTTAGATGTGCCACAGGTACAAAACACTGGAATGAAATGGCTTAATTACCTCCTTCTTGTGTAGATCAGTTCTCCAGAGCCTTGCTAATGACCTAACTGTTCTGTTCAGATGTGGTGCAACAGAGGCACATGTAAAAGTTTCAGGGCAGTGGCCCTCCAGGACTCGAGATTGACACCTGTGCTTTACAGGATCTGTAAGTTTATGTTGTTTTGTCCCTATTAATATGCCTTTCATATGACTTTGTCTAATTGTAACTGCAAGTGGCTCTATGGCCAAGGAGAAAAGCAGCAGGGAGAGAGGACCTCCCTGCACTGACCCCCTTATCAAAGACCAAAGACCATTTGTCCAAACAGATGCTGTGGGCTTTTTATGAAGACGTTTTACTCAGTTTATAAAAAAATTTCCTAATCCAAATCTTTAAGGAACTTCGAACATGTACTCCAATTTGATCCAGTTGAAGGGCTTTTCAGCATTCATTGAAACGATGATGCCTACTGGTTAGTATTTGAATATGGTCAAGATGACATTAATAAGTTCTCTAGTATTTGTTGATAACAGTCGCTCCTTTATCAAACCAGTTTTGTCTAGATGAAGGTTCTACCTCTTCCAGTCTAGTGGGCAAAATCTTGGAAATTTGACTCTCAACCTAACTTCCTGCTTAACGTCACATGACATGCAGCTGCTCGGTGTCTCTTAAAGGGACAGTTTCCACATTTAGAAAGACCCACTAAACACTCAACAACACTAGAACTGTGTTCTGCATGCAAGGCGCCTCATAGAGCATTCAACAGTCACAGACTTTGACAAAAACACTGAAAACATTTTTTAACAATGTATCGGGAATGAAAAATTTTAAATATTGTAAAAATGTCAGACAGACTTTCTATATGATGGGATTGATTTCCTGACCCATATTACAAAATGTTGCTTTTTTATTTTTGGACTGTTGCATCAAACTACTGCAAGCCTTTTTCTTGTGTTTTTTTTTCCTGTACATTAGAAACATCCTGGTTCTGGAAAATGAGGAATTATTTGCTTTGACTGTGATTTACATAAATATAGATATGGCTGGGGTTTCTCCTAAATGCGTGGATGATGCCTCATTTAAACAGGAGCAAAATGCATCAGAATGGAGAGAGGCTGTTTGCTGGGGAGAGATCCTTCTTTTTTGGAGCAGATCTGGTTATAGAATTGGGTTTTCCATAAATAAATTAAATAAATTATTAGTTAGCTTTATTTAAAATAAAGCTAACTAATAATTAGTTAGCTAATTATAAAGCTAATAAAGCTTTATAATAAAGCTAATAGATAAAGTTAGCTTTATTTTAAATAACGCTAACTAATAGCTTTCTGCATCTGAGATTCTGTCAGAGTTGATTCATAAAATACCAAATGATATTCTTCATGTTACATTCACCATTAAACAGAAAAGAAATCTGTTGAGAGTTTTTAGATGTAATGAGGCTAACAGCACAGCAGACTGTGTGTTTTGTCTCTGTGTTGTGTTTTGGTGGGGAGGAGCTGAGATGTCTGTGTCTCTGTCCCACAGCTCACAGCTCATACTCTGTTCTTGTTTTGCTTGTCTAAATTCAGCCCTGTCTCCGGGTCGAAAGCGTTTCCTTTTCTGTCCAGCCTGCTGACATCGTGGAGCACAGAGGTGCCAGAGGCTGGTCCTGCATAAAGTTTGTTTTTATTGTTTTTACCAGCCTTCAGCTGACATCACCAAGACCTAATGGCACTGAGTCCCTTTTACAAAGAATACAATAATGCACTAATATATTTTTTATGAAAGATAACTCTGTTTATTTTATGAATAGAAAAGAACAGTTAACAGATAAATGTAAATATAAAAATTACTTCTTAAACACCCGGTCAGTCATGAAGGATAGCCCCTCTTACTCAACCTGGTTGTGGTTCTGCTGCAGGTTTCTTCCTGCATTAAACTCAATAAACTGAGCTGAATGCAGTTTATTGCTCTGTTTGATATGTGGAATCAATTGGAATGTAAATGTGATTGAATTGAAATCACGTTTTTGTAAAGTGTAAAGACGACATTTGCTGTGAATTAGTGCCAATTCACCAAAATACAATGAAATGAACTGCTGATAGCTTCTCTTATGTCTTCGGGGCCTCATTATGGAAATAATATATTGTGTTTTCTTTCACTTAAGTGTCTTTAAACATGATAACTGAGAGCTGTGTCTGTGTGCCTGGTTTGAATGAACTCGGTGTTGGTTTGGGAAGGCTCCAGCCATAAATTCAATCTGGACCTCAGCTGGTTGGAGACGTAGCAGAGAAAAGCAGAAACACTGAAAAGGAGAACGTTTTTGCCATCCCTGAGTTCTCAGTATAATCACTTGTAGACATTTTCAATATTTTGTTTGTGTTTGAATAAAATCAGAAATTTATCTGAGAGAACCATCAAGATCGTTTGGCTTTGAGATTAAACAATTTAAATCTGTTTGAAAGTATGTGAACATTACTGATTCATTTCTTTTTTACCAAATTATGTGTCAGCAACACATGAGACGGAAGCTAAAAGGTTAAAGATGATATGTGATGAGTTGATAGCAACTGAGGCATGATGCAATTTACCAGCACTAAATACCTTCAAAGACCTTATTTAGGAAAAAAAATGTAAAACAATGCAAAGAAAGTCATTCATTTAATGGCTTTCCTGTTGTCACTTCTGGCCTGTCTTAGTCTGCAGCGCGGCATGAACACGACACGCAATCACAGAAAGCACTTTTCTGAAAAGTTCTTACGTTTTCAACTTGAAGCTTTAGAAGTGACTGCAAATAGAAGTCCTTGTTTTAAAAACACGGTGAGTGCTGGGATTTTTCTCCTTGTGCTCACATTCACCTGAAGAAAATGTCCTGACTGAGACAGAAACACTGGCACTCACTCAGGAGGAATCAAACTACTTAGAAAAATGTCTTTTTCATCCAAACCATTTTACTTTCCACCTTTCCATCTGATTCCTCATCTTTTCTGAAGTGCTGCCATTTTTTTCTTCTGTCCTCTTTTCTCTGGGCATCATCCCCTAAATATAAAATAATTCATTTATATGGCGTGTTTAAATTTACAACGATAAGAATCACCGTTACTAATTTCACCAGAACAGTTAAGCTCCGGCGGTCTGATAAAGCAGCGCGTTGTGACTATTTGTCATCATCATGCAAAAACTGTTTGGATTTTAAGCTAGGATCAAGTATGTGCTTCCATAAAGAGCATCTGATCCTCCTCTGATTCAACACATCAGTGTTGTGACCCACTGATACACAGGCCTTATGAGGAGTGTGTGGATGTGCCCACTGCTGCCTGATGCTCCACAGACCCTCACAGCTCCACTGTGACATTCTGACTTAAACGCTCCTGATATGTGTTTCATGGTTGGATGCAGCATGCCTGCTGCTGTTGCTTACACTGCTGTGCACAATGTGAGACTCACACTACTCTGCTATTTCTTCTGCTAATCTCTAGAATGAAGCTCTGTTCTCCTATATTGTTGACTAATAAAATAAAATATAGAAGCAAGCGCATGAACCTACGGCCATGCAGGCACGACAGTAGGTTCTCCTGGACTGGTAGGATGGGGAGGTGGTCCCTCTAACCAAAACGAGGGTGTTCCAACTACAGGGGGATCACACTCTAAAGCTCTAAAGATCACACTCTGGGATTCTGGAGAAGAGGAACCGTTGGATAGTTGAAGCTCAGTTTCAGGGAGAGCAGTGTTGTGGACGGAGGTTCAGGATTTGTAACAAGACAAACGGTTAGAAGAGTAAAGTTCATTAGCAGGGACTTACAACTTAATGCTAAGTATTCTGAGTAAAAAAAATGAAAAAAGCTTGAATTAAGAATTGTATTGTTAAAAAAAAAAACATTATTCTTTTAAAGTAAATATGATTTAAACATGACTGTCTTTGGTCATTCTCACCAAAGACAGTCATGTGGATGAACTTTATGCTGGTCTCTGATAGAGCTGGATGGACAGTGAGTGTGTTTGTGTGTTCTGATGTTTTGCAGGATGGAGGTCAGAAGTGCATACCCTCTGAAGACTATGAGTGCGAGGAGGTAAGTCGCTGATTCATCCCCTCGGTCGCATAACACATAATTATGGATCCAACATGCTTTATGATAATGCATAAATTAAGAACAAACCTTATTAGTCTCTGCTCACACACAGACAGCCTTATTTCTAATTTTTATTAATATATCATAAACTCTGTCTCTGCTCATTTTGACAGCTTCCTTTCAAATATGTCCTATTTTTTTAAGCTAGCCCTAGACTTAACAAATTATATATAATGGATTTTTAAGAATAAAACTGAACTGTGATGAATTGGCGACCTGTCCTCCAGGGTGACCCCGCCTCTCACCCGTTGACAGCTGGACGTTGGCATCAGCACCCCTCCCGACCACAGTGGGATAAGGGTGTAAGCAAATGGATGGATGGATGAATAAAACTGAAAAATTAGTAATTCATAAAACTATGAATTACTATTTAGGATATTTAAGAACCAGGTGTTACATGAGCAATTGGGATTAAGGTGAAACAGCCAAAAAACATCATTTGCTTGTTGTTGTTCAAACAATCAGTTTATACTGCAAAACAAAATAATTTCTTTAATAGAACAATGTTTCAAAAAGCTTTTGCTAAATTAGAATTCTATAACATCTGACAATTGATTCTATTAATGATGTGTTAACACACATCACAGCAGAGGATTGAATGGCACTATGGACTACCAGGATGGCCGGGAAAAACGTGTATGAAGTCACAACATGGCAGAGAGACATGTGGCGTTGTGATGTCAGATCTGAAATTTGCTGCTCAGTTAACAATGAAAAAAAACAAAACATATTGATTGTGGTGCCAGTTAGCAACCCCTCCATGTACACAAAATACAAATTCATGAGGGCTGGGATCATGCTATGGTCGATTGTGGCATAAACAGCTATGTTAGCAAGAGCAGAGTTTGAGCAGTCCCAGGAATCTAGCGTTAGCAGCCAGAATAAACAATTACCATCTTGCCTGCTTCTAAGGATTATGCAGTTATTAATGTGGGTAAGCAAGACGAGTCACATCAGAATAAACTAATGTTGGTGGAAAGTGACTCTTCACCAGTGATCAGAGTTTATGATGCTAAAAGCTGCCAGCAAATTCACAGCAGAACAAAACAAATCAAAACTCAAGGAATATTAATTGTTTTCCTCTACTTAAAAGATAATGAATGCTAAACAAAAAATGGCTAACCTCAACTTTAGGACAAATTTTGAACAAAATAGCATCTGGTGTTTGGAATTTTCTGGAAGGAGCAGACCTGCAAAATGCGTTTTTCCCTCCAACACTTCTCTTTTTCTTCTCTCTCTGCTCAGACTTTGTTAGCCCAGGGGTCAATAGACTCTCAGGATTCGGTGGGCCCTAAAAGCAGCAGCCAGCAATCAGCACCGCTACTCCAACACATTTCTGTGACTGTGTGTGTGTCCATTCTGCCAACGCTTCTACACTTCATGTCATAAATTTGAACTCGCACACCTCCAGGCATAACCACATACACACAATCCTAAATGTCAAGCAACAGATGTCCAAGCATCCACTACGGCCTTTTTTTGAAGAGAGTCTGGAGCCGGTCCAGATGAGCGGTCCTTCTGCACAACACAGTCATACGCCGGCCATGGGAGGGAGAACGGAAGCAGCTGCACTGTCGCGTGTTGTATGTGATTGAAAAGAGGAATCAGAAACACAAATGAGAGACTCTTGGGATTCTGGTTCACAGTGACTTCACTTTCAATGCTCTGAGTCTTCACGGTGAGCAACCCGGCTCGGACTCACTCCCCCAGGCCCGTCTGGATCTGAGACAGCTGGGCCGACAAACACTGGACGCGAGCATATGACTGTGTGCACACACACTCACACACAATTTGATCAGAAGTGTTAGAGTTGGCAGCTTCAGAGAGAGGAGAAAGAAACGACAGGGAAGGACAGCTGGGACAGATCCTTCCATGAGGTTTGTCAACTCAATTTATCCTCGTTCAGACCTCCCTAGTGGCAACAAATCTACACAACATACAAACATCACACAAGCCCCCCCACATTCATCCTGTCACTTTCCCCTTAGACCTACTTAGCGGGTAAACAGGGTCCCCACATGGACACAGACACTCATGCTGTACACCAGTGTGCTCTTTGTGGGTCTTTATCTTCATTTTGTGGTCTACATCCTGTACAAACTTCATTTACTGTGGAAAATGAAAAGTAAAAAGTCCAGTGAACGAGTGTATGCTTCACCTCAGTGTTCAGCCTTGTGTGTGTGTGCCTGTGTGCGTGTGTGTTTGTACGTCAGTGTGGATGTCCATGATGATTGTTGAGACATCTGTGCATGGAGGCAAATAAAGGAAGGAACAGGTGGAACTTTAATCAGATGACAAACAAACTGGAACATGATGCGTGTGCACAGCTTAAAAATGCTGTCTAAATTCAACTTTCATTTACAGCAGTTAGTTGATTCTTTTATAGAAATATTTAACTACATCAATGAACTAATTCTGTTTCATAGTGTTCTGAAGTCAACTATTTTTTTTGAAAATAAAGATATTTTCAAAAAATATTCTTTTGAAATATTTTTCAAAAAAAAGTCATCGACTTACTTTAAGTTGATGACTAAATAGTGTTTTAACCAAATGCACACATTTATTTGTAAAAGCAGACAGTCTGTATGTTTTAAACTGGGTTCTGTGGTGGAGTGGTTCCACTTTGCACCAGTTCTCAAACAGATGTAATCTTCAGCCACTTTGCAAACAAAAAGTGTTTAATCAAACCATTCAAGCAATGAGATTCCAAGAATTGGCACAAAGAACACAGACACACTGATCCTGGAGTACTTTGTATGTTAAAGAAAATAGTTAATGGCAGTGAAGAAACCATGAGTGGCTTCATGTTGGAGAGAAACACAGCTAAGCAGATAAGTTCTGAGTCAGTAGGATGAGAAAGAGCACATGCAGTTAGTCCAAATAAAGTCTCAGCCAACAGCATAGTCTGGGAGAGACACTGATAGGATCCAGTACAAACCCAATTCAAATCATGTCAACCTATATTCAATTGAATTCACTGCAAAGACAAGATGTTTAATGTGCAAACAGAAATCTTGATTGTGGTTTTGCACAGTAAACGCTGCCGGCTCCTCTGGCCCAAACTCATCTGACATGGACTGATGCAAAGCGGGCAAGTGCAATGCAAAGCAAGCAACTTACATTACCTTTAATAAATGATGTGTCTTTTTTTTTATATCCTATGATGAGCAAAACACTAGATTGAAAAGGAGTACATGGTAGGTTTGTTTTTTGTTTTTTTTCAAAATCCTGCATAGTTCCTTTTAAAAGTTGTGTTGATACATCCATACCTTTGAAAAACTCCATAACTAAAATCAATATCTGACACCAGTTCCTGTTTGTTTGTTTCATAAGCCATTAAGTCATGAGAAGCTGACTGTGTCAGAGCTTCCTGTCAGATTGCCTCAGCTGTTCCCAGAGTTGAGTGAATAAACACAGATGCTTTGATACTTCACAGCAACCAATAAGGTGAGATTCTTCAGATTTCTGTGACCGGCTGTGTTCAGTCAACACGTGTTTGGTTATTTTGAACATTTCTTGTCTTTGTCTTACTTCCATAAAACTGTTCAATGTGTATGTTTGTGAGTGTGTACTTGACCTCTGGCCTCTGTATGGAGTTTTTTTTATGTTTTGTAGAAGCTACTGACTGGTCATCAGGTCAGTGTCATGGTGGCCATTCCCTCCTTCAGAGAGGGATCAGTTTCCGTTGTTATGGTGTTGCCTTACTTTACTGTTTTTTATTACCTAAAAGTAAAAAAGGTTCTGAGAGAAGTGACACTTTTCCAGGGCAGAAGTCTAAGCTAGCCACACTGCTGTTAAATTAGGAAGACATTTGAATGATCTCCAAAGAGGGAGTTTTGATGAATTAATAAACCTACATTTTGTATTGTGACCAAAGCTTGATATTGCTTTTATCTAGGGGTGCACCGATCGATCGACCAGCCCAGTTATCGGTGCCAATTTCCTTAATTTTGGGAGATCAGTGATCAATCAATCTTATCTACCTCAGTAAAGGTTTAAAACTCAGCCATTGTCCTCTTCTGCTCTCCAGTGAGAGCTTTGACTGACAGACCGGCCCACCAGGTCATGTCTGCGTGTCTGCTGGTAACAATGCTCACCCCGATGTTGGCAACTCAGCAACTTTCTTGCTATATTTAGCAACATTTCAAAATCAGGTCAGGTCAGGTTTTTTAAAGGTCGGCTATCAGCGATCAGCCAGAAAACTGCAGTCGGTGCACCCCTACCTTTCTCCATACAGTGGGCTAATATTTCACATTACAATGGAATCAAAGTCAAACCATTTGTTTTCTCACCAACAAATTAATCCCACAAAACTCGTGTGATCCTTGAATATTTAAAGAACATAATTTTGTTGTCTTGCCGTATCTTTTGAAAATTTCAATTGCAACTGATAGGGCAATCCACACTACTATTCCCCAGGAGAAAAAAAAGCGATTTCTTCTTAAACTAATTGGTGTGATGTTTGTGCATAATAATAATTAAAAATATTTATTATTTGTAAGATTTCATGACCCACAGTGGAAAAAGCTGCTGTTTGTCTTGTCCCTAGTTGCATATTTTACTTGGCAAAACAAAACATATTGACCACATTTTGTGATAAGGATCAGATTTTGTGTTCATGGTTTTTCTAACCAACAGTTGGTACTAAAAACTGCTATCCAGCTGTAAGCATCATTTGTACATGCAGACTAAAATAACTATGAAAGCAAAAACAAGCCAATTTTGCTTAACTTTGATGACCTTTGTTATTAATTAGTAATAGTATAATGTAAAAAAAAAAAAAAAAAAAAAGTTATCTTTTTTTGCTTCAGCTCTTTATCTTCTGGATGAAGTCAGTTCCTATGTTTTGAACCATGTTGTATTGTGATCCTCCATTTCTCAAACAAGTACCCTAAGACTGACCGAACAGTGTCATCAGTGGCTGATTCTTTCACTTTCACCTTTATTGTTCCTATACAAACTTCAAAAAACGCTGGTGGTAATTTGAAAGTTGCCTAGTCTAAAATGATCTGCTGTTTTCTAACATTGACTGGTTATTTCGAAGCTCAGCAATTCTTTCATAAGAAGGGAAATGTATGAAATTTCATTTTCAAAGTTGTCCACTTGTTGAAATAAGGAAAAAAGAAAGTGGAGTATAGAAAAGTGTTTGTTCTTCAGACTCTCTCCACATACAAACAGCAGCCTGTTTCCTTCCAGCTGTGTCAGCACAAGAGGACCTGTAAGCAGCTATCAAACATATGCAGCAGCCAAATATTCACCTCCTTGGAATTTTTTTTTACCCTTTTTATTTATGATCAATGTATTTTAGCTTATTTGGCAAAAAATATTGTAAAGTAAAAATGTATTTCTACAAAATAATGACAATTAAATAAAACTTGGTAACATAAAATAAGGGATTGCATAAATATTCACCCTTTTAAAATTGCTGACTGAATTCAACAGAGGTCCAGTCAATTGGTGCTAGTGTTCTCAAAATGAGTGCAGTGGAGATCAGCTGAGTGCAGTGACTGTGTCTCAATGATTGTTTTATAAAGACAGCTGTCTCTCCGTTCTCTGGTCCGTCAGTCTCCTAGTTAGAATGAAAACAGAAGAACATCACAAGCAAATCAGAGAAATCAGAGTAATACAACGGTACACTATGGGGAAGTTTACTTAAAAATCATCATCATGAAACAAAAGGAACATGGTCCATGTGTAAACTTGTGTAAATCAGATCGTCCTCACAACCAGGATGGCCATGCAAGTGGGAGACTGGTGAGAGAGGACACCAGGTCACCATGACTACGCTGAGGAATTTTCTTAAAGGCACGTGGGAAACTCCATGGTCAAGTGGAAGAATGTTTTAGGTCTGATGAAACCTAATGCTGAAGCTACACCAAGTCAAATCCCAGACCTCACTCCAATAAGGAATTTGGGGCTGGACTTGAAAAGAGTTGTTGAAAATCAATCGCAGCCAACCGTCAGAGGTGGAACAGTTTTGCAAGGAAAAATGAAGTGAAACTGCAGATGGTTGAATCCAATCTATATTGATTCCATCCTGTGATTTCAGCCAGAGATGCATCTACTAAATACAAATACTAAATACTGACCTTCAGGGATGAATATTCATGCAATCACTTATTGTATCTGACATATTTGTAAGTTGTAAATGGTCTCTACGTTTTTAGCACTTTCCCCAGTACAGAGGAGTCTTAAGCAGTACTTGAGACAACAGTGGTTGGAGTTCCAATCGGGGGGTTGCTGCTTCGATTCCCGACTCAGTCTGACTCAGTCTTTGGGCAAGTCGGCCCATGTAACCTGCTGCCAGTGGCGCCTTTGTAAGACTGACAGTGGCAAGTATCCAGCAGCTTCCCACCATCAGTGTGTGAACAACTGACTGCAGTGTGAAACCCTTTAGGCTCCTCTGGAGTTGATAAAATGCTGTACAAGTACTGGCCATTTACCACTGACACTACATTCACATGTTGATAGTGGTAAGCTATGTTTTAGCAAATACAAAATAATACTTATTATTTTGTAGAAATCAGTTCTTTCTTGCAATGGATTTCCTTGTAATTATTTTTTGTCAAAAAAGCCAAACAAAGTGGATCGTAACTGAGTAGTAAAAGAAAAAAAGGTAAAACATCACATGGTGTGAATACTTTTTAAAGGCACTCTGAATGGAGGACATTAGTTTATTTTTATGTTGGCATCATGAGCTATTCTTATCCCCCTGGTGTCACTGTCACTGCCTGCTTCTTATAGCATCTCTCCCAGTAGTTTCTCAGATCCTGTTCACGATGAAATTGGAGTGAACTGGACTTCTTTTTAAAGTCGGACTCCCACCTGGGTACAGATCCAACACCTCTAAGTTGCACCTTAGCTCTTTTGTCCTGGTTGCTGGAATGCAAAAAATAGAAGTTTTTCAGATTGCAAGATCCAAGCAAAGATAAATCCTGTAAGAAGAAAACCCTGAGACTGTAGTAGCTTCAAGGGGGAGGATGGCAGGAAAAACCTGAAGAGGCTCTCAGAATTTATATGCGTCTCAGACAAGTGGTAGTCGAGGTTCTCGGAGAAAATGCTGGGATATTTTTACAATTGATGCTGCGTTTGCGTGACAGAAGAACAGTTTTGTTTTACTCTGCTCACATTAACTGTTAGCTCGAGTTTATAAGAGAAGGTCAACATAAAGATATTAACTTATGCACCACAGACAAATTATTGCCTGGAAATAACCTCTGTGCAGAACCCCAATTGAAAAATTTAATAGCTTTCATGTATGTTTGACTAAAGGACATATCATCTTCAATAATCACCAAATCCAAAAGTCTACTTCATTCTAATGGAACTAGAGTGGACTGAGAAGTTATTGGTAATTTGATACCAGCAGGCTCAACTACCCAAAATGTCACCGAAACACATTTGCTATAAAACAGGACCAAAAGTTGCCTCATTGTTTAGTTACATTCCTGACTGTTAATATCTACTGACATATCGACTGGCATATTAACAGTTACAGAATCTCAATGATGCCAACATTTTTAATTTGTGTTGTTTAGAATTGCTAAAGGGATCAAAAGCGACTGTTAGCTTCCAAGAATTTATTTACTTTTCATCTAGCTCATATTAAAATATATATATATATATAGGTAAAGGATTAACTGCAAATAATAACACAGAACTTCACAATAAAACACCCAAAGTAAAGCTAAAACTGCTGTCATGTCTGCATTTCATATTTATTGATATATAATCTGTGTTAAAACAGTCCCAGTGGCAGATTGCATTATTTAAAATGACCTTACCACATTAAATATGAATGGAAAAGCCTATCCACAGTAATTGTGTGTTAATTTGTTGGTTATCATCCAATCTATATTGTAGTTAATTTTTTTCTCCAGCTGTACTTTTGCTTCTCCAAGTTCCTCTAGTCAGAGACATTTAAGGACAAAAAGCCCCATTCTTCAAGTAAAAAAATACATCTAGAGTAATGTCTGAAGATGTTCTCATAAACTGCTTTAAAATCTTTCAGACTCATGTCTGATTATGTTTGAGCCCTGCTCTCACTAACAGGTTCCATTCTACAGAAACAATCTATAGTCTACTGAAGATATTTACTTTAAAAACTCAAAACTAGTACTTTAAAAATAGGGCGGAGCATCTTTTTTTCTAATTTGCTTTCTGTATATAATACCTTGTTCTCAAGGTATTACATATAGAGAGGTGACAATCAGCAGGTGTTGACAGTGCTGAACCTTGTATTTCAATCAGGAAGAAAATACGTTTTTAAAGTGTTCTTTGTTTTCTATTTCCCCTTGTTTTAGGCTGTTTTTTTCTCTTTTTTTTAGGAGTATGACAAATTTATGAATTCATACTCTAATTTGTATTTGGACATGATCGATAACTTAAAACTCAAATAAATCTATAAGTTTAAGTTTAAGGATAAACTACAATTGCAGGTATAAATGAAAAAATACATTGGGATGCCAAAACATAATTCGTTTGCAAATGTTAAGAGAAGACATTTTTGGATATTAAAATGAACTATTTGCTATTGTTCTTTTAACTAGTCAGTAGCTTTGTCTGCTACAGCCATGACTTGTTTTCATCATTTGAATTCTGCATTTTTTTAACCACTCTTACAAATTTACAGCATTTTTTTTTCTGGAACCGGTATTGGGATGAAACTGTATTTTAAAAGCCTCACTACTGCTGGATGTTGGGAAAGAAAAGTTAGTTTGTCTGAATGACCCGAGTTCCTGCAGGGCTTTCCTGTCTGGAATCACAGGCTCAATGAGTGGAATGACAGTGAAGTTGTAAATTTGCTGATCTGTTGTAAACTTTAACAGCTCTACGGTGTAAACTAAAATATGTGTCTGGAGATCTAAATAAAGTAACATCTGTAACAAAAAAACAAAAACACTCTGTTTTCTTTGTGTGACTTTTTCCAGTTGTGCTGTTTCAGGTCAGTTTTCTTGGCAGAGTGTGGAGGAACACTGTCCTTCCCACACTAAAAAACAAAGGTATTCAGGGTTTAATTAAAAATATTATGTCGAGACATTCCACATAACTCTTTCTACTTATGCACTGTTCATCCTGCCAGTGTTTTTTTCTCCATTGGTTTGAGTTTTCAGTGGTGCTTGATAAAGCTAACTGGATCATATGAAGAACCATGTTAAGAAAAGTGGTGAGTTCTTCAGCAGAGAGCATAAACTGAATAACAATAGAAGGAATAATAACATCACCCTCCAGTGGGAGCTTAGAGACACGCTAGCATCAACTGAATGAAGTCTGCTCTGGTCCACCAACTGCTGCTCTACAGGATGAGAGACTTCAGCATTGATGCAACATGTTCCTTCTGCTTGATGTGCTTTTATCCCTAAATTTTACTTTTCTGGGCTTTCACTTACATCAACTATTTGGAATGTTTTCAGGAGTTCCATTCTGTTTTTCTCTGACATTTTAATAATCATTTAAATGGAGGTTCTCGTCTTTTCAGGGGATTAAAATGTCAGCAGAGACCAGAGTCATTTGAATCAAATTAGTTTAGCTGTAGTAATTTCATCCTAATGGAAGCAGTGTTTAAAAAACACAAATTACTGGAACTGGAGCAATTATTTAAGTATTTAGCAACACCAGACCGGCGCACAGACTTACCCTCATTTTTGTAAAAACAGCCACAAAGGATGGGGCAGTTTGAACATAACTGGTGTAGAAACAGAAGGCAGGTGTGGCAGCATCCTGGGAATCCAACATTTATTTAGAATAATGGTCACCAGGCATTGCAGGGAGTGTCATTTCTGACACTAAAGAGCAATTGTAATATTTTAAAGTCAGAAAATCGAAAATCGTGAAAGAATAAAATGTATAAGTCACAATCATGTTTTTTTTTTTTCTTCTTTTAGATTTTATAAAGGAATTTTCACAGGAAGACATGCCCATATATGGATGTTAAAGCAATGTCTGAACCTGCAGAGTGTGACTGACTTTAGTTGTGGCAATATATCACTTGGATCTGAGCTCTGATGAGAGCACCAGAGATCATACTCTGCAGGAAAAGTGGACAGGATTTATGAGAGTAAAGAGGTAAAGAAGACAAATATTTTCACACCAAATAGTCACTCTGTTCAAAAGACTTTTCCACTGGTTTAAAAAATTCATGGCCCAAAGAAAAGAAGCAACTCAAGGCTGAGGGACAGGAAGACAGCAGAAACCATTCTACAGCTAAATGAGCTGTTTGTCATTTCATGTTGGCTTTTTAATGTCTCTTCATAGAATCTGCTGATATACATTTATCACTATTCAAATGAAATGTCTCTAATCCAAGTGGTGCTGCATTAGCTTAAAATACTTGTTTGGAACAAGCCACAAGAAAATTAAACTAGAGATGTTTTGAAAGCTGTATCAACAGTTATAAGCACTCAAAGCTCACTAGTGAATAACAGACATGTAAAAACAATTTGCCGTTTCAAATGCTTATAAGTGGGGAAAATGGAATCAGATTAACAATGCAGAGCAGAAGCAGAGCAGAAATGCAGTGGCCTTGGATATGGCCAAAATGGAATATTTTTCAAAAATGTTTTTTGTCAGAAATGGTTCTTCACCACTGTGGCAAATTCCAGACCAAATAAGTTCAGCAAAACGTTTTAACCCTCTGTAGGGAGCTGGTGTTGCCTTCTGCCAGCTTGGTTGTGTTACATATTCCTGAACATCAGATATTACAGTAACTGGAACAATCAGCATCACCAAGTCTGCACAAACAAACAAAGAAGAAAATGTTCAAACTGAAAATGGATGCCACTCACTTTTTCTCAGTGAGTGTGTTAAAGTATGTATGTACTTTTTCCTGTTTCTACAAACACAAAACTTTACAGGCAACCAGGAACAAACAAGGTTTGTTTTGTTTTCTGATGGGAAGATATCTTGTTGTCTTGATGGCAACAAATATTGCTGCAGAAGTGATAAGTTTACAAAATGTGTTTCAGTTGAGTTGTGAAACCATTTTTCAGACAAATCGCTTTTCAAAATCCAGCCCTTGACTGGATACTTTAGTTGCATGTAATTACCCAGTAAGTCAATGCTGACTGTGATGTGATAATCTGTCACACTGGCTCACAATGAAACTGATTACTGAAGAGACGGGCATTGACTGTTTGGGCTGGTTAGGCATTAGAAGACAAATAAAATAAAGGAACAGATTCAATGACCGTCCATGTGTGTGTGGGTGTGTGTCGTTAATTCGCAGCGTTTCTCTTGGATTTTTACGGTCTGTCATTTCTTTACATCGTCTCCATTCTCCCACAGCTCTCTGTATAATCCCGGCTCCCATTCCCAGGTCCTCGTTTAGATCCTACCAGTCATTTATTCACCCAGCCATCCGTCTCTATTGTCTTTATTTCTAAACCAAATTCGTACGTCACATCTGCTTCACTTATATCTCAATTCCTGTAAGTCCTATTGCACTTTTTTGTTCTTTGTCTTCTTGGATCATATTTAATCCTACAGACATTTTTATGAGTCCGTCATAAAGACCAGATGGGAAATCCATAAAGATGGTGATCTGATTCTAAATTGTCTGTTTCATCTGTGAGCTGCATGGTGGCATAATTGTTGCCCCCAATGCTTTCAGGCCCCTCACACACATATTGTATTATGTGTTTGAGAATGCTATACATCTTAATTCAATAGTTTCAGCATAAATTAAAAAAATGTAAATTGTTTAAAATTTCAATTTAAGATTTAAAGGAGTTAAATTGAAGTTACTTCAGGAGAGTGCAAAGAATAATGTTCATAGTTTGATTGTTTTGTTGCTATAGCTACGGTCTCATGCTATATATTTAATCTTTGTTTGTTGGCAAATACATCTCAGTAAATTATAATTATCACTGACGGCTTTTCAAGATTGACCAATTAAACTACCTCCTCCCTCCCAGATTCCATTAAATCTACATTGAATCACTGCTAGAGGTGCTGATGATCTTAACAGGAGGAGAGGCTTCATATTCTGGCAAATACTAAACTAGACAATAACACTCTATTTCTGCATTTATTTTTGCTGATCTGAGGCTAAATTTCTGTTGCTTTAAATCACAGAAGGAAAGTTTGCTTTATATAAATCCTTTTTCACATAGCTTCAGCCGTCTGTGGACGTTTCCATCTCTAACTGTTGATCAACTGCATATTTTAAAAGCAATTTTCGGTTCTCAGAACATTGGCTGGTCTGTCCCTCTGCCCCTTCAGCAGCACTGAACAGGTTGGTGGGGAGAGAGGTGAGACTAATTGTGTAGGACATTTACTGTAATGATTAATGTCAGCTGGACTCGCAGGGACTGTGTCACTGCTCCACCTTGTTTCTATCAGGACGCAAAGGCCAGGCAGGGGACAGCAGGAGCCGCCATAATCAGCCACCAGATAAGGTTGGGAGAGCACAGGCGAGGCTGCAGGCTGTGGTTAATCAGAGCTGACACCCGGACAATGCAGCCACCTCCAAACAGAATAATGAACTATAAATTTGGCCTGGCGTTGGTAAAGAAGTCCCACTGACTCACTTATATAATCTCACAGCCCTGAAACTTCGCTTGCAGCTCCAAGCTTTAGCACGTTATCATGCTGTGTTTTTACCTGAGCCATTATTAGATTGTGTCTTTAACGGGTCTTTCAAGAAGATTTAAAACAAGCAAATTTCTGGTAAAGAAGCTCTGTCTGCTTCACCAGCAACGTGTCTGTCCTGTAGCCTTTGTTTTTTTTGTTTTTTTGCTTTGCAGAACTAGAAAACAACTTCATAATTTACAAAAGTCTCCAGATATCAAACAGTTTTTACAGGTAAAATGGTGAGGGTGGCCAATCAACGGCTAACATGCTAGTTCTATTCAAGAGCTTATTCGGGAAATTGCCTTCACTGTAAACAACCGTCCACCATTATGAAGAGGGAAGAGCCAATCTGAACGAGGCTGTTAATGTGAATCCATTATTAGCGCTTTGCTCACTTCCTCCGTTGCCGTTGATAAAACACAGAACGACTATGATTCTTAAAGAGCGCAGAAAATCAACGACATTGTTCACAACTTCTCCTTCTGTTCACTGACTGGACAGGTCAAAAATCTACTGGAGGAATTACCTTCAATGGGAAAAAGCCCTGATGAAGCAATGGAGGGAATTTCATAGGAATGCAAACAAGAGTATAAAACACCCAGTTTTTGACCCTTTGTATAAAGCAAATATGGTGTCTTAGTACTTGCATATGATTACACCAGTAATGACTGAAAGAGATTTTTGGTATTGTCTCTGTAAAGTGCAACAACTACAATAGCTGTAAAATTAAAAACCCTGATCTGGTTTTAGGCATCAGATCAGAAAAACATACCATCAAACCTCCAGTGTCATCTCTGTAATTCTAATTATTGAGGATTAAATGATCCAACACATAACAGTGAATCTGAGCTTTTCTCTGTCAAATATTGGTTTGGGGACAATCTTTTTTTTCTTCTTCTTCCATTTTGAACGGTGAATCAAATGGAGACCAGACAGATTGATTTGATGTAGAAACAGAGGCTGATTCAAGGGTAACATGGTCCTACAAACGATCTCTGTACTGTCTCATGAGAATTTTTTTTATTTTTCCAGGAAATGACAATACTTCTTTTAGCAATACATATGGCAGTGACCATTGAACTGAAGTTGTCTCCATGGAGACATCATCTAAGTTACCCAACAAGCAAACTGAAGATGAAGCTGGATTACATTCCAGACACCTTTATAAATATACATACTGGGAGGAGAGTCTGAATACCAGTTTGTCCCCCGACTGAGTTCAACTTCAGTTGCTAATACTGAGTAAAGATATTGACTAGTTGATCAGGCGGTAATTCACACAATAACCTTTGAAAACAAATTAATTCTGTTTGTTTTTTAACCCTACAGTTCATTTGTATCATGAATAGAGCATGACATAAAAATTGTTTAGTCTTCCACACTTTTCACTAGAGTTTAGATATGAATCCGACCTGAAATTTGGTCTGGGTCAAAATGATTAGCTGAATGGTTTGGTAAGGTTCAGGCTTCTATGGGAAGACCAAAAGAGAATGCATTATAAAGTCTACTTGGTGTAAATAGAAGAGCAACAGCACTTCTTTGTCCAGGTTCTGTAGATAAAGGAGACAGTCACATAAAAGACACAATCGGTTGTTTGAAATTATTAGAGTTCCTTTAGCTTCAACTGTTTCCTCTTGGTATCTGGAGGTTTATTTTGATTTAATTTAAAAAATAATTTCATGGCCAAATAGCCACAGATATTAAAAACTATAAAAATTATTGCAAAATGAAGGAATTCCTTTGTTCTGTTAAGTCAGTTACAAAATAAGTGTGGAAATTCTTCAACATCTAAATCATAAATATTTCACCAATCTTGTTAAAAGTGAAGACAGGAACATAAAATAACTGCAATTTCTGCCTCCTTGTTCTGGTCTTATCCAGCAGTGCATTTTGTGGATAAGAGACAGTCTTATTCTCACTGCCAGGACAACAGATTAAAGTGATAGTCCCACCTTTAAGCCTGGGAGCTGATAACACTGATACTGATAACACTGATAACAAGTCTCAGCAAAACTGCAGGTTCTCTAAATATACAAAAAAAAAAAAAAAAAGACTTATTCAACCACTGATTATACCTTCAGAAACTCACAAAAATATTCTGCGAAGCAGATGACAAATTGCATTTTTCATTTTCCCCTTTCCCGTCCTTTGAAGCAAATGTCACCTTTAAACAAAACAAGCCTGTCCTGAAGCAAAGGGAGCATTATGATAAAGTTGGCCTTGATGTATATAGACAAAGAGGATAAAAACATGAGGAAGGCAACTAAGAAGATGAAAAAGAACAAATAAAGGGAAAGTGAATGAGGAATGTTGCTGCCCCACACATTTATCCATGCAGTTAATAGCAATAAGTGCCTTCTGTGGCCCCTGTAAGCCACAGACATTCTTGTTTCCTTGAATAATGATTGTGGTTAGTGGAGCGTGTCAGTAATTTCTTGCATGCGAAGATGTGCAGCTCTGATCAATGACCAGCTAAAAAAAATAGAAAACATACTGACACACTAAGCTGATTCATTTCACACAGACATGCAATGACCTTTTTGGTTTTTTCTTTGTTTTTGTTTGTGATGTAAACAGAAAAGTGTCAGTTCCAACAAGATGTATGATAGAAATTCTGTTGTTCTTTCAGTTTTAGAGTAAATGGTTTGTTAGTGTACTTGTTAGTCGGAGTACCCGGAGAGAAGCTGAGCATGCACTGGGAGAACATCCAACCTCCACGAAGAACCTTCTTGCTGCAAGACAACAGCAATAATAACTGCCACTGTGCAGCCGAACATGCAATAAATTACAAATTAGAGGAGAACATTTTCAACAGAATTTAGATCAGGACGCTCATAAGGCCAGTTCTGATCATTTAATCGTTTGGTATCTTTTCTTTGCCTTACTTATTCTTTGTTTTGATTGGATCAGCCAGGTACAGATGGACTCACTCACCTGGTCCGCCGCACTGTGCGGTGAAATGTCTGACCTTTGAGGTAACACAGTCATTCTAATCGTTCAGTGGCCAAAGAGTCCAGCAGATTCATTAAGGAATAACTAGACTAAAGAAACAAACTACAAAGACTTAGAATAACTAGAAGAAATACATGTAACCAGAAACACCAAGAAGGACTGAGCTAACATCAAACATTATCTGTCTCCCTTTGTACCCCAACTCTCTTTTTTTTTTTCTCATGTTCCCTGCTTTTCCATCTCTATGTCTGCTGCATTTTAAATAAACCCACACAAACATCTTCTGGTTCCGGTTCTGGACCCTGCCCGCTCTGACGCTCCAGCAGCATCTGCTCCCATGAGGATTAGTGACTCATGGGAGAATATCATTTCCATTGCTTCAGATAACACCTCTCCAGCGTTCTTTTTTTCTCTGCAAACACATCTGTTTTTAAGTTAATTAGACAGTGATTTTATCTTTTACCTCCTAAATTATTCAGTGTTTTCTCTCACTACATAACATGATAAAACTCTGATTAATTGGAAACATGTTATTAAATATTTCAAGATTTTTCTGTGTGGAGTCAGTCTATTATGAAAACAAAAAGCTGTTCAGCACTGAAGAGAAGAAAAAAAAAAGCAATCAAAACCACAACTATAGTTAATGATTTATTTCCAAATACACATTACAACATACCGCAATACACCTTATTAAATGTGTTTAGGTGCAGGCATCCTCATCATGCCTGGGAGTAAAGGAACATTTTGTCTTTGCTATCACTATAGCAACAAGTCAGTGGTTGGGGAAGGGGGCTAATTATGAAACAACAGAGAGAGGGGGAGGGCAGAGGAACTCAGAGCCATGCAGCAATAAATAAGAGCAAAGCGACTTTTTAAACAGGCTGATTCTGCTGCCTCTGCCTCATTAATTCTCACTTTGATGCTTAGTTCGCCCATCTGTTTGCACTGTAGTCTGTGTTCCTCACAGTGTAATGTGCCAATCAGAGCCAATCATAGACAGCAGTTCCAGTGAGGAGAAAAAAAAAAAAATCACTCAAACAAAAATACACAGACACAGTATGCTGGGCTGATGAAGGAGTTATTTTAAGGCTGCTGAAGGGAAGATGTTTGTCCTGTTTGGGACAAACTTTGTTTGTTTTTTTTTCATTTCATCTCAGCACAAAAAAATGTCCAGAATCTTAGGAATACATTGTAGCCTTTCAAAAAACCTACAATAAACACTCCAAGGTAGGAGAGGTTTTGTAAATCCACCGTACCCTCTGCTCGTACCCCAAAAACCTTTTCTATTGTTGTTGTCCAAAAATGCAAATGAGCTTCAGACAGCTTGGCCACTCTAGGAATACAAAGTAAAACGAAAAGCTTCCAATTATTGAGCTTGAAACACTGATGTAGGACTTGAATCTGTAAATCGTAATTTGACAAGTGGAACCAGAAATGGATCCATCAGAGACTTTGTGGCCAATTTCCATTCAATGATTTTGTACAATTTCATGCTGAAGCTGATTTCAGTATTCAGAACTTCAGAACTATAAACAACATTAAAATACAGTTTATTTTGAAAAGATAAATGATTCTCTGATGTATGTATCTGCTCATTTTGGATCTTAGCGTATAGAAATAATTTGGTTATTCTTTGTGACTTAAAACTGGTCCGATTCTGTTTCAGACAATGATACAAAATGTTTCAATTTTTTTCTTTGGTGTATTCAAGATTCTGGTTTTAACTGTTCTGCTTTCAAACATCTCTATAAACTGTAAATTAAGAATTTTTTTTTTTTTTTTTTTTGTCTAAGTCATGTCACAGTTACAGAAGTGTCTGTCTCTGCATCATGGATATATAATACAGAAGGAGTCATGACAGAGTTTTCAAGGTTTCCTCCAGAAGCCTTGCTAAGCCTGGTGGTCAGGGCACCATGACAGTCTAGCTTGGAAGCTGAAGATACCTGAAGAAGTGAGAGTCTGGAGTTTGGAATAGAGAAGCATTTCATTTTTATACTGATTAAAAAGTTAACCTTTAAAAAAGAGGGGATGATGTGACTATGTTCCCTGTTCGTAGTGCATTTCACTTTTGCTTAAATAACTCAGACACAGAGCCTTGAAGGCACAAGAACACAAATTGCATGAGAATATCTGCAAATGGGTGCTGCTAAAATGTCTCTATAAATTCTTCCTTCTCTTTCTGCTAACTACACACACAATATTCTATCCGTCCTCGGGGCTCGGCGTATGCTGCACCACTGCTCGGTTCTCAGTCTATTTCAGGAACATCAGCATCATGTTACTGTGCTTTTTTTCTGAACAGCAGTGTTCAGTGGAATGCAGACTGGTAATCTATCCCTGCAGGATTCAGTCCTGATCATACTGATCGACTCTGGAGAGGCTCAAAGTGAATCATGACCACTGACGCCATGTGAGAGGATTTTAATACAGTTTGGAGTTTAATTTCAGTGATTACCACATAGTTGTGTTTTTCAACATGTACACATACAAAAATACACTGTTTACCAGTACAATGCGTAGAAATATTTTTAGGTCTCAGATACAACAAAAATGCAGATTAATGTTCATGGCAGGCTATTTTTAGGGTCAGCCTGAGGTAACAGTGTTTCCACTACATCTTGCTACTGTTGATCAGAGGAGCGGCCATATTGAAACATGAAGTCAGCTGAACAAATCCTAACCGAGAGTCAGAGTTGCTCTCGGTCTCCCAATGTGGAATCTGACTTTGGTTACAGATCACTCACTACATGGTTGCCCAGCCACCCGATGGGTGATCACGCTGCAGGTTGCTGCAGGTTGCTGCAGGTTGCTGCAGGTTGCTGCAGGTTGCTGCAGGTTGCTGCAGGTTGCTGCAGGTTGCTGCAGGTTGCTGCAGGTTGCTGCACTTCACTGCAGTGATTCTCGAGGGACAGGCGACGCTCTCACCCTGAAGGATAACATGACTGATAAATCTTCTTCACACTCTGAGGTTACTTGTGGAGCACCACAGATCTCTGTGCTTGAACCAATTATTTTTACTAATCACTTCTAATTAGGACAATCACCATGAAACAAATTTTTACTGTTATTCTAATGATAATTATATCTATCCATAAATCCTGATGAATCCAATCCATTAGGCAGATTAGAGACTGGAAAAGGGGCTAGGGAAAAACAATCACTACAGAGACACGCCCAATTTTGTGCCACAATTCTTAATTTTCAGAAGAAAATTCAGAAAGTAAGATGAAACTGATGTACTGGAAAATCCACAGAGAACATTCTGGTTATACAGCTGAAGTGTTAAATCAAGTATGACTTGTGCTCTGTGGTGCTGGAAGCTTGTTTTATAGAAACCATCCTGGCTACGATTAATGCTGCACACAAAGAGCCAGGCACACTGTGAAATAAGACTACAGTCACTCCCCAAGCATCCTTTACCTTAGGCTAAAAACACACACAGGTGACAAACACACACGTTCCTCTGTGGTCGCAACCTTTGCAGAAAAGAGGACAGTCAGCCTGAAGCTAAAATCCTGAGAAAGACATTCAATAAACAGCCCAAGCTCTCCCCATTATCCTCCTGTCAAGGGATGCTGTTTATCCAAGCTCTATTTACATGTCGTAATTTGTCAGCAACATTAACACGTCTCACAATAGGAATTGAACATGCTGTGAATATGAGAGCAGGGCAGGAGGAGAAACCGTTTGAGCGCAGGCTCACAGGGAAAAATGATTTACAGACAGAATCAGATGAGGGAGAACAACGATTGTGTCAACATCAACGCGTATGAAACCCCGTGACTTCATGATGTGTCGTAAAATTATACAATACTTCATCTACTCACAAAGGGCCACTACTGGATCCCCTGTTTTCACTCCAATCGGCCCATTTCAAGTGTCCATCTACTGGCCCTGCACTATGCTCCTTTGAAACGCTCAAAGGAGATAGCAACAGAAAAGACCTCAGACTTGCTGTATGTCACTATTACTACAAGTTGTACTTGTACTTGTAGTTGTACTTGTAGTAATAGTGATACTATAATGTTTGTGCTGTCAGAAACTACTGGAATTTACAGTATGTTTATGCATATAAATAAACATTTGAAAAGACTCTATATTTAGCTATATTTAGCATGTGTGTGGTACATAGTGATAAATTACTACACTACAACAAATTCTTTTCTCTCTGTTCTACATCACAGATGCAGCAACTGATTAAATTGAGTTGGTAAAGCAGACAATGATAAGAGATTAAATTAATTGGAATAGTTTCCAGATTACGCCTATTTAAAATTTTAATATGGCTCAGGTTGGTTGAGTTTTGAGTTTCCCAATTACATTTCTACCGAGGTGAGTGGAGGGATTTGCTCAGCCAGAAATAACTCGATCTGCATCTGCGTCAACACAATGAGATAGAGAGAGGTAGGTTTGGCAGACATGACCTGATTCCAGTGGTTGAGAATCTTCAAATGAATTTCATCTCATGTCTCATTTACTTTTGGTGTCTTTTACAGAGCAGAAAGATATGTAGTAGAAAATCAACATGTATTGTCACATCACCTCAATTCCCTTTTTATTGATTAGGAAGAGCATGAGAGTCATGCATGTCACTAATACAGTAAGGCACATGGAGAATCTCATTCAAGCACACAAACAGTCATCATATGCAAAATAACAGGTGGAATATGCAAAACCTCAAATATGGCCAGGTATAGAGCAAATTATTGTTTCATCAAAATTACAATCTGCTTTAAATACATGACTTCTAAGTTTATTAAGTCAAAATATATACTTATATACTGGAATTAAAAAAATTGTTTGGGGGATACCTTGTTGTAATGAAGCCGAGGCGTAAATTCAAACTGGAAGACTCTTTAGCCCCACCCGCATCATCCAATCAGTGCGCGCCGCTTATCACCGATGACCAATTAATGCTGGACCAAGTCACGTCATGCCTAATCACCGACCAAACCCCAGCTGAAAAGGACCTCCATCCATGGCTTTCCTCCTCTTTTCAGCCGAGCTGAATCCACCTCCGCCCCTTCTCCACCTCCACCACCAGTGTCGGGTCCTGGGGGATGACATTCCTATCAGCATCGGGAATGCTCATCCGAGTTATCGCAAATCACAGCTCAGCCGGGGCCCGAGCGCCAAAGACTTTAATTCATGCATGTCAATAAACTTTTCTAATCGCTCTCTTTCTCCCTCTGAGTCTCTCCAGATTTAATTGTCTGTTGTAGAAAATTAAGAAGTTTTGCAGAACAGTAAATGTTACAGAAAAAACTGCCAGCTATGCAGAGATTGTAAATAACAAAAATATCTTAAATTTTTTTTCCAGAAGAGTAAAAGTGATATTGTGTGACTGATCACACTACATTTTATTTACTTCACAATCTGCCAGTTTGCTTGTGGGTTTGAGAATAATGATTTACAAGTATCGCTTAGATATGATAGTATAGTTGGTGAAAACGTAGAAGAAATGTCTTGTTTTAGCTATATAAAAAAAACATACATTAAACATGTGGTCTAAATTTGAGCAATCTCTCCAATATTTTAAAGGGGCAGTGTTATGTAAAATCAACTTTTCTGATCTTTACATCATGTTATTCTCTTCTCAAACAAAACATAAGGATTGTTGCTTTGATTGTTTTTTGCATGTTTGACAAATCCTTTAATCTCTATGGCAACCATTCACCTGTGCAAAACACCTGGGTGGACCCGGCGCCGCCTTCAAGGCACAGCTCCTCCTAGATGCTGCAGATTGCGAGCTTCTGCCTCACAGAGCAACCCTCAGCTCCTTCAGACTAGTCAGCAACAATCAGCAAATAACTGGTAGAACTGCATGTCTGCCGAGCCCATTATAGGAGCTAATTCTCAGAATAATGCAGGTAAAAAGTGTTGTTAAAGGGTTAATGGAGGACCCATGTTATGATGACAGAGGTCCAATTTCAAGCCACTAAATTAACAAAGCAAATATATATTACGTTTCATGTATGTAGCATTTTATATCAACTGGAGGTAACATAGCTATTTGATTGTGCTACAAAATACCACTCTATGCCTGGAAAATAATAATACTATCCCTTTAAGCCATTTCCTATTTTCCAATAAAGTATAAAGATCACCTGTAAGAAATAAACTTCAGCAGTAAAAGAAAGAGGCAGAGGAGCTGTGCCATTCACACTCTTGACATTTAAAATTATTTGTCAGGGAGGAGTTATAAGTGGAAATGGGATGGAAATTTTATTCCAAGCACATCATCCAAACACACTCCATATATGTAAATGATGACTTATAAATCCTAGGACCAAATTTGACCCGGTAAAACTTTATTCTCAGATGTTTTCAGTGATGTAAACTGGCAAAATGTTACGCTGTCACCTGTGTTGTTGGCCCTGGCTGTCATACTCATGTCTATATAGGACTTATTTTGCTATGCATAAGGGTGAAATAAGTGACAGCAGTCATATCAACACAGTCCTGAGAAAAGGTTTGCTCAGGCACAAACGTTAAAAAACACTTCAGTGCTGCTTCACTGCCTCTGCTAATATTCTGAAGAAAAAGATGTAGGTTATTTTTCCTGCCACTGGAGAGAAAGTTGCGTGTCTGATTTGCAGTTCGTCTCCTGAGGCTGGAACCGCTGACAAAGTGAGGAACATTACTGTGTATAGCGGTCATGCCCCACTTTGCTGCAGATGTGTATTTACCATACTCTGTTATAGCTGAAGTGAAGTTGTGTTCCAGCTTTCACTAACCATTATGTGGCAGATTCACTGCTGTCCTGCTTTTAAACAGTGACAAATGGCAACTTCACACTAATGACAATAAGCAGCATTTGTTTGTAGATGCTGTTTTATTAAGTAGTTGTTATTCCTGTTATTATTAAACCGATATCCATAATTAATCCAATTTTCATGTCCAATAGGTATAAAACTTCTTGGCACAGGATAATCAAATAAAGTGGTTGGCTGGTGTCCCAGCTAGGTTCTCAACAGAAAGTATCCTTCCTCAGTGTCTTTGGTGTGGAGAACTGGTCACTGCAGACCTCTGCAGGCAGACATGTCGACAGACAGTCGAACAGACTTGAGAACTGGAGACTGGAGAACTTTACTGGAAAGTTCTCCAGAAAGTTCACTGGAAATTTTTGTGGAAGTTCTCCAGTGAACACTTCAGAGGTTTTGAAACTAATCTTTTGGCTGTGATATCTCCATCAATGGTGTGTCCAGCACAAGACATGCTTAGGAATTAGGTCTGATTAGTTTATGGAATACAACAACAGACACTGATTGAGAACAAATTCTTATTTACAACAACAATCTATATAACAAAAAATAAATAAAAAATACATGCTCAATAAAAAAATTCAATTCAATATTAAATTCAAGGACAATGATGACATGAAAGTATGTTTAATCATCATTTTTCATTCCAGGTTATGAAATACAGCCATAATTTCTCCTGGAGTTTGTTCATTTTGTATGTGTAATAGTTTGCCACCTTTTGAGGTTGACGCAACATTTCTGGTTTGCAGAATTCTGATGCCTAACAATGTGATTTGTTTTAATAAAACAAACGTGTTTTATTAGTTTTGCAAAACTAATAAAACAAAAATGCATGGTACATTTTTGTAGCATACAAAAATGTATTCTACAAAAAGCATACATTTTTGTAGCACAACCATCAACAACATTTACATAGCAGTAGCCAGGTCAGATTTTGAGGTTGGTGTTGGTGAGAAATCTGACTTTTCTAGTTAGAAATACAAAGATTATGCTATTTCTATCTTGTAGCTCAAAGATTTTAGTTCAAAAATATGGTTTACATTACAATTGTGATTAGATCACAGCTGTACTGAAATAATCTCATGACTTGTTTTCTTTGTTTACAAGAGTGAAATCAGAAAAAAATATCACTGTTGTTTGCAGTTAAATACTTCATTGTGTCTTTGTGTTTTATTTTCAGATTGTGTGGTTGTTTTACATCTCTCTGAGTTTCAGATGTTTTTCTTGGGGTAAAAACATTAAAAATAAAAGAACCTAGCCAAGTTCTTCATCTTTGTTTCTCATCAGTAATCAATGAGAGAATGCTGAATTCTAAGCACAAGAGACACCATTCAGCATCGCCACATTAACTGCAGAATACCTGTGAAAACAGATGGAGGCACTCAGTGGACCTGAAAATGTTCCCAAATATTAATTTCCTGAGTCTCAAAGGTATCAGCTGTCCTCATCTTTCTGAGGATCACATATTCACAAAAGAGGTTGGGAGCAAATACACACCTAAAACATCACATTTTGGTCCTGTGCAGCAGCTGTGCTCTGTCCTTTATCTCTTTTCAGTTTCTTCTTTCTGTTGGGAATTCTTTGTTTTGAAGTCATTATTTCGCTCCAGTGTTTCATTAGTCCACCATTATTTTCAGTCTTATATCACAATAATTAGATGATAATCATTAGTTATTGCTACCTGATCAGCCTTAAAAGTTAAATAATAAGAAGAAGGAGTTAAGTTCTGGAACAGGATAGCTCTGCTTATAGAAGAAATAAAAACAACATCTCACTAATATGATAAGAGTTCACAAACACAAATAGTTCAATAAACTCACTAGACTAAAAACACTAAATAAAACTATTTTGCGCAATATTAAAAACTAGTAAGAGATGGGTGGCTTGCTGGGAAAACAATCTGAATGAGGACCAGCTTCGTTACTATTTATAATATTGCACTTGGTAAAAACACGAGCAATCTAGAACCCTCACCAGTTATTAACAGGTTCTATGGTGAAGCTCAAACAGGAACATGCTCCATCACACATCTTAAACATCTTAAAGTTATTGATCATAAGGATGCTTTGTCATTTTATTGACTTATGTTATATCTGCTGTTATTTTTTGTGATATGTCTAATGGAATATTATTCAGTGAATGTTTTCAGAGTCTGGTAGAGGAGTTGCTTTAGTTTTTATAAATGCCTTGAAATCGGGCCTCTGTCTCTTTAAGAAACTCCTGTTCTTTTTAACAGTCTGCCTTCAGGAACTCTTTACAACAGGGCTCCTTTATAATGAACTACTTCTCACTACTTCATTATAAAGGAGCCCTGTTGTAATGAGTTCCTGAAGGCAGACTGTTAAAAAGAGCAGGAGCAATTAGCACTGGGTGCTAATAGCCCCTTGCGAGTCTGAAGGAGCAGAGTAGTGGAGGGCTGCTCTGTGAGGTGAGAAAGTACTTTTGGCAATATAGCCAAAAGTTGTTATATTGCCAACTTTTGGCAATATAACAATAATTGCCAAAAGTTTTGTTTTGGCAATTATTGGCTTTATTGCCAAAAGGAAAGACTTTTGGTAATATAAAAGTACTTATATTGTACCTTTATGTTGCCAATATAAAAGTACAATATAAGTTAGCCTGGTGCCTTCCAATACAATTTTGCTCGATTCTCATGAAGCAGATGAGAATCTGTTCAATGAACGTCCAGATAGATTCCTCCAGCAGATTTTCTACCAGGCCAGTCAGCAAATAGAAGGACAAGTTGTGAACGATGACATCAATTTTCTGCCCTGTTTTAGCATTGGTAGCAGACGGAGTGTTGGTCAGGCTTCCAAATATTGAATTAATGTTAATAGCCACGTTGTTCAGACTGTCATTCCTCTGCCACAGGATCACTGTTTACAGGCAATTTCCAATAAGCATCAATAGTGTCAAATTTACACATTAAATATACATATATCATGGACAAACGTTAGCAATAGGGCAAAATTTAAAACCTCAACAGAGTCCACGCCTCCAGGAAGCAATCATTTGTCAACAGCCGGGAGTCCAGACACTCCCACAGGAGCAGCTTTGACTGTTCAGGAACTTTTTTCATGAGCAGCAGGAAAAAGTTTCTAAATGCTCCTGACAGCTGACATTTTCTCTCCTGCTAACTGATGCTACTCTGTTAATGCTCATGGTCACATCAGTCAGTCATGCTGTACCTTTTCCTCATTGGGAGTCATTTTCTGTTCTTTGTCGTTGGTCCTTCTCCCCTCTTTTCTTTGGCTCCACTCTGCTATCCCTTCAGTTGTCCTGGCTTTTAGATTCCTGTCAAGCTGTAATCATCACTGTCAGGTACAGCATGTCATTCTCCCCCTCACTGAGTAGTGAAACACATGCCGGTGCACAGCACACACATGCACTACTTCTGATGCCAAACCGAGATGCCATGCTGGTGTCAGATGGGAGAAATGGCAGCCATCACTCTGATAACAGCTCAGTGTGGACTCCCTCCTCAGTCAGTCTCTCTTTGAGAAAATATTTGTTTTGTTGCAGTTTTGGAACTAAACTAACTCTTCAGACAGAACATCAGCAAGGAATACAAGGGGAAAGCAGAGCTCAGCAACTTCTGCTGTCCTCATTCACAATAATCAATCATTTTTGTTAAGTTTCCATGGTTACCACGGAAGCACAGAAGTATTAATATTAATTAAAAAGTTAATGGCAGTAGCAGTTCCTTTTCAAATCTGAAGGATGAGAAAGAATACCTTCATTTACAGTGAAAGCTGAAGCCATGGCTTTCTCCAGGTTCAACACTGAGAAACAGGACTAAGAGCATCAATGACAGAGAGAGAACAGGAAGTTCTGGGCCCCAATAACTCAGATGATTTCCCCTGCAGGAAGGTGTCAAATCTTAACAGAACTCCAGACCACAAGAACATTGGTTCAAGTTTCTGGGTCAGTGAAAACTGTTACAGATTACTTTCATGGTTTCAATGTTCAAAATGCTGTATGGGCAATGAACTCGGTTTCCAGGCTTTTGAGATGGTGCGGCACAGTCTTTTACAAGTTCAAAATAATCTCAGACACCAGCAAGGATCAGCAGATAAGCATGAGATGTAGTTGAATGCAGTATCATATTCCTCTCATATGCATTCATTTGTTAATGAAGAGAAGATTAAAAAGGGATGATGCACAATCAGGGAAATTTTCTTTTTTTTTTTTTTTTTTTTTTTTTTTGTGAATGTCCACACAGTTGCATTTTTCCACTGAGCCCTGCTCATGTTCAGCTTAAATGGAGAGTCTTCTGATGGTATCTTATTAAAACACATTACCTGAACAATCCCCATCTCCCCAAACCTATTTCATTCAGCAGTGCTCAGAATTTCTCATCGCAAATCTGTTCTCATTATACTGTTTCTCACATACCCCCTCTTTATCTGCCCTACCTCTAGTTTCTTTATCCTCCCTGCTTTTCTCCTCCCCTCAGGTGAATATAGTAATTGCTACAATTTAACTGCTACTGTGTTGGATCTCATGCTTATCCTCTCCAGTCACTCGATTATAAAAGAGATGAAAATAGAATGCATCTCCCATGAAAGATGTAGTTGAAAGTGTGTGTGTGCGCATGTGAGACTTGACAATTGGGAATTACTTGCTCGGTCTGGTCTGATTTCTTTTTTTCCTTTTTTTTTTTTTTTTTTAATAATTCAATTATTGCCGATGTTGTGGTGAAACTGCAGGCTGAAACACACAAATCACTCCAATCCTAAGCCAATTCCTTCCCATTTACCCACAATGACTTACACAGACACGGAGCCATTTTCTGCGCTGTTGTTTATTAGATTCTCATCTGTGGCCCTTGGCGAGTCACTGCAGAGGGAGATGAAGAAGAAGTGAACTGGACATCTCTTCCGTAATGCAGAGAGGGAAGATGATTTAGAAGAGATCTTATGCTCTCTAACAAGTTGACCCAGTTTCCTCAGGTTTTAATGAAATGTCAATGAAGTGCTCATGATAGAATATTGCATGATTACAGTTCTAAAGTCTTGCTATATTTCTCACTTTAAAGGAGCTGACTTAGGGAGGAATGAAGTTTTCCTCTTTTATCTACAGAGGCTGCATTTTTTTCTTAATAATTGTTGTATACACAAATGCTACCCAAACAGGTATATGTTTAGTTATTCACATTATTGCTTCTCTTTTCAAAGTCTCTTTACTAGTCACAAATAGCCACATTAAACATGCAGCAGTTAATTAATGAGGGCATTATTTTTACCGCAGTGTATTGGGTGCAATGCCATCATTCAATCAGATCATACGACGTAAAGGCCAGTCGTACAGCTCTGGTGTTTGCTTTATATCTTTCTCTTCACACTACCTGTGAAACTGAAAAACTGAAAACTACATGCAGATCTTTCCCATCAGGCTTCTGTGGAAACACCCTACAGACCAACAATCTCTGTGTGACTGAACTCAGACTTTCAAAGATGCTTGACAGTCGTTGAAACGTCAAATACACCACAGTAATCATTGAACAAACCTTAACAGACACCAAGTGCATTGAGTTGAAACATAAAAATAAACTAACGTTGAATATCGTTTTTGAAGTTATTTCATAAAGTTTTAAAGTTATTTCAACAAAAAAACATCCGGCTGGTATTAAAGTGATACAAATAAAAGATGTGAAAGAGTTCAGCCAAAGTGTATTCAAAGAAGGAAATGTTACAAACTTTTACACTGATTCACATTCAGTTTTACAATAAATTACATACAATAATCTAAAACAAATAAGCTGAACACATTTATGAAAAGTAATATGTGTCACTTTTAAGAAGGACACTTTTTGGACCCTCTTCTTCCTTTTGCGCAGATCCAGCAAGTTGAGCTTTGGGAGTTTAAACTCCATTTATTTCCATAACAATTCTGCAGGACCTCAAATATATATTTCAACTTGGAGAGGGGGAGTCATGGTGACTAAGACGATCTGTGTTTGGGCACCCAAACAGTTAGCACTGGCCTGCTGTCTTCCCTCTATTACCACTCCGACACCAATGTTGACTGAAATGTCATGTAGGTCCTGACCTTTCACAAGAAAGCAGCTTTGGTGTTTCTTTAATCAAGGTTACCTTCCAAAGCCTTCTTCCTCTGTAAACCACACAGCAGCTTTCGCAGAAAGAAGGAGCAGTTAACCCTTTCAGAACAAAGCAGCTTAATTATCTTTCATTTCTTTTTCTTTGCATAATTTAGCGATTCATCAATAAGGTTAAAACAGAATCTTGATGTCTGTAATGCAGAACGTATTGAAATGCAGACTTTCCTAGGTTCAATTTGCACCTGAGGCAAAGCGCAGATCATGGTATTTTCGCTGAAAAGCCAAAGAAGGAAAATGACTACAGTGCCGGGAGAGATATGAGAGCAGAAAAAGGGCCATGAGAAAGATTTCATATCTTCCCTCTCCTGTGCTGGAGTGCACACTGCTAGAAAAGAACTATATTTATTCACAATGATCTATTCAGAAACTCAATTTTAACTCAATTAAAGCTTCTCTCCCTGTCGGTCATGCCTTTGTTGCAGTAATTGTCAGACTCTGCTTCTCAGACTTGAGTTCTTTGAACATGAATCGTGCTAGAGCTCAAACCTTCAGCAGAGCGAGGGGGAACATTTTAATTCAGCCACACAAGAGCGAAGAAAAACCATGACAGAGAAGCAGGTAGGAGTGGGTTTGAGAGCCTGGAGCGAGCTGTGCCAAATACACACACAAACACACACACATAGTGGCAGAGTAAAGTGAATCTATGCAAATTGTTGAGCTAATGAATTTCTGAATTCCAGCCTTGGCTCCTGTGAAGGTAATGCGCTTATTTTGGCATGAGCTCATAGAAGAAATGGAAAATGAACAAAATCACACACACATGCGCACACACACACACACGCAGGCATGAGCAGTGCAGTGATAAGCCAAATGGTCTCCTGCTGACAGCAGCTCATCACACCTCCTCACTTTCTCTCTGGTCTGTTGTCTTTCCAACATGCCTTTCTTCTTCCTGATGCCACCTGTGTAAACTCATTAGCACATGTACACAAAACACACCACACTGCACAACATCTGCAAATCTTTCTTCACAAAAAAGTCCAGTCTGTGTTCCACTCCAGTACATGAAGGTGAGCATACTTTTTGTAACAGAACTGATAGAGCAATTAGGTTCCTTCATTTTAACTCCAACTAAAACAAACAAAGCTACATAAGAACATCTAAAATGTGCAAATCTGTCTTTCTTAAGCAGATTGAAAAGGGCTCATGAAAAAGGAAAACTTCTAATTCACTGAAGTTTTAAATTCTTTGATTTAAAAATCCCACAACTAAAGAAGCCAACTTTGTAAATTCAAGCTCAAACACAAATTAATAAAGCGTGATGCAATGGATTTATGTTCCTAAGATCAAAAATCCACAGCTTTTACACTCTTTTCAGTCTTAACACCATTATTATGCATTATGCACTATAAAATCCAATAGCTACCCTGACACAATAGTTAACCTTACTAACCTTACTACCAACAAAATGCACTTATGGCCCATATGTATTAAGTAACAATTACACAGTGAAAAACCCAAATATTATTGGTTCACTCACAAACGGTAAGTTACCAACATCTCTTTCACTGTGCATTCAAAGAAGAACTGTTCATGCAGTTCAGTTCCTTCTGCTCAGTAACAGATCAGTTCAGCAGACTGAATGAAGAGCAGAGGGAAACCTGCGAGTTTGACTTTTATGCTCTCTTGCTTCTTTTAAAGGATGATAAGTTAAGTCAAAAAATTGTTAGCATTCTCTAGCTAACTTGAGCTTTAATTAGCTTGCTAACACACCAAACAGGAATAACGTTAGTTTGTTCAGTTCTTGTTAAGGTGAGGAGGGGCAGTGTTCCAACATAATCTTCATTATTATGCATCCAGATTTTTTTTCTAAATTTGTCTGTACGCCAAGTTTTAGTGTGAAAACTGTGCACTCTTTTATACATGAGGCCACAGAAAATGTATTAATAATTTTCTAACGGAATTCTGTCATTAATATCAGAAGTATGAGGAAAGTTAGAAATTTGAGACATTGTGAGTTTTTTTTGTGGAAGTCCTGGGCTGCTACATGCTGCTCTTCAACAAGATCTCCAAGGCTAAGAAAGAAGTGTAGGATAGATACAGACAGAGTTGGTGCAACAAACTGATGCAAATGTAAGTCAATGATATTCTTATTTTATTTTTATTTTTTTAAAGCGTTTTGACTTCAGTTAGTCAAAAAACTGTTTGCTGTTTGTTTCTTTCAGCAGCAATGATTGAGCAACATCATAGCATTTGCTTGTTTTCTATAGTTTGCAGAAGGCCTTATTGACAGCTGTAGGGTCTGTTTCTGTTGGGATGTGGGATTGTTTGACTTTGATTTTGGAGTTTTGAGGTTCCTTAGTTCTTCTATTTAGTCCTGCCTTGTTTTCCACTGCTGTTCTTCCTTAGTGATTCTAGTTATGTATATTTCATGGTCTATTGTTCCTATGATAAACCTCCCAGTATTTCAGCTTTTCAGTTTGTCACGTCACGTCTCCCTGGTTTCACTGTGATCTCTTCATATCTCCTGTTTGGCTTTGTTTGCTTTTTTTTTTTTTTTTTGTTCCCCTGTATAGCCGTCAGTTGTCACCTGAACAAATTTGCTGCAACTTGTATGCATCTATAGTGGAGTAAGTTTCCTGTAGTTGCTGTTGAGGGCGACTACATTAACTGCTTTCTGTTGCAAAAAAACAGATAATCGTTTGTATTTTAATTGGTTGGAGTGCAGCAGAAGGAGGGGCTTGCCCAAGGAACCATTCCTGCAAAAAGACCAACTTTATTCATATTTGTGTTACAAGTTATGCATTCAGATTAATCATGATTATTCATGGCACAAGAGTGTTACTAATATAATAAAATGTTCAAATTGATTGACAGCAATACTTAAAATGAAATAATGATGACATTGCTTACTTAGGTGAGTCTTTGTGAGAGCTCTTTCATTGCTCAATAAATAATAATAGCCTTTGATAAAAATGGATTTGATATTAGACAGCCACTTAAATCCACATTACCAACTTGAAAGAAATGACTGAGTAGATCACCCCACACCTCAGCTATTTGCGTCATCCCATTTCAGAGAAAGCGATGGCACATAGACAAGACAGACTTTGCACAAAGCAAAAGCAGAATGGAATGATGGGAAGAGAGATCGATCAGAAGACAATAAAAAACAGATTACAGGCGGCTGTTAAGTTAAAGACCTGCCAGAGCTACAATCAGACGTGGTTGATGGATGATTGTTTGAACTGAGTACTTTTTTGTGTAGATAAAGATGGTTTTAAAAATAAGCTCAAATAGAAACAATATTAAAAACAAGACCATATCTGATGTAGCCTCAACAGAGGGAGGTTACTCTGTTCTGCTACGCTGTTGTGTTGTATTTGTGGTTCTGCAAACCTGATTTTTCCTTCGTTTCTCTGATGTTTAAATGATTCTGTCTTTCCTCTGCCTCTTTTATCTGCTCACTTGCACACTGCTGCACGCTTACATGAACATGACATATTTGACTGGTGACAGTCACATACAAACAGAAACTGATTCAGCAGACCAACGCTCGTTAGAGAGGGTGCAGAATGAGGAGAAGATAGAAGCAGAACTTGCGCTCCAATCTTTGCTTCACTTTGTGTCGCCCTTAAGGTGTGTTAAGTGGAGCCCAGCGCTGGGTGGCGAATATCTGTATTTGTTGCTCAGTTCAGTTCAGTATCTTTGTTGTCCCCTAAGGGGGGAAATTAGTTTTGCAGCCAGGCATTTCAAACATACAAAAACAGCATAAGATACACAGACAATGTTGAAAACATCCAAGCAGCAATTAATAAATATATAAAATGGAATTTAAAAATTCACAAGTTTAGGTACCTGGCTGCTTTGCATACAGAAAGTTCTTCCAGCTGTTGCTTTTAATCCCAGGAAGCCGAAACCTCCAGGCAGACTTGAGTGTTGCACTAAAGGGAAAAAGGATGCAGAGCAACATTTCCTTGTTAAATTAGTTAACTAGTTTTAATTATTCAATTACTAAAATAATTGTTTGGAACAGCCCTTTAAAAATTATCCTTTCAAATTCTGACAAGCCCTTTCTCATCTGAGATACTCCTAAACAAAACGCAGCAGCATAGCAGTGGTCGTGTCAGTATCATGCTCTGGTATGCGCTGCTTACAACCTCCTCCTGCTCTCTGCTATGCTGCAGTGGAGTCCACTGTGAATGCTCAGGCTAGTTAGCATGTTAGCATGGCCTCCCATGATGGTGGATGAACTGTTTTCCTGTAACGTTAGGTTCAGGTGGCAGCAGGCCCGCAGGGAGAAGACAGAGGAGCTCCACGTTTTCACAGATTATCTGTCTCATATCGTACTGTAGAAATAGTTTAAACAAATAATTAAGAAGAATCTTTATAAAAGTTGTCTACTGCAGCTTTAAGGTGGGCTTACTTTCTTTGTCACCACTGCTGTAAAAGACCTGACTCTGCAGGACATTTGCAAAGATGTCCAGAAATGTGTTTTTCCTTTCAAATCAAAACTTCAAGGTGATGCTCGTGGCTCAAGTGTGATTCTGTTTAGATACAGCTGTACACATACCAACTGTTTATCTGCTTGCTTTTTCTTTCATGCCCTTGACCGATGAGCTGCATTGTTCTGTCAGGATGGTCCACATGAGAGGAAGCAGTTTAAGTTTGTCTGACTTTTCTTTCTCCTACCTCCAGGCAGCCTAGTGTTTGATTTGGGTGGTCTATTCCTAGCTTTCAGTATTCAAGGTCAAAGCCTAAATGTGTGTTTTTTTGTGTGTGTTTCTTAATTGTGTTAAATATGAACAGAAACTAGGGCTGGAAAAGCAGCGAGATTGGATAAATTGTGTATGTAGACGGCAGCAGCTGCGTGACTTGTTGCAGTGGTTCATGCTGCCCCTAGCAACCACACATTTTGTCACTCCTCCCTTCCTCTGCCCAAATTGAAAACCTGGAAATATATTTAATTAGCTACACAAATCACTGGCACCAGCATTCTGCATACAATCACCTGATTATCCTAACATGTTAATGAAATGAGCTGCCACGACTTGAAGCCAGGATGCAGAAACTTCATATTTAAATCTTAAAAGTTTAGCTTATTAACTCACTTTGTAACATTTCATCAAGACTGCTCGGTCTGTGTGAAAAAAAAGCCAAAGACTCACTGGAATGTGAATTTTTAGACTAAAGACATACGATTTTCTATTTGTCATTATGTTTCTAGAACATAACAAAATTGGAGTGATATGCTCAGTGATAAATAGATCAATAAATAAAGTCTTAATGAATCCTCAGGGTGCAGCTTGTGGGTGTGAGTATGTGTGCAGGGGGGGCAGGAGGAATGCAAGGGTTAAAGTTTAAGAATAAAAAATGAATAAAAGTTTCATCAGGCTGTAACAAGGCCAGCACCCTGCATGCACACACGCTCCACCCTGCTCCACCCTGCTCCAACCTGCTCCACCCTGCTCCACCCTGCTCCACCCTGCTCCAACCTGCTCCACCCTGCTCCAACCTGCTCCACCCTGCTCCACCCTGCTCCACCCTGCTCCAACCTGCTCCACCCTGCTCCACCCTGCTCCACCCTGCTCCAACTGCTCCACCCTGCTCCACCTGCTCCACCTGCTCCAACCTGCTCCACCTGCTCCAACCTGCTCCACCCTGCTCCAACCTGCTCCAACCTGCTCCAACCTGCTCCACCCTGCTCCACCCTGCTCCAACCTGCTCCACCCTGCTCCAACCTGCTCCACCCTGCTCCACCCTGCTCCAACCTGCTCCGCCCTGCTCCAACCTGCTCCGCCCTGCTCCAACCTGCTCCGCCCTGCTCCAGCCTGCTCCACCCTGCTCCGCCCTGCTCCAGCCTGCTCCACCCTGCTCCGCCCTGCTCTGCTCCAGCAACAGTCTCACCTGTGATTGCTGCCCCCACCTCTAAATCTTGCATGTAGACATTTGGGGTTCTGAGGAGAGTTGAGGGGGTGAAGAAGCTCCACCGACTCTCTGGCCACCACCCTCTCTCCACCATTTTAAATGCACCATGTAACAACACGCACCAACACAAGTCTTATCAGTTATGTATTTATAAACATCTGAGACAGCTATTTAGCTGTTATGTCTTGATGGTGGAGTCCCATTTTTTTTTTATTTTCATCTAGTTTTGTTAATTTTTACCCTAAACAAATATTTATGATCATTTATAACCAAACCAGAGCGGCACCAGATTAGCATCAGAGTCTGACTTTCTATGTGAAACCTGGCTGAAAAAGAAAGGGTAAAGATTCTAAAGAAGATCGTCTACGTTTTAACAAGTAAAGATGTAAAAGGTTGCTGGAGACCTTCTGAACAACTGTGGGTTTGCTCTGTGTAGTATTTTCCAGGTTTAGCTACGCTCGGCTTTGTCTTTCGGTCAGTCTGGAATCCTTTTTAATTTCTTCTTTCATAGTTTGTGGCTTGAGGCAGCAGCTGCCCTGACGCCCACACATGAGCCTGGCTGATGAAGTAGCTTAATCTGGAACCTCTGATAATAAACCCTGCAGGCAATTATTCAGCCCCATGGAATAGTTGACATTTTCTCCTCAAATGCGTCCTTCTTCTGCCCCTCCACCTTATTTACCTCAATCCCCATGAATAGAGATTATCAACATGGCAGTTTGCTGGGTGTTAATTGAACAAAGTTGTGCAGCCAAGTAACCGTGTGTGTTCAGCAGCACATCAGAGGCCATGTTGTTTCCATAGGTGGAAGCATTTGTCACAGCACAAGGAAAGTGTTGTGTTGATCTCAGCTATGAAGCAGAAAGAGATAACGGTTCCAGTGAAGGTCATATGCAGGCGTGTTGAATATTGCACAAATAGCCACATAAAAATGAACCACTCTGTTGTTTGGAAAGCAGGATGTTCTAGTAAAATTGTGTATGGTAGCTGATGTGGGAGTAAAAACAACATGCCAAGAAGTCATCATGCGAAACTACATATAAGAAAAGCAACAGTTGTGTTAAAGTTTAAAGAAAGTGATGAGTCACTTCCTTCTGTTCTTTGTTTCTTAATGTTTTGTTGAAACCATTTTAGGGATTTTTAAAAGTGTTTTTCTGCAGCCAGATTAAACATAAGCTCTGTACAACTGCTAACAAACAGTAACCCGAAAAACTATTTGCTCCAAGCAGTCTTTTTTTTTTTTTTTTTTCTTATTTTTTGTCACATCTAACAAATTTTAATGTCTTTCAAAGGTAAAGTGTTAACCCAAAATAAATCAAAGACTCCAAACCCAGAGGTCTGAACATGAAGTGTAATGACTGAACCTTGAACCCGCTGACTGGGTGTGTCTCCCTTTCGGTAAGCGGAAACATCCTGATGAAAGTTACATGACAACATCTCAACCAGATTGTAGCCTTCTCTTGGACTAGGCCAACTGAAAACCTTTTTTGAGACGTTCAAAGGTGAATGTGCTGGTTCAGCAGAATAACCCTCAGCAGACTGTGACTCTGCTTCGAGAACTGATCCTGTCTCTGCCGGAGCAAGTACGGCGTCAACCTACAGAGGTCTCACTAACACAGTAATGAATGAGCATATCTCGATTTTCAAAATAATTTAGCAAAGACAGACTGTATATCCTTACAGTTATAGCTATATTAATAAATATATGGATATATCCGTATATATGTTGTCAAGATTTTTTATATGGCTATGCCTACACACGATATACAAAACAAAAAGTGGATTTTATTGTGAAAGTCAAGACCTCGTGCTCATGTTGTGGTAGGAGCATCAGACAAGGCAGACAAAGTGAGAGCAATGGATGGAGAAATATTATTTTAGAAGTTGAGAACTACAATACTTTATGATTCCACTCATCCTTTTCATCACTGGCTTTATCGTGCGATGACCAGACTGTTATGTTCCGGTGTTCTTTAGTTTCCTTTGTGGGTTTTTCTGTGCATGCTAGATGGCCATCTAGATGAACCACTAGATGGCGCCAGGTTCATCCTGCCGGAGGGCGTGTGTGGAGTCTTATCAGCTCATTAGCGGCAGGTTCAAGAGGAGCTGACTGCCAGTCCTGCGGTGCCTGAGTGTTAGCCAGTAACGGTACCTCTGAGCCTCCTAGAGCTTGTCTCTGTGTTCTTCATTGACCTGAATTTCCTAGTGATTTTGTTATTTTGTTATTTTGTTATGCAGAACACAACACTCTTGGACAAGAGTGTTGTGTTCTGCATGTGGGCTCGAAATATTGAACCTATCATGACAGACATTCTTCTTCTTCCACTACAGAGCAGAATTTATACTCCATCACGTCCAGAAAGTATACTGACTATATTCAGAGTTGCTCCCAGTTTCTTAGCAGGAAAGCCGACTTCGGCGAATGTTTCAGTATTTTCTGTCTAAGAAGTCAGAATTTCCCACTTGTGAGTAAAACATTAATTCTAGGTTCATGACAATATAAATTTCAAATGAACAAACCACATTTCTCAGCCAAACCATTATTCTGTCATTCTGAACAGAATGTTACAGAAACATATGTGGCACCAAGTCTTTCAGATAACTGTCTCAGGCTGACTTATGCTACTTCATGTCTCCTACTGTTTAGAGAAAAATATCTGGCACTTCCATTCAGTTACTTGTTACTATTACAGACATTTTATTCAACATGAACGTCTTCCTGGAGCCTGCAGTCCCTTCACCATGGGCGTAGCTTTAACCGGTTCCAGTCTGCCCTGGACTCATCTATCTGCTTTAGAAGGTCCTGCCTGGTTCTGCCCCATTTTCTGTACCCATTTCAGGGGTGGCATAAGCAACGGTGTGATTTGACTGACAGCAGACTGAATTTGTTGTTTTGTCTTGGTGTGACATTATTCTCATTCTTTTCTCTTTCATTGTAGAAACTAATGTACACTTGAGAAATGGTGGCACAAAATGAGAAAATAAGGAACATAACGTAACAAGTCCAATAAGCATAATTTTATAACTTCATTGCAGAAAAAAAGCCATAGAGCGGAACCCTTAAAAACTGATATTGAGCTTAAATTAATGTGAACTCTCCCTGTAGAGCTCTGGTGTTCAGATACACATAATAAAATTGAAGCCTTTACATTAAAGAAAAAGAGTTCTGTTAAACAGCTAATTTGACTCTCATATTGAGCTTATTCTATCCTCACTTCTCTGGAGTTCTCTAAATGTGAAGCAAAACCAACGGGGCTGGTTTTATATATTTATATTTATATTGGCGAATCAAGGGAAGCTGAGGAAAGACAAATTAAAACTTTCTGCTATTTTTCTGCCATGAGCCTCATTAAGAGTAAATATAGTGTTGGCAGTGTAAAGATTCACCACATGTAGGCGGATGGCCAAATCTCCTGGGTCAACATCTCAACTCCCAGAGAGTTTTTTCAGAGTAAAGCTGCATTCTTTGGTTCTGAATATAAAACAAATCACCAACAGACCAGGCAGAGTCCAACAAGTCACTGTAACTGGAAGAGAAGTCGTGGGGTGATGGGTATGTTCGTGTTTGCATTGAGTAAATAATTTGTAACAAAAAACAAATGCAATGTTCAGAATGATTTTTACATTTATTTTAAATGCCCAGAAAGCCTATGAGTTAAAATACAACATATTCATAATGTGTATTTGTGTTTTTCATTTTTATAGTTATATGAAATGTTTTCAATAAATTGTCTGATGCAAAAACAAGTGATACAAAAAACAAAAGCATTCATGGATGAATGTAATAATTAGTTCTGTCAAAATTTAATCAGATTAATCACACATGCAATTCTTTCTTTCCTTTTTCTTTTTTTTTTTTTTTCTTTTTTTTTTTATTGCAGCAGGAAGCAGCTGCTGTAGTCAACCAGAACTCTACAGCAACTAAGGGAAACTAACTGCTCTACACATGATTACAAGTAAGAGCAAACCTGTTCAGGAGGTAACTGACAGATAAGATTTAGTTTATTTCCTGGTTCTTAGGAGCTCCATGCCTTTCTGATGCCGCCCTGGGCAACTGCCCATATCAAAATCTGCCATTGTACGCATATTTACTAAAAATGTTTTGTTTCAAACCAAATATGTCTGAAGATGATCAGTTTTCCAGATTTTTATATTCAAGAAGATTTAAAGGAAGTAATTTTGTTACGTTAATTTAGAAATGTCCAAAGTTAGTTAGTAACATTTACTCAGTTATGTTTATTTGAGGGATTTTTTGGGGGGTGGGGGGGATTTTACTTTTAGGAGTATTTTGACTGCACTGTACTTTTTACTTTTACTTTACTCATTTTATCATGAAGTATTGCTGCTCTTGCTTGAGTAAAAATATGTTGAAGTAGTTCTCTTCTTACTAGAGTACAATTTTTGGATACTCTGCCCATCTCTGGAAATGTCCCTCTCTCCCCTGCTGGATTGACATCAATAAAATGTAACTCTCTGATGCGCATCAGAAGGTTCTTTTATATTTCCTTCAATGCCCCGTTAGATCAGCATTCTTCGGGGGCTGCTGCCCTGCAACTTTTAGATGTGTTCCTTGTCTTACAGCTTGGACAAGATGGATAAACTGCATCACCAGCATGCAGACTGGCACTGCAGAGCTCTGCTGATGAGCTGATAGTGGAGCCAGGTGTGATGAAGCAGAGAGACGTCCAACAGGATGCCGGCCCTTAAGGACTGGAGTTAGAGACCACTGCTTTAGGCTCTCTGTAGGACATCACTGTTAGGTCTATTCATAACATCCACATGAAATGAGAGCGTACAAACAGACACTCATGAACAGTTCAGGGTAAATCTCTGCTAGACATAGTCAATATATCGGTTTTATTGTAAAGGACAAGAATCATAAACAAATGAGACAATCTGAATCCCAAGAAGCTGCAGACACCATCATCGCCAGGACAGCATGCTTTGGGTTCGCAGCTCACATTGCTTATTTCAATGAAAGCTAATCAGCATTAAAATAAAAACAAAGCATGTCCATCGACTTAACAAAAGCCATAAGCTGTAATAGTTCCTCTGTTGCTCCACTGGAGCGTTGAGTCTCCTGAACCCTGTCCTGGGTTTTCCATGCCTGTAGGATTCTCTGTGGGTGGCAGCCTGTGATGTTCCAGTTGTTATTAATCAAGGACGGCTCTGAGCAAATGGGATTTTAGCCTTTTACTTGAAGCTTAACTCGCTTTTTAAATGAAACTCTAAGTGCTTGTTTAGAAAGCGTGGTTGTAGATGTATGTGACGATGAAAAAACATACAATCACCGATGGAGCCAGTTTAAATATTTACTGTACCCGTTCTGCTGGAAATCTTCAACCTTTTTATGTGCAGATGGAAAATACGCATAAATTGGGTGAATAGAGCAAACAACACAATCTGCTGCTATCAGGATTATTAAAAGTTATAATAGCTTTAAACGCCCTCTGAGTACAGTCCATGTGAGCAGCAGAAATCAAAGGGAGTTCTGGAGGACGTTAGAGGAGGAATAAAACAACTGCTTATTTGTTACTTCTGAATTGCTTAAGAATTCAAAAGTCAAGCATTGCTGATTTTTTTTTTTTTCAAAATAAAAGCTGCTGTTTCTGTGAGGTTTTATTTTCTTTTTCTTTTGGCTCATTGTGTTAGACCGATGTGTGCCAAAGTCTTATCTCAGATTGAGGTAGATAATAATCCAGCTGGACAAATACTGACAAAAATAACACAGCTTTCAGTTTCTCGCCCAGGTTTTCCATTCCCTTCACTTAACCATTCCTGTTTTATTTCTCAGTCCGTGTCTCTGTCTCCCCCCACCAGTCCCCTCGTCTCGCTGCCATCCACTTGCTCTCCACTCTACTTATTTCTGACAGTTCGACAGGTCTGTAAGATGCCACACAATGATACCCATTTACAGCAAGGAGTGTTCATAATGACTTCAAATCGCCTGTAATGGGTCGTAATAGGCACTTCCCCTACGGGCATCTGCGTGGTACATTGTGTTCTTATCGTTTCTTATTGTGTATGTATGGTCATCAGAACAGTACAAACATTGAATTTAATGTGTCTCCTGTTGCTCATGAAAATGTATGAACCACTAAAGAATATGTTGCTGCTCTGCTGTGAGAAAGTATTTGCTCCATAATTTTCTTTTTCACATTTATTAAATGGATTAGAAAGAAAATAAACACAAACATTTGTAAAGCATTTCGAAAGTTAATTTTATTAGTTTAAGGAATACATAAATTTTACTAGATTTTTTTTTTTTTGTCCTGTCTTTGTCTTGTCCAGCTCTCAGTCTCAGGCAGTCAGGCTTTCTGTCTTTAAGACAGGGATTTAACATTATACTGTGGATAAAATAAATAAGTCATGTTTATCTGACAGACATAAATTGTGTCATCAAATGAATGTACTTGATATGCATCTAATCTGAGGTGAAATGAATGTGAAAAGAAAATCCCCTGAAGGCTGCACAGTGGTGCAGTTGGTAGCACTGCCGCCTTGCAGCAAGAAGGTGGGTTCAATTCCCGACTCGGGGTCTTTCTGCACGGCGTTTGCATGTTCTCCCTGTGCATGTGTGGGTTCTCTCTGGGTACTCCGGCTTCCTCCCACAGGCCAAAAACATGACTGTCAGGTTAACCGATTTCATATTTCAAGGCCGAAATGCATGCAGGCTGATTTGTGTTTTTGTTTTATTTTGTTAACAAGCGTATAAACAGATATAGCTAAGAAATATTGCATTCAGCTTGTTTCTAAATGCGTCTATCTAAAAATAAGATCACAACAAATACGTCAGCATCAGACCTACAAGGAAAACAGACAGAAAAGGAAAACCCTGTATGTTTGTGTTCCAGACAAGTTTACTGCTAAGAAAAACAATCCACCTCTTACAACAGAGCTGAACATTGTGGCTGTTTTTGCTGTGCTTGAGTGTCTCTTGTGGACAACTTTACAGTAAACTACTGAACATTTTCACTACTCTTCTGCTGTATGGTAAGTGCAGCATTTGATTTCCTTTCTAGCACTCAGTGAGTAGCACAGAAATAACAGAGGGGCTAACTGATGACACACTTGGTTGTTACTGAGAGTGCTTTAACAACGTCAAGAGGAATTCTTTCTTCAGCACAAATAAACCTGAACAGAAGACAGCAGAGTGATGCTCTGTGTGTTATGACAACATGACATGAATCCTTAACGTTCTACTTTCCAGTCGTACGGTTACAAGTTTCCCTTAGTAATGATCAATTATGTAATGTTAGTTATATTTGAATAACTGACTGTTTTTGATGCTGTTGCAGCAAAATAAAAAATAATAATAATGTTCAGCATTGTATTTTCCATGAATTGTGTAACAGAGCCGGATAAGAACAAATGGTTTGACTCTGTAGGATTTTTGCAAATATGACATTTTTCAGCAGCATCCAGCAGAGCCAGACCTTTAGCTGTACGGCTTTTAGTCTCAACTTGTTTGAGACAAAGTTTTACATACTTGGATGCCAACCATTGCCTTTCATTTTGAAACTGAGTAAAATCTATTTATAAACCAGTGAACGTTTTCCTGGCCGGTTTGGAGCACCGATTTCTTGGATATTCGAGATAAACACATTTGACAGCAAAAGTAGATTTTGGCAGTTAGTTACACTTTATGTCTGAAATCTGTGTTTTTGTGACTTTGTGTGACTCAAACTCAAGTCATAATCTCAGCATAATAGAAAAGATTAAATTCTCTTAGTGCACAGACACTAAGAAGCTGCAAAGCTTTCTGCATGAAGACGTTTCCTTGTTGCTAAATGAGACAGACAGCTCATGAGTTAAGATGGAAAGCAGATAGCTATTTACTGAAGCCATGTTCTTTTTTTCACCGCTGCTCTTTGCTTCGCTCAATAAACAGCGACTCTTGCGCTTTCATTAACAGACATGACAGTAGAAGTATTGGACCTGTTGACTCACTGTCACTAAACTTTGTAATTAGCTGATGTATTTGCTTTGACAGACAAATTAGTGTGTGTGTGTGTTGACAGCCTTGTGTTTGGTTGCTGTTGACAGAGCGCTGTCTGCGTGTCACCACTCCTCCCGGCATGCTCTCTGCTTCACACTGAAGCTGATTGCTGGCTGTCAGCTCCACTCGTGTCTGCTCCACTCAGTCTCTTTCTGCACATGTCTCCCTCACAGAGCTGTCACAGCCTCTAATGTCTCATCCTCTGACAGTGCCGCTCCTCTTCTTCTTCCTCTTCTTTTTCTTCACTCTTGCCAACTCGCATTCACATTCAATAAACCTCTATTCATCAGAGTAGCAAATCAATAAAATCAGGCAGTTCTGACAAATTCATTTGTGAGTAAACGCTTTGGAGCCTTTGAGGCCGCGACTCTAAAATAAACTGATTCTTGCTCATATTAGATTGAGAGATAATGCATCAGGTTGGTCTGTGGTCAGATCTCTGAGGGGTAAATATTCAGGACTCAGATGCTTATAAATATAATGTTGCTTCTGCATCATGATAGTAGAATGTAAATAAATTGGAAGATCTAATGAAATCAGCCAAGTTATGAGGAAGAAAGTTATGGACCTGCACCAGTTTGGTTCATCCTGTCTTCATCAAACAGTTATAACAAGTATAGAAACAATAGGAAGGAGACAGATTACTGTTTTATCTCCATCATGGATGACAGGCTGAGGCCGTTCTACCGCTATCATTCATTGAAGGACTTTTTCATGTCAAATGATTGCTTCAAATATTAGCTGCTCTTTGATTTTATTATGATCTGAGTCTATAAATTAGAGCCTGTATATGGCATTCTGATTCATCAACCACCTGTATCTGTTTCATGTTTTCTCTCAGACATTCCTGATTTTTTTTTTTTTTTTTATCCCTAGCAGTCACACTAAGTAGGATCATCATTACTGGATGTTTCAGGTTTTCTCCCCAATGCAAACTTTCAGTGAGAAAGCTGAGCAATCTTTTCATTTCTGTCATCTGTTTCTTCAAACACCCAGTCACATCAGATGGCAGCTTGTACTGAGCCCGGTTCTGGTTCTACTGCAGGTTTCTTAAAGGGAGTTTATTCTCTCCACTGTCACTACATGCATGCTCAGCATGAGCGATTGCTGTGAAGTCAGCAACACAATGCAAGAGACTGTGGCTGACTGTTGGTCCAGGAGGTAATCCTGCAAGTCAATGAGACGAGATAATCTGATGGGTTTCCTTAGACAGAAACGTTTTAATCTTCTTTGAATTATAAATTCAGCTCATTGTACTGTTTACACAGGAGGCCCCTGGTGACCTGGTGGGGCCCCTGACTTTGGCTTTTTGGACCATTTGGAAACAGATTAAGCTGATATTGAAAATGCATAGAGGGAGGAAAGTCAAAGTGAGGTAAAAGGATTTTAACAACGTTTTTTCTTCATTTCTGGCAAACATAAATCTAAAATGCTGTTGTCTCAAGCTTGGTCACAAAGAGTTGCTTCACACCTTGAATCTGTTTGCGGCACTGTCAGTCTGAATAACAGTGTAAATGAATTTCAGTTGAGTTTGTTTGATGCATTATTCTAAATCTCCAAACTAAAGGTAGTGAGAAAATGATTATAAGGTAACTGGCTGCTGTAAATATATTTATTGTAATATATATTATTCCATATGCTTGTGAATTCCCACTGAATGAAGCTATTTGGGTGAGAAAAATCCCAGTTGTTTTCCTGCAGCTGCATGAGATCCAGACTGTCTCTCTTGTTGTTTTGGGGTCATTATTCTTGGTATAAAACTCATGTGTTGCCTCTGCCTGGTAGAGCTTTTCATTCACTGCTACATTATTGATTGTCTCACAAGATCTCTGTGTTGTGCACAATATATGAATAAGCCTGATTGAGTGATTTCACCTGACAGTGCTTGGTGATACATTTTTACACAACACTAAACATGGAGGAACTTTAACCAAAGGTGTACTTGAATATGAACTAAGTCAGATCAATGTTAGTGAAAAAGTGCAAAGTGAAAATTGTCTCTCTCATGTTTTAAGATGCTTTTTTTAAAAATAAATCAACTCTGGAAATGTGCCACTAAATGTCACATTGCAAACAGTGAACAGGCTGCAAAAACACAAATGAAAGAAAAAGTGCAAATTAACAAGCAGAGACTTCACATCACCAACCAGTTCACCACATTTTTATGAAGATGTGTCATTCCTAAACCTCATATCTATTTAAATAAAACACATTGAGCTACAAAATGCGCTTTAACAGGTTAACAAGTTACAGCAGCCAGCACATGTCCTCACACTCTGGTAGAGGTGTGTAAAAACCCTAAAGATGAATTGGTATTGTATTACAGCAGAATATTCGCGCACTGATTTTATTTATTTATTTTTTATAAATCACATTTTTAATTTCACCACATGAAAACAAAACAAGCAGATGCTGCTGCTTTTTTGTTTGTTTCTACAAAATTCCTGCTGTCCTCTTTTTGGCAGCTTTTATTGCCACTACTTCCTTTTATAAATGGGACTTTATTTTTCATGAGTCAAACATCATCAGTTATGCACTTTGTTACTGAAAGTCGAGTACAACCAAATGTCTTCAGGAGTCACTTAATCATTTATTAGCAGAGTAAAACTGCATGTGACATAAACCTAGCAATTCTTTAAAATATGATTCATCCTTTTTTTTTTTTCTGTTTACACATAATGACATTACATAATGCATATATTTTAGGGCGTTACTTTAAGTAGCAGTACAAAGACAAGAAATGGGTTTAAATAAGGCAGTGGTTTCATTTCTGCAAAACATCTTCATCAGAAGTCTTAACTTTCACATGTCTCTTGTCCTACAGCTTGAATGAAATGTGATTTTTTATTATTTTTTTTAATACTATTCAATATTTTTAAATTCAATTTGACTTCATCTGACATTTTGGGAACCATCAGTCTGCAGAGAGTCAACCCAGAGTGTGAAGTGTTGGTGCTGATCCTTTTGCTTATTGGACTCCATACTGACATGACCTCTCCTGCATGGTGCAGTACAACATGACAGCAAGCATTATGGTGAAGTGACTCAAAGATCCAACACACTCAGTGAGGTTGCAAGGGTTGCTGGTGCCTATCTCAAGCGAGAGGTGGGGTCGCTCTGGAGAGGTCATCAGTCCATCGCAGAGACACACAGGACAAATAACTATGAACAAACACACAAAGAGAATTTAAACAGTCCAGTCATCCTGACCGTCATGTTTCTTGGACAGTGGGAGGAAGCCGGAGTACCCGGAGAGAACCCACGCATTCACAGGGAGAACATGAAGAGTCCATGCAGAAAGACCCCAAACTGGGAATCGAACCCAGAACCTTCTTGCTTCAAGGCAACAGTGCTGCACGACTGGAAGTTCAAATGTTGAAATGTAGAATCTTTGGTCAGAGCAGTCCCTGACAGTAAGCCCTTTCAAATCACTAAAATCTGATGAACAGACACCAACAAACTCACCCTCAACACTAACATCAACGAGTCGCCATCAGTAAACATTTAGGCCAGAGGAATGATCACACATGAGGACTTTTTGGTAATGTGCAAGAGGACCGGTGAGAGAAAGAGGCACTGAGTTCAAAAAGCAGGCTTTATGTATGGATTTCAGATACATTAGCAGACATACCACCACTGTGACCTGGACATGCCTATCAAACTTTGAGGAGAGAGTGTGTTGACCAGAACGCCATACACAGGCTGCTGTCCAATGATCGGGGGGATTTTACTGGGCCAAGATTTCCTCATAATTCAGTTATTTCATTCTAGTTCCATGATTATTGAATTCCTTAATTTGTTTAAATGAGTCTTGTTTCTATCTCACTTTAATTCAGTCCTTTCTCAGTGATTCTACTTTAGTATGTTTGTGTATTCCTTGTGTCTGGTTTTAAGTTTCTTTTAGATTCATTTTCCTCGTTCTCCTGTTGTGTGCTCTCTCTCGCCCCCTGTGCAGTTTCTTTCGCTCTCCTTCGATCTGCCTCCACCTGTTTGCATTTGGATCAACTCACCCACCCAACACCATGGGTGGGTGATTACCAGCTTCTGGTAATCAGCTCCCAGTCAGTTTTTTCAGTGCATCTCTAATGTCGTATATTTAAATATTTAAGATCTTGTGTGTAAAGTATTTAGAACTGCCTTGTTGCTGAAATTTACTCTACAAGATGTTTTTTTTTTTTAGAGACAGTACATAGGCAGTCCTACCTGTGTGATTTCAGACTGTCTTGATTTTATTTGTCTACATTTGTTATAAAGACAAAGACTAAATAAAGATTTTTGCAGATCGTAGCAGTTTGACTGCTGAAAGTTTGTTGTGTCCTTGGATGGAAAGTGAAACCCTGGCAGGCCGGAGCTGCAGCTCAGACCCCTGACCTCCACTCCTGCAGAGAGGGGCCAGGAGCCCCCCGGTTTCTCCTTCAGCGAATAACGTGTCACTAATGGTGGAACACATTACCCTTCATGAAAGACAAACCTTTGTATGCTCTAATAGCTTTGTTAATTCTGATGTGACGTGCTAAAGTGAAGGCTCACCTGTCATATGCTGAAGTAACGCCTGTGGGCAGGTCAGAAGGGTTTTGCTTTGCTGTTGCACACACACCTGTGTGTGTGGTGAGCTGAGAGAACATTCAGAAAGACTTCAGCCTCACTGTGAGGCTGTGAGAGCTAAACATAGTGTGAGCCCAGGACAACGTTTTTATTACGAAATGTCCTTTATCTGATCTTGATCACACAAAGTGGGGAGCTGCTGTTAATGAGGCCATTTATGTGCAAGACTTACCATATGATGTGAGAACTGTGAAGTTGTATAAATATATTTCATCATGACAAAAAAAAATAATAATAATGTTACTTTTGGAATACAAAGAAATGAACAGAAGTGTTTCTGAGGACTGTGGGGATATTTGATTCTTTTCTTGCTGACAGAGAGGAGACGGTGTTCAGGTGGCGGTGAGCATATTCACAGAAGCTGAGGTCAGCAGGGGAGTGGTGAGTGGGATGGGTGGTCTATTTCCAGGGACAGGCAGAGGAGTGAGCGATGGGAAATTCATGTCGGCGTTTCCAGGAGGGCGGCGGGAGGAGCTGAGAGGAGAAAGTCCTGATAGAATCTGAAAACAGACGGAAGGGAAGAGGAATCTGAAGATCAGGAACAACGTTATTGTTGATGCTCGCAATCTCACAAGTTCCTGTCACTTGTGAAATGGAGAAGGAGCTTCACAGTGCTTGTTGTCCTCACATTTCTCTACCAACAGATCACACAAACACACCAGTAACAACCTCTCATCCCAGGATGTCATCATGCTCTGTGCTCCCTCAGGCCATACGGAATAATTTTCCACACCATCAGCCTGGAATCACCTCCAAAACAAACTTAAACATCCCGATTGTATCGCTTGGGTGAATTTAAAATGTGGGTCAAAAATATTGAGAAAGTGGCAGTAGGCTGTTGCTTTTTTGTTCTTAATCATAATGTTGTAATTATCTTGCACATTTTCACTCTACACATGAGCTGGTCGGTGAATCTTTCTGGAAGAGGCTTACAGGTTTTACAACCTGGTTTTCAAATATAAACACAGAACAGAATAAATGCTTTTACTGATATAATCTTAGTGTAGCCAGCAACTGCCTTCCTGTGTAAATCTACTTGGAAAAAACATCCTGGCTTCCAGCAGAGTCTGGGCTCGCTCCTCTTCACTTTTCTACCAGGCCAATCAGAGAACAGAAGAAGTTATTAATGATGACTTCAATTTTCTGAGCTTTCTGTAGTTTCAGCAGTGGAAGGAAGCTTCGCTGCTTGGATTCAGGAACCTTCGCTTTGGCCAGCTGAGTCAATTTGGTGCTGCTGGTCAGCTGCTGGTCAGGGCCACGGGTGGACACTGAGCAGTTAAGAAATTTGATTCCTGGCTGTTTTCTTGTCCCCTTGATGTTAACCAGAACCGTTTTCAGATCTGCGCATTGGTTGACTCGGGGTGTGAGCAGAACCTCCTCAATGAAAACTTGGCTGAACAACTTCAGATACTTGTTGTTCCTCTTCCAACATTTCCAACAAAACAGAAACAAGACTGATCTAATCAATGAAAGAGAAGAAGGAACACAGAATAATCAGTCTAGAATAAATAAATCAAAGTCTAAAACTACTAAACAACCCAGGATCCTAATTAAAGTGTCCTGATGGTTTGACAGAACTACATGTTGGATGTGATTTTTGTTGTATTTGTAAAGATCCTGGTGTGAAACAAAAGCCCTTTAATCCCTTTGATATAGTTACATGGCTCATATCAGACTCTTGCTTTTCTGCTGAATTTTTCTCTTTCACACCTTTCTAATCCTGGGCTTTTAAAAGCTTCCATTTTTTATCAGCAGGAACTCCCACTCTGTAGCTTGCCTGCTCAGTAGTTATTTGAGACAAACCCATGTTACGCATATGACAAGCATCAGCACATTAAACAAGAAAACAGTATAATCAGCAAGCCAAGAGTGGAGGCAGTAAAAATGCATAAATACAGTGAAAATGTTCAAAAAGACAGACAGCTCTTTCAGCAGCTTTGCCCTCGTGGCTCTACCTGGTAAAGGACGAGGTCAGGATAGATGGATTCACAGGCAGCCGGCTGGGGGGAGCGCAGAGAGAGGACGTTAAAGGAAACTCATCTAAAAGGTAGAGAAAAGAGTGATGGAGGCGGAGGGGAAGAGGGCACAAATGGGAGCAGCTAACATTAGTCATTCTGTCAGTGTTAATTGGTGTGCAATTATATGGCTTTTGGTCCTATTAACACTCCTATAGATGAACCATTGTGTCCATCCATCAAATGATGTGAGCATCCCAAATGATGTTGGCGTGAGAGAACGCTTCCCAGAGCAAACAGAGGCAAGACGAAAACTGTGAGGGAAAGTGTTAGCACAGTCAGAAACAATTTAAATCAACCGGTTACAAAAATTTCTATTTTATTAATGTTGGCAGTCAAACTAGACAGATAATCTCCCTTGCATGTTTCTAAGACATTAACAGAGTAAATATAACAAGCTCTTTTCCAATGGTGGTTTCAATTATGGATCTATCAGCTGCAGGATTTTGTTATTCAGCCACATTGAAAGGTTATCAAATATAAACGGTCAATTTGAGCTCGTCAGAGTTTGACCAAGCTTTGTGTGCTATACAGAAGTGGAATTTCTGGCGTGTTTCATTTCTTCTTTGCTGAGTAATTGAAGCTGATTTGTGGCAATACTCAACTCTCAGCAGTGCTGCCTCAGAGCTCAGTCAAACAGTGGAGATATGGGAGTGCCATTGGTTGTTGTACTCAATACAACGGCTCAACCCAATCCTGTAAAACTGTTTGTAATTCGTACCACAAGCAATATTATAGGATTTACACACTTAAATATAACTTTTACTCAACAAAATGTATTTAAGGGCTAAAAAACAAGATTTTGTATCATATATGTCCCCTTTAAGTTTCAACACTTAATTCATTTTACTAGTATTAGATAAATGTCAGTTTGTCCAGTTTCACCTACTTTAGACACAAATATTAGTCAACACTTATTTCCATAGCAGCTTCTCTTTGAGAGTGACTGACTGAAGCTCCGAGGCATTTTACAGGAGAAGCAGCATGTTTACATTCTTTTCATTTGAATCCATTTTCTTCTTCTGCTTGTTGGAGCTGTGACCGTTGTTCAGAGGTCAGGTGGTGAACACAAATCAAAGAATTGTTCATTTAACTTGTCCAAACTGAACTTGGAACTAGTTCTTGAGAATCAAGAAGTGGAAGAGCACTTTCTGGTTTCCTTTTGAATTTTAAATATTATGGACCATCAATTGTCAGCAGTCAGTGGAAAGAAGTGGGAAAGCATAGAAGTTGTCAGCGGGTGTTTTTATAAACGGTTTGTCTTGGAGTATGTGAATTGTTTTCAGCTTTATATTTTCCAACGTTGATGTCGTCTGTCTTAACTCTCTGTCTCCTGTTCCAAATTTACGCTCGACTGCCTGCTGACTTCATCATCTGCCACCTCTCCATGTCCCCCCGCCTCGTTCCCTTTATCTGGGCTCTCCACTGGCCAGTGACTGCAGAGGAGCTGAGGTGAGAACATGCCAGCTCTGATCCTTCTCTGTCACATCAGCATGTGCTCTTATCAGATAGTGGAGCAGGCGTGCAGGTCTGTCTTGGTTAGCATTCAGCCTGCGATCGGCGGCTTCCCGCAGGCCTCGGTTTTGAGTGACTCGGATGGGAATGAGATGTCAGTGAGCGTGTAAGGGGACGAACACCTGCCAGCATCAATCATGGGCCTCCAGCCCCGAGAGCAGCACAGACACACACACACATACACAAACAACTGTGTACCACCACGCACACATCATCACACCCATGCCCTTGTCCTCTTTAAACTGCAATTTGCCCAGTGAGTCTCTTACACAAATACAGTTGTGACTTGGCTGGATACACACATGTCTGGCAGCTGAAAGCTGCCATTTTTTTTGTCTGCTTACACACATTATCAAACACTTATTGCTTTCTTTATGATATCTCAGGGTGTGTAATGGCTGGCTTTTGACACAGATCCCTGTTTTATAAAGCAATGCTCAAATAGAAGCAAATAGCTAAATAAAAAGAGAACTTGGCCTGGACTAAGCATCCATGTTGGTCTGAGTGATAGTGACCAGAACAAAATGTCAGCCAGTGGACAATGGAACCTGGATTGGAGGGCAGGAAAATCCTCTTATTTATTTTAGTGTCTCAGGTTGAATCAAAATAGAATGAAGAGAATCCAGCAGGGAGTGAGCTGGTTGAAATCACATCTAACAGATCCAAGTTTGTTCATTTTGATAATAAATCTTCCGTGCAGGCCGATGGTTAACAGAGGCGTTCCACAGGATTTTGTCCCTGACTCATTACTGTTTGAGAGTAGATATTTACTCATGGATAAATCATACCAAACCAACTAGTCCGTTGACATTACAAAAAGTACAAAAAAATTTTTTTTGGAATTTTACAATGTATTTAATAAAATCTCTGTGGACATTTTCCTGAGGTGTAATTAGTCTAAAATTAAAGGGTTTGGATATAATAAGCATCTGTACATTTGGAGGGAAAATAAGAGGCTGCTGGTCGATACATCAACCTGGAAGTTGAAGCTTAGGCACTATTGGATCTTCCACATAGACATTGACCTGAGGATCCCAGGACGTTACGTACCAACGGACATAAACACAAGAGTGTTTTAGAAGCATCCAACACAAAGCTCAAACCTCAGGCCCTGTCAGCTGAACAGGCTTACAAATCTGACTTGGTTCAGTCATGATGAAGGAGCTAAAATTCCTTTATGAGCACTTTAAAGAAAATATACTGACGTCGTACAAAAACTGATTTCTCTCATTGTTGAGGAATTTAGCAAGTAAAAATGATTTTGACAATCCTAACCAACCTAATAAAGAAAAGTTAAGCCTTATTTAATTTCTGGCAGTGCCTTGATGTTATCTGTTGTCAGGAATTATCATGTTTGTTATCATTCCTACATTATTAGTTTTACTAGTTTGTTTTTCATTTAAAGGTTTAGTGTTCTAACAAACTTGCTTTTTCTCTTAACCTTGAACATGTTTTCTGCAGCTGTTTCATGATCTACTCCTTACTTGTGAAACTACGTGTGTGCAGGTTGTTAGTTCCTTTGTTCCTTCTTCCTTGTTACCAGAATGGCCCCCTTCCTTGATTTATTACTCTCCTACATTCCACACACTGGTTGGTTTAATAAAAAAGGCAAGTGCTGAAGAGAGTCAGAACACATGGTGAGCTGTTCGAAGGAGCAGTTTTCTATGTCTTCTCACTTTTGCAAAAGGCTTGATTGAAAACTAATAAACATTATCTGTGGTTCTTTTTTTATGTAGATCGAGAAAATACCTGTCATCTGTCCTGTTAAAATCCAGGATTAAAGTTTCCTATGACGTCCTTCTTTCCACCATGCAAATTCTGTATAAAGATCCTCTCTCAGAGGGATGCATGGAAACCTCCTTATGTATTTGTTGCTTCTCAGCTGGACTATTATAATTTTTTATTTACTATAATGGTTTTAAACCTTCAGTTTTTTCTTCTGCAGTCATCTCGTGTCAGGATTGTGTTTGTCTCATTCATGAAAATATAAATTGAATGGTTTTACATGAATAAATACCTGCTTGTTTTTATCTCTTTTAAACACATAAACCCTTGAACTCCTTGAATAGAGTGGAACACTCTGGCCTCCAACCAGTGAGATCTCAGTTTGTTTTGCAGTGTTTCTGTTCTCAAACTGTACAGTACAGTCCGAGCAAATATGTGGTTTTATTAATGTCTGTCTCATGCAGCCTGTGACACTTTTCTAAATCTCCCTGGTTGCAGCCTTCTGGATGTTGGCTAATGCTGACCAAGAAGGACGTCAGAGTGATGGACTCAATAGGAACTGAAGACAAGTTTGATCTCCTGGTTTCAGGATCACTTTGCATAATACTTTTTGTTCACAGATTCATCTTCAAAGTTTCGTCTTCATTTCTTTGACCTTCAAGTCAGTTTCTTCATCAGGATGATCTCTGAACTCTTTAAGAAATCAGTTCTAAAGCCCAAGTGAGGAAACTGACAGGGAGAGAAAAGGAGCTGACATCCAGTGTGAGAACAACTTTTCGTTAAAAACAACAGTGGTGTATGTTGAAATGTTTCCCATCACTATGATCACAGATTAGTGTGTGGGAAGTGAAGTGGTCCAAAGTTCCACATTTCCTGCATGTTGGTCGTGGTTCATGTTGTCCAGAGCCGATGAGCCCAGCGTCATTCATTTGAAGGTCATTTCTCTTTTGCCAGCAAACATTTTCCTTAAACTTCAGACAAGTATTTTAGAATTCTAAACTCTAAAACTTTAGAGTTTAAATTTCTGAGAGAAAGATACATTGTTTGTTTTGTGGTGAAGTTAGACCTTTAATCAGTAAAAATTGCCCAGAACTTTCATTACTTCTTCTTCTTCTTCTTCTTCTGCATTTTGGAAATAAGTTTAGTTTTAGTATCAGCTCCTATCATGTTTCTTGACTTATTTAATCATAAGATGTATGAGTGGGACTAATAAGATATTAAATATGACAGTCTATAAGTGGTCTGGTCCAATTTTAATTGAAGTGTCAATGCTGCAATTTATGAGATTTGTATTTTTTTTTTTTATAATATATTTATATTTATACTTTCTGTAAAGTATGCAATTAATACTGACTGAATTAATAAAATATTAGATCAAAATAATTACTAATACATTTTAGATTGATATGGAAATATATTCTCACTCAATGTGTCGTGCAGACAGGCTCCAGAGCACAGACAACCAATCAAGTAGGATTCTTATTTCAACTTTTTGTGGTTCTGGTGTTATCATACTCCATGGCAGCACTGCGCACATTACTTTGGCAGCACAATAGAGACAAGCCAAAACCTTACTTTTTAAAATGTTATTGTTTGAGACTTTTCTGCCTGACATTGTGATGACATTTGTGTTTGTAAGACAGGCTGTTCCTGTCCGAATCCACCTGGTCTGTTCCAGGAGCTTCAGTGGGATTTAGGATTCTGCAACAAACAAACTCCTAGATTAGAATCACAGTTTTATAAACTAATAGCATGTATTTATATTTGTCCGGCCGGTCATCTTCTTTGGACCTGCCCAGGAACTGTGCATGTTGAGAGCAGAACTGAAGTTTAAGGTGAGGTGGCTCAGAACTATCCTTCATCTACCTCCAGCCCCCCTCCAGCTGTCTCTCTCTGAGCCTCAAGCAGAAAAGTATTGTTTGTTTTGACAGGCGCTGAAATCCATTTTCTGTATCTGTCACATGCTGGATGAATCCCTTTGAACTCTATCTGCAGTGTTTCTGCCTCATGGATTTGTTGGAGTGTTTGTAAGTGACAAGAAGCCTCAACACACCAACATATGTCCAACTCCAGATACACTGGAGAGACTCCAGCCTGTTCCTCCACAAAAATGTAGGGATGTGGAAAGGTGCAAAAAAGACTGCTGAGTGCACATGAATGCATAAACACACACAAATCGTTATGGTAGAACATAGATCACATGGTGGGAGGGCAGGGTAAGCATCTCAGTACTTCTGACCAACAGAAATAGATAATTATCAACTTTACAGGGTAAACAAACTTTTTTTTTTTTTTTTAAGATTTTTTTGGCTCTAATGGTCTTTATTAGTTAGCTAACAGGAAAGTGGGTGATGAGAGAAGGGGAAGACATGCAGCAAAGGTTGCCAGGCCAGGAATCGAACCTGCAACAGCCACGTTGAGGACCGAGGCCTCCATATATGCTTAACCCCTGTGCCACCACAGCACACATAGCAAACAGAAATTTTAAAAGTAAAATCTTTTGATTATATCTGATATAAGCCAAAATGTCTTGGGTTCAAATCCTGGTCTGTGGTCTTTCTTGTGGCTTCCTCTCACAGTTAAAAAACTTGATTGTTCGATTGTTGTTTTTGTTATTACAGTGAGAGTGTATGAGAGAGATCTCACGTGATTAATAGTAATGATTAATAAGATGCCAGTTACCAGTGTGTGTTTCATAGTTCTGATCAAACCCACAGAAAGGTTTCTGGTGTATAAGCTCTATCTGTCTAAAATCTTGAGGGACTTTGCAGAAACTCCACTGAGAATGCTGCAACATCCCTGCAGCACCATGTGACACTGTCTGCTGCAAGAATCCACAGACAGCTTCCAGCAGCGACTCCATCCACATCCACTTTGAATGAGTCACTGAGCACCAGGGTGGCACAAGGCCAGTCACTGTGAGCAATCAAAGCAGTGTAGAGAACCAGACCTGCCACTGTCAATCAGCATAACAGCATCACTCTCACTCATTCACTTCCCTGTCAGTCTGCATAGGAGGAGAGGAGGATATTCCACTGAAGTGGAGATGATGAAAGTCAGCATTGCATGTAGTCTTCAAAACCATTTTGATCAAGTTGTACAAAATATGCTGGTGTTTTCAGACCCCTTGAGCTTTTTGTAACATTACAATCAAAAACTTTAACACATTGTTTAGATTATATTTAAGCCATTTTGTTTCATGGCAGAAAAATAATTATGTGAATGACTGCAGCGTGAAGAACTTTGGGTCCTCTGGACTTGATAAGTACAGAGCTAGTTCTCATTTCTCATTCATTCCTCCTTGTTTGCCTATAATATATGATTTTTACAAAATACAATCAAATTTTTGGTTTTGACTTTAATTGTTACCTTCAAAACTTTCCTATGTAGTTGAATGGGTAGAGGAGGACACCAGTGTTATCATGGTGGTTAAAATGACAAAATGTGAAAATGTGTATTAATGCTCTTCAGCATTTTCCTCTTCTTTTTGCACTGTCATGATGTATTTTTATGAAGCTAAAAGAGAGTTACCTCAGATTACTAAACCAGCTCATAGATGAAAAATACCGGCCATACTTTTTGTATCTGGAAGTTGATAGAGTCTACTTAGAGAAAATTCAAATCCACGGTGGGAATATGGAAGGAATATAGAATATCTGAGTTCATCATGGAACCGTCTCTGTTTCTCTCTGGTAAATGAATCATTTTTCTAGCATTAATAATTAGACTTACTTATGTGGTAATGAACTACCTCAAGAGTTCACTGCATTTTTCACAGTAAAATTAAACAGAAACCAAGGAAGCCTTTATCCTCTGCCAGCAGGTATTTAAGTGTGTCTCGGCTGTGTTGTTCGCACGAGACACACGTGTCCACTCGCACTTTGGAAGGTTAACACTTGGCTGACCTCTGGGGTGGAAACGTCTAAAACTGCCACCCAAGACTCCGGCTGATTTACATGCAGCTCCCTGCGGACCTGAACTGACGCCTCACCTCGACACCCATCGCTGCAGAGTGACGGATGGGCCGACAGGACGGCAACATTGGAGCACACAGGTGAACAGGCACACGAGCTAGAAGAAGATTTGCATTTTACTTTTGGTCAGGAACTAAGCCAGTGTAAGATGATAAACCTGAACTGGAAGAATTCCAGAATAAAGACGGATGCAAAGAAAAATAGCTCACTTAAATATATCAGTCTCACTTATTTAATCATTAATTAAGCAGCTTATTTACCGATCTGATCTGAATTTGTTTCCTTATCAGTGTCACGATCAGTTACATGGGAAAAGAGCCCAGGAGTTTCATCTATTTCTCAAAACTATGACTCAGTTTCCTCCAGAGAAAAGAACTGATAATCCAAAGAGAAGGGGATAAATACAAATATCAGCTACCAACTGAATCAAACTATAAATTGAATTCCAGTAATAACTGGACATCCTGAACCTAACAGGCGCACATCCTCACTTCAGAAAACACGGCAGGATTATTTACATGATCGGAGGCATTCATGACTGCAGGAGTACTTTTCAGTTCCTCATAGTCAAGGTTCAGAACTTCAATTGTTTTTAGAAAACGATCATAATGCATAGCATGGCATCAACACGCAGAGCGGGGCCTCCGCGGCTGGCCCTGCTCTGGCCCTGCTCTGTGGCCCTGCATGATATGCTGGAAACCAGGCAGGACTGACCAGTGCTGCATGCCTCCCTGACTAGCTGCATCTAGTAGCTGTGATACCTAAAATAAAATAATTATTTATGTCATTCTTTGGACTGAAAGAAAACATTGTCTAATGTTGTAGTTAATATTATCTTCCACTCATCTAGGGCTGAATCAGCAGCCCAGATTTCAAATGGGGGAATCCATTGCAAAGGATTGTTGTAGCTGTTTAGGTTTATTTGAATCTTTGAGGCCTATTTTCTCCCTACTCTTGTTTCCAGACAGCCAGACATTCAAATGGTAATATCTTCTTTTTTTGTTGTTGTTGTTGTTTCGTTTTTTTTTGTTTTTGTTTTTTTTTTTATTTCTGCATTTGACATCAGAAAACCTACAATCCACAACACTTTCTGAATCTGTAAATAACTCAACAGGCCTCAGGGGAGACATTTTCCTGAGATCGCCATGGCCAGTCACATAGAAATCCAAGCAGCAGAGTTTCTGTCAAATAGCATCGTCTCCTGGGGAAACCTGTCAAATGTTGGATTTATGGAAAATGTATATTTCAGTTGTTTTTCTTATGTTGGATAAAGATTTTAAAAAAGATTTAAAAAGTAAATTAAACGCCTCTGACCCTGTACTGTTATTGTTTAAATGAGCTGTGTTTTTTTTTTTTTTTTAATTATATTTCCAATTATTAAAATCTTTAAGACAAAGGACTAAACTATCATTGGTAATAAAATCCAGAAACTTTACTGTCCAGTAATTTGTTTAACATTTGCATGTTTAAAGGTTTTGTTGTTGCACTTCTAGTCCACAACATTCACAGCAAACGAATTCCTCAACATTTACACACAAATCCATTAAGATGTCTTTTTCAGAGCTCTTTCCATTTCTTATTCAGCTGCAATTCCATCAATTTTGAAGCCCAGCTGCAAGAGCTGCCGCTAAATACCATCCAGCTTCTGAGGATGTTACATCTTACCAAATGGTTCTGTGCTAGTGATGCACGGCTGCAGTTGCCTTCAAATCTTCCAGCAAAATTTAATGGAAGCTCAAGGATATTTATCCTCAAATAACAACACATAATCTCTTGATTACCAATTATATTTTCTGAAATTCTCCCAGGACATTGTGGCCAGCTTTGTGTTCATACAAGCATCAGTATATTCATTCCTCCATTTCTCACAAAAGATCCATTTGCAGACTAATGTCATTTTTTATCATAGACAAATGCTCTAAAATTAAGTTGACATGTCAGTGTAATTCAAAACTTAGATGTCACGCTAAATGACAGGTTTTGGTAATATCAAAAGTTTTCTTTGTTTTTTGTTACATATGTTTAGGCTTTAATCACATTCTTTGTCCTAGCAGCTTAAAAAGACATTTTGCTGCATCTGGTTGCATTGCATTGTGAAACACAAGGCATTCCTATCGTTGGACTATTGACTCTAGTATTTAATTATTTTTATTTATTATTATTATTATTATTATTATTATTATTATTATTATTATTTATTCATCTGTCTCAGGACTCCTTCTTCTGCCTGGCAGCATAATTAACTGCTGGTCTCCACTGGGGGGTTTAGCATCCCCACCATAACAAGTACTAACAACCTGAGGGTCAAAAAGGCAGCATATGACTCGGGTGCCTGCCGAGGCAAAAAACTTAGGTGTGGAAGGATTTTGGAGGATTTGGCTGTGAGGCAATTCTGATCCATCATCCAACACTGACTGCAGTTGGGATGGTGTGCCACTACTTCGACTCTGGACATTGTAGGGTAGTGGGCTAGTAGGTTAGAAGACTTCCTTAATCCCACCACAGGGGTGGCTGAGATTTGCCCTTGGTTCCTTAAGGATGAGGGCCTTAAGGCTCTGGATGTTGTAGGGTTGTGTTGGTTCACACAATTCTGGAATGTTAGGTGGACATCAGGGTAAATTCCTGTGGAGTTGCAGACCAGAGTGGTAGTTCTTTTATTCAAATAGAGGGACCTCAGAATGTGTTCCAACTAAAGGGGGATCATACTCTTTCCCCGTAAGGTCTATTCAGAAGCTCTGGAGAGAGGGTCTGTCGGATAGATGAACCTCAGATTCAGGAATAGTAGTGTGGTTTTTGTTCTGGTCATGGAACAATGGACCCACTCTACTTGGTCCTGGAGACTGGTCCACAGCTACTACTGTGCATCATGTAGTAAAGTTGTACAACATGATGCACATCTAGTGATGCATGGCTGCAGTTACCTTCTAATCTTCAACCAAAATTTGTACCTTTCAACTTGGAGGAGTTGCAACAGTGTCCCTCTGGGAACCCTGAGAGGGGGGCTCTGGGTGTATGGGATATGGTTTGGGATCACATATCTGCTTGTTGTATATGTGTAAGTTGTTTGTTTCAACTTGATCAGATTGGTATCTGTAGTTTTTGCTGAAGCAGAGCATGAAGTGACCAGGATGGGGATCCAAGACCAGAAAAGGGTAGAGACACTTCTCTGTGTTGTGGAAATCGTCCTGCCCCAAGTGGAGGAGTTGAAGTATCTCAGAAAGTCACAAATGAGGGAAAAATGGAGCAGGAGATCAATAGGTTGATTGGTGCTGTTTGCAGTGTCATACAAATACACATGATTGATTGATTGATTGATTGATTGATTGATTGATTGATTGATTGATTGATTGATTGATTGATTGATTGATTGATTGATTGATTGATTGATTGTGGTTACAGGAACATGAAGGTCTTTGTAGATTATTTTTAGCCTTTAGCTTTAACATAGAGATCTATGTTCTTGTTTGGAGCTCTAGCTTTAGCTTCCTCCACTCCATCCTTAGAGTGGTGAACACAATGTTCCCAAACTACCCAGCAGCTTGTTTGTTCTCTTTAAATTGGCTGAATGGCTGAAGAAAAGCTCCAAGACATCTGTGATTCTAATTAAGGTTAAACCCTGAGCTGAAGTCATGACTATATGATCATTCTCTCAAACAATTCAGCTGTTGCTGTTGTAAGAATAAACAAATTATTTCTTTTCATTTCTTTATTTATCAGATAATCAAGGCACACAGGTAATAATTCCTTGTTTCAGTGTCTTGCAAGAGGGTCAAACAATTTGCCGTACAAAGAAAAAAAAAATAACATAATCTTCCATGAGAGTCATTTTAGAGCTGTTTCATCTAAGTGCATGTAAAGTTCAGGTTGAACCCCTCAATCAGAATTTGTGACCAGTGTTTGGGTTTAGCAGCCATTCAAAGTGCTGCTTTCATCTTTCATAAGGTCTCTATGAGATGCTGCTGGCACTTAACCGGCGCCGACTCTCATCTTTCAGCTGAACTTTCACACATGACCTGTTGGTATTTGGGAGACGCTGAGATGGAAGAGAAGTGAACATCCTCATCCTCGTTCACCTTCGGGTTTATTACTGGACTTCAGAATGACAGACGGCAGGATCAATGCCTAGGTAATCCATTACAGTACCACAGCACCCCCCTGTGGACACCTGGAGCTCTACAAGCTTGGCCAAATAATGGTTCACTTTATATTATTATTATTATTATTATTATTATTATTATTATTATTATTATTATTTGCTCCACCACATGGTGCTTGCTCACCATTTGTTACTTCCTGTTTCTCTTCCTGCTGACCACAGGATCTCAGTGGGGTTAGAATACGGAGGGTTTCTTGAACACAAGGATCCACATTTCTTTGTTCTAATCATTGAGACCTTTTATTATTTTTGCCTTGTGACTATTTCGGCCAGTATAGTCAAAACATGGAGAGCTGAAGTGGCTCTCCGTATCCATAAAGTGTTGCATTCTTGTAAGATGCTTTGGATAAAAGCATCTGTCAGCTGAATAAACATAAATCCCACTCATGGATCCAAACAGGAAGCTTTACCACACAGCTCATTCTTGCTCTCATCTTTTCAACTTCGTTCAGTTCATCTGTACAGCACCAGTTCACAACACGTTGTCTCAATGCACTTTACAAAAAATAAATATAGAATTAAAAGTTTAATCCAATCTTACAGACAGATTCCCAACCAACACATTTCAGTTGATGCTGGTTTTCCAACAATGCAGTCAAGTTGAGTTTAAATGGGTTTAAAATAATGTAGCATACCATGATCAGTGTGTGAATGTGTGTGTGACTGCGTGACTGTCATCAAGCCAACGACTTTCAGCAATCACTCGGCCTGTATGAGCCACAGTCTTGAATTTTAGAAGGTCCATTCGGAGAGGTCAATGTTTGGTGACCTTTAACACACAGAGAGGAAAACGGTTCATTTTAGACTCCTTCACAATAAGTCTCCAATTAAAAGGACTTTTCCTCAGTCTGAATGCCCTGAGTTCAAAGCTTGATTAAAGCAAAGACTGGCTGTGTTGGCACACTGATGAAATAATAACTTTGTGATAATTATGGGTCATTTGTGGATTATTAAATATAATGTAGCATAATCAGAACAGATTCTTGGCAAATATATGGGCCAGAAGGTTCCCACTGTGATTAATACTGAATTTCCTCTTGATTTTTAAAAATCACTTTAATATACAATAAAGTTATAATTGTTATTTTGCCAACAGTTTCTGAACAGAACCTTTTAGTTTGAAGGTTATTTAGGATTTAGAGTCAAAAACTGACTGTTTTAATGCAAAAATGACAAGAAATGAGAGACTTTTTTTGTCCTGACCTGACCAATGGGTTTAACAAGAGGAGATAAAATCAACATCCCAGATTAGGTGGACCCAATCCTGATGTCACACAGAAACAATATGTAATCTCATATGACTGATAAAGTAACAGTTGCAGCACTGTTACAGTAAGATGGAGCACCACACTTTTGTGGTGGTCTATTGTTGGAAATAAAGGTTTTAACATCTAAAACATGTCTTCCTGTTTTATTCCAGCACGCTTCTTTATACAGGAGTGTTCATGGCTGATTCTGCTGCGAGGTGACTGGACTTTACTCAATCTACAACATCATTAAAGATGTCTTCCCTTATCACCATTGCTAGTATGCTTTAGGACAGAAAACTAACAACAAAAAAAACATCAGATTTTACAGGGTTATTTACCTGAAACTACTTACATTTTTCTAATAAAGTTACAGTCTCATAATATGAGACATTTTGTTTGATGGTAAGAACACCTGTTCTTGGCTGTTCCTAAACTAACTAAACCTGCTCCTCAGGTCTAGTTGTTCTGCATCATTTAGGTTTTACTGCTCCAGAGCAGCTGAATCAAATGATTGCATTAACTTTATTGCATACCTGAAATTGATACAGAAATTTGTTAATCAACTATTCATTTAAACCAGATGTAGTAACATCAAAATACCTAAATCATGCAGGACAGTGGGCCCTGAGGACCCGGGTGGGGACCTGTGATGAAGGACCAAGCAGACTGTATCTCTTGAGGAAGATAAGATTCTTCAAGGTTTGTACCAAGATGCTGCAGATCTTTTATCAGTCTGTTGTTGAGAGCATCATCTCTTCTGCCATCATCTGTTGGGGAAGCAGCATCAGAACCAGGGACCTAAAAAGGTTCTACAACCTGATGAAGAAGGCTGGTTCTGTTCTGGTTCTGTTCTGGTTCTGATCTGGTTTTGATCTGGTTCTGTTCTGGTTCAGTTCTGGTTCTGATCTGATTCTGTTCTGGTTTTGTTCTGGTTCTGTTCAGGTTTTGATCTGGTTCTGATCTGGTTCTGATCTGGGAACGTCTGTGGAACTGCATGAGATGATGATGATGCGAAGAAGGATTTTACATAAATTCAAGAAAGTTACTGGTCATCCTCTTCTTCTGCCTTACAACCACAGTATCTTCTGTCAGACGCTCCTTCAGAATCACTGACACTGTTCCCTATTGTTCCCTAAATAAAAGTCTGCATACTTTAATTTGAACCAGCAACTTGAAGACCCTGATTATTTTCCTGCAAGCATGTTGACAACTAAGATTTATAAGTATTTGCTATTAATTGCACAATTAAACATTCCAAATAATATGATTGGACAAACAGCAGCTAAAAGCTGAATAAAAGTAAATGACTGAACTTTAAACTTATTGTCATTCTCTTACGACCTCCACCTCCTAGGGAAGTGTAAGAAAAATGGTGGATGGAGTCTCTTGGTCTGAGCAAAGATTGTGACAAAGTTTGACCAGTTTTGCCCTAAATAAAAACAACTGAATACTTTCCAAATTTAACAGCACTTGGATCATTTCAGTTTTTCCCGCAGCACTGTCGACAAATCACAATTTCAGTACAGCTCATTTCTATTTCAATTGCACAATTAAACAGTTGGCCAAATACAAATATGAGAAAAATATATGGACAAACAGCAGCCTGAAAATAGCTGAATAAAGAAGTGAAAAATATAAACTTTAAACTTTAAATGATGTCTAGTTCTCTTGACCTCCCAACCCCACTAGGGACAAAAGTGTAAGAAAAATGGATGGATGGATAGTTCTCTTGGTCTGAGCGCAAAGATTGTGAATGCAAAGTGATCAATTATTTAGGTGTAGTGATATTGGGATATCTAGTCTAATAAAAAAATAGAAAAACAAATAAGTAAAAGCTGCTGAAATCATTCTGAAAAAGGAATTCTTTACCTTCTCAAGGTGTTTTCTTGCAGACGTTATCTACACAATCTGCCATACATGACCACCATGCTCTGCTGTTGTTCCAGGTTTAAAGAGTGGCTAAAATAAATCTAGTGAAAATGAATTCTCTGGTCATATTAAATAAGTAAAATATGCATTTTAATAAATGAATGAGCCAGATTAATTTGATAGGAATTGTGGAACTCTTTTCTCAAATGAAAGGTTGAGTTTTTCTTAATTTTCAAGGTTTGGTTATTCTTCTGTAAGAAGAGTAATCTGTACCACAATATATAAATATATATATCAAGTCTCTTTAAAAAAACACTTTCAACCAAAGGATTGGTATGATGAAATTAGTCGTTTTAAAATCCTAGTGCACCTAGACTGTGGTATCCAGCCCATGACTTGTTTGTTTCAATGTATTTTACTAATACACACATATATTTGTCTATCTCTGTATCTCTGTATAGATACATTCTGAACATTTTACATTGAAAAAAATAAGCAAAACTAAGCAAAAAAAATTGTTTATAGATAATTGTTCCAGATGAATTGAATGTAAAACCTTGTCCACATCTTGGCCACAAAAAATATTCAAAATACTTTCCAAACATCTGGGATTGTAGGGTGAAATATTGCACATGGCATATTTTGTCATGTAATCCAGTTCCATCTATGTAAATATGCAGATAATAAAAGCCACTAGAAGTACTGAGGCAGCAGCCTTTATTTTACAGTCAGACATGAAACCCGAGGCACCGACAGGAGACATTTAGTAACAAAGCATGCAGTTTCTACTGAACCAATCAATAAGCTCACAGCACAAAAACACAAACACAGTTTACACAGATGAATGGGATTTTAAAACGACTCGTACACAGAGAACAGGAACACGGACATTATTTTACACAATCATGACCTAAAGACATCCAACATTCCAACACATGGAGCGTATTGTTAAAACACAGGCAGCTTAACTTCAGGTGATGACTTTACCATTACAGGGATGACTGACTTGAAAGGACCATCAGAACAATAATCACAACAAACGATAAAGAGCTCCGATCAGACAACGAGGGTCTGTCACCATCACACCGTCCAATCAATGTGCAACAAAGCAGTCTGAATCCCTCGAGTTTATATATAAACCTCAGGGATTATATGTAATCCCTAATATATATATATTTATAAACTTTTAAGTGTACTTTTTATCTTAAATCTAATGTCTTTAAATGATGACATAAATAAATCTGAAGAAAAAGAAATATTTTCAGAAATAGAGTTGGAACTGTTGATGGAGAAGTAAAGTCAGACATGACTGATGACATCAGATATACACATCCAACCAATCACAGGACGAGCTGAAAGAGAAAACTAAAACTCAGCTGCAGATGTTCAATATAAAGACAGCAATGAAACGCACACAACAAACATGTTGAGTTTACAATCAATGTCAACCGCTCACACCCAAATACAATCCACAGTAATTCAGCTCATGGTCTGAAGGCAACAAAAGAACCTCTATAACAAAGTGATACTTATTAAATATTTTTGTGTCCAAACAGATCTTAACTCTGCTGCACTCAAACAAAGACGGTTGAATTAAAAACTTTTTAAGAAGGCCAGAAGATATTTTATAATTTAGCTTCACTGAATGAGTTCTCTTCATATCTGACATGATCTAAACAAACACGACAGGCGCTGAGAACAGAACTGACCATTTAACAGATTTCCACCCACAAAAAAAAAAAAAAAATGAAAAGATTGAGGTGAGATAATTTCATTTCAGTACATTTTTAAATGTATCATTCATTCTATGATGTTGATTATCTATTCAGGGACAGCCCAAGGTATCAGCTGACTTTCTGTCAGTCCCATCAGATCTTAAATGTGTGCTCTAATCGTACACAAACTAAGGAGAACCTTTTCGTTTTGAAAGGAATGTTAACAGAATTATAAATTAAAGTTAATTTGGTCAGTTCTGCAGCTGCAATCTGGGTTGGGATAAAATTGTAGCTTGTAATCAGTGAGAAATACCAGGAGTGGCTCCATAACTCCACTGGTGTCTACTTCCTGTTTACAGACACGAAGCTGAAGTTCTTTCTCTCTGGTCCGGTTCTAAACGAGACAGATTTGCCGCCATAACCCAGTCTCTCTGTTTGCATGGTAAATGGATGTTGTCCTGTTTTTTCTGGCATATGTAAATGGAAATGGGGCTGAACAGCTCAGGCTGTCCTATAAGAGCCCGTTCTGACTGACACCTCGATAACAAGAATCTGTCAAGAAAAGCTGAAGGAAGCAGAAATGGATTGTGTTTCCATGAATGGATCGGCTGGCTTGTTATCTGATTTTATACTGATATGAGCATTAAAATGCATCCATCTAGCTGGCTGGTTATAAACTCAGAGCAACAAACAGTTTCTTTATGATAGATTAAATACTTGACAAAGCTGCTGAATGGCAGAAATTGTTATGGGAATCAAAAATCCTCAGAAGCTTTTGAGAAACTCAGGCCTGTTTATTTGGTATTCTAAAGCATTTTTTATGCTTTCCTTTATGTGAGCTGTCATAGTTGACGTGGATAAACAATGGAGCAAATTTACAAAATGATATCAACAATACACAGCAACAACTGCGTCCAGATTGCTGTTATAAACCCATCTTTACAGGATATGTTTGCAACTGGTAAGAGAGTCGAACCAAAATTTTAAATGCTTCAGTTAGAAGAACAAAACTGGGCCCAGCAGAACAAGGTGAGTTTAATAAAGGTTAAGTTATCAAAATTAAGCTGTTTGATTGAATAATTTGATCCTTTTCTGCAGTTTTTATTTGGTATTTTTATTCAACTTTAGCTCACTCTGACTTCCTGAGATTCAATCAGACTTTCTATGCCACAGAAAGAATACACGTGGAACACACAGCACACAGTTTTCTTCATGCGATGACAGAAATGATGCACATTCAGTAAATAATGGCGTTCCTGAATTCTTCAGAACCGATCCATCAGTTGGAATTAAACTGTGCTGTGTGCGCCCTCCATAATTCATAAATCGTTTATGAATTATGTCCAAATCATTTTCTTGACACACATTTCATGTATATATTATTCTCCACAGAAGCTCCTGACATTTACTCTGAAGGCAAACTTCTAAAAGTCCATTTCTTTTTCTCCTCCTGTTTGTGCTGGGATTATTTACCCTCAACGTCAGATGAAAGCAGCAAGCATCGGCATGGTTACAGCGTCACAACACTACACTGTATATACAGAGTGAGGCCTCAGCCGGATTAGAGGACAGGAAGCGGAGTGTGTGCGCGTGTGTGTAGCTAATGTTTGGATTCTCGGGGGTAGAACTCAGCCAGGGTGTTCTCAGGGATTCTCTTCAGCATTTCTTTGGGGAAGATCCTCATGAGCTGCCATCCGATATCCAGAGTCTCAAACACACTCCTGTTCTCGTAGGCTCCTGAGCACACAAACACACACACACACGCACACACACACACACACACACACAGCACATGTTAAATAAATCAGCATTCTGTTGATCTGTGTACAGGTTCTGATCTTTAAACTCGTTAGGATGAAGTTTCATTTCAAAATGAAATTGTTCCAAGGTCGGAGCAAAATAGGCCATTAGAACGGCTTCAGCTCTCACGAGTTAGAGAACTTATCCTCATACATCACGCACAACTAACTAACTAACTAACTAACTAACTAATCAACCAACCAACCAAAAAAAGATGAAATCAATAAATAATATTGTATAACTAAGAAGTTAAATGTGATGCAGTTAGATAATTTTGTTGCACCAGTAAAACCAGTGCAAAACGTTGGCCCAGAACTTTGCATTGGCATTATATGATTTGACTGAACTGCACTGAATTAAATATTAGATCAATTTTGACTGTTTGCAACAAATTCTACCTATATTTATTAATTTATTATATTAAATAATTATAATAATATGATATGAGTCGTAGTTTAGGTTTTGAACTAGAGATGAACAATTGCAGTCGTAACTTGTGAAAGAACTAAGACAGCCCGTTAGCATCAGTAAAACTAGCATCTACAGTAGTACAGTAGTTGTTAGCTTTAGCTTAAGCTGCTAACAGTGAGTCCATATATCACAAAAGAGAGACCATTTTAATCTATAAGATTTAGCCACCCCAAGAGGACAACTCAACAACTGCTGCATTTTTTCTTCTTACAAAATCAGATTTTCCAGCACAGACACAACAGTTTATAAACCTTAAAGACTTTGTTTCTCTACCCAGGGATCATAATAACATGACACTATCACCACACAAAGTGAATGCTGAGCAGAACAAAGTTCACTTTTGATTTCAAGTACACATATTTTATATAAGAACACAAAATATCTGGTCATCACTGCACCTTGGGAAATGAAGTTCTTCTCAAACTTAGTAAGGAACTCCAGATATAGCAGGTCATCGGCAGTAAGAGCCTCTTCTCCCACCACCGCCTTCATGGCCTGGACATCTTTCCCTATGGCATAGCATGCATACTACACACACACACGCATGCACACAGCACCCCCCGCCCCACACACACACACACACAGGCATACAGGTTAAGTAAAGTGTAGTAAAAGTCTATTTGTGCAGGGAGAGCTTTGAACATACAAGCTGGTTGGAAACATCAGAGTGGTCTTTGCGGGTCATTCCCTCCCCAATGGCAGACTTCATCAGCCGAGAGAGAGACGGAAGAACATTGATGGGGGGGTAGATCTGACCAGACGAAGAAAAGAAGATGAGGACAGAAGAATTAAAATTATCATTAAAATATTCAATTCAATCTATAATAAAAGAAACTTGACATGAAACTAATCATTTCTTTGTATACTGGAAATCAAATGGAACAAAAACCAAAGTTTTATTTGAAACGTGGGAGAATGTACAGCTGTTTTATGGAGGAGGTCGTTACCTGTCTGTTGTGAAGCTGTCTGTCCACATAGATCTGTCCCTCGGTGATGTAACCGGTCAGGTCAGGAATAGGATGGGTGATGTCTGAAAGGCAGAAAAAGGATCAGTCTGCGACAGGCCACCATGCTGAGCTCCGGCAGAGGGAGTACCATCATTGGGCATGGTGAGGATGGGGATCTGGGTGATGGAGCCGTTGCGGCCCTCTACTCTGCCGGCCCTCTCATAGATGGTGGCTAAATCGGTGTACATGTAGCCAGGGAAACCTCGGCGACCCGGCACCTCCTCTCTGGCAGCAGATACCTGAGAGAGAACATCCAATGCTTGGTTCCACTTCCTGCAGTTACATCAGAATGAATGCTGGAGCAGAACATGGCCGACCTCTCGAAGGGCCTCGGCGTAGGAGCTCATGTCGGTGAGGATGACCAGGACGTGCTTCTCACACTGATAGGCCAGGTACTCTGCTGATGTCAGAGCTAAACGGGGAGTGATGATTCGCTCAATGCTGCACAAACCAAGACTTCAGCTTAATTTACACATTATTTACAAATCCGATATCCAAACACATCTCAGAAAAAAGCCATACGTGGGGTCATTGGCCAGGTTGAGGAACAGACAGACATTGTCCATGGATCCATTTTCCTCAAAATCTGACTTAAAGAACCTGGCAGTCTCCATGTTGACCTGAGGAGAGAGAAAGGATGTGCCGATTACTCTACAGCCATGTCAAAAATCTGTCAGAAATCATTTTAAAAAGATATTTCAGCTTCAGATTAACTTTGAATGGTCGGTATGACTAGAAGAGCATTATACAATACAACGGCCAAACAAAAACACCAAAGTATTTGGAGTCAAATTGAGTAGCTGTGTTTCCATTAACTGTAAAAACTGAAGCACAGGGTGTCTAAGTCAGAGTAAGTCTGGGACAGAACAGCGTCAGGATCTCACCCCCATGGCTGCAAAAACAATAGCAAAGTTGTCCTCACTGTAGTCCATCACGTCCTTGGACTTTTTCACCAAACCGGCCTGTCGACAGATCTGAGCTGCGATCTGACAAGACAAGGGAAAAAGGAAATGAGTCCCAAACTCTCGGAAAAGATGATTTATTCACCTTCCACCTTAATTAGAGACAAAAACATTTAACATTTTTTCATATGAATAAAATCTCAAAGGAAATGATATCGAATGAATTTATCAACAGACAGAAAATTAACCGTCTTTCAGTTTTATACAACCAGTAATTAAACAGAACCTACACATCTCAGATATCCACAAAGAAAACAGAGTCTAGATATTTAGGACAAAAGAAAGAAGAAGCTGACTGAAATATATGAATAAGTGAGAATTAACTTTGAAGTGACAGACAGACATGTTTGATGTTTTGGCTCCCCTTTAATTGAATGTTAAGAAATGAAGACTTTGGGTAATGCTGCTGCAGGAAGTGAGCTCAGTGGTACCAAAGAACAGCAGATCAATATAGCTTCATGCATTGGTTCAGTTTCCAGTTCTGAATGTATTTCAAGATTCTGTTGACCATACTTTGGGTCCTGAATGGGCCAGCCCACTTCATGTGGAGCAGCTCTCCATTATTTATTATGTCATTAAGTTTAGGCTGAAATTGATTTTTGATTTTGATTGATTTTTTTTTTCAATTTTGCCATTTGCTAACTTTCCCATTTTATTTGTATTTGTGTTTTATGTGTTGCTGATGTAAGATTTTGTTTTTTCATTTTTAAATATTTTTATTTTGCTTTTTTTCTATTGTTGAATTTTTAAGATGCTTTCAGATATATCTGTAAACAGTATTAACTGTTTAAAAATGTCTCACATTGCATAATCATATTGGAACAAAACCTCAGTTTTTATTGGCCATAAGCTTAACCTCATTTTGCTAAAATGGCCAATTAAAATAAAACCTGCAGTATTTCTCAAACGTTTGTCCTTCAATTTGGTTAGAAGCCTGAGGCTGTACAGTTTTTGTTTGGTTCATTAAAAAGAGAACAGTTAGCAGCTTGATCGGCTCTGACAGTGAACGGCCCGTCACAATGTCAAAAATCAGATCCTTTTCCGATCAGTGAATGCAACATATGAAAATACTAAATAGGTTTATTCATCTTTCTGCCTCCGTCAAAGAGCACGACGGGTTTGGAAATCCCAGAGGAGTGCTCCAGATCTACATTCTCTTTGGCATCCACACAGAGACCGCAGCTTTTCTGATGAAGAACAATTCAAAAAGTACATTCTGTTAACTTTGATTCAATGAAAAACTAGTTCTGAAAACCGGGAATTCATTTGTATTAATAATGAATAAACGATTATTGCATTCATACTAAAAAGTCACACTTTTAACAATCTGCACTTGCATAAGAATACATTTTATTACTGACTGATTTTATTATTATTGAGTCTTCATAAAAACATAGAAGTTGCCATAACAGTGCAGTGGTAAAGGTGAAGGTCCTTTTCCGATCTTAAACTCACTACAGAGGCTCAGTCAGCTGAAGGAATGAGGCGGCCCTCTGGAAGAGTTAGTGAGAGTCAGAAAGCTGAAGAAGACCAGAGCTGTGATGGACGATGTCTGACAGACTAAGGAGCAGCCAAAGGTCACTGCAGCTCCCAGGTGGTAATGAAGACTGCAAGTCTTTTCTCCCCGAAATGGTCAAAGTTTTTAACATACTTGTGTGCTCTAGAGAATGTCAATAATTTTATCTATCCATTGAGAGATGCGTGTGTGTGTGTGTAGGGGGGGGGGGGGGGGAGTATGTGTGTGTGTGTGTCTTGAGTTATCAATAAAGGACTACCTATCCTTTTAAAAACAGAATCAGTGGGCCAGAAGTCAGGAAAACCAGAATTCGTTGTGGGCCAATAGAAGAGTCACCGGTACATCTCCAGAATGAACTCTGCCTGAATCACACACATTTTGTTAACACCTTAAAAAGTCTGTCAGTTTGTGGACAGAAACTAATCTTTTAGGTGTTTTGATGCTCTGAGATGGGAATACACAATGTTGATGAATGCATGTGTACCTCATTGTGTGGCAGCCCAGCAGCAGAGAAGATGGGGATTTTCTGTCCCCTAGCAATGCTGTTCATGCCATCAATGGCAGATATGCCGGTCTGGATCATCTCCTCTGGGTAGATGCGACACTGGGGGTTTATGGGCTGGCCTGTGGAACAACACACACAGAGACACACACACTGAGGAAGACTGTCAGTGATTTTAGAAAACATGGGGAACAGTCTTCACTTCAGCATTTTACACTAAGTGAATATTCTGAAAACTAAAAGTCACAACAGACATACCCATGATGTCCAAGAAGTCTTCTGCTAGCACTGCCGGTCCTCTGTCGATGGGTTTGCCAGAACCGTTAAACACACGCCCTGAAAACGTATGAAAAATGCTGCTCTACTGTCTCAGAGGAAACACACTAGACTAAATATGGCTGAATGGAGAGCAAAGACATGTACCCAACATGTCCTCAGAGACAGGTGTCCGTAAGATGTCTCCAGTAAATTCACAGCTGGTCTTCTTTGCATCGATGCCTGCAGTGCCCTCAAACACCTGCAGAGAATTTAGACAAATACAAACAGCAGAAAGGCAGCTTATCAAATGAGGTGAGCGGGAGTATTGCAGTAATAATGGAGCCTGTCTAGTTTATGGAGACAATTTAGCCCAGTCTTCTTTAAAATTTTGCTTCATTTTCTTGGTAGAAGGTTTTGGCTCTCCCGATGTCTTCTGATGTTTTCAATCAGTGTGACTTCTATACTTTTCTAAGGTTTTCTTCAACACCTGGACTTTGTTCTCGTTCAGCCTCCCTGTTGCAGACACTGGATATTTGAGAGTTCATGCTAAAGTCAATCACTGCAAGGTGCCCAGATCCTGTGGCTGCAATACAAACCCAAATCACCACCTCTCCACCACCGTGCTTAATGGTTGCTAGAAGACCATTAAGCAACCTACAGACATTGGTGCTGTATTTTCCTGACTTGCTGCTCTGATCCCCATGTTGGTCTGGGAATTATTGCTGTTTTTCTGGACGTTGCTCTAACAGTGAGACCTCACACGGGATTTGCTACAATAATCAAAGGTTGTCCTTAAAGTTCCCATTATTTATGAATACAAACAGACTCAGGAGTTTTTAAAAAATTGCAGCGCAATTATTAATTTCCAAATAAATGTTCCATGTGGTAATGGTTCCATAATAATATTATTACTGTACTGAAGCTATTACCTTTCTTCTGGACAGTGTTACACAGCTGAAACCAGAAGTTTACATGCACCATAAAAATACATTTTTCTCCATCATTATCTCACAATAAATCAAATTAGACTGCTCTAATAATCTAAGGTCAGTTATCATTATGCAGTAATAATCTTTATTAATGTACAATGATTTATTTTTTAAATAAATCACTTAAAAAATGATTTATTTTTTAAATAAAATAAAAAATAAATCATTTTTTATTTAAAAAAAAAAAAAAAAATTTATCTAAAAAATAAAAATGACATTAATCATTAGCATTAATCGATGCTAATGATTGTTCTTCAACTGATTAGCAGCAGAAGACCAACTTTAAGGTCCAGTGGTGTTAGTGGGGGGTGTACTTTCTTTCAAATATGACTAATTTGTACCTTTTTAGGAAAAGTTCACTGATCATTAAAGAATAAAACAGTAAAATTATTTACATTATTCAACTAGACATATTTTTAACATCCTAATATTTAAAGCAAATGTTTTTAGTTTACAGTTTTTTCTGTTTTCTTAGTTTTACCTGACAAGTTGAGATTTCCCACTGAGACACAAAGTACTGAATTGTTTGGAAGGTTTGGAAATGTCAGTCTCACCTGCACCACAGCTTTGGAGCCAGTGACCTCCAGCACCTGCCCACTCCTCTTGGTACCATCAGGCAAAGTGAGATGGACAATCTCAGCGTACTTTGGAAACTGTTCAAGTGACACATGACCAGCAAGCATTAACACCACCACGCATGTTCCATATCAAAACCAACTGAATAGTCCTGATCTGTCATGGTTTGACAAAGACTCAAGAATCCTGATATTTATACTTTATTCCAAATTAACTCTGCAGTAGAAACCCATCTGATGTCGTCCCACTGAATCGCCACAAACTGCTGGTGTGAAACATTCTGAGCTGGGCTTCAGGTGTCTGCAGAGGTGACTCTAATCGTAGCTGGATTAATGTGGACAAAATAATAGTTTCCAGACTCTACACAAATTTCTGCTTCTTACCTTGACTTGATCCAAAATCACCAGAGGACCATTGACTCCAGAAACAGTTTTATAGGCTGAAATACAGAGAGGAGCAACCCAGTGAAACACAGCCTTATTAAAACACACCTAAAACCAAAATGATTTTTCTTACTGTCAATTTGAATTCTCTGAATTTATTTCAGTGTTGAAAACAGATTTTCTATTGGATATTTGAAGGCTTTTTGATGGCCACTCCAAATGTAGAGAGCTAATCTGGTTGTAGGCCTGGGGTCATTGTTCACTTATAAGACCTGTTTGTGGTCAAGGTTTAGTCATTGCTAATGACTAAACCTTGATGTTGATATGATGTAGAAAATTCTCTTTTGTTTATCACTTCAACATCTCGGTCTGTTCTGCTGATGTGGATCTTTCTGGATGCTGATGCTGTTCAATGTCTGGATCCAGAACAGTTTACATGTCTGAAAATAGATTAGGATTTAGGTTAATGACCTATGAACTAAAAAACTGAAGGGAATCAATATGGATGGCAGAATATACTGACACAAGTGAAGCACTGGGAAAAATAAAAAGCATAAGGTTATCAAAGTCAGAAAGCAAGTTCATTTCATCTCTAATAGTTGTCTGCCTGGTTACACAGCGCAGTGAACAGCAAAGCCTTCTCATTTTTCGACTTGCATTTGGAATATGAGCAAAGTTCTGGTTTTATGAACCCAGCAGCTTTGGTAATGTTCAGGAGACCGGGGGGCAGGTGGCATAGATCAAATTCTCCTCCATAAAACCCGTGGCCAGCATAAAGTAGCCTGGGCATTCCTTCACTGAGACAAAGTTGTAATGTTTACTGTCACTTTAAGCCCCAAACCAAAGAGGTCTGAATCAGCTGGAAAAAATGAGGACAGAAAGACAAAAGTGAGCAAAGGATTCATCTCTATATCAGCTGTTAACAGATAATGTTCAGTGACTGACACCTTTCTGATCTTCTTCTGACCTGTCAGAAACAAACAGCATCATCACACACATCCACACACACACTCACTCACTCAGGCGGGGCTGGGAGATGTAATCCCGGCTAACAGCCATCGCATGCTCCCTGGAGGCGGCGGCGGCGGCCGGGTGGACCGGAGCGGCGGCCGTCGGTCTGTTCCCGCTGACGGCCGATGAAAACTCGGTCATGGCCCCGTTCACCATCCCCCTGAGCGCCCTCATCGCCATGTTTCCACCGCAGAAGCCGCAGCGATGTTCGAGTCGTGACAGCTGAGGCGCATGCGCACACCGCAGCAGTTGCAGCTCATAAAAAGGTCATTTATATTTGGCAAAGAGATTCTAATCTTGTGTTTTCATCTACAGTGGTTAAACTTTCTAAGTAACATATCTTAATATATAATGTTATTATACTTTTAGATATTTAAAATGTTAAAGTAACTGCAAACTGAAATTAATGTCACTTACTTGTGTGCAAGTCTTACTAGAATAGAATGTCCGCTTTCCTTTCCTTCTTTATTTCTTGTTTGGTTCTGATTCTGGATGCAAAGCAGACCAGAACCAAAAGACTTGAGACACTAGTCCTTTAATACTGGTAATGTTCTTCTTTGTAACTGTCTTTATGTGACTAAATGTTCAAGTCACAGCACTGCTCCCAGATTTCAGCCTGATCTGTAATTTCCATCTGTAAAATTACATTGCAGCCACACAGCAGAACTGTTCTGCTGTAGTGATTTGTCGAGGCTGTCCAGCAGGCCCCTGCTGGTTCTCACCTGTTCTCCAGGTGTCCAGAACTGTCTGAAGGAGATTTCTTCTCAGGTTACTTTTCATCTACTTCCTGGTTGATGGATGGACAGCTCTGCACTGGCAGCAATGCACTCTGCAGCAGCAGACCATGCAACAGTTGCCTTTTCTACAGCTGCAACCTGTGACCTTTAACCTCTGGATGATTCAGATAATATTATGCCTTCTCGGATTCAGTCTGGCGATTTCACTATAATGGCATGAACTCAGCAGATCATTTTATTCCACAACAAAAGTAAACAAACAGTAAAAATGTCATTTTTATTATGAAGAAAACAGATTGATGTGTATCTGAGATGATCACATACATTAATTGGAAAAATAAGGGCTGTCAGCACAAAAATTGAAGCACATCCTCAAAGGTCTGTCACCAAAATGACACTTTTAAAACTGTTTTAAACACACACAAAAAAGCCAAACTAAAAGTTGCAATGAAATAAAGTTTTATTTGGATCATTTAGGGGAAGAGTTGTAAAAAGAACATCTTTATATGCAATAAAAAATCTGATCTAGAGATGGAAAAACAAAAACCAGTGAAGGCAGTACCACAGAGGTGTGTGGGCAGGTACCAGAACTGTGCTGCTCTTAACACAGCTAACGTTGTCTCCTCAAACCTCCACTGCAGAGATGGCCCAAGGCATAAGCAAACTAAGCAGCCGCTTAGTGTGTCTTGGTAAAGTAATGTAATAGATTTATAAAACTGCTAGCTAGATAGCGACCTGGAACGGTTCCGTTCAACAGCCAAACATTATGCTAGGGTCTTTGTGTTTGTGTGAAACTGAGTTTAAATTTTAAATGAGTCGATTCTCATGGTTGGCTCTGTATATTTCTGATGTATTTTTGGCTTCAAAACACTGTGCTTGATAACATTTGATAATTAAAATTTCTCAATGTTTGACATTGTCTAGCAAAATGTTTTTTACGTCAAGCTACATGGCTGCTACATCGATGAGCTACTCTATGCTGTAGTTGGAGATAATGTTGTTTGCTGCTGAGCATCATCATTTTGTAGCTAAAACAAATGTTATTTTTACATCAACTTCTAAGTTATGAGAAATTCTGTTAAAATCATTTGAAGGCACAGAATCAGTCTAGTACACATTCTCTGGGGGGAAAGACTCACCTGATATTAATTACATTTTTAGCCATTGGACAAACACTTAAGAGAAATTTATTTAATCAAAGAATGTCATGAATATATGTGGAGGGTCTCACCGATTGCAGTTTTCTGGCCGATCCCTGGCTACTGATCTTTAAAAAGCCTGACCTGCCGATTTTGATTTTAGCTGATATGAATTTTTGTTTTGTCTTAAATGTTGCTAAATATAGCAAGAAAGTCACTGAGTTAGCAACAATGGGGTGAATATTGTTAACTGCAAACATGTTAATGTGCAGACCTGACCTGTTGGGCCGGTCTGTTAGTCAAACCTCTCACTGTAGAGCAGAAGATTTTTAAACCTTTGCTGACAACGATAAGATTAGGGGATAAGATCAGCTTCACATGTAAGTATTAGCAGATCACGAACCCCCAAAATTAAGAAAATCACCGCCCAGAAATCAATTAGTCGATAAATCAATTGGCCAATAAATGTATCCTATATTATATAATGTAAACAGCACTGCCAGAGATGCAAAAAGTTTATAGCAAAAAGTGTGTGAATGATCTAATGATCAGACTGCTGATTGCAGCCAGTCTACATCGTTAGCAGAACTAGAGGGCGCCAAAACCAAATTTTGCTTAGGGCCCCATGGAGGCTTGGGCCGGCTCTGCTCCACTCAGTCGCAGCAGATGACCACTCACCCTGAGCTCGGATCTGGTTCTGTTGGGAGCTTTCTTCCTGTTAAAAAGGCACCGTGTGAAGTGTTGAAGTGGTGGGCGCCATGCTCTAATTATGCAGCCGTCCTGAGTTCAAGTCTTGTCCTCAGGTTCTTTGCTGCATGTCTCTCTCCCCTTTCTCTCTGCCCACTTCCTTTCAAACACAAACCAGTAGAATCAAAATACATTTAATAAAAACCACCAGAGTCAGGGTGCAGAGGTTACGCAACCCACAACCCACATGAGGAGGCCTGGGTCCTCGCCTATTGACCTTTGCCACATCTCTTCCCTTTCTCTGAATTTCTACTTTCCTATCTGAACACTTTAAAATAAAGACCGTTAGAGTCAAAAAAACCCACTGGAGTCAAAAAAATATAATAAATTCGACTAGAGTCAAGAGAATTCGTTAAAAAAAGGCAAATCTGTTTGTGCAGTCACAACATGTTGGTCCAGCAGGAAATAATCTGCTGGGTTTCCTTAGAAAACTGTTCAACCAGTTTGAAAAGTAAACTGAACTTGACCTTGAATGTGTTTATGATTCAGTTGAATTGACTTTTTTGGAGAGTTTTTGGTGAGGCGACCTGTTGTGGATGGGATCCATCTGAACGAACAGACTGAGTTAAATTTTAGGTTTAGCTCAAACAGTGAGGACAGTCTGAAAGCCTGGACTGCAACAGGCACATGTGGCCCTGCTGGAGGCTCAAATTACACAAAAAACTGAATTTAAGGTCTAAAAACATGGGTCTTGTACGTTATGTCCCGTTTAACCTGCTTTGTCTTGGTACCTAATAGCCATCGTATCCGTTAGCGCTGGGTCTCTGGGAGGTTCTGACCAGGTTCCTTAAATTTGGCCCACTCCTGCCCTCAGCTGATCCGTCTCCATTAGCAACAGATGTCCATTTGGGGGAGTAGCGAGGAAGATTGGGAAGAGCTCCACCTCTGTCTAGCAAGGCAAAGGAGGGGTGCCACTGTGGGTCAGGTGGAGGGGGGTGCCTGGACCTGTTGGTGTCTGAGTAAGGGGCTCTCCATTGAGCTTGGGGCTGAGGGGTCCATCTGTAGGGATGGAACAAGGCTGGTGGAGGAGCCAGAGGAAGATGAGGGAGTATTGGAGGGCGGGGGACTAATGGAGGGCGGGTGAGTATTGGAGGACGGGCGAGTAATGGGGTTTGGGGTGTGTGGGCGGGTTGAGGGGAGTACGGTGAGAGCGGTGGCTCGGTCCTCCATGCCGATGTGACCTGCAGGATTCACAAAACAAGAATGAATATTACTTCACTTCTATAAATATATCTGCTTTGTTCTTCAGGATTTCCTTCTTACTCAAGTTAAATGAAACATTTATTGAATTTTTTAATATTATCACATTCAATAATAATTAAAACAATAATTAATATTTACAATTTACAAGGCATTTTTAAAAATATTTTTTTTAAATATATTTTTCATAGCTTTTTAAAACCATCTGTGTTTGGATTATTAAAATATGTTTCAATATTTTGTATAAAGACACTTTTATGCTTTAAATGTTTTATGTCACAAGTACTGTAACATTTATGAATATTTCATTAATGATGTAGAATTATTGGAACAGTGCATTTGAAACCAAAGAATTTTCTTTAGCTTTTAAAAGTGTTCTAGATTTCTTGATACCTCATGTCTTAATTTAGAAAATACAGCGTAGATAATTATTATTTACATTTTAGCAAAAATTGTGGGTTAACAAAACTTTTTATGTATTTTTAATGTTTTCACATTTTACATTATAAGATTTATTTTCACAATTACAGTAAAATGTCAGCAGTTCAGAGCTGAGTTGAGTCAGTGAGAAGAAATGTGTTGCAGCTCCTGAGAAAGCTTTCAGATGTTCCTACGGCAACCTGCTTCAAGGAAACTGAGACAGTGACATGTCCATAAAGGGATGTACCTGTAGTAGTTGTGGTGGACTCTCCTGGCAGAAGTTACGACAGGCGGCCGCTGGGTGGCCTGGCCTCTCTGTGGCTCCTGCTCACACTCCTCCATGCCTGCGTTACTGTGGTAACAATCAGAGAAGATGGTCACCCAGCAATCATCCAATAAAAATCACTCAAAAGCATGAAAAAGATTTTAGGTAAAATCTTTCTGTACAATTTAACAAACACAGAAAAAGTTTCCAACATTTAGATGAGTAAACTCTGTTTCCACTTTCCCAACTACTGTCCTGCATCATTTACAGAAGCTAAATGATGCAGGGGTCACTGGGGTCAGGTGCTGCTCCCTGTGTAGAGCAACAATTTCTCCTCCAGATGTCAATAAATCAGTTATTTTAACTGACGGAGATAGCACAGGAAATGAGGGATGAGAAACTTTGGTTGTGACCTTGTTATGCCACTAGGTGGCACCTGTAAAATCTGCTTTTGAAAGGCTGAAAAAGTTGGCATTATTCTGCTTTTCCAGACAACACCAGTTAAAAGCTAAACAGAAACTAGACCAGGACTCATCTTTCTGTAAAGCTAAAACTTGTTGATGTGTGCAGTCACTTCCTAAACTGCCAGTCTACTGTGGTCAGAGCTGTTCTCACTGCCTGGATGGTAACAGGCTTGATAAGCTGATCAGAAAGTGAGAGCGGACTGTTGGGTTGGTGGAAAAGGACATGATGTGTCACCTCCGTTTTGGACCGTGCTGTAGGTCATCCAGGTAGTTCTGTCTCTCGATGGCGTAGCCCCGGGACGAGTTGAATACTGCAGAGAGCAGCAACAGAGTGAGATTGATCATAGAATCCACCCGCTGGGGTCTGAAAGCACGAGACTTACGCTGCACTGCCTGGGCCGGGTCCATCCTGTCCACGTCAATCAGATACCTGCAGGTCACACACAGCGATTAGAGCAGCCTGTAGCTCCTGCTCACGCTGCAAGCGGTCTGCATGAACCTACCTGCAGATCAAGTAGCCGGTGCGGTTCAGTCCATGGGTACAATGGACCCCAATCAGCTTGTCTGCAAGAGAACTTGGTGATTAAACAAATAGAAAAAGAGATGAACAAGGACAGTTATCTAATTAAAACCAACTCTTTAGTTATTGATTTTATTGTCTATTTGTGGCTCAGCTTCCCTCACCATTGTCCCGGTTGTCTCGGAGGAACCTGTGGACGGCGCGCTTGAAGCTCAGGATGGTTTGGTCACTGGGAACCTCATGGCCAGCTGTGAAGATCTTCACACACTGCAGTGACTGAGGAAGGTCCTGCAGAAACATACACATGCACAGTTGTGTTTTTGTGACTTGGGGGGACTTTACATTGACTTCCATTCACTTTTTAGAGCCTAAACCCTTAACTCAAAGGTGTCCAAAGTGGGTCCTCGAGGGCAGGCATCCTGCATGTTTTAGTTCTCTCCCTAGTTTAACGCACCTGAATCAAATAATGGCTCATTAGAAGGCCTAAGAAGAACATTGACTTCCTAAAAAGATTGTTGCTATCACCACTGAAAGGTGCAGAATGCGGCCCTCAAGGATCAACTTTGGGCACCACTGCCTTAACCTAACCATCACGAATACTGACTTGAAAAGTTTAAAGTCAATTAGTCCCTTACTTGAACAGCCCCTAAAGACGGACGTGTTGTGAAGCTGCTGAAGTTGAGGCAGTGTGTGTGTGTGTGTGTGTGTGTTCATACGTGTGCGTGTGTGTTCACCTGCAGATTGTAATAACGTGTGGTGAAAGTCAGGTCAATGATCAGCCCCAGCTCATGGTTGTCCTCCTTCATAGCATCCAGCAGCTCCCAGGGACCAAACACCTCAGAGGGGGGGAGCGTCCTAATCAAAGCCTAAGCAAAAGCAGACAGAGGGTCACTGGTAAAAACAGACACATTTCTGTTCCCACAGAGTCCACTGTGACATGCTGCTGACCTGCTTCAGAGGGACTTTGAAGGCGATGAAGCGAGTTCCTTTCAGTCTCTTCCCCACCGCTGTGTAGTCCTGCCACCTGTTGGACACACACCCACACTCACCCTGTCTGTCTCCATGATTGTCTCTATGACTCTCTCTTAGTGTGCTTCTAATCATAAAACACACAATGTTTAGGACAGCTTCTGCTTCAGGTCTGTAGCAAGCGGTTATTTCACAGATTTATTTCGATGGGCTCCACTACCAGATCTGTAACATTCAGACCTGTTAAACAAGGCCTATGATCTCCATCGCTGATTACTGCTGCGTCCCTCAAAGCGACTTTTTGATATATTTAAACTGTTTATAAAGATTAAATAAAACAGCAATAAAGGACCACAGGTCTGGCTTAAACCTGATCGAAAGTCGTCTAAAGCCCAAAGAGGTTAGAAGAATGATTTTTACTGTTTCTGGCAGCGCATGCATTTATCAGCTACAGTATGGAATCACTAACAATTATCCTTTCTCATTTTTTTCTTCAGATATTTACAAAGCTTTTAAGACCAATTGTGAACCTTGTAAAAAAAAAAAAATCATGCACCACTGGTCAATTTTCCCTTGAATGTATCTGATCGGAGATAAATCGATCAAGTACTCAAAACCATTTTCTTTTTTTTTTTGTATTCAGGAAAACCATCAACAGCAATAAAGCGGGCATCAAGCACAGCTGCAGAGGGATGAATCATCTTGTGTTTTCTGTCGTTTCCATGGAACAGCTAAACCCAGCTTAATTCTTCTTCAATTTCAATGTATAGAATGGAGCAGCTTTGTTACTTTAGTTCTGGTTAGTTCTTTTTCTACTTTAGTGCATCATTTGCCTGGGTTGAGGCGTTTCATGTTTGGACAATATTTCACTCTGGTTCTGGATACTGTTTAGCAGCTGATTAGCATCTCCAAAGTTCAGGCAACACCTGAACTATGAGCCCAGATCTCAGAGGAGTTGATCAGGAGGTTCCATGGAGCAAAGAGAAGGAGGAAATGTAAACCATCTTTTCCATCCGTCATAACCCAACTCCATCTGCCTGGCATTCAAATCACACAACCAGGCAGAAATTTAAAAAGCAGCAGCAAAGCAAATACGGTGGATAAGCAGCAACTGATGGTTTCCAGAACATGTTAGTGTGGAATGGCATCTCTGGTTCCTAGATATTGACCTGTTAGCACAGGGGTCTTCAACATGTTGCCAACCAAAACATTTTCCAGTTGCTCACCAAGCAGTCAAGAACTAAAGTGGTCAATAAAATAACAAATATACGTAGTTTGATGATTTTACTCGACAAAAATGGCGGGGGGGGGGGGCTTAGTTTGATAAGTTTACTGAAATTAAAATAATCAGACGTTTCAGTATTTGAGCTGCTGGCTGATTTATTCATTTCTTTCTTTTGATAACTTGATGAATTGATTTGGATTTCTCACACAGGAACAGGACCAGAGGAAAGCTTGTTGGTTTCTTTTCAGTTTTGATGAGATTTTCTTCCTCGTACATCCATAAAAACTTAACCAAAACCTACTGAGAACAATGAGACAGATCCACAAGCTGCCGGGCGGATGTCTCTCACCTGTCCGGGATGTCCTCCTTCCTGCGCGCTCGGAAAATGTCTTTTCGTTCCATGAAAACACTATAATTGTTGTAAAAGACTATGAAATCACGTAAAACTCTGGAAGCACATGGAGAAGACAGACCAGCTCCTAACAAGAGCACATTCTTCTGAAAACAATAAGAGACATGTCCTGCCTGTCCTCTGCTCTGACTCTCCAGCAAAAAGGTCGGTTAAAATGTCCAGCTTTCAGCTTTCAGTTTGTCTAAACTAAAAGTGAGCTCAACCGCCGGGGAACAACTGCGGGCGCATCTAACTTACGTCACAGGAAACCGTAGATGCCTCATCGCCCCCTGGTGGAAAACATGAAGTATTGCTTCCTGAACGGACAGCATGCGACCAATGCGACCAATTATAAACAAATCATTTATTATAAAACAATGCATAAAACAATAGAACATAATCTCTTACTGAACAAAAATGACATTTATGTGAAAGAACAAGATTATTAATTATTTTATGCATTTATTATAAAACAATGCATAAAACAATAGAACATAATCTCTTACTGAACAAAAATGACATTTATGTGAAAGAACAAGATTATTATAACTAAAGCATTAAATGCAATAATACCATATAAAATTCACAAAGTTTTACTGTTTACTGATTTACTGATTTTACAAAGTAAATCAGTAATTTTGGTCCGGGAGGTTACTTAATGCACATTTGTTTTAAAAAGTCTATTCATCATGTGTCAAAAGTCCATTAAAACATTGGTATTTTAGTATTTTGTTGTCTTCAGATAACTAGGCCTGTCACAATAACAAATTTTAATGAACGATTGTCTCAAAAATTATTGTGATAAACGATAATATTGTTTCAAGACCTTTTTACATTGGTTTAATAGAAATGATGTAATAATGCATGCGATTTTCTGCCAAAGATAGAAACACTTTATTTTCAAAAGCACACTTAATGCTGGAACTGATAAACAAAATGAACAAAACATCCAAAAACAAAAATGAAATGGATTTTCAGTCTTCATTAACAAAAAATGCACTTGAATAAAATCTAAACAACATAAAGCCAAAGTGGAAATAAGTGCTGCATTCACCCAAAATTATGAAGTCTGCCTTTCAGTAATCATTAGATTTAAATAGAGAAGATGGGCACATTGGCTACCTGATGCAATAGTTCACACTACACCATTTTTTGCCCCAATTTTCCCATTCTGAATTGTGTTAGTTCACTGATTTTGTTTGTCAACATGGTGGTGATTACCCTTAACGTACTGGTAGTTTCAATAGACTAGTCAATAGACAAATCATTCTATTTGTCAGGGCCCCTGAGCCCTGTTGTTGTTCTTGAAGAAGAAAGAGGTGCCAGAAGAAAGTAAGTCTGAGAAAAAATGCACAGCTAGAGGAACTGTACTTAACATGGAAAAATCTTTTACCCTCTGTCAACAGAAAAGACTCCTAAAGCCTTCCGAACCATAATTCCTTCTGGCTATCATACCCAGTGTGATGGACCGAGCAGTCAAAGTTGAGCCAGGCATAAATTTAAAATCAAAAAGAATTGTTTTTTTCTTAACCCAAAACAGAAACTTGGGTAAATAAGTAAAAAAGAAAAAGACAAAGTTGGGCCCATAAAAGAGGACAAAGTAACAGACTTCAACTCAGACCAACTCAAACAAACAGACCTCTTTAAATGAGACAAAGGGGAAACTTAAGTACTGGCTGATCAGGTCACAGAAGACACAAAGGGGAGAACACACAAAAACCTAACTGAAATTAACATTAGAGAATCCCCCCCACCACCACCACCCTTAATGCTGAGTTGTGGTATGGACCAATTTGCAGTCCTCATAGGCTTTCTCCACCTCTTTGTCCCCCTGAAGGACTGGAGCACTCAGGTTACTCAAAACAAACAAAGGTTAAATCAAGCAAAACATATAACAGTGTAAACTAAAATGTGTGCACTTATTCTAGAATCCAGTGTTATGATGTGTTGCCTTCTAAACAAAAAACAGTTATTTAATTCTGTAAATTAAATCCTAGATTTTAAAGAAACTCAAATATAAGTGTGGTGAGACAGAGAGAACTATTGTGTGTGGTGTGATTGAATGTTACCGCATTTGTGTGGCTGTAACAGCAGCCATCACACCCAGCTAAATGTTTGGTTCTGCCAAAAAGAACACCAAAGAAATACTGGTTAAAAAAAAAGAGTGAAATAGCTCTATGCTATTATTCCAATGTATTCATAAATGAACCAACTGAAACATAATGCACTCCTTAGAGCAGAGAGCATCTGCGTGTCTGCAATGGGATGGTAGAAACCTCTCTGCCAGTTTAAGATGTCCCAAGGTCCATGAATGCATCAAAGGCCCCTGAGCCAGATCCAGGCAGAGGCCAGTGCACACACTGAACCAGAACCCTGGGACATATTGACCAGGACCGCAGACTTGGGGCCAGGGGAGGCCCCCAGATTCACCCAGCAGTACAAACACCAAAACAATAACTATGAACTTTATCAGGAAGGAAACCCTTCCAGAACTGCGAGTTCTTTAGGATACAATGGAAAAGAAATTTGATGTGTTCTTTTCTCAGTCTCACTGTCTGAGAAAAGACAGATATTCTGGAACAACGAGATTCCTCTGTTTATTTTCCTGTCAACATCAGTATTCCAGTCAAAGCTGATTGCTGATGTTCTGACAGATCAGAACATTTACACCTGAATGCCTGAATTGTCGCTCTCAAAACTTTGGCTTTGAGAGTGACAGTTTTGATCACAGATTGGGACTAAATGAATGTTAACTAGATGCAACAAGCAGAAATCTGCTTCCCAGCATTTATTACAACTGTGGGAAGAGGAAAACACTTTCTGGAAGGGTAAATGTTGCAACAATGGAATTTCAAATCATGTGACTTTGCAACTCAACCTTCAAGGTGTGTTATCAAAGAGGCGTGGTTAGGGATTTATAACTGAGCTGGAGTTTGAATGGAGAATGATGCACAGACTCAAAGTCCAACAGAGATACTGCACACATCGAAGCTGACAGACAGAAGTTCACATGAACGACATGCCAGTGTGGAAGGGAGTCATGGACAGACCAGAGGAGTGCAACAGGGCCGTGTTGGTGTCTGTAGCAAACTTTGGCTATGGGGTTTCCTTAGGAAGGAGGCCCGGGGCCAACCGTGATGCTAAGAAGCTCCACCGCATCCTAACTAAACTGGGCTACAAGGTGGAACTTCACATGGACCTGAGCAGCAAGGAAATCTACAACCTGTTCTCTAAAGGTAACAGATCAGTGTCAACCTCTGAGTTCTTTTATCCGCATAGAGAGCAAATGGGCGTTCTTTATTTTTCTTCTTATTTGGATTCATGTAATTTTTTTACTGTAACAAGAAAAATGATGTGATCAGATTCTAGACCCATAAAAAAGCTCACAGACTCACACAGACAGTTTTCCTGAAGGACGTTGCAAACCTAGTTTCAGTTTCAATTATCCCTTGACTGATGATTCTCATGGCAGCTTCTCCAAAATGAGCTAAAAAGTGTTGTATCGTGTTAGCAAGTGGTCTTCTAATTTTTTTCTAAGCTACATATAAATATAGAAAATGCAATGTGTTGATGAAGCTGTCTGAGCCATGGAGAACGACCACCCTGTTTGGTTCCATCCCTTCAAAGGTCAGGTGGAGCTGAACTTAAAGGTCCCGAAGCTCAAAGCTCCACATATCCTGGAAAAAGTTTTGGATTAGTGAGCTCCAATCTAGAATAACTGAACCAGCGGGTCTGTGAAACGTGTTGATCTGTCTGTCGGTTTTCCATTAAACCTTCTTAAGGTTTTATCTAATGGGCTCGACAGTAAAAAGGAGGTTTCCACAGATTATTTAGAACTTGATTGGATGTTTTAATCAAAGTCTTCTTTTTTACAACTTATTGAAAAAAATCAAACCAGACAAAAACGTCAGGACTCATATATAACATGTTGCTATAACAGCTGAATCAGGGAATATTTGATTTTCATTGGTGATTAAAAATCAAATAAACAAAAATAATACATTATTGAAAAGCAAGTTTTCCAGTTGGGATTACATACCACTGAATCAGAAAACTATCTATTATTAGAATCTAGACAGAGGAAAGCCTCAGTGTTCAGCCTGCACTTATTGCGTTTTTATCAGTAATAGATAAAACTTTATGGTAAAACGACTGATTGAAGATGAATGAAAGAGGAGTGCAGGAACACCTGGTGCCTGTTTCTCTTTCAAAATTACAGTCATTAAACACAGTTCAATGACTGTAATACCGGAAGGTGCGTTGACTGAACACATTCCTAATATTTTTAAGATTGGGAATCTTAAAGTACACACATAGTATCATGTGTGTACTATCACATGATGCTTGTTGCTTAACCTACTGCCTTAGTCACTGACTGATGTCTGTACTGCTGGGTGTTTGTGTCTCCTCAGAAAGCAGGCGGCCTGTGAAGGACTGCTTCCTGGCTGTGTTGTCGTCTCACGGGGAGGAGGGCTGCGTGTTCGGATCAGATGGGAAACCTGTCCGACTGTCTCGTGTCTTCACGTACTTTGATAATGAATGCATGGAGAAAAAGACCAAACTGTTCCTCGTACAGGTATGCCTTTATTCTTAGTGACACACAAATAGCACAACAGTGACGATTTCATTTGAAAACAAATTACAGAAGACTTTGACTCTTCTCACACTGATGTTTTCTTGGTTGTTTTGATGCATCTCCATTCCACCCTTGCAGGCGTGCCGGGGAGGCGCTCTGGATGACGGAGTGGAGGTTGATTCATCAGTCAGCAGTTTCCCACACTACCTTTCTGTTCCCATGGATACGGCTGTGATGTTCTCCACAGCACCAGGTGAATAACCAGTTAGACTGGCAACTTAAAGAAGCAACTTAGAAACACCAGTGATGTCTGTTCAAAATGAAATCTGACATAAATCATACATGAACATAAATGAATCAGTTTATAAATCTTTTGTCTTTTCAATCAGGTTACAGTGCGTTCATGAACTTCACTGGGTCAGTCTTCCTGCAGACGTTCTGCTTGTTATTGGAAGAGGAGGGTCACGCTAACCTGGAGCTGACTCGGCTGATGACCCGACTCTCCCACAGGGTTGCCTACACCTTCGAGTCCAAAGGGAGGACGTATGGCGGGAAGAAAGAGATGCCATGCTTACTGACACGACTGACCAGAGATGTGTTCCCGTTTGCAGAAATGGAGAAAGACAGGAATGCAGAAACAATATCTGCCACATCATTGGTTGTTTCACAGAATGTTAGACAACGGATTGTTTCACTAAGTTAGGGTGCAGTTCCCCTGCCTGCTGACTTGGCACATATGAAGACTGGCATGATCAGGAACATCACCAACAGATGAAGACAGATAAAGTGGAAACCATGTAACTGTTACTTCTGTAGAAATATATATTGGTAAAGGAAACATTGAGTTTTTTGCTCCTACCATAAATATTATATATTTAATCATGAGAAAGTTATTTACTTGTAATGAGCTTATTGGTCATTAAACTAAAATGAAAAACTTCTATTTTTCATTATCTTTCCTTACTCACTGACTTTTCTAAATGAAAACCAGAACAGCTACAAAGACACATTGCATGGAATCTGTGAAAGAATGCTAACAGTAAAATGGTCTGGTCTCTGCTGGGTTGATAATCCAGGCTGGACACAAAGATGCACATTAACATCACTGGAAATTCAACCAAAAGTCAAGTCTGATTTTGTCTGAGTAACAGTGTGGATAATTGTCCTGTCTGGTGCTCAAATGTCCTGTAGCAGCAAATGCAACACCATGAAAAGGCCACACTGTCTTGATTAGGATAATGAGTTTCACCTTTTGGTGTGATGATGTCATTATTCAGTAAACATAAAATTATAAAGAAGTAAACATTTGTTTTTCTGCTCCTGGAAATGATTTGTTACATAGCACATTACAAAAAGAGTCTCTTTGTGTTGATATTTTAAAATAATCTCCCAAAATGTCAAAGGGTTCAATAACGTGAAAACATAAAAAATTAATTCTTGAAAAAGCAAAAAATTTAAATTGTTTTACTATTAGAAACAACATCAATATAATTTGCAACATCTAGAGCTAAAGAGTATTTGGGCTGGCCAAGTTTTCTATTCATCTCGGAGCACATACAGTTAAGGTGTGGTCATCCCAAATCAATGTCATATTCCATTAACCAGAGAATTAAAGTGTACAAAACCCTGAAGTTTTGTACACTTTACACTTGGGTCATTAACTTTTAAGATTTGTTAAAACAATCATAACCAAAACAGTAAAAGCTTAAAATAATAGGTTTAATGAGTAAAAACATTTTAAATGAATATACTTACTTTTTATGATTATAGAACAAGAACTGCAATTTGGGGAAAGTATGTTAATTAGTTGCTGAATGCCTGCTGACTTCTGAGAAATGGAGTGCTCAAAGTCCATTAGATATGAAATACTTGACCTCATAAGTGAAAGAAATAGAAAAAAAAAACCTTAATAACCAGAGTAATTTAGGTTTACTCTGGTCAAAGCTGTTTCTGCAGGATGTGCAGACCTGAACCCTGATAGAGACAGCTGCTGTTATGTATTTATGTGGCAACAACCTGAAACTTCAAAAAGAAACGTCTAGTGCCGCATCTGTAGTCAGTGAGCATTCCTGGGTTTCAGGTGGATTGTTTTTTAAACATGGCTTCTCTCTGACACTTCTTAGTAGGGATGGAACACATCCAGACTGGAGGGACTGGTTGGCTATAGAGATGATTGGTGGAGCGATACTGGAACGTGCGCCTTAACCAGGGCAGTGGAAAAGGGGTCCAGGTCCGTATGGATGGTGGAGGGGAAGGAAGGAAATGGCTGTGAGATTCCAGACTGGCTCAGCCCAGCTGTTGGCTGGAGCAGAAGAAGAGTTGATTTTAGCCCAAAGAGTCCAGGAATCTATCACACTGATTGTCTGTTGAATGGGAAGATGAAACAGCATGTGGTCTAAGATGATGATGACCAATTTTGCCTCTGAACCATGTTGGAAAAACGCGGCAACCAAACATCTTTCAGAGATTCTATCGTTCTTTCATTAAGAACCACAATGGGTTTATAAAAGGCCCTGTCTGGCTCTATGCAAAGTCCAACAACTGGAAATAAATTGCAGAATTCTAAAATTAAATATTTGAATATTAAGTCTTTTTCACACCAGCTACTCAATCTATTTCAATATATTCAACAAATAGATACAACTTGTATAGATGTTCAGAAGGAAAAGAAATGATTTTGAGCCACGATTCTAAAACTCTTCTAAATATATGACGAACGTTGTGTAGCGCCGAGTGACTCTATCAGATAAGAATTCTTTGGTTTTTACTTTCTGGGAAGATTCCAGGAAATATTACTGTGAGGGAAAGTCTTGGTTTTAGGTTCCTGAGGAAGAAGTGATCGTCTGATTACCATTCTGAGAGCCAGCCTTCGTTTCAAGCTTCACCAGTTCATCAAACTTGTCCCTGGCCTCGTTCAACCCAACCATGGCATCATCCATCTGAACTGGCTCTCCTCTTGTCTGGAGCCAAACCAGATCAGTCATGGAAAGCTGTGAACACGCATTTATTTCCACCTACTTCTTTGTATGGACTCTGCTCCTGAGTTGTTTGAATTACGCAAGTGTCTCTTTCCTTCAGTGTGCCCAGACAAACGAGAACACCAGACATTTTACACAACAGCATGAGTCGCTCCTTACTGTAAACAAGAATTCATTTATGGTCGGTGCTGTGAAAAGGTGTTTACTGCTTACAGCTAACTTCTGATTTTCCTTTATTTGTCTCACTGAAAGTTAGGCTAAACAAATGTTAATTTTGGGATAAAGCCAACATGAACAAATAAATAAAATATATAGAGGCCTGCAGTTGGAGCTGGTGGCAGAAGAAGCTGAAGTTTGGGTTTAACGCTTAAGATTCAGGTTCATAGTTAGCATGCTCTACCAGTGGATTCTTGGGTTCTCTCTGGGTACTCCAGTTTCCTGCTCAATCCAAAAAGTGTTAGGTTCATCGTTGCTTTAATGCCAAAATAATGAGAGCATGTTTGAATTCGTTGTGAATTTATTAACATGAAGAACCATCAACTAGCTTAACATGAACTATAAAATGAAAAAAAGCTTTTCTGAAACAAACTCTTGTGCCAAACCTCAACTTCACATAAAACCTGTTTCCTCCTAGTAAGAAAGTAGAAAAGGTGAAATAGTCAAAAATACAGATTTTAGATGCAGTCAAATATTGACCAAATATGTCCTTTTCATACTGGTATAAAATATGACAAGTCTATAAAAAGTTTAAAAAAAAGAAAAAAGAAAAGCTCATTTACAGCATGTAGAAAGAGGCATATTTCATCTTTCAGATCCTCAGAGCTGATTGGCTGTTCAGAGGAGACGACTCATCGGTGGGAGGAGGAGGGAGGGGGAAGGAAGAAGAGGTGAGACAGTGACTGAGGGGAGCTCCTGGAGGGGGGGAGGTGGGTGTGTCTGTGGTGGAGGGTCCTGGGGTGATGGCGTTGCGGCCCACAGAGTGGATGGTGCGAGGAGGTTTGGTGGTGAGGGACAGTGGCTGGAGCTGCTCGCCATAGGGGGAGCCGTGACCACTGTGGCTGTAGGAGGAGTGTGTGTGCTCGGTGTGTGTGGCAGCCGGGCCGGCGGGCGAGGCCAGCGCCGTGGTGGGGGTTGCCGGGGAGTCCAGGGAGGAGGCAGGACTGGCCTGGGACAGCTGAGTGTGTGTCAGATGAGACACTGTGTGTGTATGCGTCAGGTGAGGGCGTGTGTGTGAAGCTTGTGTGAGCGGAGTGTGTGTGTGTGGCGTCTCCTCTCGAGGTTTCTTTAGCTGTACAGGGAAGTCGTCTGCTACTGCAGCAACTGCGGAACATAAACACACACACACACACACACACAAACACACAATATAGAGTGTGAGGAAAAAAGAGAGAGAGAGATAGAAAAAGAGAGAGGTGAAGCTGGAACCTCAGGTCAGATCCAGGTTACAGCAGCTCCCACATTCATTTATAACTGGACGACTGATTCAGGAAGTAGCTTGTTTTAAATTGTCAGTTGAGCTGAGGCTGCATCATTCATACCAGTCCTGTTCAGAACTCCAGTCTGCTGATAATGATAATGTTCAGGTTTTTATTGTTTTTCTGGGGACCAGTAAGCATCCTTATAATGACTGACGTGATGAATGGAGTACGACAGATTTTTCGGTGGGTGTATGCATACAGGTGGAGTGGAGACTGATGCAGACAGATTGAACACATCAGGCTGCCATAGCTGATGCTTAGCACGAGTGTAGCTTTACGGACGAATCTGAAAATAAATTTCCTATCATCTTGGCCACAACAAGCACATCATGGCAGTACATAGCTGATAGGTGTGTTTCTGTGTGATGGAGGTGCCAAAGGTCCTGTCACTAACATGAATACAAAACCCATAAATGTCTGGGGAAAGTGAGAGGTCTGCAGCTGCTGCACTGGTTTGGTGCTTACAGGCAGAACAGAAGCTGTGCTGGATGAGGATCCTCCCTGACTCAGGTCTAGAACCTTGTCTTTTTGTTTGATTGCTGATTGATGCTGATTTAAAAGCAGCCAGACTTTAGTTTAACCAGTTGGGAAGAAAATAAACTAGATTTGTACCATTTTATAGGAACAAAAAACTAGGTTGGTTCAAATTTGAACAAAAATGTCCCTATTTACTTCCTGTGTCTGCAGTGGAACACAGTTCCACAACTTGCAAACCCCAAAGCAGATAGCTGATCACTATAACCATGTTCTACAACATACAATAACTGAGTAACCTAGCAACATGTCATCTCACCTTCCAGCTGAGTTTCACTCTTCACCCTCTTCCTCTTCTTCTTCTTCCCCTGCACAGACATGAGTCAGGTGCGGTGATGTGATGGGTGTGTTCAACAGTGATGGTGTGTGTTCAGCAGTCAGTCTACTCACATAGTTGTCTCTGGCTGACCAGTTGGGGTACAGCTTTGAGTGCAGCAGTCTCTCTTTGCGAGCCAGATCATAATATTTGGCTTGTTCCTCTTTTGACAGAGAATGCCACTGTGAACACATAGTAGCAGAGGGTAATTAATTCAGCATACACACACACACCCGAATGGTGCCCGTCAGCTGACCATTACATTTGGTACAGGTTACCTGAAGGAGTTTTTTTGTTATGGATAATGTCTAGTAACAAAGCCACTGACCCGCTGGCCCAGGATCTGGTTGATGGTAGCGCTCTCCTTCACTTTGCACTGAGCCACAACTTTGGGCCTCTCCTCCCTCATGTAGAGCATGAAGGCATTGAGCGGCTTCTTGATGTGGGGCTTCCGCTCCTCTTCCTGGTCATGCTCGGAGCTGGAGGGGGGCTTCCTGCAGGGGATCAGAGGAGGAGACGTCAGAGTGTCTCTTTCTGAAACTCTGCCTTCAGGAAGTCATCACAACATGGTTCCTCTTAAACCTTTGAAAGTTTTTAACAGCGTTGCACTGAGACTCACTGCCCATCTGGTAATTGCTAATTGATGGTGGCTAGTCTTAAGGAGCTGAGTGGGGCAGTTGAGGTGGAGAGCTGCTCTATGAGGTGGAATCTTAGAAACCACAGCTCTGAGGAGCTGAGCCTCAAAGGCAGAGCTAGGTCCTTCCAGGCGTTTAGCAGAGCTGAATGGTTGCCATGGAGATTAGAAAATTTCTCCAACATGAATGAAAGAATCTAGGCAACACTCCAGGTGTGTAATGATGAGGGAATAACATTAAAACATGTTAAAAAGTTAATTTTACATAAGACTGCCTGTTTGAAAAGAAACTACGAAGGTCATAAAATATTTTTAAAACTGGTTTTAATTTTAGACATTCCTTCTGTGGGTTGACCTGAGTTCAGAGTCGAGATAAACAGAAACTGTAAAACATACCAAACAAGAAGTCAAACAACATGGCTGCTTTGGGTGAGCTGACATCACTCTTAATGATGGAAATCTAATGAATGCACTGATGGAAACACCACCCAGATTTTCTAAAAAATGAAATCTCCAAAAACGGAAAATTCACCAGTTGGAGAAAATGGATTTGTCGCCCAGCCAACATTGCACAGAGTGTGGTTGTTGTTACCCAGGCTGCTGGCTGTGACTGGCTCCAGGCTCCTGCTTCACTGCTGCAGGAACGATGGCTGGGTGGGGAACCGACGTCTGGGGGGGCGGAACCAAACGCGGTGAGAAGCCGCTCGACACCAGACTGCAAGGAAGCATTCAGTGTTCCATCAAACCTGCTGACCTCATCAACGCATGAGTGTTTAATGCATAACAACATTAAATAATGCATTTTGTTATTTGAGAAGGTTGTTCACCAATTAATAGATAAACAAGAGCACAACTAGAACCCAGTAGGGCCGGCAGAACTTCATGGTCCAGTTTTGTCCTAAATAAGACCTGGAACACCAAGAACCTTTCAGTAGCTGTGACTCAGCCTGATGTCTGGACCGGCCCAGAACTATGGCAAACTGCCTCATAAAACCTTATGGAGATGGTTGTCATCATGGTGTCCTAACAGCAAAACAAACTAGCCGTCACTGAGGAGTTATGATGACTCATCCATCAGGAAATTCTTCCACAACATTGTGAATGTAGCAGCAACACAGGCTGACACAACCTTCAACTATAAAGCAAGATCAACCTACCTACAGTTTGCAGGTCATGTTTCATTAGGCTACTTGCTGCAGAGTGCACTTAACTGACACTAAGAGGTGGGTGTCAGTTTACTGACCCCAAAATGCGTGCAACCATGTGAAACAGGAAGGAACAATCACAGTTCAGAGGTAGGGAGGAAATTGGACATTAAATAATCTGGCAAATTCATGAATTCAGTTTATTATTGTAGCAATATTATTGAAATGTTCTGTACTGATTATGTTAGGGATGCAGCTGACCAGCTGTCCTCATACTTGCAGACTGAACACAGAGTCCTGTTTTGGCACCATTGTTGTTTCTGCTCCCTTCAGGTCCCATACAGTCATCTTTTAAATATATTTCCTACTGATAATTATATTTGTAGAGACAAAGCAGATCATTGGGCCTCCTGGTGTTTTGGCAAAATCTTAGGATGACCTTTGACTCTGGTTTTAAGCTTGGAAATCATGTCAGATCTCTGGTTTAGTTCTGTTGCTGTTAATTGAGAAATATTGTTAAACTGGGGTCTGTTTGCTTTCATCTGGATTACTGTAATGCACTCTACACATGTTCAACAGAACATCCCTGGACCAACAGCAGTCTGTTCAAAATGCTGCTGCCAGGCTCCTAACTAGAATCCCACATCATCACTCCTGCCACAGTATGACCGGGTGCAACGGCACAGTCCAGGACAAAAACGACCTGACCCAGGTGGTGAAAACTGCCCAAAGGATAGTGGGGGGTCAGTTACCAAACCTGGACTACTACGGTACTTTTTATCTTAAAAGGTAGCATTAAATAAAGGCTTCATAACTAATATTAACAGCATACCCATAATTATTTTATTATTCTTAAATGGAACTTTATTTATTGCTGCAGGTGGACATCTGAGAGAGTTTGAATGGAGCTCTCTCTGAAACATCTAGAGATCTAGATTATCTAGATGTTTTTAAAACCCGGACAGTTTTACATAATTTTTTACACAAAATTATCTTATAAAATTCAGTCCAGGGTGCAGTTATTATTAATATCAACTTTTTATTTTTTTAATTAACTAGCAACATAAAGAAAACAAGATACAGTGCAGACTGGATGCTTATGGTAAATGATAAGGAGATCTTTAGAGATCAATAGTCAGCCTCTGTTCTAAGTAGATAGGCACCATATATGCAGTTATTTCTCAGAAAACGATTTAGAAAAAATAATAAATATTACTTGACGTTTGTGCAGCAATGTGGATGTTGTACTCTCAACATGTATGGTGACTGGCCTCTAGTGGCAGACATTTAACACTACAGCAGATCCAGTTAATCTGCTGGATCAGATCTAGTGGAATTGTAAACAACTAGATAAATGGCAGAGATAGAAGTCCAGGTTTTGTGTAAAAGTTGCTGGAAGCCCAACTCTAGTCTCAATCAGACATGATTTAGAGAGACAAACCTGAAACAAACCAAGAGAAGGAGTACAGATTAATCCAGCATCATTCAGAAGCTTACAGTTCATACCTGGACATGGAGGCATTCATGGCTAGAGCCGCAGGGGAGAACCCCCCCGCAATGGGATACATGGGCTGCCCCGGCCTGCAGACAGAAACACACACATACACACACACACACACACACACACACACACACTTCAACTAGCTTCAGACTTCTGAGTCACACATCAAGGTAACAGCAGGCTGATGTGTTGGCTTGCACGAACACACTCTGCTGAGGAATCTCTGCATGTCCGACAGGTTTAACGAGTTCAGTGGAGACAGAAGTCCACAGTGTGGAGGAGCAGGATGTGGAAGGTGGTATGGATGGCATGTGATGATAAAGACATGGCAGCGTAACAACAGTTAAATGGAGGAACTGAATGTATCCAGAAACCTTTGAAAATCCCTCTATAATCAGCAAAGTGGGTTGGTGCTCAACATTCTCAGTAATGAAGATATAGACAGATGTGTTGGAATAGAGCCCCCTACAGCTGAAACAGGTGTACTGTAGAAACAGTGTAGGTGGATGCAAAAGGCAAAAGAAAGAGAAAAATCCTAAGCGTTTCTGATCAGCGAACACATCGAATCCATGTGATTACTGCTCTTCAGTGTCCATGCTGTTGCCAGACTCCAACTCCACTACGTCCAGTCTCAGTGATGCGTTCATTCAGGCAGAGAGAGCATTTAATTGCCAGGCTGAACAGACACAGGTTCTGTTCTGTTCTGTTCTGCGCAGCAGTACAGTGAGGGACGGGCCACATGCACGAGAAACTAAGTACATCATTTTATGGCGTTTACAAGGCCTATGTGTGTGAGTGTGTGTGTTACTCACAGCCAGCCAAGTGGGTGTGGGATGGGAGTCATTCCTCCAGGAGACACAGGATAACAGGCAGTGTGAGGGCTCCTCGACATTCCTGCTTCAAAAAAATAGAAGAACAGATCAGAGTCACAGAGGAGAGACAACATGGTGCAGATGTGTCTGACAGCTGGCAGCAGAAAGTAGGAAGCAGGAAGGGGAAAGCAGGAAGTAGGAAGCGGGAAACAGGAACTGGAAGAAGCCAGCAGCAAGCGGAAAGCAGGCCACAGGAAGTAGGCAGCAGCTGCTTACCAGGCTCAGGAGAGAATCCAGGAGACGCCCTCTGAGGGGAGAAGGCCTCTGGACTGTAGGACAGCAGGGGGCGGAGGTGGGTCATGTGGGGATGCTGCACCACAGGGACACTGTTGGACTGGAGATGAGACAGAGGAAGCTCAGCATGTTGGTGTTTCAGCAAGTTGCTGCTGAAACACCTACAGCAATCCAGCATCATCTGGAACTGACCAGGTTAATGCTGCTAGTGTAAAACGCTGCAGTCCAGAAAACCTGCTTGACATCCATTTCCTTTCACTAAACACTAATTGATTTCATCTGAGAGACACGGTAGAAGTAACAACAAAACTCATTTTAATGTCAAACATCCGTCTGTGTGGAATTAATCTAGTTATTACTTTCACGCATCAGGTGAATGTGACCCAAATCTGTTTTTTCACCGCAGTCTGAACGGTCCAATTCTCATCTTTTCACCCCAAAAACATCTGACCTGTGCCACTTTCACATGTGGAACTAAATTGGATGCACATCAGATAGGTTTCAAAGTGCTAACTGTCTGAATGGTCAAGTCAGATTTTAACTTATGTCATTGACGTGAGACATGTGTCCATGGAGAGTAAATCTGGACTTATAGAATGGCAGAATATTATAATGATTATGAATTATGAACTTATGACAGCAGTTTGTGTCAGTGAAGCACATCACATCCCAATCCCACCACTACTGGCTCTGCCTACATTTCCAGACTTCCCTACAGTGAAACATTAAATGTTGTGTGAACTTTTTTCACAGAATAAATTTTTCTAAAGCTTCATCAAATACGATGAAGCAGTGAGGAACCAAAGTGGCTCACTGATGAAGGATGTGGATCGTTCTGTCAACTCACTGCACTCTATCTTGGTTTACAGTCAAACTGGTGAAACTGTAAAACAGACTAATTACTCGGCTGATCTTTTCATCTTTACCAAACAATCTGAACAACCAAATGATAGAAAAACTAGCTTTGTAAAGAGCTACATAAAAAGTAGTACATAATACTACATAAAAAGTAGTATCAATTCCACTTTTTTGTCTTAATTAAACTTGATTGAGAAATATTGTTTTGCATGTGGACGAGGTTTAAGAGCTGCTGCTGGATGTGATCAGAACCAACATGAGCTGAGAGGAATAGAGAAAAACACATCTGGATGGGAGAAAAAAATCTCTTAATCAGAACTGTAACTTTAATAAATAATAATAATAATAACGGAGGAAGTTGTTGTGGTCTGAGAGAGAAATTCAAATGATTAGAAAAATTCAAAATAGTTGAATATTTGCAACATATGAAACCCCATTGAATCATTACACTGAACACACTAGTTGTTTTGCTGACAGAGTTCAGTCGATTCTCTTCATTGGTAAATAAACAGTTCATGTTAGTAGATCCACTGCCCTCTTCAGGCAGTGAGGAAGTACTGCAATGTCGTATTAAAGTAAACATTCCACATCCTCTCTGCTATTACAGCAGTATAAATACGTGGGAAACCCAACATGCTGTGTGTGTGTGTGTGTGTGTGCGTGTGTAGCAGAGAGGGAGAGTCTTACCAGGTGTGCAGGAGCAGCAGAATCTCTGATAGCTGCTCTTCCTGGGATGTCGAGGAGAGGCCATTGAAAAGGCAGGTACTGTGGGGAAACAGAGGCCGCTATCAGCTGTTTTATTGTCATGGTGCAGACCATTTTAGCCATTGTTGGCTCACAGACAGAGCTACAAAGTTGGGGTGCACCAATATAAATTGGCCAGCTGATAAATTGGCACCAATGTCCTTAATGTTGGTAGATGAGTGATCAGCCAATACTTGCATGGTCTTATCTACCGATCTCAGGTCTGTAAATCAGCTGCTGCCCTCTTGTACTCTGCTGTGAGAGAAGTTTGAGTGACAGATCAGCCCACAAAATCATGTCTGCATGTTTGTAGTTGCTACACTTTTGCTAACTCAGCAACTTTCTTGCAATATTTAGTAACATTCAGACAAAAAAACCAACAAAAAAACAAAGTCATTTTTGGAAGTCAAAATTGGAATCAGCAGGTCAGGCTTTTTAAATATCACTTAGAAAACTGCTGTTGGTGCAGCCCTACTACAAAGCAATGGTTTAGATTTAAAAAAAAAAAGAAAAAATACTTGCGTTAGAACGGCTCAGTCAAAGTCTAGACCTAAATCCAGTGGAGAATCTACGGCAGGACTTGACCCATTGATGCTCACACTAGCTCTCCATCCAGTTTGACTGAGCTTCATTTTTCCTTTTACAAAGGAAAAATATAAAAACTTTCAGTCTCTATATCAGTACAGCTGAAGCAACACTCCCAAAACATGCAGGTGGTCATAAGTGCACTGATCCCATCTAGATCAATTCTAGATTGGGTATCAGTGACAATGTATCCAATACATAAGAGCAGATCTATTCGGTCTAATTCTATGCTTTGTACTCTGAGCAACATCATGCTTTTTTATTTACTTTACATAATATTTAGAATTTCTAACTGTACTTCCTGAACCATTTGAAATATTTGTTAGTTTATTTTCACATGTTTGGCCAAAGTAGTCAACTTGTTGTTTTTGTAACAGTTACAGTTTCTTTATTATTTATTTCACATTGGCTGTTCTACTCCTAACTGCACTGAATGAACAAATGAAAGTAGTTTTTACATGTTTATGCATTTAATTGAGCTGCACTAGTGCAAAGTTATCAAATTAATTTGTAATTCAGTAAATTTGTGAATTTGTTCAAAAAAAACATTTTAAGTTTAATCATCATCTTTGGCCTATACTATGACTCGGATATCGGTATATGCACACCACACTTTTAAGATATTATTCCTCCATTTCATAAAGGGAAGGGTCTGTCAGGCTTCCCAGTGACAGAAGTAAGCAGACTTTAGGAAGGTGACGACTCTGTGGGAAGCAGAGGCAGAAGGCAAGATGGGAAATTTAAATGACCAGCCTCAAGAGGAGCAAATATTCGCTCTGGGATTCTAACACGAGATAAGGTGGCTAAGTGTCCTCCTCTCCTCTTCATTTGTCACTTGTTTACATTCCCCACTGCCCTTGCAGCCCCTCCTCATCGATGCCGAGCCTCCACAGCAGGAAGCTGCCTACAGATAAGAACTCAGAGCTGATGGTCCTGATGAACAGGCTGCAGGGTTGACATGGGTCTGCTGAAAGGCCCTTTAGTGCTCCTTCAGCTGTGAGTGACGCCTACAGGCTCTCAACTGTGACCTTTGACCCTGACTGACAGAAGATAAACCAAAGCAAGGCAGGGAGGCCTTCTTACTCTAACCTGACACGTTCAGCTATTTATACATTTTGGAATATTGATTTATGATTTGAAAATGCGTTAACAGCTTTCACCATGGCTGGAAAGTAACAGAGGAACATTTTAGCTGCTTGAGTCATCAGCTCAAAAGCAAAAAAAGAGAAAGAGGCTGTGCTGTGCTGTTATGTTTTGGTTAAACTACTATGATTAAAACACTGAACGGGATAGCCCACCAATATGGGTCATCACTGAGGGTCGCCTGAACACTAGGCGACCTTTAAGTGCAGACGTTTTACACTTTACACAGAGAGCACATCGCAGAGATGATGGAATTAATCAATAAAAAGTAAGCATCAGAGGGTCATCTCTGACCTGAGATGCACAGTACTCCATGCATCTCACATGGAGGCATATTTCCATCATGGAAGAAGAAGTGGAGGAATACAAATACCTCTGTGTTCATCTGGACAACAGACTGGACTTGTTGAAGAAGCTAAGATCCTTCAAGGATAAGTCTGTTGTTGAGAGCATCATCTTTTCTGAGTCATCTGTTGAGGCAGCAGCATCAAATTCAAATCTCTGGACTAATGACTAGGAGGCAGAACTCGAAACAAGAACACCAAACCATGTTAGTCTCATCAGCCTGGAACCACGTCAGACAAACATTTAGGCATGAATGAGCGAAACCCCCTCCCCCCACACCAGAGCAACAGGACCGGCCCCTTCACACAGCTGGTCTGTGGCCCAGGCCCTCCTTCAGAGGAACCTGAGGATCAGCGCTAACTGGATCCAGCTGCTGGAAGCACCACAACACTGCTCTACTCAAACACACACACACACAATACGAGCCCATTACTGAGCCTCGGGTACGGATCTGAGCTCAGGGGAAACTTGTTAGGATTACTGCTGCTTACGAGCAGCAAACAGCTCAGGTTCTACACAACGAACCAATGAGAGGCCAGCAGAGAACGGCTACAGGAGTTCAGGGGAAAATCCAGAAAATCCTGATCTGCCTTAGGTGGTGAATTTTTGACTCAAGTGTCAGAATGATTTCCTTGACCAAGTCTATCAGACATTAATGATGGAGTGTTTCCTGAAGATGGATTGAGCCATGAGATCAGAGACCAAAGCCAGAGAGGAAGCATCTAAACACAAACAGAAGCAGAAAATAGCTGAAACGTCTCTGGAGTCAGAAACAGAAAAAGTGATAGATTTATAAGCAGGAAGCAGCAACCTCTTCTGGAACCTCAACCCGAACCTGACTACAAGACATAATAATAATAATAATAATAATAATAATAATAATAATAATAATAATAAAGTAATTAGTGGTCGCTCTAAAGACAGGAGGCAGACTATAGAGCAGGGCATTCTGGGTAAATACAGTTAAACTAAACATGCAACTATAGTACAGACAATTTACCATGGTAAATTAAGTAAGAGTAAGAGTGGGACAGATGCTTGCAGATTGAAAATCTCTCATTTTTAGCAAAAAAATAAAAAATAAATAAAAACTGAATTTATTATAATAAAGATGGTTTTATAGGCCTATGTTATGTTTAGGATTTGCAATGCCCTCACCCTCAAAAATGTTTGTTAACCTAAAATATTTTTAGGGTGTGAGGGCTTAAATAAAAAAATAAATAAGTAAATGGATGGATGAATAATTTCAGTTTTTATGGCTCAAAAACCATGACATTTTGATGTGTCAGATTTGGTCAATTTGTGCTACAGTCCCCAAAATATGAGGTAATCTTGTATTTTGTGATCAGTAGGAATGGACAGGGCAGGTTTTTAAAGATTGATGATTAGAAAACTATAAATCAGTGGAGCCCTACTACTCAGTCAATCATGCTGCTGCACCGGTCACTTCTACTTTCTGTGCAGAATACTGAAAAACTACCAACAAAAAATGATTAATAGATCAGGTCAGATGTCAAATAATTCAGACATACTGCTGAACATTGATAACTATGCTGTGAGTCGCCTGTCGCTGCGGTGAAGCAACATAAACAAGGAAGTGTGCATCAGGCAACAATGACCTGAGATAAAACAGGGGTCAGAGTGGAAAAATGAGGAGGAATCATTTCACTGAGAGTCCAAAACCATTTACTGCTGGTCACATTCTATTGTTATTGTTATTTTGTTCATTATTTTTTAGCCACAATATCTGGAATAAAGACTCATAACGTCTGTTTTCCCACGCATGTAACCAGCATGTTTTCTAAAGAGGCAGCATTTTAAGTGATGAGCAAGTTTACAGGTTAAATCATGAGCAGACGTCCCTCAGTTTTGAGGCTCTTCCTGTCAGATGAGTCCCTGAGCTGCAGCGGTGTGCGGCGCTGTGGGGAGGAGGCAAGGCGTTATGGGAGGAGGGGGAAGTGAGCAGACAGGTCGTCTCTGTACGCCGCCTCCTGCTTCCTGCCTGCACCCATCAGCACAATAAACAGTCTGTATTATAGTTCAACTAGCGAGCAACCAGCAGAGGTTTGTTTACAAAGACTCTGCTTGAGATAGCCAGTCCATCTCCTCACCCTCCATAAACACTCCCAAGAGTCTGAGGAAGCAGAGAGCAACTCCTCTCTGAGAAGGTCTGATAAACAGCAGAACAACTCTGGTTCTGAGGCTGAATGTAGCCTTCAGAGGAAACAACGGCCTAAGTGAATGAATGAAAGTGACAGCATGTCATCACGTCCCACAGAGACCCGCTGAAGGTCCATCACCAACACCAGAACCAAGAAAACAGCCGAGCTGAAGGCCAGTAGTGGAAACAATTAATCCACTACTGAAATAATTAACTACTTTAGTAATCAATCCTTATCTGGAGTAGAAACACTCCCTCAATCAGACACACACCATACAGAAAAAAATGTCACAAAAGCCTGCAAGGCGGCAAAGATGTCTGACGTGCTGAAGTTCATGAAAGTGACTTGGCCCACCAGCTTGGTACCCTGGTCCTGCCACACAGCAAGTCAGCCATCCCTCTCTGGTTTAGCTGTCAGAGGGGAAATGTCCCCCATGGCTGCATAACACTGAGCTTAGTAATACATTTATGATAGTAGGAGAGGGAGAGAAAAAGGTGCAGTAGATAAAAAAAGAATTTATTGAAGTTATATAGAAAACATTTTCAAGACTTTTTCTTTAAGAATGTTCTGTCAAATATCTAGACATATTCAGGACATGCTCAAGTATTTCTTCAATAGCTATTGATAGCAGACTGATTGCTGTTATTAAAGTAGGGATGCACTGGTTTCTGACTGATCACCAATATTTAAAACACCTGACTGATTTTAGCCTTTAGAGATTTGTTTCTGAACTAGATATAGAAAAAAGTAGCGAAGTAGGCAACAGCAGACAGGCTATTATTATACACAGCCCTCTCAGAGCTTTGCGGTGGTAAAAAGATTGGTTCACATTAAAGTATTGACAGATGGTCGATCACCCAAAATGAGAGAAACCGAGCTGATAAAGCAGCAGTTCCTGTGTAGCTGCTGCTGGGGTACACACAGGGCTTAACGACCATTCAGACTCTGTGATGGACAACAATGAGCCAGAAAGAGAAAGGATGGCTGCTACAAAGCTGAGGAATGCAGGTGTTTGTATGAGGAAACTGGGTTGTGTGTTTAACCTGCGTGTGTGGCTTAAATAAGTAGAGGCAAAACTTCCAAAACAAACATGGAAAAGAAAAAGAAAGACAGCCTGCAGCCCTGAGTCTAAAAGCTTCAGCTGCAGCGTCATGTGTGACTTTAGCTGTGAGTTGACAACTTCAATTAAGCTTTTCCCCTGAGGTCATCACCTCAAACTTTCCTTTGCTGTAACACTTCACATTAAACATCCTGAAACTTCTCCCACTTCCACAGAGGCAACATTTAAACATGGCTGGGTGAGGAGATGTATTAAACCATCAGACAGCGGTCCCTAATCCAAGCTTATCCTCAAAAACGCTGTAGGGACGGGAAATTGAGCAACACTCTGCAAATCCTGCTTGGTACCTGGCAGCTACAGCAGCTAATCTGCAGCAGAGAATCAGACGCAATCAGAGCTCATTCCTGCTGGAGGCAGGCATGCAGGCATGCAGGCAGGCTGTGTCCAGGCCTGTCTAACACCCCACCATTACAAGGCGGGTCAGAAACACACACACCGTGCACACACACTGTACACAGCAGACCTGCAGGCGGTGTTGTCTGGGCCTCAGTTCGCTAAAATATAATATCCCTGCAATATGAAGCAGCAACTGCAGGTTTCAGCTTCCTGAGCGACCCTTTAGTGGCATTGGTTTCTGATAAGATTTAACCAGCAGGTCCCTGAGGAGCCCACAGCAGTGACAGAACATCCACATATGACAGAGCCTCGCAAACTGATTAAACTTCTTAAACTTCTTCACGTTCCGGCTCTTTTCCTGCACAAATTTCATGAGGATTTAATGTGAAAAGCAACACAAAGTTCACACACATGGTTTAAGGTTATCTGTCAAAGTTTTTCTCGATTGTTTACTCATAAATAGTGGTACTTCAGACACAATGACAACATGTACAACATGAACCAACCTAATGAACCAATTCTGCTAATATACAAGTATAATTCCTGCTTTACACTGAAATTCAGTTGTAAATCACAATTTATTTGAAAGCACTACACACAATACCTGCAATAGCAAAAAGTTCATACAGAAAATCTCTTGTTTTCACATTGTCATTCAAAATCCTAAGTTTGCTGGCCTACTATGCGCACGAACTCATCACATAGCCAAATACCTGCCACACACACATCTAACCCTTCTGGAAGCAATGGGAGATGCAGCAGTAGCTTTTCATGCTCAGATGTTTTATTGCTTGTCCAGGGAAACATTGTGATGGATGAAGTGCTGCAGTCAGTCCTGAACAGAAGGGAGGAGGCAGCAGTTTGCTTTTTATAGTTTACAGTTCTGTATGTGCAACCTTGTGTTGGTTGGGAGGTACGGTAAATTGTTTTTGTTGAGAAAAAATAAAATATATTTATTACTGTGCATTTGTGTGTTCCAAATATAAAATCAATATTCTAAAATATTTTACAATACACCTGCATGTACTATGTGCAGTAAGTGTAACTGAGTCATTATGATGAATGGAGAAGTGTTTTACACCGAGCACATCAGTGTTCAACTGGTGCTTATGTCTAAACCCATGAGGTTCTGTGTGTGAATCTGAAAACAAAATACAATTTTAAGAAGATAGAACATTGTTTTGAATGTAAAGTTTCATCTTGCAGGAGAATTGGAGGATTTTGTTCATTGTGTAGTCTTTTTGATATGTGCGTTGAATTCTGAGAGCATGAGGCATCCTTCCAGAAAATGTATGTAAACAATCAAGAAAAACTGTAATAAGAGCTTCCACTGTCATGCAGAACATGTCACTATGCAATATTGTCACTGTTGTCCAGATATTGAACTAGTAGCAGGTCACTATAGCCGTCAGACTGACAGTCTTCAATCAGAGGTCTCTTCAGACTTGTTGCAACACTGTCTGCTGCAGACATACTGTCTCTGCACAGCCACTCTTTGAAAAACCTTTGAGTCATGACAGCCTTTAACTTCCCTTTGGGATGAATAAAGTGTTTAACTGAACTGTGATGGAAAATGTTTTTTTGTTTGTTTTTTGTTTATTTGTTGACAAATTCTAAAAACAATCAAGCAAGAGACATAATGAAGCAGCGTGGCATCCTGATGGTCGGCCACTTACCGTCCGGCCGCTTGGGGCCAGAGCTCCGTTAGCGAGGTAGGGGCTGCAGAGGTTCCCAAGGTCTGAGATCATGAAGAAGGGATAGCCAACATACGGAGACGGCTGGAAGAGGCCCGTGTCATGCTGCTTCCGGGGCCCTGAGGAACAACATCAGCATTTAGCTTGGGGACCTGCTACAATAACTCAACAGGGCTTCTGGGAAACTGAGGCTCCATTAAATCTAGCCTCAGAAACACTGATTCCACATCTGAGGGCCAGACAGTGACATGCAGAAGTATTCATATCTCTTGAACTTTTCTAAATTTTCTCATGTTACAACCACAAACAAATATTTTTCATTGGGATTTTATGTGAAAGATCAACACAAAGTGGTCTACCACTGTGAAGTAGAAAGAAAATTATGATTCAAAATATTTTTTTTACAAATAAAAAAGTTAAAAGTGCAGTCTGTAGAAGTATCCAGCCCACTGAGTCAATCATCTGTGGAACCAGGTTCTGCAACTGTTGCAGCTGCTAGTCTTTATGGTTTGTCTCCATAAACATATATATAGATATAACATTTTTGCCCACTCTTCTTTGCCAAACAGTTCAAGCTCAGTCAGACTGAATGCATTTGTTTGTGAGCAGCAGCTTTCAGGTCTTGCCACAGATTCTGGATTAGGTTTAGGTTGGACTTTGACTAGGCCATTTTAACATGTGACTATGATTCATTGTAGACCTGGCTTTAAGTTTATGGTGTTTGTCGTGATGGAAGCTGAACTCCAACAGGTTTTCTTGTATTTGGCTCCATTAATCTGCACATCAACTTGGACCATCTTCCCTGATCCTGCTGAAGAGAAGCAACACCAGAGCATGATGCCGCCACCACCTTATTTGATAATGGGGATTGTGTGTTCAGAGTGATGTGCGGTGTTAGTTCCCCTCCACACATAACATTTTGCATTTTGGCCTAAAAGTTCAGTTTAGGTCTGGTCTGACCAAAGCTCTGTCTTCCACACGTTTGCTGTGTCCAACATGACTTCTGGCAAACTGCAAACTGAACTTTATATGGTTTTCTTTTAACAATGGCTTTCTTCTTGCCTCTCTTCCATAAAGACCTCACGTGTGCAGTGATGACTAATAGTTGTCCTGTGTACAGACTCCCCCTATGAGCTGTGGATCTCTGCTTTTGGTCCAGAGTCACCATGAGCCTCTTGGCTGCATCTCTGATCAGAGTTCTGCTTGTTCGGCCTGGAAGTTCAGGTGGGTCACAGTTGTTCCAGACTCTTTCCATTTCCAGATGATGGACTGAACAGTGAGATGTTGAAAGCTTGGGAAATCGTTTTATAGCCTAAGCTTGTTCTAAACTAAAAAGTCTTGAATCATGCATAATTTTCTTTCCTCTTCACAGTTGTACACGACTTTGTGTTGGTGTTTCATATTAAATTCCAGTGAAATATATTGACGTTTGTGGTCGGAATGTGACAAAATATAGAAAAGTTCAAAAGCTATGAATACTTTTGCAAACCACTGAATTTACATGTTTCACTAACTACAGAATGAATGTTTGAGAAAAAAAAACATTAAAAAACGTCAATTAGGATTAAAATTAAATGACAATGAAGACATGAAAGAATGTTTAATCATCATTTTGCATTCTAGGTAATGAATGCAAAATGCTAGCGCTTCCTTCTAATGTTTTAGATATCTGAGAATTAACCAGAGATGCTCTGCTAAAAATTTTTTTTTAACCTGTCAGTTTCAGCCAAAAGTAATGACTCTGTCACCATGACTACACCCACTTATGTAGAATCACTTCAAACCTTCTGGAAAGGTGGAAGAAATTTTAAATTACTTGTGTGTTTGCTGCCTCAGAAACGCAGCAGCCTATTCAACAGTTCTGATTTGTTCAAAAATTAGTTCATAATCAACGATCCTGGGACTGTCTCCATCTGGATCGATTAGGAGATTCACACTTTCTTCTGGAAGAATGTCTAGATAGTTGCAACAGCAGGAGTTGATGGTTCAAGCCCTTCAATATGGCCCAGCAGGCTTAGGGCTGAACAAAATGACAAAAAGATTCTCAAGACAAAATCTATTTTCATTATCTCTGCATTGTACAACAGTCGCACATGTCAGGGGATAAGTCAAACAAGAGTAGAAAAGTGTAAACTAGAGATGCACCAATCAGGCTTTTCCTGAAACAGAAAATCTGATTTTCTGTTTGCGCTGAAGCCTGACTGCTCAGGCCAGTTTGTTTCTAAAACACTGAAGAGAGAAAGTGAACAGCAGAGCTAGAAAACACAGGAATTACAAGATGGCGAACTGTTAGTTATCAAAGCATGTCCCTAAGTTTTATCTGATTTCTATTGCACTTAAAAGTGAATCCATGAACTGATGCCTTTATAGACTGAAGACAGCAGGAGTTCTTAAACTCATGTTTATTTTAGATTTTGTGAGGACCTCCTTCAGCATACGCATACTGCATCTGTATGGGATAACCTTGAAATAAAAGAAAATTTTGACCAAAAAATATATAAATATATCAAGGATCACTGAGCTAATGAGGGCACAATCTGCCGTTCTGACTGGTCCATGATCTGTCAGAAGCACAGACCCAAATGTGGAACTTCTGCATGAATATCTAAGTTCTACAATGTGAGCAGAGACATTTGTTTTTTAGGGCTGAAACATTTTATTGAATTAATTGTGAATAACTGATTATTGAAACAATTGTCAAACAATTTAGTAATTAAATAATTGTTGACTATAGAGACTCATAAAGAGGCAAATTGTTGAATGAACAAGAGCAGCAATTAAATCAAATCTTCACAAAATAGCTAGCATTTAAGTTGAAAAACATCAGTACAACCCCAAACTCCTCAAGTTACATTTTTTGCTTGACCTACCTCAAGTTCTGTTAAAAAAAAAAATTATCTTATTAAGCACCTCTTGCTATCCAATTATTAATAAACGATAACCACCATATCAGCACTACTCTGTATCGATGTTCAGTCCAGCAGAAAGGCCTGAGCTCTTTGCATTTTGATGCTAGAAGGATTTTTTAGCTGCAGATGCATCCTTTGCTACAAGCCAATAAAACTTTGACTAAAGGAATGCTGTTATTTCATTTTGGTCTACAACATGTTTATTGTTATTTTAAAATTAACTGCATTATTTGCATATTTTAATATATGTCTAATATTATGTAAATGAGCATAAATAGTTAAATTAAAAATCTGCAGGATGTGGCCATTTTAGTCCAATTACATTATTAATCTTCACAATAATCGATAGAATAATTCATGGCCAAAATAATCGTTACCATCCCCAACGTTTTAGTTCAAATTTCAAACTGCAGCTCATAACTGTTGATCTAAGACTGTATAAACTATTGCTTTGATTAAGAAGTCCCATATAATTTTTACTTCTAGAAGCATCATAACCCAGAATGCCATGCTGCTGCCTACCTTCCTGGAACAGCTGGCCGTGCCTGGCCCTGCTCTCAGCATCTGGATGCGGCTTGGGGCGCCTGTCTGCCTGCACACAGAGCCACAGCAGCATGAAGACACCCGGAGCACAGCAGGAAGCATTCACGGACCTCTGCTCAACTCACCTCCGAGTCAGAGCTGCTGGTGGTCTCCGACTCGTTGACTAGGGACGACTTGACATCATCTAAGTCCCGCTCCGAGGACACATTGGGTTTCTCCTCCTGTTCCCCCTCGTCTTTGAAGGCGATCAGCTCATCGTTAGCCCCCAGGTCGTCTCCGTCTCTGCCCAGCTGCGGCATGTTGGGACGTTAGCCGCGGAGGCTAATGGTGGAGGCTGAACTAGATCCGAGTTGGTTTAAACAAAATGCGACCCTGGAAAAGCTCACACAGAGCATTTAGCTCACGTTAGCTGTGTGCCGAACAGCCCAGAGCCTTCGTTTGAGTAAAATTAGGCCTATTATGTTTCTCACCGCTATCAGGAGATATTGAAACAATCCTAAAAGTCTCGAGCAAGTTAGCTAGCTACCTGCGGCGTTCACGGACCCTTCAATTCCTGGCGTCGAATTCCTGAGATGTGGAAGTCTCTCTCTCTTCTTTTCCACTTGGAAAACTGTCCATATCAAACACAGCTCTCATAAAAAATGGGAGTTAAAATCATAAACGCCACTCATAACATACTCAGAAGCCCTGACATTATAAGACCGAGCCCAGTCCAAAAAAAGTTTACGTCCACTTCTGCTGCACGGTTACTTTACTGGAAAAAGTCGAGGCTCCTTCTGATTCAATTCCCGCATCTGTAGTCCGAATTGGAAAAAGCATAATCCCCAAAACAGAAATTTAATCCGTGTTTATTCCCGTACAGATGCTGGTCCAAAGTGTGCAGAGGTGTGGGAACAGCCAGCCTGGTTGGCGTCTCTGAAGTGGAAGGAAAAGACTGCGGAGTGGAGCTGCTGTCGGATCAGAGCGCGCGTGGGGAGGGAAAAAGTGTAGGGGGTGAGAGGAACTGATCTGAGAGCAGCACAGCGAAGGATCCACGGCTTCACGTGCTGAGGAACAGATCACTGAGCTGATCCCACATCAGGGCCAACAGGTTGTTTGTTTGCGAAGGAGGCAAAGAAAGGAGGAGAGGAGGAGTTTAGATGGAAAAAAAAAAGTCCTTTCGAGTTTAAAGCAGCAGTTACACATTTTTCTGACCTTATGACCTACGTGACTATGAACGTGTCATGTTGCCAGCATGTTCAATCACACGCACTACGGCCTCATAAACTTAAATAGTGGGGTCTAACACTAAGACAGCAGCCTGAAGTAACACCAAGCAGGACGCAGGTCACTACTGTAAATACAGGCTTTTTTCTTTAAGTTTCCTAAAACGAATACTGCAAAAATAATAATAATTTAAAGACGTACATTTCAGTTCAGAAAAACTATTTTCTGTGAGAACAGAGCAGATTTTGAACAGGAACAAGAATAGGAAACTTTGTGCTCCCTTTGTAAAGACAATAACAACAACTAAAGATAATGCAGAATATGCTTTAGGTAGATCTGATCTAAGAGAAGTTGTTGATTTTCAAGTATGATAAAGGGAAAACAAGGATATAGTGGGAGAGGAGTAGTGTTATACTTGGACTATATTAGTAAAGAGCTTACTATAGAATTGCAGGACATTTCAATAAAAACATTGGTATTCAAAAAGGCTAAATATGGGGTTCCCCAAGGCACAGTGCTGGGACCAGTGACGTTTCTTTTGCATATTATTGATATTTGTAAAATTTCCATAATTTATGTTTGCACATACCTCTCAAGTATTTTGTCATGGAAATGACTCAGTTCATCTACTGCAGACAATGGGAGAAGATTTACATTTTAAAATGTAAATCTAGTCTTAACTCATATGTTAAGACTATATGATCTAAGATTAACAACATTTATATTGTTTGGTAATTTACAACTAAACTTTTGTATGTCTGAATGAATATGTATGAAATGTAAATAAAGGTAAATGTCGTGCTATGTTTAACTGTAGAGTATGGCCAAATGAGATCATTCATGAAAGAAAAAAATATTTTCAAATCAAAAATTTTCTTACATCATCGGGAACATGGCTGGAGCTCCCTCACTCAGGGTAAACCCTCACTCAGTCAGCACAGACCTTTTACTGAAAATCTGTAGAAAAAATTCTACAAGAATGTGGAACTAGGAATTGTCAGAAAGATTTCCAAACTCCAGGACTTCTGGGAGGTTCTGTGTCTTCAAAGGAAAGATTTTTAAAAAGTTTCAACACTACTTCTTAGTTTTTACTGACATTTCTCCACAGCTGCCTTTTTTGATCAAAATGAGACGTATCAGCCCATCCTGCTGCCCCGAGCTGAGAGCTGTCTCACTGTGGAGGTGCAGCATGCAGCAAGACACACAAATTTGTCCTGCTGCAGGACAAAGAGCACATAAACATAGCTATTACTGGTCCCACTCACAATTCAATCGGGGCCCCATGCAGAGAGCAGCCTGGCGGCAATTAGGATGCATTACCTTGTAACCCACCCTCTGTGTTTCTTTGTTAGCTCCCTTCTCTTCCTGAACATTCTCCTGTTTGCTCTTTGTGCAGCTCGGCTTCTCACAGATTACATTTCGAAATGAGGTCACAGTTTGCTGCCAGTTATAGTTTACATTTGATTATTAAAATGAGAAAATCTTAAAAAGTTGAGCTTTTTAAGATTCAGTATGATGATAATGATTATTTGTACCCTAATAAGGAATTATTTCCCCCCTTTTCTGCTGAAATTAGAAATGGAAACTACTCTGTTATTAATAAATAATAATATAATAATAATAATAATAATAATAATAATAATAATAATAATACAGAAAAAAAGGTGTTTCCTGAAAAATAACAAGCATATAGTTAAAACTAGTCTAACGTATCACCAGGACATCTTCATTATAAAAAACATAATTGGCAGCTGAAAACAATAGGATGTTCTGGGTAGACTTAACCTTAATTTATGCTTCAATATTTTGCTTAAAAAGATTGATATAAAGTCAGAGGACATATGGGACCCAAGCAGTTGATTGGCTGCTTCTTATTGGTTGGTGTCCTGAATGGTTTAGATGTTGTCCACCCATGACTAAGACATTTCATTATGACCGTTAGCATATCCATAAAACTAGATTTTTTAAACTGTGAAACATGTCACCTTCTAAATAAGTAGAAATGTTTCATTGAATAGAGTTCTGACTAGAATTCCTCTAGGGCAGTGTTCCCTGAGGACCAGGATTTAGAAAGACTGTTTTAAATAGATTTAATTTTTTGCAACTCTTTACTTTTGGTAGTTTCTTATTTGAAGTAAGTCAGGGTGGGTAAATGATGTACTTGTAGAATGCTTTATCTAATCCAGACGACTCTGAAGTGCTTCACACTACATTCAGTCATTCATTCACACACTGATGGTGGTGAGCCACAGGGTAGCCACAGCTGCCCTGGGGCAAACTGACAGAGGCAATGCAGCACCACCGGACCCTCTGACTACCACCAGCAGACAAGGCAAAAACACAACGATGAGTCGAACAGAGTGCGTTTGAACCAGCAACCCACCGGTTATAGGCTGAACTCCTATCTGCTGAGCCACCGTTACCCAGGGTAGGACGACAGGATGGGTATGAATGGCAATGATGTTGGTGTAAGGGGTGGAGGGTCACCTGGTGCACAGATGAGCTCACATTTGATGGTGATGACAGGCTAATATTCAGGGAAGCAAATCTCTGATCAAAAGTCCTCCAAACCTTTTAGTGGGCGTTTTGAACCATGACATGATGGAGCTGAAAACCTCTGGAGTTGTCATGGATACCAATCATGTTGTTCTGCTAGTTATTTCATACATTTGTTTGGTCCTTATGGTTTCTATTCAGGAATTTTATGTCCATCTGAACACACACAGACCAAACAGAGTTCCCCCCCTTTTGTCTGAAATGAAGAAGTCACTCTGTCGCCTCTTGTCTGAGGTCGTAACGGAGCAGACATGCAGCGGCCACCCCATGCCTCTTCCCCGTCTCCCCCAGGGTAACGGAGCTTCACAGACTGGAGCTCTGCCAAACACTGAAGCCTTTTTATAATCCTCTCCTGCCGATACACACAGCTGCTGGTGTGTGTGCAGCACTGGAGCACAATGGTTGTTTCAGTGAGCACAAAGTTTTTTTTCCTCCAGCCTGTCTGACAGGGCTGCAGAGACCCGTGAGGAATGAGATGGAATTCTGGCGTTACACAAGCCGAACCCTCTAAATCAACCGTGAAGGTTCGCAGGTCTCAGGTCCATAACCCCCTTTTCCTGCTCCTAATGGTGGAAGTGAAACTGGAGACCCAGGGTGTAGTCATGAATCCAGATGTGCTAATTTTCCCTCTCTTAGCATTTCATACTTGTTGGCTGAGTGGAAAACAAAGAACACTTCTGAGTTTGGGGTAAAGAGGTGGTGCAGCAGAAACTCTGAATGAAGCTACTGTCTGTGGAAACAATTAGATTGGAAGTGAAGTCAGAGGAAGTTACTACTGATAAAACTGCTTTTTATTTGTGAAGGAACTGTGTTTTTATTCAACAGAGGCAGGACTGGGAGGGATTTCTGACATCCAGCCATGGAGGAACAGAAAACAAATCACAAAAGCATATTGTAAAGACAAAGCATTCTGGGATGGGGGTTATTCCAACCTGTTAGAATCAGCTGAACTTCTCCAGAAGTGTCTTTGAGTGTCTGAAAAAACACTATAAAATTTGGCTGTATTATTATTCTAAGACTTTTCCAGTGGCTTGTCTTTTTTTCACAGCCCTGGTAAGAGTTGTGCCTGAGTTGGTCTTTGCAGTCTCCATCTGCTGCCTTCATTTGTTTGCTAGGATGTTTGACCAGCTCTGGTCAATACTTACTGCAATTCTCCATTTCACTATCGGTGCATATTTTGTTTTTGCTCAGGTCAAAAGAGAAAAATTCTTCCTCACAACAGTAACTAGATATGTTCCTTATTGCTTTTCATTTTGCTGTAAACACAACCTCAGCTCCACATTATTAAATCAAGCCAGAGTGCTCTAGCTGAATGTGAAAAAAAGTTATGTTCACTTCAAGATTCTATAGTTTCTGAAAACCAGCATGAGAAATGAGAGCTTGCAGCCAACAGCCTGTTGCAGAGGAATTCTGAGTGTTCATGGAGGATGTCTCATGCAGTGGGCTTCCTTCCACTGGACCCGCATTCTGGATTCCTATTTGTTGAGTAGAGAAAATGGATGTGATAAAACCTGGTTAGATAGTTTCATGTGTCGCTGTTCATCTAAGATCATGTTAATTTCTCTAAACCTTCTGAAGCTGTTCCTTGTGGGGGTTTAAGCAGCAGCTATTTTTTTATTTTTTTTTATTTTAGAGCTGTGAAGAAAACTGTGGCTGGATGTGAATAACATGACCCAGCAGTGAGATCATGGACAGCTGTAGTGAAAGTTTGCTGCTGGAGGAAGACAGCTGGTGTAGCAGCACCTGGACCCCCCCCCCAGACCGGTCATGGCCTCTAACTGTGGGATTGATTTTTCTCTTCCAGATATACGGATCACTGTAGAATCTGTGCAGTTGAAAGCTGACGTCAGGTGATGCTGCAAATGGCTGGACTGTTTCCCACCATGGTAATGCTGATGCCAGAGCCGGGGAAAACAGATCTTCGTTACCAACGGCAACAAGTTTCATTTTGATGTTATGTTGTCAGGCAACAAGTTTGGCTTTTCTAATTAACTGTCAGCTGCAGCTGTCCTTAAAGGAAATAACTCTAAAAGCCATTTCACACTTTCATTAAAGACATGCTGATGCTCCTCCAGTGAATCATCAAACGCATCTGCTCTGCCTGGTTGATTCAGCTGCTCACTCCTGCTTTGTGTTTTCCTTAACTCACATTGAATTTCATGCAATGTCCTCTATTTTTGTCAATCCCTTTATACCAACGGGAAGAAAATCCCGAATACAGATTAAAAGGCATAGTTTGTCCTGCAGACTGCAGCTTGCTGATGCTTTTCAGAAACTCAAAAAGAAAGTAATTATTTGCTTTCTTGTACTACAAAGTACAAGAAAGCAAAGCAAATATATACAAGTATCAAATGATGGAATCAATGTCCAGGATTTAAACTGCAGAAGGTAGCTCTGGTATTAAGAGTTGCCACAGTTCAACTGGTTGGTATTTGGTATTTAATCAGTACCATGTGGCGCAGAGGAGAAGATACTTTTTTACTAAGTACTGAAGTCAGAAGGAACGAAAAGGAAACGTAACATTCACCTGAGGGATTTAACAAAATATTGTTTATAAAGATCTTCAGTACAGAAGTAAATTAATTGTGCCTCACACCTTGGACCTGTTAGTCCACTTCCTGTTGCATTATTGTAATTGCAATCCGCCGCCTTGACCCCCTTCCCTTTTTTAATTCATAAATTAAAAGTTTTAATGTTGACACCCTTTTATCCAAGGCAGCTCTATCTACAGAACCAGTCACAAGGACGACTAAAGCTGTCCCGGCTGACCACTACAGGCTGCTGCCCTCTGCTAGATAAATGACGATAAAATGCAAAACAAAAAGGTTCAAATGTTCTGTTGGTGTCAGTCTGGATAATGATTTGAGATAAGAACAAATAGAGACTAACAGACAAAGGATTCTTTGTGTGTTGTGATAAATGGTGATTATGTTAACTCCTGAGTGGTGAATCTCTGTAGCTCCTCCACAGTAGGCATCGTTGGCTTCTGATTAATATTGTCCTTCATCCAGCATGCTTTGGTGAACAGGGCCACCTAGTGGCCCTGTTCGCACCACTAGGTGGAGAGAGCAGAGCTCTGGAAGACAGTTTGAACCCAAGCTGCTGGGTTCACCGTCTCCATGATGCTATTTGCTCTAGCAAACCTATGAGGCCTTCAGAGACCAGCTACATTTATACCCAAAGCTCATGACCATAGAGGATAGGAACAAAGATTGATCAGTAAATCAAGAGCTTCGCTTTTTGACTCTGCTCTCCCTTCACCACAAGACCGCTTTACAGCAGACGCTGCACCAACCTACCTGTTGATCTCCCGCTCCATTTTTCCCTCATTCATGAATAAGATCCCTAGATACTTAAGCCCCTTTACCTGGGCCAGGACACCCCACTATCCCCCAGCCCAGAGAAGGTTCTCTACCCGTTTTCAGCTTAAGACCATGACTTCGGATTGGGAGGCAGTGAGCCTCATCCCAGCCGCTTCACACTCGGCTGCAAACCGCACCAATGAGAGTTACAGATCATGACCTGATGAAGCCAGTAGGATCATCCATCCATTCATTATCTGTTCACCCTTGTCCCTAATGGGGTCGGGAGTTGCTGGTTCAGGGCGAGAGGCGAGGTCACCCTGGACAGGTCGCTAGTCTGTCACAGGGCAACACAGAAACACACAGGACAAACAACCATGCACACACACACACACTCACTCACACCTAGGGAGAACCTGACAGTCATGTTTTTGGACTGTGGGAGGAAGCCGGAGAACCCGGAGAGAACCCACGCACGCAAACTCCGTGCAGAAAGACCCCAGGCCAAGAATCAAACCCAGGACCTTCTTGCTGCAAGGCAACAGTGCTACCAACTGCACCACTGTGCAGCCCCAGTAGGATCATATCATCCATAAAAAGTCTCTCACTATATGTTTATATTTTTTTTGCATATTCAGATTTAATGAGGGCAGCCTGAGATGAAATTAATCTGATCCTGAAACAGGAGGACATTTCTCCACTCAGGCAGCATTTATAAAACTCAGAGCAGAGTACATATGAAGCAATATTTTAATAAGAAAACCTAAGATTAAAAAACCCCATGAGAAACAGGCCAGAAGGAGCCGAGCGTAGCATTGAGACGTTGTGTTTCAGAGTAGCTGCGGCTCTTGATACTGCTGCGGCGGCAGGTCTGCAGGCAGGGACAGTAGCTCATCCACTTCCTCCTGCAGAGCTGCAGCCTTCTCATTCAGGAGCATCTGGAAGACAGAGACACATCATCTGACAGACACAGCCAGGTCACTGTCACAGCTTCACACACCACACTGTTGCTGTCCTGGCTTACAGAGCTGGACAGCAACAGCTGAAGGGCTCCTGCTAAAGACTGAGCAGCCTCAGCCGGGCTCCAGAGCGACCCTCACCTTGGCTGAGGCCACCATTATGTTGGCCTGCTTCCGGTACAGGTGCTCCAGTGTCCCGCAAAGGACGGCAGGGTCAGCGTTGGCCAGGTGGGTCAGCGTCCTGTAGCCAGCGTTGTACAGCTGTTTTGCTCTGAACTGCACAGAAGGAGAATGTCAGTGAAGCGCCTCCAGGTAAAGTCGTGGCAGAACGGCGCAAGCCTTCTCTGGAGGTCTTTCTGACCTCCAGAACTCCAGCCACCTCCATCAGAGGGATGAGCTCGGCCTTCACGCAGTAACTGAGGCGGCGGTTCAGCTCCAGCAGCAGAGCTTTAAACGGCCACAACTCCTCCAGCTCCTGAACGCATCACCAAGACAAATGTTAGTGCGTACACTATGTGAATGTGAGAATATGTAGCACAGCCTACAACTTCACAGCCACCGCATGCAATGTGCTAGCATGCTAGCCGTGGCAGTGAGGCTGTGGTACCTCGGTGAAGTGCAGCACGCAGCAGCAGAAGGCTGAGGCCGAGCTGAGCAGAGTCTGAACGAAGCCTCTGCTGAGCTGGAAGCGGTCGGCCACGCCCCACACATCGGTGTCCCTCAGCAGGGAGAAGAGGACCAGAGCCAGGTACATCCGCTTCACTGCCACCAGATCCACGCTCTGCAACGCAGACAGGCAACCAACACAGCTACACACCATTCCTCTGTGCAAAGCGCTCACTTTGCATAAAGATTATAAAACTCAGAGCAGAGTCCGTATGAAGCAATATATATATATATAAATTAAAATATCAATGGACTATGGACACTGCCCTGAAGTGCCCCATTTTCTACAGTCACCTGCAGCGATGGGGATATACACCAGAATATCCTGCTCTTTTTCATAATGACTATTCCTAATCTGTCAGGAAAGCAGATGATTAAACTCAAACAATCCAATATTTGCAACCTCATTATTTATCTGTGCTTTTCTTTATTTATCTGTGAAATCAGACTGCAGACTTCATATTGAGCCCATGGTGTTTACATCACTGAGAGGTTAAAGCAGTGTCTCTGTAACCACACGGGTCAGATGGACCTCTTCCTTTTCTTTAAATGTGTCAAATTATTGCTTGTTTTTATTCAGTTGGTACCTTTGACAACATCCCTATTTCTATTATACAATCTAAGATCCATAATAAGTGAACCATTGATTATCTACTCCAGAATTTCATCACCAACGTTCTTCCAGGAGTAGTTCGATGAGTATTCTGAATTCAAGCAAATCCACTGGACCTTCTGAAATCTCCTCATTATTTCAGGATCATTTCCTAACACTCTTTCCCTGGAAGCTTATCTGAACTATGACATTATGTGAACATTATTTAAACAAATCTGACAGCTGTTGTCTTCCCATTAACTAACACTATCATGTGATATCTTTAGACCTCCTCCCAGGCCTCCCTTTCTCTCTACTCTAGTATCACACTGACTGCAGCAGCTCCTTTCTGTTCCCCAACAACCTGATGACTGATTCTTCTTCTTTTGGTCCATCAGTTCTCACAGGCTATGCTTAAACCACCTGCTCTGACATCATGGACCCCCAGGGGCCTTACAGCATTCATTGTCCTTAATTCAGCGCTTGGTAACACTGAATTACTCCAGAATTTCCTGCTGACCCCCGTTACCTTCTTGAGTGTCTGTCCTGCAGCCTTCCGGGCCACGAAGCTCTCTGGGACTCCGACAGCAGCAGACATTTTTTGCTCTGAAGCAGACAGCAGGGTGAACTGCAGACAGGACGTAGCAGCCGCTCAGCAGGAAGCACTGAGGCTGGCTGCTGAGCGGCGTCTGACGGAGGCTGGCTACCTGTCTGAAGTAAACCATCCAGTCAGGGTTGCACTGAGGGATCAGATCGTAGGGGGTCACCAGGTAGACCAGGTGCAAGTGGCTGCTGAGCTGCAGCCCCTCCAGACCTTTCAATAGATCTTTATACAGAACAGAGCAGTAGGACAGATCCACTGAGCCTGCAGGACAACGACACACATCAGATAAAGGTCCACCTGGCTGGTGTGTGTATCTAAACACCCCTCAGAGTGTTCTGATGGCCGGCCCCAGGTCAGGGTTTACCTTTGTAGGCTGCCCTGCCCAGTCTGGTGACCTGCAGCGATGGGGAGTGTGTTGCTGTGATGGTGATGAGCTCCTTCTCCTGCAGTGTGGCCACGCAGTGCTGGATGGTGTCCCACAGGCTGCGCTCCACACACAGCTGCTGCTGCTGCACAAACAGCAGCGTCCCACGCAGGAACTGCTCCACCTGCTGCAGCGACGAGGAGATCTGCAGCAACACCACACAGCTCATAATCACACCTTCAACCTCAGCCTCAACCACTTCCTCTTTTCAAAGGAACACAGAAAACCAAACCGGAAAACAGGCCAAATATAGAATATTTCATTTAAGCAAGAAAGTCTTAAATGGAGATACAGTCATCAGAACTGTGTGGCTGACATCTCTGGGTGTATTCCTGGTTAGAGACAGAACTTTGTGTTCCGGATCTGTTGCTCACATGCAGACATCCATGTTCCTGATGTTAAGACTACAGCTGATGAGAGCTGTCAAAACACAAACAGACCTCAGAAGGAAATTGACCAGACGGAACTGCACCAAGGTGATTTTACTGTGCGTGTTTAGATTTAGAGAAAAAAAGAGAAAAGAAAAGACAGGAAACAAAAGGAGAGACATTTACGTTTAATCCAATCAGTGACAGGATCAGACTGAGGATGCCTTTCCCATCGTCCTGCAGCAGGTTGCTATAGCAGCTCTCCATGGGGGCACACACCAGCTCTTTGGCCTGAAAATAAAACCACCATTTGTTGGGTTTTACAGCTCTGCAACCATAAAGAATTTACTGAAACAACAATGCTACCATATGAAGATTCCAGCGCAAGCTGATAGACATGAAGAGCAGGTGAAGCTTCAGCAATTCCATATTTCCTTACAGAAGTTTGAACATGTCTAATAAAAAGCAGTCAGATGTTACCATGCTCCTGTCTTTCTCCTGCAGGATGAGGATGCTCTCCCCGATGGTGTCGATCCCAGCCCGACCCGCTCTGCCCACCATCTGTTTGTACTGGCTCCTCTTCAGGAAGTCCGTGGCCACATAAGGGGAGCGCAGGATCACCCTGCAGGAAGACAGCCATAGAAATATTCTTGTTATTGTTTCATTTGGTTTTGAGTCGCCACTGAAACTACACTTCGCTGAGCCATCCGTCTGCAAGAAAGCAAATATTTCATTCTGAAATACTTTATTAATTCTAAAGAGGAATTAAGTTTTGTAGTTCATATAATCTAAGTAACTTCGAGGAGTTGCTGTGGAGGAAGGATGCCTCCACAGCATCCTTCCTCCTTGTTGTGAAGCCGAAGATTTGTTGGCTTCACAACAAATCTGCAGTAGCCTCTGACTGAAGACTTTTGCTGTATGACAGTCTCATCAGTGTTATGACATACTAATAGCTCAAATTTTGGACAGCAGGGACAAAATGCCACAGTAACATTTGTTGCTGCCTCTATCAGTTGCTAATCCATCTCTTTTCTTCTTCAGCTGATCTAGAAACGCGTCAGCCCGTCTGGTTAGAAAGCCGGCCAGAGACATGCGATATGATCCTCCCCATTATGATGGATGGAAAAGACTCTTCTGAGATTTGGGGTCATAATTCAGGTGTTATTTAAGCTTTTTTTTTTTTTAGATGCATATCAGTGGCTCCCATTTGTAAAACCAATAGACTATGGTTATTGTCATGGTTACAGATTGCAGCTACTGACCAAAATTTAAAAAACCTAAGAACAAAAATTCTTCTGCTGCATTCAAAACCAGAGGAAATAATTATTGCTGCACTGATTGAAGCTTTCTGGCTGATTAATGATTATTGATATTTAAGAAGCCTGTACTGCCAAAACAATTTTTGTCCGATTTATTGCTAAGCATAGCAGAAAGGTTGCTGCGATAGCAACAGTGGGGTGACTGCAAACATATAGACATGACCTGGTGGGCTAACATCAGGTCATGTTAGTCCATGACCTTAGAGCAGAAGAGGACAGTGTCTGATTTGTAGATCTTTGCTGAGGTAGATAAGCTCAGCTGATGAGATTGGCTTCACGTGAAAATATCAGTCGATCACCATCTACCAACATTAAAGTTCATTTATTGGTGAAATCCTAGGAATAATTGTCCAAACCAGCAGAGTTCCTCATCCTCAGAGAGGACGGTCCCTCAGAGCAAAGGTAGCAGAGCTGCTCCAACCTGCTGCCACCATGATGGGGCTATTCTTTGGAAACACACTGTGAACCTCTGGACATGAACAGAAAAGCAGATTTGGTAACTGTGCTTGTCTGAACATGGAATAAAAACAGAAGAGGTGCATAGAGCAACAAGATGAAGCGAGTCAGGCAGAGTGCAGCAGCTGCTCCTGTGGAGGGTTTAAGTAGAGAAGTGGAGCTGATCTGACCTGCGGGCTGGCAGGTTGATTCCTGCTGCCAGGGTGGAGGTGCAGGCCAGCAGGCAGAGCACGCCCCTGGAGTAGGCCTCCTCCACCAGCTTCCTCTCCTCAGGCGGTGAGGCCGCTGTGGTGATAGGCCACGCCGTAGGGCACGGTCCTCCTCAGCACCGGGCACATGGAGCCGTTCCCACCGGCCTTCAGCTCCTGGAGCAGGACGGCCTTCTCGGCCTCATGGTGCTGCAGAAAGTCTCTGAGGGGAGAAGCAGGCAGTGTGAGCAGCAGCGGGTGGATGCATGGCTGCAGGAGAAAACCAGGTGGAGCAGTGCACTCACTCCTTTAGATACTTGCAGATCATTCCTGCAACATTCTCACAGTTTTTCTTTGTAGGACAGAAGACCAAACATGAATGCAGAGGGATGACTTCTGTTACCAGGGCGATGATGTGGTCTGGGTCAATCTTCTGCATGGAGCTGGAATACTGCAGAATGAGAGGGAATCAGGTTTCACCTTGTTACTGATGACCTCACAGCTCTTCTCATCCTGCTATCTTTGATCTAAAAACTGAGAATCCTTCCCAGATGGTTTGTTCTACATCATAGATGATGCTGCTGACTGCCAGTTAGTCACGTGGCAAGAATAACTCCTTCATGACAACCCATTCCACACAGTCTTATCAATACCAAACTCACTTTATAGTTGAGCATTCTGGAGAATTTGAAGCAGTTTTCCTCCTTCGGGTCAACTTCATATATGGTGTCGTTCAGTTTGACGTATTCCTTCAGCTGAACCTGGAAACAGACAGCAGAGTGGAGCTAATGCAGAGTCTGCTTGACAGAACCAAACTGACTGTTTCTGTCCCTGGAGCCAGCGACAAGAAGTTTGTTTATTTTAAGATGACCTTTTTTATACCATTAACAGTGAGAGCAAAGACAGGTTAAGACAGGTTTTTAGTTGACATTCAGCTAGGTTTCTGGCCTGACCCTATGCCTTACCTTAACCTCCATTGTTTGTAACTTGGACCAGATCGGACATGCTTGGAAGCATTTGGAAGCATCTACCAAATGCATCTTCATTTGGAAAATGCTTCTAAATAGAAGCATTTCTATTTGGTGTCGTCAAATAGAAATGCTTCTAATTGACGACACCATATATGAAGTTCGCCTATATGATCCCTCTATGAAAGCTGTCTTTTCTGTGAGTACTGCACCAACCTATACATTAAGTATAACAACCTCACCTCTTTGGTCAAACACACTCATACAATCCTGAGTTCTGATGGAGACATTATTCAGACTCTACACCCTTCACTTACTGGCCTGAAGTCATTTATGTAATTTTCTGCCCCCAGAAACGTCTGCAGGTCCTTGATGTTCCCCAGGGTGGCGCTCATTCCAATAATCTGGGTTCCTTCTAAAAAACAGAGGAATGCTTTAAATTCAATTATTGATTACAATCAGAATCAACTTCATTCAAGTTTGTGGGGACAAACAAAATATTTGGATTCGGTCTCCATCAACTATAATATAATTCTGGTGCAGTTATGAAAAAAACAAGCAAACAATATAAAAACACACATGGTTAGTGAGGACTAATTAACTTGACCATGTCTGACAGAAGAAGCCACTCACTGCTCATGTACCGAACCTTGGACAGAGTCATTTCGATCACAGCCCCTCTGCTGCCATCACCCAGCATGTGGAGCTGCAAAACCAACAGGAAAAACCCTGCAGTCAACTTTCTCCGATTCCTTCCTTTCGCCTCAGCTGCCACTGAATTGAGAAGAGTTTGCACCTCATCAACCACCAGCAGCCCCAGGTGGTCCAGCCTGCTGCTTTCTATGAGCGAGTTGACCAGGCTGTGGGCCTTCTCTATGGTAGCGATGTACAGGGATCTCTTATTTCTTCTCTTCACAGGTGGAAACTTGCCTTTGCTGCCAGCGTACTCCTCCACCATGAAGTCCAGCTCCAGGCCAAAGGTAGCCAGCCCACGCACCTGGCAAAGCCCAATGGAGATATAAACACAGATTGGGGGAAAAAAGAGGGCGAAAGTCTGAGATGAAGCCGACTCCTGTCAAGAGCTTTAATTCTTTAAGCGTTTGTCAGATTTTATTACATTGTGAGCACACTGAAGGGTAAAAAACTAAGAAATCAACTTACAAGCCACCAGCTCATGTGTTTACTTTTTTTATCTGTGTATGACTGTAACTGTGGCAGGTGCCATTTTTACCAGAAATGAGCAGGTGTGCTCAAGTACCTTCTCCTGCACCAGTGATATGTACGGTAAGATGAACAAACAGTCCTTCCTCCTACACAGCAGCTCTCTGAGGATGAGGATCTCTGCCACCAGGGTCTTCCCTCCGCTGGTAGGAAGAGAGTAAATCAGGTTCCTCCTCTGCTGAACACACTCAAGGTTCAGACACGCCTCCTGCCAGTCTGACGCACAAAAGCAAATCAGCTGATAGATGCTACGTTACTCTGTAAAGTTTGTAGCTAAGCAGAAGCATTAGTAACTATCTTGATGAACGCTATTCTCACCGTATAACTTCTGGATTCCTCTCAGCTTGTGCATCAGCTCTTTGACCTTGCTAGGGAGTCCAAAGAACGGCCCGAGGTCTGGAGTCTCAGCTGATATGTTTTCCATAGCCTGCATGGCGACACTGATCTCCTCAGAAACAACCGCCTCCTTCAGCAATGCCGTCCGAGACACACCGACAGGAGTCGCTGCGTTCCCCAACATGGTCTTCTTCAGAAGGTCTGCCACACTCCTCCTCGCCTTGCTGTGTCTCCTGCTTCCATCCTCAGAGTTTGTTTTTCCTGCAGCCTCAGTGTGAGAAGGCGTAGAGGTTTTGTCTTGGACCTGCAGCTTGCTTTTCTTTGCCTGATCTTGGATTTGTTCCTGAAACTGCAGCTGACTGGGAGGCAGGTCCTCAAACGCCTTGTCCTCCAGCTCATGGAACACAGAGTCAGTGAGTGGGCCCCTGGGGTCTGCGGAAGGCTGCAGAGTCCTGAAACTCTGCAGGTTCTCTGATCGCAGTCTTTCGTGTTGTTCTACTTCCTCCAGCTTTGCGAGGATGGAGGTGTCCTCCAGGATGCTGTCATAGTCACCAAACAGATCTTCACTGTCGCTGCAGTACTGCCACCAAAAGACAAGAAGAGAGGTGAAAATGGCCTTAGAAATTTACAACTTTTAACAAGCAAGTCACCAATGTGACTGTTGTGCAAACAGAATAGATCTTTGACTTGTTCATATATATATATATATATATAACTGGATGTGTAGAGTAAATACACATCCATCCCGCTGTGGTACCTCCACAGCTCCATGTTCTGCCATGATGCTGCTGATCCTCCTGGAGAGGAGGCATTTCGTTGACCCGGCTCCTCTTCCCCCCTCCTTTAGGACAGGGATCAGGTGAGTCTTAAGAACGTCTCGCGATCTCTTCCTCGCGCAAACTCGCTTAATTTTGACGTGGAGCCTCCCGCAGCTCATCCCTGACTGGGGCTGGTGTCACTAACGCATCTGAGGCATCCTGGAGCACACACGACAATAACTGTCTGCTTCCGGCCTGTCGGAAAAACAGTAAACATGAACTCAGAAGATGACAACATGCGGTGTGGACAGCTACAGTTAGCAGTAAACACTTCTCATTTTGTTCCCACAACAAACTAAACGGCAATAACATTTTTTTTTTTAATTACCCTTCTAAAAAAGTTAAAGGGCAGTAACTGGAAGTGTGCAGATGTAGCCTGAAAGTACAAATAAAATGCAACCACCGCTCAGCACGTTCAAACTGATAACTGCTGACGTCAGAGCGAAACAGACGAAAATCTGTCGTCACTTCCGTTTTCATTTGTTTTCTGTTGTTGGATATTTAAAATCTGGGTGACATTTCTACAATAATATGTTTCTCTTATCATGATTATTGGAGGAACAGACGGTGTTTTGCCAAACTAACACAAAGCATATCTAATCGTATTGTTGTTGATAAACAACCCAAAGTGTCTTTTTGATCTTTCATAGCTAATGAAAGATTAAAATGTAAATCAAACCTATTTGGGTTGTAACTGGTTAGATTTTGTTGATTAAAAATATTAGATCTCAATATATTTCCAACTTACTATAAATGTTAATTTAAAAAGTTTTATAGACACATAAAATTTGTCTCTGTAAATATTTTTTTAACACAGGGTGTTTTTTGTTTTCTATGTTGTCTTTTTGGATCAGCAAACACGGACCGTTACATAACGTATTTCCTTCCGTCATCGATTGATGGAAATTATTGATAAAAAATATTATTAAAAAGACATATATGCATTATATTTAATATTACTAAAAAAAAAAGGGTGTTTAACTTTCGAAAGTTTAATGAAAGCTGTAAAAGCGGAACCACAGTGACACTGCTAGGGTTTACCGTCGTCCCCGAGCTACTTCCTGTCCTGTCAGGTCAAAATGTTGTGTGTGAGAGGGCTCCAGAGGCTAAAGGCTGCTTTCTATCTCCCTAGGAGAACAAGTGAGTATCTATCGGTCTGAACGGGTTTCCGCGGTGTAAACTATACACCCTGTTTGTTGAAACGGAACGTTTGTCAGTGTGAACGGGCTGTTGTGTTCTCTGTGCAGCACACAGGAGCCTTACATCCGCTGAAGTCCTGCCGAAAGATGACGCTGTAAGTAAAACACTGGTAGAATGTTATGTGGCTACAATTCGAGTCTGTAATAACGGGATGTCTTTCTGGGTAGCTTCTAAAAGAGGAGAATCCGTCCAGAGAGTCCAAAAAAGGCTGCGTGCTCTGCAACGTCACTGTGGACTTTAAAAACATCCAGGTGGGTCAGTGAACGCCTCATGGTTCCAGCTGCAACCAAGAACACACAGCTGGCTCTCAGGCTTCTCCGGAGCACATGTCCTTTGTCTAAACCTACATCTCTAAAAATTCTAGTCCTGCCAGAAAATGCAGGACTTTAGAGGACAATCTGTGTTTAGTAACAGTCCATTTTCTATATCCTGCAGTGGGATAAACGATAGAATCATCCAGTGTTTAGGAAAAATAAGGATTTTAGGAGAAACACAGCTCAGCTGGCAGCTTCCATTCCGAGGCTAAAAGTTCCAACATCCATCCATGTTGCCCTTTCATTAAGTTGACCTGTATTTGCTGAAGGAAGCATCCTTTGCTCAGTGGACAGATCCTCAGTCATCTGGACTGACCTCATCCCTGCATCGTCACTATGGAGACCTTCAGCAGTTTTATTCCTCAGATTCTTTTAGATTGGATCAATGAAAACATATACTTGACAGTGCAGTTTAGGATTAACTCAATCCTGCTTTCATCCAATCATATTCTTTGTAAGGTGTTGATGGTTTCTAGATTGGTCGTGTCTGTACATGAATCAGATTGCTTTTACCTAGTTTTGTATAGTTTGCTCATGGACTCCCATTTCTGTCATTTTGTATTTGTTCTAATTTTTCTATTTCCTCTGTTAAAATGTTTCCTTTCCTATTACCTTCCAGTTTGTTTGGATTCAAAGTTTTAAACCTAGCTTAATGGGAAAGATCTATTGGTCCCCAGGAATAATAATAAAAAAAACCTATACTGTTTGAACTGATAGCTGTGTTTTTGGGGCTCGATTTCCTGTCGGTTCCACATTTCCAACTCTACCTGGATCTTCTATTAAATCCAGTGGCTGTACTGTGTTGCAGTAACCTGATCTCCACTTGTCCTCCCTCAGCTTCTATCTCAGTTCACCTCTCCTCACACGGGCAGGATCTACGGCCGACACATCACAGGTGAGCTGCGGCTGCTCAGCCTTGTCCAGAGTTGAAGGCTGCTGCCACTCACAGTGTCTCTCTCTGTCCTCCAGGATTATGTGGGAGAAAGCAGAAGGAGATCTCTAAAGCCATAAAGAAGGCTCACTCACTGGGTGAGTTAGACTTCAGCTTCTCCCAGTGTGTTACTGCTGGATTGGAATAACACACACACACACACACACACACAGAGGGGCGGTGCCAGCATCTGTTCAGGTGGCTGGCAGCAGTGTGATGGACCTGGTCTGCTGTGGTGTTCTGATAAAACTCATTCCATGGATTTTCTGATTTATTTTATATACCCAGGTTTGTTTTACTCGTGTTGTTTCCTCATTTTGCTGAAGTTCAGGGTTTTTTATTCACCTGCAGGTTTCATGCCAGTGACCCACAAATACCCTGAGTTCATAAGGGATCCCAGGATCTGCAGCATCAAACATCTGGATTAGAGGATCAGTATTTACTGCTCCCAATGTGCAAAGTTAAAAACTGATTTTGTTTGTATTAAACTTAAAAATGTCCACAATCTTTTCCTGCCTTTCCCATTTTTGTCCTGCTGAGACCTGTGATGGAGAGTGACCCATGTTCTGGTCCTCAGAGGGACGTTTAGTGGTTCTGAACCAAGGAGACTGTAGACCATCAAGCAGAACCTGTTGAGCTGCAGTTAGAAACCATGGAAGATCAGTATTAAAGGCACAAATATAAATAAGAATTTATTCCAATAAATTCTAAAGAACAATTGTTATTCTGAACCATCTCCAGGTTACATATTGTAACATTTATCTGAAAACTTAGAAAATACTCAGGATTTTTCATAAAATATATATTCTTTTCAAATAAAACATATCTACATATTTTATTTCTGCAGTTAATTTAAGTCTAGCATTTATTTAGGTGTTATTTACTTAGGATTTATTTATTTCCCCTGCATCAGGGATGGACTTTCCTGATGCAGGATGCTGAGTCAGCAGTTGTTCCTCCTCCGTTTCCTGCCCCTGCCCTGCAGTGCCCCCCTCTCCTTTGTCCCACAGCTGTCCTGCAGCAGGGCAGGCTGCTCCTGCTCCCTGTCTGAGTCTGCTGCCATCGTGTCTTTGCTGGGGACAGGGAAGGCCTGCAGGTTCAGCCTCTGAGTGAGCAAGAGAGGGCAGGAGCCCAGCAGCGCTCTGACGGCCTTTAGCAGCAGCTGGTTGTTCCTGGGCTCAACGGGGCTGCTGGTTTCTATGGAAACAGACAGTGTAAGGACTTGCCTGGAGTTGGAGCAGAAGAACCTGCAGGTGGATCTGGATCTTACCTGCAACTTTTTCTGCTGAGCTCTGTTGCTTCTCTCTGAGGCTCTTCCTCAGCGCTGAAACCTCCAGCTGCAGTGCTTCTACTGCACGCTCGCTCTCCTCCACCTTTCTGCATGCTTTCTGTCCACAAACACACACAGCAAGACAGTCTGAAGACACAGGGCTCCCATACACCCACCATGTGAAAACGTAAGACTTTCAGTCAGATTAGCATAGGAACTCAAAACTTTATATACAACAGTAAGGAGGGGAGGAAGGAAAGGAGAATAAAGTGTGGTTTATCTGGTTCTGCTGGAGGTTTCTTCCTCTCGAAGGGAGTTTTTTTTCTCTCCACTGTTGCTACATGAATGGTCAGTATGAGGGATTTCTGTAAATTACACCCGAGTTGCCCACCTCTGATGTAAATCATTGTCTCTGCGTGTTCATCCAGGAGGAGTGAAAGCTGCAAGTCAATGATTTGATGCAACCTGTTGGGTTTCCTTAGAAACTGTTTAAGAAACTTTAATGTACAACTGTTAACTGTTTGATAACTAGTATCAATTGGAATGTATGTGGGATTGAAATGAATTTTTGTGAAATACCATGAGACGACATTTGTTGTGATTTTGTGCTATATAAATAAACTGAATAGAATAAAGGGAAGAAAAAAGTACAAAATTGACGAGAAAAAAGATAAATGGGACAGATGGAATGGAGAGGAGAGACAAGTTAGGAAGTAAAGACTGACAAAAAGAGAAAAACAAAAATGGGGTGAAGAAAGAAATGAATAAAGAAATTCTGGATGGAATCACACGCTGGAAATACAAATATTTTTTCATACTAATCCAGAATGGGGAAATAAATCAACTTCCAGACTTTTCCAGACTGAAGGAACCCTGATGATGAGAATGTTGTGATGCTCCTTTACTCCTCCCTCACCTGCAGCTCCACCTGCAGAGAGTCGTTCATCTTGTTCATCTCATCCACCTCCTTCAGCAGCCCACTGGGGGAGAAGAACCTCGACCTGGAAGAGACGGCGGAGCTTTGTGAGCAAGACCACGGCTGCTACCCGTCTGGGCCGGCGTGAAAGCAAAGCTACCTGTGTTTGTTCATGGTGAGACTGTAGCCTGAAGCGGAGCAGGGAGGGGACATCTTCCAGTAGCCCTGCTGCTCCAGGAGACCCAGGTTGGTCACCAGCACCGGGATGTTCACAAAGCGCCTGTAGAGAGCAGAGGACAGCACTCCCTCAGTAAACACACCGAGCCGACCCCTCCCACTGGAGCGGGCATCACCTGCTGCGGGATGTGAAGGCAGAGTACTCCATGCGGTGGGTGGAGTCTGTGGGGGTCACTCTGCTGGACGTCAGCAGCAGGAAGATCATGTGGGGGTTCTTCAGAGCGCTCTTCAGCTTGTCATGGACCAGCTTCTCCCTGAACGTCATGTGCTGCTCTGAGTGCCGGCGCTGCCGGTACCAGCCGATAACACTGTCCTGCACCACAAACACTGAACTTCATTCAGACACACTCACACCTCACCTGTCATCACACTACATCATACAAGGAGTCTCACTCTACACTGGTAGAGATGCACTAATGCGAGAATATCTATACTGTTCCTGATGTTGAAAAAAAAATTTCAGACCAGGTATTGGTGACAATGTGCCTGATCAATCCTGCTAAGTTTGTACACATAAAAAACATCCACCATTACTAATGTCATTAGGTCCACAGTCAACTCTTACTTTAAAATGACATAAGTCATGTTTGTCTCTTAATCACTGAGATATTGGACAAAATGTGAAAGACCATGAAAACTGAAAACCAATGAAGGATTTTCAGTTGGTAAAGAAAAAATCTGAAAGGTGCAGCCTGCAGGTGTATGTCAACCACTTTACTTTAATGCCCTAAAATAAAATAAAATCACCTTCAGATATTAACTCAGGCTATGTCCAGTTTTATCTCAGTATAAACGTAGCTGTTCTGTTTCTGCTCAGTCAGCATCATGAAGATAAGAAACTCAGCCAATGGACCTGGGAGGAGATTAGGATAAAAAACTAGTTCCCAAGCTTTAGACTCCTCACAGAACTTGGATTCACGTGAACATGGAGCGACTATTGACAGACCAAAAAATAAAAAAAACATAAAAAGGCAGAATGACCTAGTCAAAGGTCAGACCTTCAACTGTGAATATGTGGCAAAATTGATTTTGAGAGAGGAGGGAGATCAACTTTGTGTTGTGGACGTTATGAGCCAATTACACCAAGAAAGGTAGAAATACTTTTGCAAGATAATAAGGTAAGTCATACAGGTTAGAATACAACCCCAATGTATGCTACACATTAAATGATAAGCCCACATTTATTAAACACTCAAATTAACCTCACAATTACATTTTTAGACTTTGGGAGGAAACCACATATATATATATATATATATATATACAAAAAACAGAAATGTCACCAAACCTTCCACGGAGAGCTGAACCCATCCCTCACCAACCTGCTTGTTATCTGCAAGCATCTCCTGCAGCACGTCCAGGTTCACCTCCCCAGAGCTGGTGTACAGACTGAGACACACACACTGTCAAACAGCGCACACACACACAGTAACAGCAGCACTGTGCTGATGGCTGATCTGCAGGACTCACGTGTTCAGCTTGAGGCAGCCGACGTGCTTCTGGATGTCTGTCAAACAAACACATTACACACACTGATGACACACGACTGCTGAGCTCTACATACAGCTGAACATTTCTTGGAGTTTAAATCACATTATCAGAATTTTTCTGCGTACAGAAACTGTGACTATAACATACCAAGACATAACAGTTCTACATGACTCAATAACGGTACTGCACCAGTGGGTACTCACTGTATATTTCCTCAATGTGAATATGGTCAGACTGGGAGTCACTGATGGTGACCTGTTCATGGAATCTGCTCTCTCCCAGCACCAAGCCTTCCTGGCAGAGATGAGAGAGCAGACAGCAGACATCAGGCTGCAGTCCAGCGTGCATTGTTCTCTGCTGCAGGAATTATCTCCTCAAGGTGGTATGAACAGTAAGACTCATGAAAGAGAGGTGCTGCAACAGCAGGAAGACTTATGTCTCCTAGTGGTTTATGTGACCTGCTCCTCTTATGTGATCACTGTTGTCTGCAGAAGTGGAAGAGTTCTTTCTTGTTCTGCCCACTAAATTAGAGTAATTTAACTAATTTACAGTCGTCTTATACTGTTAATGTTCCAAAGCCTTCATCAACATGGAACATGCAGTTAAATGTACTGTACATTTGACCCTGTGTGGATTAAAGAAAATCACTATGAATTATACCATGTCTCTCTCATTGTGCCCTTTTTAAAATAAATAAATAAAAAATAATTACAGTTATATAATTTCACCCTGAAAATAACCTCTCAATTAATATTTAAAAGCCCAAACTACGAGTATTAGTGTATCCCGTCCTGCCATCACAACAAAGCTAAGATTCAAGTTAAAAATGGCCCTCTGAATCTCACTGTGAAACTAAATGTATGCCGAATATATCTACAGTGTACAGTAGTTCTGCTGATGCACTTCATCAGTTCCTCATTATGTATTTTCTACTTGTTAAAACATTACTTCTCAACACTTCAAACATCCTTGAGCAGAGTCTGGTGTGTTAGCTTGGTTTTAGTGTCACTGGAGCAGCTTTGAATGCTCTCGTGCATTTCATTCCCCGCAGAACGTTAAGATACAAATAGAGCAGTTTAAATGCAGCTGACTATAAATCAACTTTGCAACTTCTTCGCCAACTGCCATAACTAGAAACCGCGTCACATCGTCAGCAAGATTCGGAAAGCTCGACTGTAAACGTTCTAAAAGACTTTTCTCACCACGTCTGAGTCGCTGTTGACATGCTGGAACATGAGAGAAGCTAAAACAGTCCCCGAAATACGGACACTAGGCTCCGACATGATGCCTCTACATTTATCAAATCCAAACAGCCGCCTTCTTCTGCTTCTTCTTCTACTACTTCCAGGCACATAACGGTACACCACAATACTATATATCTGGGTACTTGCCGCCCCCTACCGTACTGGAGTGTACTCGGTTTCTTGATGATCTTGACGGGCTGCAGATTTCACAACGCCCACAGGGAGCATGTCCTCGTTCTTCTGTCCGTGGACCAAACACATCCAGAGGTTCTGCTGAGATCCGCTGGACGCTGCAGGATCCTCCACTGTCAGGTCTGTTCCGCTTTATCCACCCGTGACATTTCTGTCAGTGCTCGTTCGGTTGTTTTAAACATATAACGGTCGCTCCTGGTTATGTTTCCAGAGGAAGTCCTCTCCCTTCAACAGGACGGTCACTGCAGGTCATTTATGAAACTTTTTGCGCTGTCAGATTTTCATTTACCTAACTATATATAACTTATTATTTCTTGTGGTTAGTGTACTATTGTGCAGTAAATGCACGTGCACAGTTGACGCTTTTGAGTCCTCAAAAGTTTCTGAATTTAAAGAAACAATAATATTTCATATTTGAGCTGTATCTTACCGTCCTTCGGTCGTGTTCATTAAATTAATAGTAATATGACTTTAAAATGACACTTGATCGTTTAAAATCAGAAAGGATGTAATATAGAATTCTGTAACCAGGAATAACATCAGCAGTTCTGTGTGTGTTATGCGTGGGTGTGCGCGTGTGTTTAGGTATTTTCACATTCATTTACAGGAACAGTTGGGCATCAAGTTAAGCTTTAAGAAGCAATGGACCAGTTAGAGTCATCAGGTCCTCATGTGTTATCAGGTTTGGACAGCTGCCTCAGGTCAGCAGACACTCTAACTCTGACCTCACCAGTTGGATTCTGCAGCATTGTCAGCTATGGACTGGATCATGATCAATATTATAAAGCAACTGATTGTGAAAACACTCCCCTTGTAATTCCCCCATTTATCCTGTCAGGTTTCCATTTAAGATGTGCCAGCTCTTTGCAAATAGAACCATTTCTAGTTTGCACCAAAGGAGGAGAGAAACGATTATCAGTAAGTCACAGCAGTTAACTTGTTTGACTGAGAAAGATGGTTACTGGTTTGCAGATGATGAGGTGACCTGAGAGCAGTGGTGATGGAGAATCTTGGGTGTGTGGCTGGGACCATTTTCCAGCTGTGGATGTTTGTGGTGGTGTTCTTCATCATGCTTCCCGCCATGTTCGGCCTTTCTCTGGGGGTCACAGAAGTCTACATCCAGGTTCTGGTCAAAATACTCGAGGTAATGTTCTTATTCTCAGTTCTGTTTGAGTCCTCACTAGAAAGTTGTTGTGTGTGTGTTTGTTTAAGCATGCAACAGTGTGTTGTTCAAAATCATCTGAAAAAACATTAACGTGTTGCAGTGGGCCACATTACGCATCCAGAGGGGCCGGCAGGAACAGCCCAGCGCCCCAGTCCCTCTGCATACAGGTTAGTCCTGTACACCCATAGAAGCATTACAGGTTTTTATGGAGATATTCAGATTCTCTACCTCAGTCATAAAATATTCATGTTAGACTGATTTGTGACTCTACATCTGCTTGTCTGATTCTGATGTTCCTGCTGGGATGGAGTGGCCCTGTGACAATATGATCCATATAATGATGGACTTTGATGAAATACCCAAATATGTAGTGCAGAAATCAGGAGTTACCTCACTTTAGTGACAAAAAAAACAATAGAAAAAAAAGCTTGGGAAAACGACAGAACCAGTGAAGAATTAATATCAATAAAACACTAAAAAATAACCAAAGACATGAAGATAATTGGAAAAATGCACAAATAACAATTATACAATAAAAAATTCTAACAGATTAAAGAAGCAGTTTATTACATATGTCATGCAATTAAGACTTAAATTCCGTAAATTCTAAGCAGCAGGAATAACCTGTAATTTCCATTGATGAAATAAATGACATTGAAAATGGAATAAAGTAACTAAACATACAGGGAGCAAATAAAAAAAGTTCTAAAATAACAATTATAACGCTAAATGAATATTACAAATGAATAACGTAAGATTGAACTTTATTAAAACAGAATGTTTGAAGTCCTCAGTTACTTTCTTCACTAACATCCCTCAACTAGAGGAGGAGCTCAGCTCTGGGTTAAAATGTTTCCATATAGTGGGACTCTTAAACTCTGGTTGCAACATATGGAGAAGTTCTGCCACGCTGCTGCTGATCCTGCATGAGGCGGTCCTTGGCGGATTCTTGTTTGGGCTTTAGTACACAGTATTCTGCTGCAGGAAGGATTTGTTTTTCTAACACACGGCGATCATGTGACACTGTGAGAGAGAATCGGGACTGCCCATTGGTCGGCTGCACCATCTGATGTTGGGGTTGTCGCTCTGTGTGGGAAAACTCCTGGCTCATCTCATGTTGATGATGCAATAGCAAGTTGTGTAACGGTAGCTAAAGAGCAGACTGGGATCAAATTCAGTTTGAACACACATGTGTTGTTTAAATTGAATGTGTGTGCATGTGTGTGTACACTTATGCAGACATGCCAAGAAACACTGAAACACAGTGAAGCACTCCTTCTGAGTAATGAAATGTGAAAAATGTTCACATTTGCCTCCTGGCCAGAAGTGATCATTTATTTTTGGAAATAAGTTTGAGAAAACAAACAAGCAAAGAGATGATAATGAAAGGAATCATTAAGAGTTGATAGTATCTTACCTGCAGCTTTGGACACCCATCTGTCTGTGAGAATATCCACTGTATGGCATTTCTGCACTTACACAATAGAGAAGTATTTACTCTTCTGGTTTCTAGAATAAAACCATATTATTAGTACACAGAGCTTAATGTGATAGCCAGTCCTTTGCTGGACATGGTGTGTAGATGTGGAGATGTCACCGTAATGCCCAGACTAGAGCTGTTCACTTCAACTTGCAAACTTCAGGTCCGTCCATCCCATTCTTTTCATTAGTTCTCAGCAAAATTGGTATGAAAAAGAAAACAGGAAGCTGAGGGAGACTCGGCTGTGCCTGTGGGGTTAAACATGAGGTCAGCAGCCTCATGATCCTCCACATGCTGTCAACATTACACACATTGTTCAGCTCTTGCCTGAATCTCATTTCATCTTCATTTTCCCAGCACACAAACAGCTGTGTGAGGAATTACCAACTGTTGTTTTTATATTGCGCATGTAAATGACCGGATGCCATATCAGGTGCAAAACCCCCACTGTGTGGGTCGAAACTGATGCATTGTCAGTATAAAGTCTTGTTGGTAGCTGGTATGAGATGTTCTTAACAGGGTGAATCAAACAGTATCAATCTGTTCATACCTGCCACTGTAACTTCAGAAAAAGCATGTTTTCTTTTTTTTTTTAAATTTGTCTAAAGATTTCATATTTTAAAGAACTTTGCATCTTAAACAAGTGTCACTGGACCTTTACTGGATTTTTCTATTTTTTAACTTTATGTCTTGCTGAACCTTAGTGGAGGCTTTTGTCCTCCTCTGGGCTTAAACAGTTTTTGAAATGAAAATCTGTTTTAATAATTTGAATCATTAAAAAATCATGTGATGATGAAAAAAATATGTCAAACAGTATGCTTTCCTATAAAAATCTAATAACTTAAAGTCGAAACTCTAGCCCATGGCCTTTTTCCTGCTGTGACATGAAGGTAGAACAACCTCTGGTTCTGCTGGTTGTCTGGCAGGGATCATAGAACGAGCGGGGGGGTCCATGGAGGAGGACATGTGGCAGCTCCGGTGCTCTCGGCCCGAGGCAGTGGGAGCCTTCTGTTTGAGCGATGGTGTGTATTTCTGTAAGAAGGGTCTGGAGAGCATTGTGGAGGACCAGGTGACGCAGAGATTTTCTTCAGAGGAGTTGGCTTCCTGGAACCTTCTGACCCGCACCAACCAAAACTTCTACTACATCAGCCTCCGCCTCACCATCATCTGGGGCCTCGGAGTCTTTGTGCGATACTGCATCCTCTTACCCTTCAGGTCAGTCAGTGTGACACAGATTATCCTCCCAGAGGCTGGGACAGACATGAGGCTAGAAGCTGCTAAGACTTCAGCTTCCTCTGGCTGACAGCGACCAAACACAAAGACTGAGTCATGACAGGAATATACAGTATTCTGTTTTATTGTTTGGTATGGAGCTTAATGTCAGATCAAATGATCTGAAACACAGAGTGGTGCTGGAGCTCCTCTCACAGGGGTTTCTCTATTATAAATCAGAAAAAAAGAAGAAGTATTTCAACACAAAGTTCAATCTGTGAGGAGTTTATTATGAATCTGTTAGAAGACTATGTGAATTTCTGCAGGATTGCTCTTGCCTCTATCGGTCTCTCCTGGCTGGTGATTGGAACGTGTGTGGTTGGATTTCTGCCTGAGAGCAGGTAAAATAAACACATCAGTTCAGTGTCTTGTAAAATAATAAAATACTTTTAATGTATTTTATTTGAATTTTATGCAAATGACCAACACAAAATACATAGAAGTGTGTTTAAAAACAAATTTCTAAAGAGCAAATTCTTTTCATCTTGAAAAATGTGTTGTTCATTTGAATTTAGTCCCAATGACTCAATACTTTGTAGAAACACCTTTTGCTGTCGTAGAGCTGCAGGTCCTATAGGGGCAAATCTCTATCAGGTTGTTGCATCTAAGGATTTATTTTCTACAGCCTTACCCTAACCATCATATACCTAACCCCACCCCAAACCCTAACCCTAACCAAAAGTCATTTCGCACCTTAGTCCTAAACCTAAGCCCTAACCCCAAAGCAACATTTCCCCTCATGGGACCAAGAAAATGTCCCTACAAGGAGCAATGGTGCCCACATTGCAGACAGAAATAGGTCCCACAAGAATATAAACACCCAGTACACTTACGCTCTTTTTACTTTCTACGTAACTCACATTTGGTTTCACGTTTTATTTTGTGTGCTGAAAATAACTGCTGGCAATTCATCTAATATTTATATTTGTAAAAATAGCTGCTTTGTGTTGGTCTGCCATATAAAATACAATGAGGTTTAGGGCTGTATAAATGTACAATAAATCAGAAGTGTGGTGAGTATTTTTCCAGAGTGCTTTGAATAGCATTGTTCTATTTTTAAAGCGTGTTCTGAAGTCGTCCCAATTCTCCTGTGTTTTTCTATGTATCAGTGCAAAGAACTGGCTGAGTGAGCTGGTCCACCTGACCTGCTACAGGATCTGTGCCAGAGGACTGTCTGCTACCATCCACTACCACAACAAGTCAGTCACACTCTAACTTCCAACATTTTACTGTACTTTTCATTTAAAGTTGTTAGTTTGCAAAATGTAGTTTAAAGAACAAAGTCTAAACTTAGACATTAAATAACAAATGATTTTCAAACCTTCTAGTTTCTTCTCTTATTTTGTGAAATGAAACAATTGGTAGAAAAACAACCTAATAATAAAAATGCATTATGCTCATTAAATTAAATGAAGCCAGATGCTAGATAATAGTATTCAGACATACAGACTCATTCTTATCCTATGCCTTATTGTTGGTGTGATGAAAATGTTTTTTTCAGACCAGGAACTAACTAAAGTTAGGAATTGACGTTCAGTTTCCTAACTTTAGTCAGTGGTGTGAGATTCACATTGGCCTGTGTGCTGGTGTTTCTGCAGAGAGAACAGGCCTCAGAAGGGAGGAATATGTGTTGCAAACCACACTACCCCCATCGATGTGGTGATCCTGGCCAATGATGGTTGCTACGCCATGGTGAGTCTTATTTCTGGGAAATATCAGTGAGTCTGTGACTCCTTCTGTAATTCCACCTTGTCCACAGGTCGGACAGATTCATGGAGGTCTGCTGGGGATCCTTCAGAAGTCCATGGTCAGGTCCTGCCCCCATGTCTGGTTCGAGAGGTCGGAGATGAAGGACCGAAACACAGTGACCAGGAGGTGACGACAAGGTTCACATGAAAACAAGGAGCTTTATGACAACTAGTTAGAAAACTCCTAAAAAAAAACAAATCTAGAGCCAAAACAACTAATGGACTTCATGTCCTATGGATCAATGTGACATAAAAACTAAGGCAGACAATCAATGTCTCAGTCTGAGTCCAGCTGTAGCATTAGCATTAGCCCCTCCCACTCAGACTTAGGAACAGGACATCTCTGAATTTCTATCAGATGAGATTATGTGTTAAACAGAAGTGTTGTCTTGATTCTTTCAGACACGTTTGAGAAATCCTTTAATCTCTCTTGAGCAAAACACTTGAGCCTCCTTGCCTGCTAGTGTTTCATCAGAGGGTCCGGTGCTGCCTCTGTCTGACTGCTGCAGGGAAGCGGTGGCCACATGCAGCAGCTCACCACCATCAGCATGTGAATGACTGAATGTAATGTGAAGTGTTTTCTGTTAAGGGGCAGACTTGACAAAGTGCTACAAACGTACAGGCTACTTGACATTTTTCCTCTCCACTGTTGTTGCTCCATGCGTGCTCAGTATGAGGGAATGCTGTAAAGTCAACAACACAATTCAGGCGCCCTCTGCTGGTCCAGGAGGAATGAATTCTGCAATTCAATCTGCTGGGTTTCCTTAGAAACGTCTAAATCCACTTTGAATAATTAATTGAGCTTACTGTACTGTTTGATAACTAGGATCAATTGGAATGCTTATGAGACTGGATTGAAATCACTGTTTTGAGATGACACTTGTTGTGAATTGGTCCTATAAACAAACTGAATTGAAATGAACTGATGAACAAAGTGCTGAACAAGAAAGGCAAATAAAAACTTGCAATACCATGAAACAAAGCTATAAAAAAGATAAAGAAAACCAAGCAATACAAAACTAAAACATCAAAGTCACACTGAAGACAACACAGACTGCAGGGGCGGTCAGACCAGACTCCCAGTTCAGTTCAGACTATCACACTGGATGACTCATTCTGAGTCATGCCTTCAGCAAAAAGGTTCACCTCACATATGATTGGTCACACTCATGCTTTGTGACCACACTACAGGGAGAATACACTATGTGGTCACTGTTAAAGATGATTCAGGATTTATTTAACCCACTAACGAACCAGAGGTCGAGGCACTCTGTGTGAACTCTCAATGAGGAGATCTGCTTTATTTTAAATAAACTGAAATCAAGTTAAGATTGTTTGTTGTTTTGACTCGGGGCTTTACATCCCTGTGTCTGCAGACTGAGACATCACGTCGCTGCAAAGACCAAACTTCCCATCCTCATATTTCCTGAAGGTCTGAGTCTTCTGTCACATTGTACATATAGATAGATGATTATGATCATTTTCATGGTTTGGTGACATTTGTCTATTTGTTTCCAACAGGAACCTGTGTCAACAACACCTCAGTCATGATGTTCAAAAAGGGAAGCTTTGAAATTGGAGGAACCATTTATCCTGTAGCTATTAAGGTAGAAACAACCAGTTTGGACTCTCCTGGTTCTCTGGTTCAGGTTGAAGTGAAATGGTTTGATTTGTGTCTGTTCCAGTACGACCGTCGCTTCGGGGATGCTTTCTGGAACAGCAGCAAATACAACATGGTTAGCTACCTGCTGCGCACGATGACCAGCTGGGCCATAGTGGTCAATGTGTGGTACCTCCCTCCCATGACCATACAGGTACTCACTGCTCCTTCCAATACATCAGACTGGCTGTGAGCACGATCACAAACTATAACCAAGGCCCCAGCCACCTTACTGCTGATAGTTTTTATGTTTTTGAAGAAACAAAAGGAGCAGAACAAGATAAAAACTAGCTTACGATTGTGATATCAGGTATATGTCTGGTTTCTTCTTTCCTCTCCTAATTTGCGCTTCCATCATTCTGTGACATTTAGCATTTTGGACAACAGCATGTGAATGTGTGAATATCTCCCATTGCAAGACTGTCCAGCTGGCTAAATATGAAAAATACAAGTCTATAACATAGGAATATATTGCTCTCCAAACAGTCCTTAGTCATATTGGGTTTTTCTTTTAAGACTGAACATGTATGCTAAATGTCTGCATACATCTTTAATGTATGCAGACATGAAAAATTATTATTCTTCTAGTGTGTCTTTTAAATACAGGACATAATCAATGAGAAGGTTGCAGATGAATGTAACGTCAGGGCTGGTAACAAACATTCTTCTAATTTCTTCCCCGACATGTTGGTGTATGTTTCATTTTGACCTATAGGTGGCAGTCTTGTCTTTCTGTGAAGATTCACAGCCAAGATATTTCTTACAAACTTCACTGCTTCACTGCTAGACCTGTTCTCATGGTTTGCGATGAAGACAATTTCTAAACATTGCAGAATGTTATTTCAGGATCAATTTATTGACAAAATCTTATTAAAATCATGTATATGTTGTTCATTTTGCCTCGAAAAAACAACATTTGCACTCGATGCTAGCAGTCTGAAGCGGAGTGCAAAGTAGATTTTTACAATAATGTTAATTTTCAAAAACATTTATTGACCTTAGAATGAGGTGAATTTCATATGATAACCTACATGGTAGTGTAGAGTCTATTAAAAAACGGAAGCAGTAAAGTTTATAAAGAACCAGATTTCTATTTAAATACAGGCCAAATTAATCACCTACAGTATTGTGTAAAATTTACTTTTTTGTTTGAATGTTATTTTCTCATCAGGAGTGTTGCCTTGATTCTTTCATGCTTGTTTGAGAAATCCTTTCATCTCCCATGGTAACCATTCAGCTGTGCAAAACGCTTTGCTAGCTCCTTAGGGACGCAGCTCTTCCTCTACGTTTTAGTTTCCAAGCTTCCATGCCTCCACCTCACAAAGCAGCCAAGTGGGCTAGTGGACTCCTTCAAACTAGCCAGTAGCAACAAGTAAACAGCTGCTGGAACTGAGAATCTGCTGAGCTCATTATAAGAGCTACTGAGAAGTACAGCATTGTACTTCTCAGAGCAACGCTGGTAGAAACATTGTTAAAGGGTTAATAAAGGAGCAGAGCAGGAAGTTTTAAAGAGACAAAGGCCCAATTTCAAGGTGTTAATTTACAAAGTCACATTTCTTTTAAGTCATATTTGATATATAAAATTTTTAGAACAATTGAAGTTAACTGTCAAATCACCTCCACACATTTGATGGTGCTATAAAATGGCACTCTGTACCTGGAAAATACATCATATTGTCTCTTTAAACTACACACAACACTCATTACAAATGCAGGCAGTGCAGAGACCTCTAAACCAATCACAATTATTTATCTGTATGTTTGCTTCTCAGAGTGAGATGCAGGAACCAAATAAGAACTTTATTACCTTAAAATTGGACAGAGCTGTTTTTCACCATCAGCCACAAAATAGGTTTTGCAATATCTTAATAAGGAATCCAAGCATATAGTCATGTGTGATTATAATTTTACCGATTTAAATTAATTTACTTGATTTAAGGGTAAACCACATCTCCTGTGCACAAAATCATCCAACTTGAAAGTCTCCATCCAGACCTGCCCAGTTCTTTCTACTGTGGGTCTGAGCTGCTGTGTTTGGTTCTGACTGACTATTTATGTGTTGTGAGCAGGATGGAGAGGATGCAGCTCAGTTTGCCAACAGAGTCAAGTCTGTCATTGCTCATCAGGGAGGACTGCTGGACCTGGCGTGGTGAGGACGAGCCTCCGCTCAACACACTGATTAGATCTGATCTGTTCTCCGGCCTTAACTCATCCCACTGTGCAGCTGAATATTGTTCCTAACTTACAAGTTGCAGTAGTGAAAACCATTTAAGTGATTAAATGTTCTGCAAAGGTTTGAATGACAAGAAATAAAAACAAAGAGAATAGCAGACAGGAAATAAAGCAGCTTATAGAACCTGGTGTGAACAAATGGACTCATAAAGAAAGACAGATGATTATCATCCAGCTCATGAGACATATGTGGCTAGAATTCAGGAAGGTCAGAAGGTCACAGAGGCTAACATGGAAATATACATGTGGGAAGTTCTATTTCATTGTAACTGTGATGTATTTGCGCACTGCAAACCTTCACAGTGGGGTGGCAGCCATTTTAAGCTGAATGGTTCTAAACATGCGACTGTGAATGTGCTTCTTGTAGGGATGGAGGACTGAAGAGATGCAAAGTGAAGGATTCCTTGAAGGAGGAGCAGCAGAAGATGTACAGCAACATCATTGTGGGACAAAACGACATCAGAACCAAAAAAAAAACACATGCAGCAAGACCAGAGAGAATCAATAATGCTGGATCAATGAAGAACATGTGATCAGCTGTATGCTTGGAAACTGATGAAGTATCAGAAGCTGAAGCTGACTGTCCATTAGGGAGGACTGTGTTAATATTCCACCAGGCTTTTGTTTTCATTAAATGTTTTGAATGTACTTTGTGTGCGCGTGTGCGTGTGTGTGAGTGTGTGCGCAGTAATGTCCACCCACCAGCAGGGAGCAGTGTGTGATAACAGTCTTTCAGTCTTGCTCCTCCCTGGATTGGAGGACATGTCCTGTTTCTCTTACAGGCAGTGTCACCACGGCGATGGTGTTCTGTCTGAGTAAGAATGTGGGATGTTATTTTTATAGAGCTGTAGTTATTGAACAGAAAATGAAAAAAAATATTTCTCATAACAAGAAGAAACTTAAAGATGCATCATTCACTGAAAGATTCTGCATTCATTGGTGGATTATTTTTTTTTTTTTTTACATTACATTTTCATGCGATCGTCACATATTCGCCGGTACTTCAGCACTGATTCCTGATTCCTAATTGCAGAAATGTGCAATAGATTGTGGATTTTAAAAAATGACTTCTTTCCTTTTTCATGCTTTTCAGTACAAATTTTAGACAGTAGTTTTTTCATTTTCACACTTTTTAAGTATGGCAAATACTTTGTAATTTTAAGCCTGTACTGCAGAAAGGCTAAAACTGTGGGGATTGAAATGGAAAAAAAAGTTGAATTGGCATTTCTTTTTTCAGATAGTGAACATGTTTAGTTCACAAATCCTGGAATATGTGGAAGGTTTAACATTGGAACCTTTTTAATGTTCTGATTACCAGAATGTTACCAGAACCATGTTAATGATTCTCATAATTAGTAAAGTTATTTATAAAACAAAGATAAAAATTACTAAGTAACTTATAGTAAATGCAAACACAATACCAGTAGCAGTTGAACATTTAAATTACACGAAGATTAAATCCAGCAGAAAAAGCCTAAAACAAACAGGAGGCTTCATGTGTTTCTCAAAGAAATCCTAACAATGTAAAATGTGAAACACTGATAAGATTCTTCTTGCGTAGCTCAATAAGTGAACAGCAGGATTTTAAAATAGTCATAAAACAGGAATTCTGTGTTTTTCCTCAAGATTTCAGAGTTTTCTAATCCTAATAAGCACGATCATCACAAAACCTTTTTACTAAGACACATTAAACGGCTCAATTAGACAGTTACCACAAACATGAGAATTATATTTATTTATCGCATATAAGCCTCCTTGATTTTGAAATATTCCCTAAATTAAAAATCAATTTCATATCAGCAGTTTAAAATGGCAGTCTGATTAGTAAAACCAGATACCTGACTGGACAGCTTTAGTATGATAGTCTAACCAAAAATATAAGCATTAAGTGATTTTTTTGTTGTCTGAGAAGGAGTTCATTTGATTGGAGAAACGTGAGGTTTTCTAATCCAGAACACAAAGAAGGGACTGTGAGATCTGTTCATTCTGCTCGTATTAAACACAAGAATCAAACTCACACTGTCAACACCGGATCCTCTACTGGAGATATTTCCTTTTAGGAGTGTTGCAGCATTTTTACAGCATAAAAAAAGGTCAGTTTACTGTGTATTCCCAGAACATTAAATTAAAATCTCGGTACATAAAATGTTTTTTCTGCATTAATATTAAAGCTCCTTATAATGTAATTGTCTAGAGACTGAATATAACACATATCAATCACACTTAATATAATGAGCATTAAATCATCTTGAAATTAAGCTCATTTTAATTATGACAACCAGTTAGTTCATATTTAATAATTGTAATAATTCATATAACACAGTAGTGATAAAACAATACACAGCATGGAGAAAATTATTTTAAATACTGTGATTTTAAAAAACCCAGTAATAGTGCTGTAAACTACTTACAATGGTGAAAATAATAAATAGTGATACTGGTCAAACCGTACATGTACTGTAAAATAAAATAAATAAATCACAGAACTGAAACGTTAAATACTGAAACAACAGCAGAAAAACCTGCCTTCTGCAGACCTGACTGAACAGCTGATATAATTACATAAATTTCATCATTGGTGAAATATGCTGTCAAGGTCAATGATAATACATTGGGTATCATGTTTTAAATTTTGTTTTATTTTTTTATTGTTTAATTTCTAAGAATCAGGTCAGAAAATGGGATATTTATTAAAAACTCAGAGAAGAGATCAGAGATCCGACAATTCATACATTTTAGTCATGTATTTTATACTATGACTAAAAAATATAAATCAGGTGGCGCTGGATTTGAAATGCTTCAATTTTATACACATCAATTATTTTAAGACATTTAAAGTATTTTTGTCACATGTTTGAGAATAATTAATTAGAATTATTATGAGATCTGATGATAAACTGAATATAGTGGAGCTTTAAAATATAGAGGCAACAGAACCCGATCCATTTAAAAGCCGTGTTTGTGCATTAAAGTGTCCAGCTGTGATGTCTGCCGAGCCGGTTCTCCTGAACGGGACTAAAACCTGTTGGTGTCCTTGTGAGAAGGAGATGCTAGATGAGACAGAAGAGAGCTGCAGATCAGCGCCGGTGGCAACATGTTTACTGTGACGGCGCTTTAATAAAGAAAGCAGAGGGTGTGAAATAGCATGGAGTTATTCTTCCACACACAAGCAGGCTTACATTTCACAGCCTCTCCTCCTCCTCTTCATCCGCCCGCCTGTAATAACAATCCCACAACTCAAATTGCTTGAACAGAAATGTTTGTTCTCCCCTAACAAGATTGTGAATTATTAATAGGATCTAAAGCCGGTTCTATAACCCGATTGTTGAGGTGGGACTCTTGGCGAGCGATGCTGCACCATTCACCATTTACTGTGATGTATGTGTCTGCACATCTTTATGTCCAATTTAATGTGATTCAGATAGATTTCAGAGGGACATCATAAAAGGCATTGGAGTGACCCCGACTGTGGACTCCATACAACCACCCCGTCTGTCCCAATATGTTAATTCGATTTGGTTCAATTTTACTCTTACCCGCGGCTGATCCATACAAATGCAATGCAGGTACACTAAGTAAATATGAATACATTTCCAAATTGAATCCAAGTGAGTGTAGTCTGCAGAGGACATCATTTTAAATGGTGCTGTGCTGGGAAGTGAGCGGTCACAGGGTAAATGACTGAGGCTCCCTCTAAGACTTGCCATTAGTTGGAGTGTAATGCCTTTAAATACATTGTTCTGCCATCTATTCTGTGCTGCTGTGGTAATGTATGTGATGCTGAGGAGGTACAATGCAGCTGCAGGGAGGGATCAATACAAGTCCTGGGATGTGCCCACTGTGCTGCTGCTTCTATTTAACTCTGAGGTTAAACACAAACCTGCATTAAATGCTAATTTCATGCTAAGGCATTTCATCCACTTCGTCCACACCCATCATACCCGTCCCTCTGACAACAAACTCAGGCTTTGGACTGCAGCTGTTGTTTGCAGTCTCCAGTTTGTGCCACTAGATGCCATCCCATCATTTCACTCAACATTTAAAGGGGAGTAATATGTAAAATCCATTTTTTTAAGCTTTACATCAGGTTATAATGTTTTTCCCTCATCAAAAACAAATCTGGAGTGTCGCTTTGATTCTTTCATGCATGTTTGAGAAATCCTCTAATCTCCATGGCAACCTTTCTGGGTGCATAAACACTTGCTCTTCCCACAAAGTGACTCCAGCTCCTTCCTGGAGCTGGAGCCTCTAAACTAAACGTCTGCCTCACACAGCACCCGTTCATTACACGGCCCCAGCTCTGCTCCTCCAGACTAGCAGCAGCAATGAGCAAATATCTGGTGGAACTGCATGTCTGATAATCTAATCATACAAACTAGTTATCAGTCCAACAGTCATAAGACTCCTAAGACTAGTTGTTAATGGCATCATGGAGAAGCATTACTGTGATGACATGCTGAAAGTGGAGTTTCTTAAAGAGACAGAGGCCCAATTCCAAAACATTAGATTCCAAAGTCATGTTTTATGTACACTTCATTTTCACCACTGAAGATAACATGGTTACTTGATTGTGCTATAAAATGACATTAAGTGCCTTGAAAATACATAACGGTGCCCCTTTAAAGTGTTTTTCCGCAACATCTTGGGGTTTAAAATGTGCAAAAATGAAAATAACAAGTGAACACACTCTGCAGGACGATGGAATGGATTAAAATCCAGGCAGATGAAAACACATGGTGCTATGCAGCAGTTTTCAGACATCTGCTGGAGAGATCTGCCAGTGGCACAAACTGACCCCAGACCAGACACAGCCTCTGACCAGAAGGGCCAAACATGAGACCAGCAGCCCCCCGTCCACTACCCATCTTTACATACTCTAACCAAATAGGCTTTAATTGGTCAGAATTGACCTCTTCTGCTCTGATTGAGCTTCAGTTGAGTTGAAAGTTCTTCAAGTGGATTACTGATTAATTTGTAGTTAAATTCCAGTTTTCTTGTCTTGGAAAAAAAAATGATGCAATGATTGGATGGCAGAGGTGAGTCTCTGACCTCCTCCTCCAATCACGTTCTGTCCTCCTCCTGTTTGTTATCCCAGGAATCATCTACAAACTGTCGGCTGGCTTTTAGTGAATGAGATAGTGAAGGCACATGAAAAATGTCCTCCGGCAAGGTACATGAAGGTGTGAAATTGCAGACTCCTCTTTGCCCTCAGCCCCGTGCCTCAGAAGCTATTTCTTCTTTTATTGACAGCACGGTTGAATTTAAGCCTGATGGCTGCCACGGACACCCCCCCCTAACCGTCCCTCCTGGAGTCTTGATTGCTTTTGTTTCCAGGTCACCTCCTATCTATTACTGCAACTTTTCCAATTTCTCAGGGCTCTTTGTATGAAGACAGAAGGCGCCAGCGTCACCGGCTCTCCGGGAAATATACATAAACCTCAGCAGAGAAATGACACAGAGGAAACACAGAGAAACCTTGTCAGTTTCATGCTCGCTGGGCAACATGCATGCTGTCGTGGCTGCTGCAGACACGACTTCATCAAAGCAACAATCAAATAAAAGTCCTGCTTCATTAATATGGAATTATCTCAGCATTAAGATTAATTGCATTAAACTGATGAGAGTGTGTTCAGTGTGGAAGGAAGCTGCAGAAATGATGGATGATGAGAAGCATGATGAATGGAGAAAGCAGCGGAACTAAATTGAAAGTGTACTCATCCGTTCCCCCCTCACAACTAATGATAAATTGAGCGTGTCACATCGAACAATACATGTTGAGCTTTAAACATGGCCTCCTCCGCCTTCTTTTCACCCCTTCATCCATGCAGGCCAGCGTGGCCGACACCTACCTGCACTGGTCTCCATGTGAACTTTCTGGGGGTGGTTATGTTGTGCTCTATTTGTGTCCTTTGGATAAAAAAAACAACTGATGCTTTAAATATGGTGACAAAAACATTATGGACCAAAATACTTTTCCCAATAGCTGCCTGAGCGCCAATACCAACTTCATCTTACTGTACACAGCAAATGCTCGGTAACGGGACAGTATTATGTATTTTCCAGACACATAACTATTCTAAAGACAATGAGCTTAGGGAGCTGAAACGCAGGCAGGATGCTGCCTGACACGCTGTTGGTGGCCTGCAAGGCCAGTCCACAACCACCATTCAGTTCCCTTGAATGAGTGTGGACGTTAGCTTCTGTTTGTCAAGGCTGTTTCCACTGTTCACTATTTCATATTAAGGTATATTTGGTGTCATTACCAAAATAGGCAACTATATGCATTATTAGAGGGGCTGTCAAGAAACCACAGAGTTCAGTTTGCTGGGTTCTGGGGCGCTGTTGGAGTTATGCTCCGTCGTGCATTCAGATAAAAAATTTGTAATCTTTTCCCATCATTAGTAAAACTTTGTGTGTCGGTACTGATGGCATGTGTTTATGCTAGTTTTATACCTACACTGTGAAAAACTACAAAAAACACAAAAGACATCACATTCAAAATAAAAAATATAAAAAAACACATTCTTGTATCTACCAAAATAGTAAATAAATAAGAATATGAAATGCCACTATAATATTTTTATTTGCACTTCTCTGTCAGGATGTTTATGTTTATGGCTGTTCGAGCTTTGTTTATACCTGATGTAAGATGTCTCAGGCAGCAGCATGGTTCAGTATCTGTGGGATCGGGTCGTTGTGTTTGTAGCTGGGTTCTCTGCTCTTCAACTGGTTTCTATCCCTGTGTCTCAGATTACTTTGATCATTTCTGAGATAAATCAACAAGATCATTCGGAACAAGTTATTGGCTGAATTCAGCTTTTAATTATTGACAGACCACAACGATGGACAGGCAGCCAAAGACACAGATGATCAAAGTTGCATTAAAAACATGTCTGGCCCGAATCCAACTGACAGCCTGTGCGGTAAATGATACTGCCATCTGTGAGATTCCAACAGACGGTAGAAGAAGAAGAAAATGATCAGTGGTGCCGGGGCTGCTGACATTTCCTCAAATTTCCTTGATTAAAAAAATGTTTAGACAATTTCTTCTTTATCTTCCACGTTGAGTCAGAAAGCATAACCATGATGCTGCATTACCTGCTGCCTTCTGATGCAAAAGCCTGATGAGGTAACAGAAAGTTTTGCTACAGGAGGCCAGATAGTGACCAACTATGATCTGGGAGGCTCCGCTGTCACTTCTGCAGCTCTTTCACTTCTGCAGTGAAAAATAACCTTTATTATTTTTCACTGTTAGGAAATGTGTCAGACAAGAACTTCCTGTTGACCTTAATATCCTATTCTGAGTGCCTTAATATGTCTGAGATTATTATTAGAAACAAAGAGCATGAACCAACCTGTGGAGGGCAATTTTAGCATTTGAACCAAACGTATACAACACAGTCAATTTAGACAAACCTCAAAATAGCCAAAATGAAAAGATGAAAATAAAAACGTACTAATAAAAGATTTAGAAATGAGTTGCACATGAAAAACAAGCAAGCCCAGTAAAATATCTGAAAGCTGTGGTATTAAAAGCTGCTGAGGCATTTGTCTCCCACAGAAGTTTGTAAGAAAATTACCAGGCTGGGTTTTAATCCAGGTTCATATTTGCCAAGTTCACATTGACTGTCATCCATCATGGCCTGTAGCTCCTGATCACCGTCTCCAGGGGACCAGGTTCATCTCTCCTCTGCCTCCACACTGTTCCAGCAGAGCAAAAAGCAACAGCGGCTCCAATTTCCCTCTCAGAAGCGATTCAAGAGAAAAAAAAAAAATGAGTCCAGTGGAGCAGCACGCTGCGCAGCTTCTTTGCAAAATGAATACTTTTTAATTTGTCTGCCAGGGATGGCCCCGGGCCCCAGGACAATGTTGATGGATGATGTTTTAATGCTGCTGAATGTTAGTTTTACTGAACAGGGAAAACTATAAATTTTTACTTCATTGGCAGTGATTGTGCCCTATGCATACAGGCGCCGTGCTGCGCGATGCCCATGAATAATCGCCTCTCGGAGCAGATGTTACTTTGCAGAAACCAATTCCTCAGATAAGATTTGCACAAGATTAATTGTCTACAGCTGTTTCATGGGCCGCTGCAATCTTAATACATTTATGATAAGTTTAAAAGCTCACCAGAGGCAGCGCAGCCTCCCGAGTGGGGAGTCGCTTTATTCTTACATCTGGATTCATATTCTCTGTCAGATTCATCATTAGCCTTTATGCAAGATGACTAAGAGGCTGGCTGTCATTACCACAGGACATGCAACAGTGTCTACTCTTTCTTCTCCCTCTCTTCAGGCCCATATTTTCATCTCTGCTCTCTTTGACTGACTGAATTATTCAGATATGTGCAAATGAGTTGTTTTCATTTTTCTCCCTAGGATGTGGAAATTGAAAGTGACCCGGTGTGACCCCCATCTATTACTCAAGCTAAATTGCAGTGTGTGCAGTGTGGATCATTGTAGCTATGCAGGGCTTTGTTAACCGCCACACTGTGACCCTGCCCACCGCGCAGCGCCTGCAGCAGCAGGAAGAATCATCGTGTTACGACCCGCTCCCCCCGCCTTTATGGGGCCCATTTGAATATTCTCCGCAGAACAAAGGCAATCATGTTCCATGTGCGGGGCCAGGTCAGGGGCCGGCGCTCTGCCTCTGGTTGAAGGGGAGGTTTAGAAGACCCATCCTGGGCCTCAAAGTTCCTGACACAGACGTAGACAACATGAATACCCAGAGCTTTTCATTTGCTGAGCATTTAACCTCCCTCTGCGCTCTTTGGGCTGCTCTCATTTCTTAATGGATCATTTGACACCAGAGAATGTCTTTTCTTCAGAGCAGTGATGTAACAGTCTCCATTAGTGGACTGCAGAGAAAATTCAGTTTAAGGTACACTTAAATCTTTTAAAAGCTTTAATCGTTTTCCTTATGACTTTGTGACACTATATATGAACATAAAGTAATGTAAACATTAAAATCTATGTCAATGAAGCACAACATGCTTAGAATGTCACAACATAACTGTAATTAATTTCAGTAATACTTCATTAATCCCAAAGGCAAATTCAATGTTTTAACTCATGTCATCCAAGAAGTTTTTTTTAACTGGCTGTAGATGCTGACGGTTGTGGACAGGATGATCTCCTGTAGCAGCCTGTATTACTGCAGATCTGAAGAAGTTTCTGACTGAGGACACTCTGTCTATTGAAGAGGATGGTCAGGTTTGTGCATAATGGCTTTACACCAATCAGAGGCTCCACAGAATCCACTTTCTAGCCATCAACCTCATGTTGATGGCTATAGATGGTTGGAACTTTTTGTTCTCTCACCTGGAGAAAAGAGTCCAGGACTTGTGGTTGAAGATAAGGTATTATTTGAGCTTTTCTGATCCCCTTGCCAGTTGCTCCCAGTTGGAAACCACATTGTTGCTACGGCAAAATGTCACAACAAATGTCCAAAAGTAGAAAGGTATCAACAAAAATGATTTTAGCTACACAGCATCCAAAACCAGAATATGTAGTTCCTATCCAACCAGTTGAAACCGCTTTGGTACAGGGTTCTACAGATAATTTCTTTCTGTTCAAAGTTCTCACTTCAGTCAAAGTTCTCAAGTCAAACAAGTTCTCACTTGTTGCCTAAAATCCAGTTTATAGTCAAGATAAGGTGAAGAGATGGTGCAGTCCATTTACGTCTTGGTCTTTCCCTGAAAGTGGTACTCAACTCAGCTCAACTCAGCTCAACTCAGTTGTGTGAGTGAATATTTGCCTGCCTTGTGTGTATATGTTGGTCCTGATACTTAATTAGTTAATAGACACTGATGAGGTGCTTAGAGTGACTATTTGCTATATATCGGTTTATCATTTCAGTTTAGTGGAACATTTTAGAAAACAGGAGAAAATGACAAAACTTGAATAAAATAATTATAAATTTCCCATAAATATCATATTGACAAAAATCAAATTGCAAGGATCTGGTGAATCTGTGTTATGGAGGGGCAATAGATGACTGACCCCCAGTCGCCCCCGGGGAAATAGCACACGTACACATATATGCACCCATACATACATACACCATAGGCTGTTATCCAGCTGTGTACCGACTGACAGGAAGTGTCCATCAATAATTCCAACACAGCACCTGCCGCCCGGCCTTTACCTCCTTCCTGTGACAGCTCAGACATCGAACATGACATAATATGCTGTAATAAAACAAAACCACCGCTTTATAAATTTGCATGATTTATAACGGGGTGTGCGATGAATTTAGCATCATAAATATGCAAACACATGAAAGCATAGCAGCCACAGAGTTGTAATTTATTCCAGCTTGGTGTATGGACTAATTGGTTTCTCTCTTAGCCATGTTCTCATTAGCAAATTAGTGTTAATGAACTGAGAGTTTGTGTGTATACTTTTTTTTTACGGGCTTTTAATTCAGAGTAGATGAAACCGCAGTGTATTTCATACAAATTTAAGAGGTTTCTTTTTCTGCAGGGGTCATACGTGGGACGGCATTAGGATAATAAGAGTCCTCTCACGTCAGGCTGCCTCATCCTCCTCACACACCTTACCACTCTGTACAAACAGATACCTGTCAGCTCTGACAAATAGCACCACTCCTTAACAGATTATTTACTTTTAATGGAGGGGGTTTGGGGGTGGAAGGATGAGCGAAGCACTTAATATGTGCTCACACGAGGTGTGATGTATGGGATCACCGCAACACAGCGGCTCCACCCCAGGCTGCTGGTGTGAAATAAATCTGTGTATATGTGTGTGGTGGGATGGTGGTGGTGGTGGCGCTGGGTGTAGGAGCTGTTAGATCAGCAGGCGGGCCCCACAGGAGCGTGGCGTTTAGCTGCTTTTATCATTTAGGGATCTGTAATTAGGTGGCTGGATGGAAGCCGGCTGTGGGTTATAAGGCCAGAGGTTAAAAATTAAAGAGGTGACGATGATTTCAGGTCCACTGTGTTTTCATAATCCTGAGAAACAAAATGGCCTGTTTAGACTAAGTGCTGCATGTCAAAGCAGACATACTGTCTGGATGAACATGTCTTCATAGATGGCTTTTAAAGGAGTAAATCCCACAGGACTGCAGCAGGTTTAAACCATAACAGAATCCATCAGTCAGAAAAAAATTACTCATATTTTTATTGTGCTATTAAAGGGTGTTCTGAAGAATAGAAAAGATGCTGGCTGAACCTGGTGAGTATCATTACTGAGCAACATCTTAGCTCTTTAACAATGCATTCAAAACAGATGTAGATAGTACAATGTTTTGTAGCACAATGAAAATATTTAAAGAGCATAATATACTTTAATGATCTGGTGAATATCAAAAACAGGAAATGTCATTCTTAATGATGAGGTAAAAGAACCTACCTGCTTGGAATGATTAAATGATTATCATCATTAGTTTTAGCTCATTTCCATATTGAAATATTTTGAGCCTTTCTCAAAATACCTTAGTATACAATTTTACCTTCTGCCTTCATATTCTAATGATGTTACAAAGTAAGTACATGTAATTGTGGTTGTTTCTTTGTTTGTTTTCATAGCAATTACACCACAGAACCAAGTGATCGAAGCAATAAATAGAACAAAAAGTTTTCAATGTTATGAAAACATCACAGAAGCAAATCATGACAGATGAAGACTATTTGTGTTAGAAATCAGAAAAAGCATTTCAGCTGAAGATCAGATGCAAACATCTACAGGTAGTGGAGAGCAGAGGCTGTTATATTTGTTAATTACAAAACTGTTATACATCCAGTGAGCTCTTCTTCTGTGATGTACTTCCTGCCAATGCCCTCCAAGTGTATTTACATGGCAGTCTTCGGTTTCACTTATATATTTCTTAAATCTGGTTGGATCCTTCTCCTTAGCAGTCTGGAAATGTTAGTTTAGTATCCCTTCTGGAAATGCAGTTAAAGCATGCATACAAGGAAAAGGGACATTACTTCAAACTTTCTAACAATTATAAGCTGTTGCTGCAGAGAAGGTAGTAGTGGAATGACGGCAAAGGAAGAAGATGCATGCTACAAAGAAACAAACATAATTAAAACGTATCTTTGCAGAATTTTCTATTGACGGCATTCCAAGCAACAGCACCACTACCTGGTGACACCCTGGTAAACTGTGTTACACTCACTAATGAATGACATGGCGGCTAACGTCTGCTAGCCCTGAGGTGCTTTGTATGCTTTGCCGACCTGTCCACAATCTCCTGCTTTCTCTCTCTTTGACAGCTTTTCTGCATGAAATATGTTTCCACTTTTAGATGCTGCACTTCCATAACTAGACATAAGGATTTAAATGGAGCCATCTATTTGCCATTTTGAATAGTAATATTTATGATCAATCACCTGCAATGAGGCCCTGAAGAGCCACATCTTCTGTTTTATGATGGTTATTAATGACGACCTGAGCACTTGCTTCTTCTACTCACTCAGCTCTGAACCCTTAATGATCAAAAGTATTAATTCACAGTGTTCCTAATATTAATATCCTGGACAAAGATAAAAGGCAATAATAATGTAAGGCCAACATAAAGACAGAGTCATTATTTAAATCCTGTCATCGTTTGTCTTATTTAAATACCATGGTGATAAGCCCTTCTTTTAATTTAAATAAAGACATTAATTTCTTCAATGCTGAGTAATCAAAGGAATTATTTATGTGTTAACTGAGAATCTAGTTAGATCATCCATAAATCTTTCTGAGAATTTCCGGTTGTGAATCACTTGTCTTTAAAGGTGTTGCCAGAGCAGACAATGAATAGAACAATCAACAGAGAACCCAACAAATAATAAAGAAAAATCTAAATGTTCAGTGTGTGTCATGGCTCACATTTACAGGGGTATTGTTTCCTCAAAAGTGTCCAAAAACTCTTGTTCAGTCAGATTGTCATTATTAACATCATCCATCTGCTGGGATTTCAGATTTAGAAAAACATTGCCTCATAGAATATTTGAAGGCTGATAGTCTTTGCATTGTCAACTTTATAAAAAAGTAATTTAGATTGTTCTTTCTGGACTGCTCCTGAAAAGTGGTTAACATCACTTTTAATTAGCAGTGATGTAAACCACTATAATTAATATTGATAGATCTATCAGTATATTAGTATACTGATAGATCTTTAGCTAACAGTTACATAGCAAATCCAATGTTTCTGATTATAAGGTGCAACAGAAAAGCACAACCTTATGAAGTCCTCTGAACATCTACCATTCCCCATTATACTAATCAGAAAGCTTCTAGCTACCAGCGAGTCTGGTTGGTAGACTCGCTGGTAAGCACGTCGCCCTAGAATGGTCATGTTTGTGTACGCTGTATTTTTTCATGGGGATTCACAAGGATGGATTGTGACTCATTTCATATGAAGTTGCAGTAATAATTATGTTGAAGCAGTAAAACCAGCATTTGTTGACAAGAAAAGGCGGGTGAATGATAAGATGGGCTGAGACACGGCCTGCTGCCTTGTGATCAACCTTTTAATAACATGTAATCTTGTGGCAGAAACTGTTTGCCTGAATGAATCTGATTGATGACAGCAAAGCAGAACAACTTAACATCTAAACGTACAAATTATTAAAAAAGGAGGGGTCACACGGTGAACCTTGGGAGGAAAGTGAGTCACCTTTAGTTAAGAGGATACCCGTTCTCCAAGAGCAATTTGTACTCTATTGACTGGAGAAAGTGTCTTTTCAGATGTGCGGAAATTGTCTTACATTGCAGATGAGATCTGCTGCTTGACACCGGATTCAGGGGCCAGGCGGCTGCAAATATCACATTAGCTGCCCAGGAGACACACAGATGATATCAGACTGTGTTTAAGGTCTGGACAAACAAAACTGCATATCAGCCCATCTCCCAAACAACACCAAGCACCTCTCTGCAGAGTGCAGACACACACTTAGAAAGAGCAGGCTACTCTCCTTGAGAACACGAAGGTGGAAAAGTCTCCTCTGGGTTAGAAATAAAGCCGTGGATGTCACAGTGTTAGATGATGTGCAACTGATTTTTAGGTATTTAAGTCATGGACAAGTGGTTAAAATTAGCTTATGACAAGAACAAGTGACATGTTGAAATTGTTGCTGTTGATAGGATAACATTGCATTATTCATTTTAGGCATCTCTGAATGAGAAATTTTTGATGTAAATTTGATCTTGTTGAATAATCTGTCTTAAATTGAATTGCACTTGTTGCATGTTTCTAGTTCTTTAATGATTGAACAGTGAAACATCTTTTTGACGCCGCTTGTCAGAAATCCTCTGGTCAGCAGAGGTGGTCAGCAGCACAGCTCAGTTGGATTAGGTTTGATATAACCAACTACTGTGGATGCTCTGAGTCATCCATAGTTCATGGATTATGGGGGTCATTTGACCTGTACCAGTGAGAAGATGTCATGGTTTTACCTGTGCTCACTTGACTCCATGTTGTTGTTGCTACTTGTTGACAAGGAATTTATTTGCTAGGATAGTGCAGTTTCTTTTCTTTGGCTCTGAACAATGGTGATTACTTTTAGCATAAACGTCTAACGTCGTTTGAGGCAAGGTAAGTTAGCAGTACCGTCACCCCGTCATCCACACCCCACTCCAATTGGAGGCATGCTAAGGAAGAAATGCAACCATTTGGCGTGATGGGGGCAACAGAGATAGGACTTGGTCCTGCAGTCGGTGGGTCACATGATGGTTCCCCTGCCCATCTCTGTTCTTGTATCTTTTGGAAAGACATCAGTATATATAATATAATATGATAACATCCTTTACAAACCTGATATCATTTCCTTTATAATTATTCAGTTATTAGATTTCAGAGAAGCCTTTTACTGTGACCAGCCTTAAGCACATCTGCTTCTAGAGACAATATATTCTAAACATGAGCAACAAAATGATCCGGTTACCACTTGACCTTCCCTTATTTAAATGTACTGTCTAGAATCAACTTTCTACAGTCTATAACTCTTGCTAATGCAGATAGACTGATGGTTTCCTAGGCAATCACCTTTTCCTAGCAGCGAACATATTGTGAGATGTTGTAGGAAGCTCAAGTATTGATTCTATTGCACGCAAAGGCTCACACAAATCATCCCTTCCCCCACCATTAACCCCCTTCACTCCCCTCCACCCCCTGACACACACACAAGCAAGCACGCACACACACGCATACACCCACACACACAATCGAAGTGATTGAAGGAAGGAATCTGGAGATCTGTATTTGCGTTTACACTCAGGTGATGTCCCTCATTACTTCTTGGTCTGGGATTTTTTGACACTGAAGAATCCTTCACTTGCCATTCAAGTCTATCAATGTCAGCAACAGGGCTCAGCCACACACCCATATATTTGGATTAAACAGTCAGAGTCATTACAGCCGGTGTTATTGACCTTTTAAGATACAACTTTAATAGCTTTTCTCTCCCCTCTCGTTCTGTCACGGTGTAAAGCACCAGAGGCTGCTGTGCTGATGAAGTCCCCCTCAGGGTTTGCCTGGAATTGGAATCAAATACTTTAGATCTCCTCTTCCGCAGAGGTAAAGCCACCAGCTTTGTGGCGCAGAAAAGAGAAATTAAAGAAAAGGCACACAATGAGAATGAAGAGCAGGCGATCAGGATTACCAGAGAGGACACACATTTTCCAAGAGGCTAGCCACGCGGACAAGCATGTTGGAGTAGGTCTAATGCTGTTATTTTAGGATGTGACAACATACTCTCCATGGCAACATGATGTGGTAGGGCACTGCAAATACACACAATCGAAAATGTAAACACTATTCTTATTTGATTAACATTCAAAAAAACTAACTTAAAGTCAGAGTCAGACACAATAAGTGAACACATTAACAGTGTGTTTCATAACTATATACGTATATATACATATAACTATATATATATATATATATATATATAACTATATATATAAGATATAAGAGCCACAGCCAAATACCTTAAACGAATAAGGCAAGTATCTATCTATCTATCTATATATATATATATATATATATATATATATATATATATTGCTGTGTCACCACTGCAAATAATATTTAATATTCTTAATATCCAGTACAACAAAAGGAGGTGCACATTTGAATTCACATAAATGTATTGAGTTTGAGGCTGTTATATTTCTGGATCTGAATGAAGCAGGGATTTCTGTTTCTTGTGTTGCTCTCCAGGTGTGTTTGTGTGTCGGCCTCTAAGGTTAATATCCTGCTTTGTCTCTGCTCCAATTCATCATCTCAGGTGTGTTTAAGTGCTGCAGTGTGTGATGGAGGCAGACTCACATGTACTGACAGCAGCCATTTGCGCAGTGCAGGGCTGCAGCATAATCCCTCCTCTCACTTTATATAAAAGGAAGATAATGCGATAGAACTTTTCTGAACTCGTAACCTTTTATCTCTGCGGCCTTTGCGCTCTCACACCTGTCCACACGGCCCTTATTGTTTTTGTGCTCGTACCTGCCCTCAGCAGGCGCCGCGGCCGTGTCCTGTTATTCACTGTCTGCAGCCATCAGCCTTTTCCAATCTCACCATCAGGGAAGTCACAGCTCTTTGTACAAGTGCCTTCAGTAATTGAATTTGCTGCAGAAATAGCTGCCTGGAAAATTTCATTTTCGCTCCCACAGGGTAGGGGTGTGTGTGTGTACGTGTGTGTGTGTGGGGGTGCGTGTGCTTGCGTGTGTGAATATATGTGTGTGCCACTCAAAGTTCATCCCCTCCTTTCTAACTGATCTATTCTGTCCTCCATTTCCCAGTCTACAGCCTCTCTTCATTGGGACACTGAAGTGTTGCTCTTGGTCCCACTGTAGCCGCTTTCAGCCTCCACTGCTGCCTCATTCAACTGCAACATCCACAGCACTTTTGCTTTGTTGTAAGACCTGGACACTGAGATGTGGGTAACTGTGTACAAAACAAGAATTTACTAAAACCATGTGGGAGTTTGACTTCCTCTCTGACAGAATGAGCAGCTTTCTTTCCTGTCAAAAATGCTTGTCTTTGAAAGATTCAACATAGGGCTGGGCAACATGGCTGAAAATGTATTATGATATAAGAGTTTCTGGACAGTAAATATGGATAATTATTGAATAAGTTTTTGTTTTAAATTTATGACATACCACCAAACTGTCGATGTGACCTTTACTGTTTAATCCACAGTTTCCTCTCTGGCTGTTTCCTCATTTGCTCCTCTCACTCCTCCTCATTGTTTTGCATTTTCAGGCAGCTATGAACACAAAAACTGCTGATGTGTAAGATACTCAGCAGGTTGTTGCTAGGTAACCAAAGAGTGCGTAAGCTAGTTGTTGACACCAACCTTGCTTGGCTTAAAGGTTCACCAGCTGAAGCCTTTCCTCTGCATAAATTTCCCAGAATGCTGTGGGGTAACATTGACAGACAGACGTTAATATTGGCGTATGAAAATCTGATGAGCGGTGTAACAATCTGTGCTATCTCGTCAGATTTTCCTATGCGCTCTGCCACAAGGAAGGATTTTTGGGTAGCACAAATATTCAGAACACCAGCACAATAAAAAATAAATCGGGATTTTGAGAAAGTAATTCTTGATTGCTTTTTCTTTTTCTCCATGTACCCTCAGGGGCTCTGTACATCACAGATCTATGAAGAAAAAAGTACTTTTCTTATTAAAAGTACTTTCAACTCATCATTGAACAACTTTCTTCCAGCAATATTGCGTCTTTTCAGCCAATAGTAAATATTCTGCTAATTTGACTTTTCCTTCTAATGATGACTTTATTCTAATTGAAAAAAATAAATAAATCTCTTAGCATGGCCATAAAACTCCATCATGCTTGCTTTACTGACCTCTGTCTCCGTTTTTCTTTTCACCGTCAAACTTGTCCATCTCTCCTCTGTGCCGGTAGATATATCAAAACATCCACCTCAACTGTTTTCAACCTGTTTACAACGGTGCTTTGTAGCTGCTTCTACTGGCTTGAACATGCAGCCTCTTGATTAGTTTGAACACTGCTGCCACCTAGTGACTGGAGGTTTGTTTATCAGTTAAGCATGAATAAAGACAAATAAAGACACACCTCACCACGCCCCCTATTTGAGAAATACTGCATTTTAGTAACTGAGAAACTTGTTTACATGTACACAAGCTAAAGATGCTGTGTCTCAGCAGCAGGGGGCACTGCAACAGGTTCAAATCATTGCTTTCACTATTCCTCACTATCAGATCACTGACTCTGTTGTGTTAACTCTCCTCCAAAGCTCTGACCACAGCTAGTGTGAGCTTGGTGCAGACAGAGAGGGGGGCTGGGGTTCAGCATGGGGGAAGGAGGTATCACAAGGTTTGTCACGGTGGCAATTTTCTCCTAAATACCTTCCACAAATAATGGTTTTCAGAATGAGCATTAACAGGGTTGATTACACGAAATGGCCTTTTTAATTTACAGCGGGCTCCTATTGATCACAGGAGTGCAGATTAAAGCGTTCAATGAAGCCAGTGATGAGGTATTAACCAGCTGGAGGCCCCCAGGGGCCCGAGGGGATCGGCAGAGGCTGGCCCGGGCTCTGTCTGTGTACAGTTATTCCCCTGTAATGAAGTGCCTCTATGCAGAGGCATGGAGCCCCTGCAGGAAAAATAGATTGAAGATGATGAGCTCTTCAAAGTCATTTCTTGCTCTCTCATTCCACCTCATGCCCGGCGCCTCCTGCCCCATCGTACCCGCTCCTGAAATCGCCCCGGATTTACTTAGCTGGACGGACCGATGCAATTTTTATGACCTTATTGCTTTTTTACCATAGTAATAGTTTTGAATCAATTTATCAATCTGCAGGAGCCATCAGGCATGTTGCCCTCAAAGATCAAGTCCAGGTCATTCCATCATTGCACTCCAGAGAACTGAGATGGAAAGCCCCCTCCCCGCCCCCCCCGTACCCATCACTGCCAGCAGCCATATGAGAATGCTCCTCAAACAGCTTAGCAAACATGCTCCCACCACTTTAACCCCTCATTCAGAGCCCCAGCAGGCGCTGCCTTTAAAAGCATAATGCAGGAGTTTCTACTTGTCTCTCAGTGAGGAACATTACACAACAGCAGTATCTATTATGTTTAAGTGTGTCAAAATCTCTCCTGCGTAGGTTCAGATATTGCATAAATGTGCTCTCCTAATCAAATGCCGTCAGTTGAAATAAATTCCCATAAACCACAGGAGGCTTGTCTCACTAAGTGTTCTATTTGCTGGATTGATTTAGCTCATTTTAGAATCAATAACAGATTGAACAGGTCAATATAATCAGGGGATTAATATGTTTGAATGAGCGTTGCTGTCCTTTGTTTGGCTTCAGCAAATGTCCATTAATGTTCGTATCACTCAGATTGGGCCTGAGAGCTTTTATTTAATTAAGCTGAATCATCTGCGCTTCTGTCTACTGTACACACAGTGTCCCATCAGTAACCCGCTAACAGCAAATATTCACACAGCTGTGGAACTTTCCTAACATGCAGTATCCCATACAGCATGTTTGACATTTTTCTGACTATGTAGAGAATAAAATTATCATAATACTGCCCCTCCCCCATGTATAGCTGCATACTGCCAGTGTGGTAGAAAGTTCCTACATCTGGTGAAGAAGAAAGAACACATTTGTGTGTTTGAAAAGACTGATGTGAAAAACACAGAGGTTGCATGAAAATAAGGAGCACTGCCTGTCTCTGTTTTATTATGGTAATAATGTTGCAACACTACAGTTGGTGAGATATGAGCAGCATGTCTGTAAGCCAAGACAAGGCAAGCAAGTTTATTTCTGTGCCTCCTGTCAAACACGAGGCGATCCAAAGTACATTACTGGACTTCAACGGAATGGCAAAAAGAAAACAGGAAAGCATAAAAGCATTAAATAAAAGAAAAAACATTTTAAAACACAGATGTTCTAAAACATCTGTTTCAAACAAAAGCATCTGTTTGAAACAAATGTTTCAAACAGTTAGACATAGACTTTATTGTTATTCATCTGTACATTTAAAATGTACATATTGAGCAAAATGTTGTTGCCAGGTTCCCGAGTCCTGCTTTAATTCAAGGCGTTATTAGTGTTTTTATTGATGATATCAGGACAATATAAGAAGTCTGCTCTTTTAAACTCATGTGCATGTGAAGACTTTTATTCTCAATGTCAAACAGTTTTTCTCCAGAGGTGTTAAAATTAATTTGCTGAGCTCTAACTGTAGGAAAATTCCTGTATGATGACTTTTTCTTTCCAGATGGAAATTTGGTCATTTATTAGGGAAATTTCACCAATAAACATGTTATGACAAATGTTATAAGTATTATCTTTAAAAGAATCAAAATGTAATTTTCCTGCAGCGTTTGAGAATCTTTATTGATTTCTGTTTTAAGAGTCATTATATTACATTATGTTTAGTTGTTTTGTGTACATACATACGTAGAAGTGGCATCAGTCTTAAAGGTTACTCTGCCTTGTTTATGGGAGCTACTTGTAAAACTGCTGAAGTATATGTTCTGATTTGTAGTTCAAAGGATTTCTTAAATTTCCTTTGATAAAAATATGAAGTATTTTTGGATGGTTTTGGTAAATGACAGTGCTATTTTTAATGTGTGATTTTGCCATCATTTGTTCGTACTTACGAACAAACGTCATGGAGACACAGGGTCTCATTGTCCAGAAAAATCATTTCATCAGTACGTAGTTTTAGACAACTGATGATTCTGCCTAGACAAGTTTTAGCCATGATTCTTTCTATAAGCACCACATGGTGCTTATACTGACCTTGAGCAGAGACCCATGTTTGACATGGACCTGGAGAAGGTTCAGTCTCATAGGTTGTGTGATATGATCCTCATTAGCTCACACAGCTGAATTCATCTACTGCCTCTAACACCAGTGCCATGCACCTTCCCTATTCATCCTCTCCTAATATATTGAAATACTATGCAACAGTCTTAAGTAATAGATGAGCACAATCATAGCCAGGGCAGGTGATTGATTATTTGACGACACTTTCTGCTGGTTTGTAGCTCACCTTCTGCACAATGTGTGTGTTGGTTCTGAACATGGAGCACTGGAATGGGTTCACGAGGCCAAATGTGATGAATATTTAAAATGTAACTTACATATCACCGTGTCAAGGGCACTGACTAAATGATTAGTTTTGCCTCAGAAGGACAAGTAACAATGAGTTCATAAACATACCATCTCTTTTTCACTGATTAGTAGTGACTGTACATACACATGAACATAACAGCATGTGTTTGTTGTCAGGAAGATGGAGAAGCTAAAATGAAGAAAATTTGTTAAAATATATATTTTTGCTGCTGCTGAAGACTTGAGACTGAGAGGGAGGTTCAGCTTCCAGCAGGACAGCCAGCCTCAGCCAGACAGTGACACACCCAGATGGGTAGAACGGAACGGTTTGGATCAAGTGTGCAAAGTGCAGCTTGACAGCCATTTGTTGTCTGCGTTACAAATAAAATTGTGATTTTTATTTTTTAAAATTTTGTGTAGCTCTCAACTACAGCTCAAAAATGATGCAAATTTGGCCTTCCGGCACAAGCGGTTGATCCAGATGGACACTTGTCTAAACTCTTCATGGCAAGATTTTCATTGATCAATTAAAAGCTTCCTAAAATGTAAAAAAAGCGACTTGGGCACACTCATTCCTTGTTGCTGAGCATATGTACATTCATTTGTTTCAACACTAAGAAAACAGAGAAACAGTCAATCCCAGAAAATATAGAAACTGTGTATCTTTATATACTATAAGGCAAACAGGTAAGACCCTTTTATGTTTCAGATCAATTATGATCTCTAGATCATATAAAGGTCTTACGTGTATATAAGGGATTATGTATACAAGGGCAGATGGGATTTTAAAGAGAAAGACCTCTCATTTACTGACGAAATGCTGCAATTAGCTGCTTTTACTTCTTACGTAGCCAACATCAATATTTCTCAGTAAAGCAAGACATTCCCAATTCTTCCTTTTATTTTGTTTACAGAGAAATGCTCAGGAGGACATTAGGAGAGCACAAGAACTGGCCAGTGGACCATTAAAGCCCAGGAGCAGAGAGTCCTCTCTGCAGCAGGAGCTGAAACACCTTGTACAAAATGACTCAATAGTCACATTCCGAAGTAGGCAAGGATGGGCTTCAGACAAGATCAGTATCATGATCATGAATGTGTTTTTTGTCTCCTTGGTTTTGCATTTGGACCACGTTTAGTTAGAACTATTTTTTGTACGTGTTAATCACAACCATTCACAGTTCTGTTTGAGATTCTTTGTTCTTTTGTTTTGGATTATTGGATTATTGTCAGGCTTTATCCTTTGGTTTTATTAGGTTATTTTTATTAGAGATCCCTCTACATTAATTTCTGTATTAAGTAACTATTTTTACAACTGTCCTCCTGTCGCCTTTGCTTTTGATGCTCTGTGGTTCTTCTGTCGGTTACTCAACATCTTCAATAAATGATTTCATATGAGCCTTTTTTTCTCCTTGTTTTCTCATGTCTGAACTCCACCTCATATCATAACAGTTAAATAGTAGCAATGTGAAATGTTAAGATTCACTGCACTGAGCTCTTTAAATTGAATTCCACTGAAGTGAAAAGGTTTTAACAAAAAGGGTGAGGTCTTTGGCAATCTGGAGTCTTTGTCCAGACTCCTCCAGTTGTTCTGACCTACAACTTTCCCAGAAAGAAGCTCAGTATTCTGGCCAGTATCAGACTAATCCTCCCTTCATCTCTGTGCTGCTGGAGGTCAGCCTTAAAAAAAGCATTAAGAAAACAGCTAATGGAATTAAGGCTATAATAATACAGGGATATAGTGAGACAATTCTATTAACAAGATATAAATCATGTTGAGTGTGAGGTAAGTGTTTTTTAATTGATTGATGGAAACAACGATCTATAGGTTTTCTGGAGACTAACAGCCATTTACCGTCTCCTGCAGAGCAAAAGAGGCAAAAAGGGAGAGATAGGAAAATTACACTGGGATGAGGAATAAATTATTCAGAAAAGATAATCATTTTGTGCTGACATTACTAATGTGAAGAAGCATTTAATCTGTGTCCTGTGGGACAAGAGAGTGGGGTGGAGCTTTTTCTAGCGATTAAAACTGCAGTCAGGATGCTGTGCTCTCATTATCCACACTGCTGTCCTTTAATGAAAGAGAGGGGACGCTGCGCACACAGTTCATTGAGAGTTTACCCACAATCACATGCAGGATGAGAGCACATCTTCATACATGTTCTCCTAACACAACTTTACAACATCAACGCAACAAAATACTGAGGTGTATTGCTAATAAACCATTTAACTGCCATGAGAACAGCCCTGTCCTCAGGCTGACAGTTAAGGCTGCTTAGAATATTCCTATTTAATTGCACAAGTTCCCTGTACTCTACAACACAAACATTAAAAATCCTAATCACGTTACATCTGAAATCTACATTTCTGAATGTTGTCTTTAACATTTGGTGAGAAATCTAGAATGATTTTAAAATATATTTGAGTTGAATCTATTTGGACTATATTTTATAGTTTACATAAGATTTGATAAGAATTTTACCGCATTTTTCCTATTGAGATTCTTGGGATAATATTCATAGTGATCTGAAGCAGCTAAATAAATGAATAAATCATAATATATTAATTGAAATAAAATAAGTATATGGCAAAAAAAACAAACAAACTGATAAACACATAAAACCTGCGTATAAATTATCAGCAAACATAAGAGTCGGTTATGACTGCTGTGTCATAATGACTGTATGGCAAATCATGCTTGTTGCCTGCAGGAATTTGCTCCAGTCCTGTCCAGATGGAAACATCTATAACTACCAACCAATGCAGCTCATTAAGGAAAAGCAGATTAACAGATTGTGTGACCTCTGCCACTTTTTGGAAACGCTTAGAAATGATCTGGTCTTTCAAAAGTGTCTAAAACTAAACAAATCCAACCACCAATAATACTACATAATATCACACATCAGAAATTGCATGTCTTCATTTATTACAGTTAGAAAAATTCAAAATTCAACCCATCGTCCTCAACTCAGGAATCTGTTATTAACCTTTTGGATAATTTATTACATATTTTGGATCTGCTGGTACGCAGTATTTACTTGACTCAGTGAGTGCCACTCCATGACCCAGATCTCCATCTTCCACCAAAATTTGTGGCCAAAGGTGTTGTTGGGTTCTTGTCTCGCTGACAGACAGCAGCCGTCTGTGGATTTTATTAAACTATTCTGTCAAATGCCAACATAACACTCTATTTTTTTATATGGTCCCAGTGACTCCACAAAGGTCCCACCGCCTGAAACAACAAAACAGCCCCATGGCATGATACTTCCCCTGCCATGTTTAACAGTGGGAACTATGTTTTTAGGGTTGAATATCTCTGTTCCCTCTCTTGACAGAAGAAAGTGCTCAAGTTAGTGACATTAGACCAAAGAACAGATTTCCGAAACACCAGGTTTTTCTTGGACAGTGACCTTGAAGTCATCAACTAGGAGCTCTCAAAGTTGTGTTTCTTAACACTTCAACAATCTCATAGGATTGGAAAGAACTTTCTCTTTCCAAAGTTTGTGAAATCTTGTGCTTTCGGCCATACACAGGCTTGTTTACAACATCATTTTTCTCCAAGTGTTTGCATTAATGGGTTGTACTGCTGTTCTTGATGCTATAAAACGTTAGGAAATGGCAGTGGAGCCTTCGTCCCAAATAAGCGTCCACTATCCATTCTCTGAGGCACAAACAAATTGTATCTTTTTTTTTTTTCAGTGGTCTAATGAATTTGCTTCCCACCAAAAATGTGGGAACCTTATGGAAGGTTCGATGCTGATTGTTTTGGAAGTAAAAAAAAAAGCACAGAAGAGCTGATAAATCTGGTCTTGTCATTTTTCACTTGTCTTGTTACAAGAAGCAAAAATATACTGATAAAACTTTGGAGATGTTTTGTCTTTGTTGTTTGGCATTGCAAGCATTACAACTATTATATTATACAGTTTCAATTATGTTTTTTTTCCACAGAAATATTAAGAGTTTTGTGTGATTTCATTCGGAAGGGCTGCTAATTGTGCTATGTAAGGAGTTCATTAAACTAGTCATAATTTTACCGTAAATACAAAAACTGACCAGATTTTTATTTGAAGCAATTCTCCAAACATCAGAGAGCTAACATTCCACCTTGAAATGAGTTGCGGTGTGTGGCTGCCCTGGCTGAACCCAGCCGCTGCTTCTTTCTGCAGCATCATGTGGCCATGTCAGCCTGACTGTGAGGTGTCTGATGAGTAATAATGGCTACAGCAAGGAAAGAGAGAGAGGTAAAGGGGCAGGGGCGACACTCTGAGCAGTCAACGTGACAAATGATGAGGGTTACAAACAGGAAGTTAACAGGAGAGCGTTGCAGGCGGCCGCTGTTATCTCCCCCCACATGTTTATTACAGGCGGCCTCCTGTTGAGCACCACGCTGTGCTGACAGTGATGGACAGCTCCTATTAAGACCCTTTCTGCTGGGCAGCTGGCAGAACTGATACATTAAATACAACGGTTATTACTTTTTATTGGCTCGGCTGTAAAATATGGCTGCTAAATAGTTGTTGCCATCAGATACAGTTTGATGCAAGATTTTAATTTGAGAGACGGCTCCATAACCCGACGGCTATTGACACCAGGTTTTGTGTGGGGGCAGTAATGATAGTGTACATGTGTGGGTATTGATGCTCTGTCTCCGGTGAGCTTTGTCTACTGGTTATATACGACAGGATGTTATCAGACCTGCCCCCCCATAACCCGCCTCCTCCTTATTCACACAGCGTGTCTGCTTATCACATCTCAGTGTGGCCCCAGCAGCTCCCTAGTGGCTCCTGGCACAGTGAAAAGAGACACATGATGCCCCCACCACAGCACACTTATTACCCACTGAACAACACAGAAAATGTCACATTGACTCAAATATTGTAATTGAAACAGCTACACCTGCAGTTTCCAACAGTTCTTACCATATTTGCATAATGTACCAATTTCTAATTATTCAAGTTCTTCTGTAGAAAAAGGATGCATGGGTTTAGTAATATTCTTTGATTTTTTTTTTTTTTCTCAATTGTTTACAAAAATTCTAAGTACATTTAGTGAAGTATCACTATAGCACCAGTAAAATTATTTATATGACTTAAAGTCTTCTATTTTCTGGCATTGTTACTCCAACCCTTAATGCATTTTATTAGAGTTTATGTGACAGACCAACACAAAAAAAAGCATAGCTGTGAAAGGAAAATACAGCTGCAGTCTTTTGGGTATGTCTCTATATTACAGACTCAGATTTTTGATCTTTGTAGAATAGTTCATGTAGTGAGATTGAATGGAAATAAACTATGAATATCAATTCTCAGGTCTTGCTGATAATCTCAGTTGACTTTGGATGCTGATGGGTTCATACTTTGATCTAAGCTGTCACATTGGATCTCTCTGGATGTTTACTGTCCAGTAGAGCTGCAGTCTAAAAGCCTTTAGCAGCCTCTAAGAACAACTGTCCTCTGTTGTTTTTACCTTGTTCTTGACCCTGACTAGCTTCCCTGTCTCTGTTGAATAAAAGCTTTCCACAGCCTGATGCTGCCTGACCGATCCTTTGGGTTTTCCTTTATTAATTAAGAAGTAAAGACAGTTCATAAGTACAGAAAATACAGCAAAATATTTTCATTTGTCAGTTTTTTGTTTATAGAGTGTTGACTTGTTTTTGCCATCAGGTTTGAGTTGACTACCCCAACCCTCGCTAACGGTAAGATCCCACATTCCAAATTAGATGTTACAAAAACAAATGATTCTGTTTAAGAAGGATGCTTTATTTTGGAAAACTGAATCAGGAATCTTCATGGAAATTGCATTAAATTCCTACATTGACATTAAAAGTACCAATAAAAACTATTTAGATCTGTTTTTCTTGTCATTGCATCAGAAAATGTGTTTATGTAATTTCCACTAATATCAGCATTTGACTGAAGAAAATGTATCAGTCCTTTTTTTTTTTTTTTGCAAAAATATTTTATGTTTTTTTATTTATTTAAAACCTAATATTTATAATTAAAATGGAAGTTCTTTAGTAGATATTTTTCAGGTCATAAGTCTGTTTTTGATTTGGAGTGGGAGCAAAATGTCTGTTTGGGTCCTAAACTCTGCAGAGTTCTGGTGTGAACCATAAGATCCCTCTGGCTAACTGAAGTGGACAGGACAGCAAGAGGCAGCTGAAGTCGAGAGGTCAAAGTTAAGAAGTAATACCAGGTACGATACTGACTACACGTAGGCATTCTCAACAACCGTACACTATCCCTCTTTACAGGCTGTCATGTTTAATAAAGCTTCTATAATGTTTCTACTTCAACATCTTGTGATGAATGAATGACTGACTGAATGAATTAAATAGTTAATTAATTAATCAATCAAATTTTATTTGTATAGCACATTTCAGCAGCAAGGTGCTTTACATCATAACAAACATAAAAACACAAAGTCATGTAACATAGAATAAACAATCAAAACATTAATTTAGACGGCTGTCAAATTTATAACTTGTCATCCATTTAGCTAAGTGTTTTACTTGGTGCAGATCCTGATCTATGACATACTTCCAGTTGTTTGATTTTAGACTGTCTGTTGGCTCATTTTTACTTATCCCTTTCCCTGTCACGTCATAGAATTTAAGTGCCTGTTTTCGTTGGACTCCGCCGTCCGTTTTACCACGGGTATTAGCCGGGCCCTGCTGCCCACAACAGGACAAGGTCTCAAACCTTGCAGCACCAGGCTCCGTAAAACTTATTAATCCTAAAGTGAAATTGCTGCTTCTTGTGTTGTGCTAATCTTTGAAGTTCTAAGATCTGAAATGTTGTAAATCTCAAAATGTGTTTAATTTACAACATGAAGCACACATTTCAGCTGATCTCTGCCCGTGCAGCGTTCAAGATGTCTCTGCTCTAAACAGTTCGTACATTGGTCTAATGAGGATGTATTAAACGCTGGAATTCCCTCTGATGCCTAATTGTGAATGGTGATGGAGGGACGTCTGCATGTCTGCTGGCTGTAAGAGGCCGTGTCACGTCCCCTGCTCTGTGTGCTGAATATTAAAAGCTTTATGGAAGCAATTAAATGTGTGCTTAATGGCCAGGAGTTGGCAGAATGATTGTATGATTGAATTAGCAGTTCTGATGGCCCACATTACAAGATGAAGTAAATGCAGTCCCTCTCCCTCCCCCCCTTCGCTCCTCCCTGTCAGCTTCAGCAGCATGATGTGACTTAATTAGCTTTTGTCACACACTCTCTCCTGCTGGTCTGACTCTGTGATAGTTTACATCATACCTGAAGCTGAGCTTCAGTATTATGTTTTCCAGGCACATAATGCCATTCTATCAAGTAACTATGCGACCTTCAGTTGTTATAAAAATGTTATATATATCAAATATGACTTAAAATAAATTTTACTTCCTGATTTAACACCTTGAAATCTCTTTAAAATCTATTTCTGAAACTCCACCGTCAGAGAGTCATCGTTCTTTTCCATTAATCCTTTAACAACATTTTTTTTACCAACGTTACACTGAGAAGTAGCTCCTAAAATGAGGTTACTGAGTGGTGGAGTCATGGGGGAGAGCTGCTCAGTGAGGTGGAAGCTCGAACGCTGCAGATCTTTGGCTTCAAGGTGCTTTGGATGTTGGGAACACTTGCTTCTGTCCCCAAGTGTTTTGCACACCTGAATGGATGCCATGGAGATTAAACGTTTTCTCAAACATTCATGAAAACAAAAAAATCAAAGCAACATTCCAGGTATGTTGTTGGTGAAGGAATAACATTATAACATGATGGAAAACTAAAAAAAAGGATTTTACATAATAGAGTTGAAACTGAGGGATTTGTCTGTTTCTGTGATGCTCTTAAGTCGACTCATTCCTGTAATGTCTGTCATGACGAGGGGTTGCACCAATGAGTCGACGAGTTGATTCTTTGCTCTGTAATGACGTTTTACATAGATAGTCGACCAGTCCTAATCACATGACAGAACTGATTTTTCCAAGAAGTTGACAGAAGATGAACTACTTGATTTTGTCAGTTATAATTGTATAAAAATGTAAATAATTTACCTAAGGGGTTCTGCAAACTCCAGCAGGGGCTATTGGAATAGGTTGTATGATTAGCGCAGGCCCCGCATAGACAGACTGCAGTTCAGAGTTCTACTCCCATCCTCAGTTTCATTGGCCCAGGAAAATGGGCCGACAAAGTTTTTGTAGCAGCAAAAAATTTAAGACCTTATTTTAATTTGTTGGACTTCTTTGCATATGTGAAGTTGTTTGTTGCAAACTATTAGACACAAACTAGTTAAACATTGTTACTGCCCTGGATTTTTACAAAATTCAAAAGTTTCATTTTGACAGCGACAAATAAATAAACTACTTTTGGTTTCCACAGTTGCTTACACTGTGGAGACCAGCTGAAAGTGATAGAGCACTTCCAATGAAGCAGCTAACTTAGATCATCTTTAATAAGGCTAGGAAGCCATCATGTTACACTTCAAAACAATAATGCACAATTATCTGGCATGTGAGGTGTGTAAACTAAGGTTGTGGTCAGCGGGATGCAGAAGCTTCAGGGAACTGAGCTTTGCAGCTGTTTACTCAGCCATTCTGGCCACAGACACAGATGGAGCGTGCTTCCGTCCAATCCTGAAACTTTACACAGCATCACTGGGAGGGTTTAAAGTGAAGTTACATGAATCACACTTGATGCTGTCTCTGAGCACTGCTGCTCTCTTACTGAGACAATTGATCAGCCCTGGGCTCTTAGGGATGGTCATTTGCCAGCGATAAAGACTCAGCCAGTGTGAATGTGGTGTCCTTGCAGATTTAGTGGTCACTTCTCTCAACTTTGCCCATTAACCTGAGTGCGGCAGGCAGTTTGCCCTCCTTCTTCTGAGCGCTGCAGGAACATTTATTACCCCGGGACACCCTAATGGATCCCAGTTAAGGTGTGTTAACAATTTTTCTATTGATTAATTTGAAGAGAATCATAGCCAGACTAACTTAGCCCAGAAGATTTAGTGGCTTTTAAGGTAGTAGCGATGAATATAATGCTTTAGAAAGAGCTTCTGTACATTATATATATGACACCTGCTACATTAAGCTACATTAAGCTTTAATACGTCTTCATTACTGGCACTCTGCCCAGCCCCTTCAAGGTTGAAATAGAGATCCACTTTTCATTATAGCGGCCATCATCGCTCTATGGAGAGATATCAAATAATAATGGAACTGTTGAAACAGTTCTGCCTCAGTTGTTAATGTTAATCGATGTATTAAATAATAAAGATTTCCATAACAGGGTTTTGAACTGCCGCCACGTTTCTCCCATCAGGACCGAACTGCTGCTGCGGCTAAATGCCCGTCCATGCAGTAATTAGGCAAAGTAGAAGAAGATGACGCCCCCTTTACCTCTAACCTGCTGCAGGCTGCAGTGCTGCTGAGGGAAGGGCATCAAAAAAGGTCGCAAATGTACTTCTACTGTGTTTCTGACTCCAGAAGTATCTTCGTACAAATGGACCAATAATCTAAAAATCCACCTCTGAAAGGTCCAGAAAATGAATAAAATAAAGGTTTTGCTGAAGTCTGGATTTAAATCAAATGAAGCTAATGTAGCATGGCCTTAAATGGCTGTTTACACTTAAAAACTGCCATGTGGCTGAAATAAAACAACCCTGGGATCGAATTTGGCCACAAAGACATGCAAACACTAGATGTTGTTGCCAGGGTTAGCACAACCAGATAAGTTAAATGAGCAAGTCGATTTTTACATGGGGCAATTTGTCAGATTTTACAATTACTTTTATGAGCTGATACATTCTGGGGTGACAAAGTTAGCAAAAACAGAAGAAATCTTTAGGGAGGAAAAACATGGTGTCACAATAATTTTAGTATTTCTCTTCACTGTCCATCTGCCTGTCACACAGCTGTATGTCTGGCTGCCCAGTCTGAGAAGTAATAAGCAATAAGCAAACAGTTAGAATCTTTTGGGAGAATGGAAGCATGTGTTTAAAACAGCAAAAGATGCTACAATCATTTAAGCTAAGAGCCACAATGTGAGCTGGTCAGAACTCTGAATGAGCTTCAACTGTTTATTTTAGATTAGATTTATTTTGATTGATCAGTATTCTGACTTGTTGAAAATAAAAGCATGTAGCGTCTGAGGGTCTTACTTTAGGTAAGATGGTGAATAACATCTGAGGTTCTCCTCCTCCCTCTAATCAGAGCTCAGTGACCCAAAAAGATACACAAATGATCTGGTCTGATGGAAGCATTCTAACTCTGACCAAACTATTACTCTGATTATTTATGGACCCTGTAAATACAGATGGAGAGAATATTGAGACACAACAATCTCTCTGCAGGATCTCCAACCAGAATACACTGGAGAGGATGAAACTATACACCCAGTGATGGAGCACACATTACTGTCCTCTATAGTGAAAAGAATTTCAATAATGCAGTTTGAGCCTAACTGATGCCAGATTTTCAGTTGTACCTTTACTCTCTAAGGGTTTCTCCATAGTTCTGGGTAGTGGTTTAGCCTCATTAGCTCATTTGAAAAGCAGGGAAAATAAAACCCTTTACAGGCTCAAAAATCAAATAGCTCTGCTGTCTCCATCCCTGCTGGACTGTTTGTTGAATCTCCGTGGCATTTGCTCTGATGTTTTTTCAAATCCATTGCTGATCTGCAAACACGTGTCGACCATCAAACAAACACTCAGCAGCCTGGAGGTGAGAACCTGCCAGAGCCTGCTCTCAAACTGGAAATCCGTGTCCAGACCTCAACAGCAATCTGGATGAAAGAGATATGCATGCCGCCGCACACGATGCAGCAAAAATAAACGCTTCTCGGTGAGCTGACGTCACACTGGCGCACAGAAGAGTGTCCTCGGTGCCCAGTGTGTGGAGAGAAAACAGCTCCCACCATGGGACGCCCACACCACCCACCCACTCAGCCCCTAACTGCTGTTTCTTTTTCCTCTCAATCATCCAAAGCCTTAGTCATGTTTGCATTGCAAACCTTTTGATGATACAGTGAGCTGCTGCCGGCCAGCATACGATTCTTTCTGACCTATAGCAGGATCAGTCACATTCAACAGTCTTTTTTTTTCTCGCTCTTCTGTTTGGAGTCTAACCTTGTAAGACCCAGTGTTGTAATATCTCTATTTCAGACCAAACATATTTACATGTTCACTGTTAAACATAGAAATTAAACCCTGTTGTAAAAATGCAAAATGAAGCATGTTACAAAACACAGCTGAAATTAGATCTCCAAACAATTCCTACAAAACCATCTAAAAGGTTGTTTTTCTACATTTCCCATGTCTTCCAGGGTTAATGAGCCTCTTCTGGATTTTTGATGCAAGTCTGGTTACTTTTTTAAACATAATGCAATGTTTTTCTCTGTATTTCAGAGAAAAACAAAACAATATATTACCAATATATTGGTAATATATTGATATATATCGTTATTATCATTATACCAATGTATTACCATTTTATCATTCACAGGAGAGCGGCCAGCTCACCCTGTATTCTCAGTATTGACAAACCTAAAATATTTCTGCAAGTTTCAGTAGAAACAACAGAAAAAAAAAAGAATTGCACTGCAATTTATGACCAGCCTTCATACACTGTGTGCAGAATTATTAGGCAAGTTTTAGTTTGATCATATCACAATTTTCATGCTTGTTTTCCAAATCCAAGCTGTATAAACTTGAATGCTTATTGAATACAAAATTATCAGCTGATGTGTATTTTTTAATGACGGAGAGTGAAGCCTAAGGAGATCAATACCCTACATCAAGATGTGAATAATTATTAGACAGCTTTTTTTCCTCAGGCAAAAGGGGCCAAAACAGAGATTTAAGTGACTCTGAAAAGTCCAAAATTGTAAAAAGTCTTTCCAAGAGATGCAGCTTTCTTGAAATTGCTAAGATATCGGGGCATCATCACAGAACCATCAAATGTTGTACTACAAATTGTCAACAGGGTTGTGTTGAGAAAAAAAGATGTAAATTAAATGCCAAAAATGTGAGAAGCTTCAAACGTGAAGCTACTAGAAACCTGTTATCTTCCAGTGCTTTAATATTCCAGAACTGCAACCTACCTGGCGTTCCAGAAGTACAAGATGTTCAGAGACGTGGCTAAGGTAAGGTAGGCTGAAACCTGGCCACCACTGAAAAGACACATGAGCTGAAACATCAAGACAAACATCAAGACAGATCTGAAGTCAGGTTTTCCAAAGGTTTTATGGACTGTTGAGATGAGAGTGACTCTTGACAGACCAGATAGATGATGGGCACGTGGCTGGATCAGCAATGGGCACAAAGTTTCACTTCACATCAGACAACGGCAAGGTGGAGGCGGGATAGGCTGCTATTATTAAAGATGAGCTAGTTTGACCTTTTTAGGTTGAAGATGGACTCAAAATCAACACCCAAACCTACTGCCAGATTTTAGAAGACACTTTCTTCAAACAGCAATACAGGAAAAAGTTTGCATCTTTTAGGAAGGCCATAATTTTTATGGAAGACAATGCTCCATCGCACGCATCAAAGTGCTCCACTTTCATTTTAAGGCCAGTAAAGGCCCCCTATAATGAAGAGGCCCCCTTCTTCACCAGACCTAAACCCCATTGAGAGCCCTTCTTAAACGGGAGATTTACAGTGAAGGAAAATAGTTCACATCTCTGAACAGTGTCTGGGAGGCTGTGGTTGCTGCTGCACAAAAAGTTGATTGCCAACAGATCAAGAAACCTCTTTTAATTCTTTTATTTGTCAGTGTTAGGAGAAACTTTACCAAACAATGATAAACAGAGTTTATCTCATAGATAAATGCTGTGTTTTCCCGATGCTGCCTCTGTTTTACTAACAATCAAAAATCTAGAGAGGTGACTAGGATCTGCATTGTCAGCGCATACCCAGTTTCGTGAGTTTCCACACATGCACACGGACAATGTGGCAACTAAGCATGTATTTTCCGGGCACATAGTGCCATTTTATACCACAGTCAAGTAATTGTTACCTTCAGTTGTTATAAAAATGCTACATAGGTATCAAATATGACTTAAAAGAAAATTTACTTCATAATTTGTGCCTTTAAATTGGGCCTCTGTCTCTTCACAAACAGCCTTCAGGAAGTCCTCACAAAATAGCTCCTCTGTTTTGTGAGGACAAAATAGAGTCCTCACAAAATAGGACTCAGCAAAATGTTGCTGAACATTTTCAGGTAAGGAGCTACTTCTGCGTTGCTGAAGTAGCTCATGTAATGAGTTCAGCATAATGCACAGTTCCAGCAGGTGTTTTCTGATTGCTGCTGGCTAGTCTGAAGGAGCAGAGTGGGGGAGCCACAAGGGAGGGCTATTCTGTGAGGCGATCTCTGCCTCAAGGAGCTGCGCTCGAAGGCAACACAACATCCCCCTAATTATTTTTGCCCAGCTGAATGGTTGCCATGGAAATTATCAGATTTCTCAAACATGCATGAGAGAATCAAGGCAATGCACTCCAGGTATATTTTTGATGAGGGAATATATAAAAAGCTTGAAAAAGTCGATTCTGCATAATACTGACTTTTAAAAAACTAAAACAAACAATTCCTGATGTGTCACTTACTTAAGTTAAAATATGTTCCAAAATGTATATAAAAAATATAGGAAGGCTTAGAGGTACCAATGCATCACCAAATGTAAAGTTATTCAACAAAGTTCAAACCAGACAGTGTCATTCAGGGTTCGATGGAGTCAGCCAATCAGTGTCAGTAGAGTGCTGGACTTCAGACCATCAATTCTGTACTTCAGTTACCACTTTATGTAATAGCAGCAATACTAGCATGTTGTTTATTGATTTAAAGTCACATAATATCCTTCAGTTAATTTTTAATTTTAACCTGATTTATGTATTTGTTTCAAACAAATGCAAATTTTGAGATTGGTGGAAGAAATAATGCTCGTGTTGTTCATTTATATTTTTATCTTGTTGAATTGTGAGTTTTTAGAGTTCTAAGGCAGCATCATATTTCCCTTTACAACCAACATTTCCCTGAAACTGTGGGACCACAGCTTTAAAACAAGACATAATTGTGGTTATGACAGATGGAAGACAAAGGACAATAACAGGCTTGTTTGTGGGGCTCTTTAACTTGTAGCTTCTTGTGCTTGTAAAGTGTGTAGCCAAAAGAGTCCTCTCAAACTGAACATCAGGGAGGAGGGTCGATGCACTCAGCAAAAAGCAGCAACTCTGCTTTAAAAGAAAACAAAGACTGAGCTCACATGTAATAAATGTAATAAAGTGTGCTGTGTGAATCAAACAGCCACCAGTGATGGTGTCCAGAGCGGAACCAGTGTGTAGTTTGTGGTTTATAGGTATAAACAAAAAGGATGCTGCAGCTGCTGACAATGATGACTCGAAGAGACGACTGAAGGAAGATCTTGTCGTCCGTTTATTGTTTAATGCCACATTAGCAATCTGCAGCAGAGTGGAGCTGCTGCCAGCCGAGGCAGCTCCGGACAGATGGGCCGCTCCGTAAGACAGATCCGCTGCCACATAAATTCCCCCAGCCAGCAGAAGCCGAAGGAGAAGCAGCACTAACGGCACGTTATGGTGGCTCTGAAACTGCTGCCAAAGGCAACAGTTCATGTTTTTTCCCTAGTCAGACATTTGAGAGATAGTTTCAGATGTTACCTCTCATTAGTATTACTGGACAGCAGAAACAAGCAGAGAGCACTTACTGCCACTGTTACGCTGCGCTAAGTTTCCTTTTTCCTTAACAAAACATTTGAGAACTTTCAGGGATCTGCTGCAGGTGGCAGGTTCAGACTGCCAGTGCCTGGTGGAACAGGGAGCAGAGGCACAATTATGTGTTGCAAGAACCAACTTTAGTTAAACTAAGAGAGCAGTACACCTTATCCTTAGGTCATCTTTAAAGTCCACTTTATAGATATCAGCAGATTAGCATCAATCTGAGATCCACAAACAGGACAGGCTGGAGAGCCCATCTGCACCAGAGAGGTTCTGACATTAATGCAAAAGAAAGTGGACACTACTGATCATTACAGTGTCAATAAGCAGGGCCAGATACAGAGCTTTGCAGGGCGAGTGCTTAATATTAAAAAAGGGGCACAGAGAATACGATTTTAAATCGTTTACTAATTTACTAGGCTGAATAACAACTATTAGTCAAGACTCTAATTGTTCATTAGGGTGAGATCTGTTAATGTCATGATGTGCGGTGGATAGTGGTAAGGCAGACGAAGCAGATCAGGTTGTAGTGAAAATAATGATATTTTAATGAAGGAAAGTCCAAATTACACAGCCCAAGGAACAATCCAAAGCGGTCCAAAACCAGGCGGCACAGCTGAGCGGAAGCAAGGCTCAACACTGGTAGCAACTGGAATATACAAAGGACAACAGAAGACAAAGGACTGAGAACAAATCGGACAACAGGCAAAAACTGACGTGACCAACAACAAGGAGCAAAGCACACAGGTGGGGTTAAATACACAGGAGGTAATCAGGGAACAAGACACACCTGGGAGTAATCAAGGGGAGACAGGACAACACGGAGAGCACAGAGACTCAAAATAAATACACAGAAAAACACAGAACATGACAGTTAAGCCTGTACTATAGTGCTTGACACAGTATGTGAGTGAGTAGCATAATGACATTCACACTGAGACAACTATGTAGATTGAATGCAAAGCCCAGCATGGCACATCAGTGGCAGAAATGAACATTTCTCAGGATCTAGAACCAGACCTTGAGAGAGACACTAAAATCTTCCCTTCCGAAGGTCTCCTGCCTTTTGAGAAAAAAAATATCTCGATATTTACTACATAACATGAAACAATATTTGGTTTTAAACAACTATTTGAGTTCAGACAATAATAATTTACCACAAGCCTTACAAATAACCATTTGTAAGGCTTTGTAAGGCTTCTGCGGTTGCTTAAGATCCCAGCAACCACACAACAACTGTATCTCTGTCCTGCAGAAGTTTGTTGAAGCTGTGATTTCATTCTGTCTCCTCTAACACCACAATTGACTTGACATGTATTTTCCAGCTAATTGGCCCTTTAACATCAGAGGTGATGTAAGGCTGGCATTGATAAGAACACAGCAGTAAACTGATCGTGTAAGGCCCCCATTCATCCAGAGACAATGACCCCCTGTGGAGATAATAGGGATTAATTTAAGACTCTGTCATTGGTGGGTGGAGATGGGGGGGCAGAGTACATGTTGTGTTGATGTTGGGGAACAAATGAGCAGCTAATGGGAGGTGGAGTCTGCATTTTTATTGGATGTTTTGGTTAAAGAACCAACTAAACAGCAACTGAAGATAAAAGGACCAGCATTTCAACAGCAGGAACAATACTGACATCAGCAACAGAAGTAAAACATGAAAACAAAAAAAGAATCAATAAACACAGGTACCAGTAAGTACAGCAATTATCTTCAAATATTGTGAGAAACATTTTTACAGTAACAATAGGTAGCTGTGGTGCCCAGCAAGGAGTCTGCATGTGGAAATGACATAAACAACAGCAGCAACTGGATTCAATGGAGAATGTGAAGAGCTCTGCTAACATTGTTGCTGTTTCCCTAGTTGCCACTGTCTCCTCTCTACCAGACAATTAATTCAATAAAATCAATGGTGCCCCACTGATACCACGAGGCAACCAGACCCTATAGCGTCTGTCAGAACACTCACCTAAAATTGTAATAATGAGTTTCAACAAGTTAGCCACATTACCAAGATAAAACAAGAATCCTGTAGATCGACACAGCTCACGAATACATGTGCTCACATCCTCATTCTTCTTTTGTTCTGTTTCTTTTTCTATGCCTTTTGTTTTTTGTTTTTTTTTGTTTGTTTGTTTGTAGCATACTTTATTATTTTATTGGGGGTTTTATTTGTGTTTGTTTTTTTAAACAAGATCAGGAGACAAACACACAAAGAAGGACTTCTTCCTCACATGCAGTCCGCTCAGTATTCTAATGTTTATTCCAGAAGACTGGTTGCTGCTTCTCTGTTATCTATCAGCTTCATCCAGCTTGTGTTTATGGCTCTCATGTCAGCTTTGAACTCCGAGGGTTCACTAACTTGTGCCCCTCTGTCTATTACTCAGTTTGTTTTGATGGTTCTTCAGCAGTGTGGCATGATGAGTTCTGCCTCTGCCGCTTCTCTTCCTTCAGATCCACTTTCCCTAAGCGAGCAGAGCTCCCTCTGCAGTCGCTCACAGCTATCAGACAGGATCCAGGGATCTCTCTGGGGAGCTCTGCTCGGCTCTGGGCACAGAAATGACTTGTCTCTGTTAATTGCAGTCCAGTCCCTGTGATGGCTGATGAGGCCGCATTGAGGGTGAGACAGGTGAAGATTGGCCAGTTGCTCTGCTGCAGCCTCCACTCTCCTCACACTGTCTATGTTGGCTGGCAGCTTAATTCATTGACCATTAGCCGGGAGATTTGTTATTGCTCACTTTTAAAGGCACTGACAGAAGGCATTTGAACTGTTGGACGCCTGCTTCGCCAGGAATTACAATAAAGGATTTGGCTTCTGCCACTCTGTTCCCGAATCCCCGCTGTTTGGCTCGAGTCTGGGAAGCCACTGCAGCAGTCCACACACCTCATCCCTCAAAACATTGTGGTCCATTCCCCTCTGCAGCTTGTTTTGTGTCACATCGGCGGGTATCAGAGGGCTTGGAAATTGGCTGAGAGCTTTCTGAGTCATGGAGCGCCTGATTTGTCAATCACTTTTCAATTAGCAAATGAGCCCCACCAGCAAGGTAACTCCTGGTCAAAACGAGTTCAATCGCAGCCTGGGAGAGCTGAGGTAAGACAGAGGAGAGCTGAGCCAGCAGGAATGAGCCACTTCTTCTCACACAGCAATGAAATTACCTCTATATAATATAATTACCATTATGCAATTGATCAAATAGTCTCATTCTTAAAGCAGGGCCATCAAGAGGCCAATAAGTGACTTTATCCTGAGAGGAAAGAGAATGATGAAGCAGCAGTCAGATATCTGCAAAACCTCCTTCCCCTTATTTAACAGTGAAGCGGCCAATTCACAACTAATGACACCTCAACACAGTTCAGATCAACCAACACATATAAACAATCTAATCAGCATCATCTGGACAGATTCTGATTCACATTCAGTTGCACACAGCCCAGTTCAGTCCTAATAGTGAAATGAATTCATGATTTTAAATGTTAGCTGGTCACACACCCACAAAGCTAACAAAGTTGATTAACATTGTTCAACATTGTCTTTTTTCTGTTAACTGGTGTCAAGGAGGATACGCATTTGTTTAGCTTATCAGTACCATGAGGGGACATGTGAAGAGGTCTTCTGTGCTGTGCACCACTGAGCCTCCGACAATGGTGCTCGTTTTAACCAGCGTAGCACACAGTGTGGACGTGAACTATCCATCCATCCATCTTCTGTACACTCTTGTCCCTAGTGTGGTTGACAGGGGTGCTGGTGCCTGTCTCCAGCGAAAGTTTCGGGCGAGAGGTGGGGTCACCCTGGACAGGTCACTAGTCTGTTGCAGAGACGTGAACGAGTCAGAAGAAACCCTGTGAAGGTTTCTTCTAATTTGGAGGTGTTACCGCTTTTTACCAGCTAAGACCCCTGATCTAGTGAGGCAAAGGAGGCAAATTTAGTTGGATGGCGCATCCAAAATTTCTTTGAGAATGCAGGATTGCAATCACTGATAGCGTGAAAACGGCTGCAGGTTGATATTTTGTGCAGCAATGCCATCAACAGCAGGACCATGACAGTGTGACAACTGCTGTAGGTTTAGCTGTGTGTGTCTATATAAGGGTGACGGTAGAGGTATAATACAGAGTATGAGTTATTGCCCATTTGATGAGGAAGATGAATTTTTCTTCCTTGCCTCTGCCTTCATTCCTCACTCTACCCAATGAGCTGCTGGTTTCATGGTCCCAGTTGAAAGAGTCTTTTGAGACATTCATGATGGGTATTGGGCTAGCTGACCCAAATGATGATCAGCAAATGACTATACTCATGCACCACCTGAGAAGCGAAGGACAAAGCATCTTCCAGACACTCAAGCCAGTGAACATGTATGGTGACTGTGTTACCATGTTGACCAGACATTTGTCTGAACCACAGAGTGGACAGTCTTCCACCATCAGCAGCGGCGGCCAGGTGAGTCGATCCACCATTACAAAACCAGCCTCTGCTGTGTGGCAAGTCTGTATAGGTTTGGATCTTTAGAAGAGGAGATGATTCGGGACCAGCTAGCAGAACAAACATCCAGTCACCTGCGCCTGCCCTCTCAGATCTCTTATTCATCAAGCATGACCACCAGCCACCTGGTGGGCTGGTTACATAGTGCTTGAACACAGTTATTGTCCACATATAACAAGAGCAAAATTTATACAAATGCATTCAAAATAAGTTTCCCCAGTCCCCTATGCATCATGATGTCAGAGACTTTTCAGCATGAAAGTTTGTTTTTCAAACAACTTGATTTTGACATAGTGGTGATTTTGTACAATATAGCAAAATAAATAGAAAGATATCCAATTAGTGGCTTATGAAACAGCTTTAAAAAATCTTTAACAAAGACCCTTTTTGATGAAGACACAGTAGAAGGCTGTTTTTGGGATAGTTTTGCTGAGTTCCATCCAGCGATAGACTAACGACAGACTGCATTGATCATCAGTGATGGCGCTGATGCAGCCTGCCGCTCTGATCGAACATCCACCGCGCAGATGGATGTTTGATCTCTTCTGCTCAGGTAGGAATGGCAAATTAAGTGATCTGTTTTTTCCCCTGCCTCCTCTGTCAGCAGCTTTGACCTTCTCGTGCTCTGTGACAGAAACCGCTGAAGGACGTCCTGATTGGCTGACAGTGCACTTCCTGCCTGCCATCAGCATACGGGCAGCTGCCAAGCTGTGAGAGGTCCGGCTGGTGTGTGGGTACTTGATGAAGCACAGGGATCGATGGAGCGAGGAATGATGAAGAAATGAGCGGCATGGAGAGACAAACTGCAAAAATGACCATGACACATTTGGTGATGGTGGGAAGAAACTACCAAAGAGAGGAAGAGGAGAAGGGAGGGAGCAGTCACATTAATGTACAACTACAGAGATAAGTTTATTGTTGTGATACTGAATGCAATTTAATAATTAAAAAAATTAATGAAGTTTTGCAGACTTTTCGTGTTTGTCATGTTTTATGGACTTTAGTTCCTGTGCAGCTCTTGAAAGAGATGAACCTGTTATTCTGCAGGAAACATAAACCCAGCAATCCTCTGATCATTCTCTGAGTCGGAACAATAATAAGCAGCCCAGCAAATGATTGATGAGTGTGTGGAATCCTAAACTGCTCTCTGGTTGGTTGCCAGACACTTGGGTTTATTTGTCTTCATATCAGGGCGCTTCTGTGTTTGCATTTGGTCTCTGGGGAAACCAAATGTCCTGAGAAATAACCCAGCTCTACAAAAAGACCACAAATATAATGCCGGGCTCATCTTTCAGCCATCCAGGCCTGCATCAGGGGTTTGTATGTAAAGTGGCTCACTTGATGAATAAGGAAAGCTAGAAGCAATTATCCCTACCTAAACAAGCAGACAAATAACTTATAACATTTTATCTGTTTTTTTATACATATATATTATGATTTAATATTAGTACACCAACATACTGATTTAGTCTGATTTAACTAAAAATCAGACTAAATCAGTCTGATCCCAAATTTTTTCCTGCAAAATAAGTGCATGCATTTCAATCCTTGGACCTCCCTAATACATTATATTTATGAATTATTGCATTTTATGTTGGTTATGATAGTGAAAATGTAGGTTTTATACTCGGCAACAATTGTTGCTGGTGGGAAACTGCAGTCTGAATTACACAAATCTGGCCTATTTATACGTATAAAAAATTAGAAAAATCATGACATCCATAGCTTATTATAACAAAAGATGGTTACAAGAGTGTTCAGAAATATTTTAGATGCATAAAGATTCACTGCCACATCCTGCAGATGTCATTGTTTTAATGTGCAGAGTGACCTTTCACCTCATTTGGTCATTTCATCAATGAGACTCATTTCATCAATGAGACAAAGTCAGGTGAAAAGTCATTCAAGCTTTGTGGAAAGGATCGTCTTTCGGTGGGGTGGAATAGGGGAGGGATTCAACTGTGGGAATGACAGTGATGAAGGAGACATCATTTTGATATTCCTTTAGGTCTGGAAGATCTAAAATATCTGATGGTTTTAAGCTGTGTGGGAACAGCAAGGCACATAGAATAAACAGCAAGCTCTGGACACATAGCACAGTGCTGTCTATGTATTATGCTAGTGGCAACATTTGTTGCCATGCTTACATTCACTCTTCTTATGATCAAAACATGGATGAAGGGATATAATTTTCTTTTTATATCAGTAGAAGACAATTGAAAGAACATATTTTTTAAAATATTTTATTTATATTTGTTTATTAAATTAGAATCAGAATTGACTGGACTGTTGGTTCTGATTATTTGATGCTATCTGGATCTAGCTGTTATGGATTTTGAAATTGAATTTTCTGTGAACTGCCACTTTGACAGCTATGGTCAGATATTGTTTCTTATACTAATTCTCAGTTGATTTGGTTCTAAAGTGTGCATTTGCCTTAATTATGGACACAGTATTTAAAAAATCCTAATACAATGTCCAGCAACAGAGTTCACTCTTCATCTGAATATGAAAACAAGAAAAAGTCCAATTCTGGTAGAACTACTTTGATCTGCAGCTGTGCCATAGTTTTCAGGCCGATTGATTTATTTCACTTTATTAATGAACTTTGCTGCACTTCCACTTGTCAGACTTGGCCAGTTAGAGTCAATAAGAGGAGGAAACTTGATCTTAGTGGATCGGACTTAAGTGATTCAGTTGCACTAATGATTCTGTATGTCAGGACAAATGTCAGCTGCTTTAAATAAGTTGATTCTGCAAAGCTGACCCGCAAAAGCTCTGCAGGTGAGCTGAGACTCCTTTTGGTTTTGTCTATAAATATTTCATGCAGACGTGAAATCTTTGCCCCTCCCTGACTTCCTGAATAAACCAACACTGCAACCACTCTAGTATGAATCAATAAGGAAGGTGACTTTAGAATCCAGAAACAAATTCAAATTTGTACTTTTATGCCTCAAAGTTCAACTAGGACGAGGTTAAACATGTGAGTACGATGACATGTGTGCTACAATGTGTGCAGGCTGAGGACTGGGGGAGGCAGCAAACACTTAAGGTGACTAAAGCGCTGGCTTGAGTTTTCTGGCTGGCAGCAGAAATCAGTACGATGGATCGGAGGGGAGAGATTTAGTTGCAGGTGGCAGAGGTCGGTGGATTGTGTATTCTGCGCAGTCAATAATAAAGTTAGGACTTATGCTTGTGGAAAGTTAATGAGCAATCACAAGGACCTTGGAAAGTCATTTGCATGTAGGTGGGATCTCGTCACATTGGTCCCGAGGAGGCCGCAGGGACACTGGTGCTGGATGCACAGCACACATAATAATGAGGCATTAGAGCCACGACTCAGCCAGGATGCTCATGTATGTCTGATCTCAGCAGTGAAGAACACAATGTTTTATGTGAATTATGTGTTCTCTATAAACTGCTTAGTGACCTGAGCTAGACTGCCAGCATGTGGTGTGTTTGGTCTGACCGCTGATCATCTGACTCCAGGAGGTCTCTGCTGACCCACAGATGCTTTCCAATCACATCTCCAGCTTCGTATTGGTAAACCCACCAACTCACTTTATTGTTTAAGAAAAACATTTGAGTCTTCTGTCATCCAAACCTCTGCTGTAATGGAAACTGATGTGTGTTAAAGGGTGAGGACTCGAACCCAAGACCTTCTTGCTGCAAGGCAGCAGTGCTACCAACTGCACATCCCACTTAAATCATATTTTATACAAATTTTCAGAATTATTTTTCCCTCTGACAAGAAAAGCATTAAAACAATGGATGATGTCTGTCTACACTATGTCAGTCTCATGGTCTATAGTCATAAGACATCGACTATAATTGAAAGAATGAGATCTTGAACAGCAGCAGCTGTTCTGAGCTTTATGTGTTTGGTGGCAAAAAGCATCAGAGGAATATTTGCATCCAATTCACTGCAGCTCACATGAGCATACAAGTAGCATAAATGATTTTTAAGATACAGTTGAATTTACTGCTGAATCTAAAAATTGATTCAACAACCCAGAATCTATTTTTGGTTATATTTAAATGGTCCCATCTGTTTTCTGCTGTAAGTGGTTCCTGGCTGCCTCCAGTGCCCTTTGAGCTGCACAACTGAAGCATATAGTCAAAGCAGGCAGAGAGGAAAAATACATTTCATTGCTTTGCTTTGTGGCATTTTTTTTCCACGTCATTACAATGCAGTAATGGGCGATCACACTGGAAACAGATTGCTCCTCTACTTGTATGTAACAGGCCTCATTTTAATGTGCCACCATTATGCAACTCACTGCTTTGTTACAGTTGAGTATAAGCGCTTTCCTCCATCTACGAGCATCTATGTGTCTCAATAGAAGGAGTAGATGCTACTCAGATCTGACATGAGACAAATGTTTCATTCAAATGTTGCTTTCGCATATTGTGGAGAAAGTAATGAATTCCTGCTTGGCGGCAGCACGCATGGTTCACCGTGTCAAGCCTGAGCTGGATGCATGAGCGGCTCCACAGCAGCAAAATTAAATTTAATGTTCCATTCACCGCAGGAAAGGTGCATAAATCACTGCTTTTGATTTGCATGGACTGAGGTGAGAAACCTCATCCCATGCAAAAATAAACCAGGACACAACATGATGTCACAGGGAAAACAATGTCATTTCAGACTTTCTTAATCTAACTGACCTAAGTCTTCTTCTTTAATTTAAAGTTAAGAAAAAGCAACATTAAAAATGTTTTATACTGTCCTAATTGAAAATATCTTTGTATCTGCACAACATTCTAATAATGAAAAAATAAGAGCAATTCCAGACTAACATAGGTCAGCCATTATTCAGTTGAAAGGGGTCGTATTGTACTAGATTCACTTTTTGAACTTTTCTGTACTTCCATTTATGTATCTCCTGTTTCTACAAACAGCCCAAGAGCAAAAGAAAAAAAGTTTTTTCTGCAATAAGTAGATATTTTTTTATTATTTGGAAAACAAGTTGTTTTAAAAACAACTTGTTTTTAAAACAACTTGTTTTTAAAACAAGTTGTGGTACAACTGAATAGTTGTACCACAATTTGTTACCTAGCAACCCCAAGCCAAGTCCAGCCTTTCCTGGCAACCCAAGTGGAGCTCCACCCACTTTCTTCAACACATTATGCTATGGCTGCACAGAACTGATTGGGTGAAATCTGAATACCTGAGAATAATTTAGTGCAATAAATGTAATGACCATGTTTTGTATAACAAAGAACTATCTTAACTTGTTAAAGGAAGCGTAATAGGTCATCTTTGAGATTGTATTGGAAGTTATTAAGAATTAGGGAAAGATTTAGGAAATCAAACAATTTAATGTATGGTTACAGATCCCATGTCCAATTTATAAGTTTAAAAGGTCAGGGCAGAAAACCGTATCTGATCACTTTAAGGGCTAGACACCTGAGGATGTGTAACCTGATGGAACAGTCCCAGAGGACATGGAAAAACATGCTGCTATCTGAGAACTCAACATATTCATTCAGGTGTCTTTACTCTTAACACTAAAACTGTAAAGGAAAGGCCGGTTCTCTACAGTTCTGAATGTTTTTTTTCTTTTTCTTTTAATTTCTTTTGAACGATTTGTGCCAAGATTTTACCAGTTGCAGGTTCTGGCACAGGGTCACAGCATCAGTGGTCAGACAGGAGTGCTGGGCTCCACAGCAGCCCATATTCACATAATGAAGATGTTCTCTCCAGCCACTCTACAGTCCTGCTTAAATAGATAAGGTAAATTCCCATTAAGTTCCCCTTAAATTCCCCTAAGCAGAACAGTTACAAATAAATCCGTACAAATTACTGAGAAAAAATACTTAACACAGAGACACACACACAAACACACCCCCACCCCCCCACCACACACACACACACACACACACACCTGACTACCAATCTATACATATAATATACAAAACAATAAACAAAAAGCAAAAACCACTTTAACCAGCAGCTGCACCCAGTGGTCTGCCCCATAAGATGGATCATTAGGGAATGATTATGGCCTGGCTGCCATCATGTGTGCATTCCATGAATCAGTTGACCTCAAAGAAAAATGAATTAGTATTCAAAATAAAAGCATAACAAAGCAAATGTCTTCTTGTGTCTGTGTGTACCTTGCCTTAGTCAGGGAAATGCTTAACAGAGGTTTTTGTATCACTTTCTTTCAGTAGTTCTTGGTGCAGCGCCCCCATTGGCAAGAGGCGGAACAGATGCAGTGTGAAAGTGCAGCTAAAAATGGAACTAATTTTGCAATTTTGGTTCCAAATCGAACAAAGTCTACTGGACTATCAGGTGTGAAAAGAACCTACAATTTTTCATAATCTCTATCATTTGTTTCTGACAGCGTTGAGGCGCTTTGGGTAAAATTTGAGCTAGTTAAGTGGAAAGTGTCCCTGTATGCTGACCACAGAGACTGTGTCTAGAGTCTGGTGCTGAGTACAGAGTTATGGCAGCACAGATGGGTCTCTGAATTAAAATATGTCTACACTGCTCTGCTTTTCTCCCCTGTTCTTTCAGCAGTGCAGAAGAAGATATTATAAAGACGAGAGCAGTAGAGGACAGGCCAAGTCCTCCTGAGGCATGATGGGATTAGATGCATGGGCCATAGAGCGATTGCAGCAGCCCTGGATGGAGAGGTTCAGGTGTAGCAGCTCACCCCTGGAGGTAAAGAGATTACCAACAATGAGAATAATCAAACGAAAAGTTTTTGCACTCCACACACACCCTGAAACATTTCAAAATTCTTCAAACAAATTCCCAGAAAAGGTTTTTTATTATATAAGTGTAGTGCTGGCGGCCAGCAGTACAGGTGCTCACCCTGTGAACCCCAGCAGCTCCACTCGCCTCCACAAACCTAATAACACACACCAGAGGGATGACAGGCTTTTATATTAAAAGCCATATATTTTGATTCATTCTTCTCTTTGTGAATTGCTTCCTTGAATAAAAAGACAGAGACAGAGACAGTGTCCTCTCAGAGCAGAGCACAGAGCTCCGTTACTGTAAATCAAAAAGCAGCATGTTGCCTGTTTCATCCCGTGGAGATTCTGCAGCACATCATTTTGCTAAATCCTAAAACACAACACAAACTAGATCAATTATCCATCACTTTAACTGTATTGGTAAAATGGATGACATCATATGACATACACTCTAAGCAATGTATTTAGGCTATAGTTTATGCTATGGATTTATTTAAGCTAATCTCACTTAATTCTTTTGGCTTAGTGATGGCAACTTACTTTTTTGTGTTGAATTTACTAAAAAATTACAAATTGTAACTTAAATAAACTTTTTGCTTTGACTTTACAAAACAATTAAGTTTTGAGATGTTGGTGAAGCTTCATGACGCAGCCTTCACCAGGGAAAGATCCTGTACCACAGGGCGATGTGGTGGAGCAGCAGTAGAGCACAACAAATATAAGGAGACCAGAGTCCTCAATGCGGCCATCACAGGTTCAATTCCAGCCTGATGACTTTAGCGGCATGTCTTCCACCTCTTTCATTACTCACTTTCCAGTCTAACTATAAAAGCTGCCTGAGTCAAAAGATCCTTTATTAGTTCACTTCTTTATTTAAAGTAAACTAAATGATCTGTGTAAGACTAGCTTAAATTTGTCAAGTTAATAATTGAATTACTTTTTACCAATTGAAGCAATTCAATCAAGTTGGTTTAACTTTTTTTTCAGTGTAAAACAATGTGTACATAGCTGGGCCTTTATCCTCTACTAAAACACAAGACGGATATAATTACGTGATGGGGATATTACAGTTAAACCAAAAATGATTTATACCCCAGTATGGAAGTAATAACATTTTGTGGTGGTCTAGCAGGGCTGCACTGGGGAGGATTAGTGGCCCAGGAGTTCCTGACATACCAGCCCACATATATGATATTAATAATCTATACTTGTGTCGTGAAGCACCGTCAACTTGAATTAATATCCAGTCTGACATGGATCAGGGTTACTAAATGAAAAGATTGGACTATGAAGACATTTTATGTTTTTAGCAAGATTTTTCAAAATTTTCCTAAAATATCTGTAAAATGTTTGCACTGAATATGGAATTTTTTGTGGTATTTCTAAGACAGAGACAGAAACCATCAAATCATGTGTATATTTACACATCAGTCATGTAATTTAGAAAAATGACATCTTTGTCAGATAAAGAAAATATTTTGTCATGAAAACAGAATTTTGTTCTGCTATAAGTGTCATGAATTGTGGGTGAGTGGTGAGGCAAACGCTGAGGACCCAGGCTGGTGTGAGAAAAATGATCATTTTAATGATGAAAACAGGCACAAATCCACAATCCAAAAAACCCAGGCAGCACTGCTGAGCGGAAACCAGGGCTCAGTGCAGGTAGCACAGGTCAACAAATAGAAAGCGCAGGCAGCCTGGTGCAACATGCAACAAGGACCCAACAGAGAGGCTGAGACACAGGTGACATTAAATACACAGGAGGTAATCAGGGAACGAGACACACCTGGGAGCAATCAAGGGGGAGAAAGGACAACAAGGAGAGCACAGAAAACACAGAAACTCAAAATGAAGACACAGAAAAACACAGAACATGACAATAAGGTTCACCCAAAGCCCGAGAATTAGAACTAATCTCCAAATCTCCAAATGATGCGGGTTTGGTAAAAACCTGTTTGCTGTGGGCCTTAGTGTGTGCGTGTGCGGGTATGTGTGTGTGTAAAGTGCAGTGCTGCAGAGTCAGGAGAGAGTGTGGCTGTGCTGGGAGATACAGCTGCACAGAGCTGTGTGAAAAACACACAAGCTCATCCGCCGGCAACTCAAATCAATTTCAAAGTAGAGCTGCAAAAAATTTCTGTACCAATGAGCACAAAGTTCCTCATTTGCTGAAGAACAAGCACACAGAGGTAGAAGTGGTGATGTGAGGGGAGACAGGCAGCCGCTGACAAAGAAAAAAAGACTGAAAAAACTTCTCTCAATTCCAACTTGCAAATAAAAAAGCAAAGCAATCAATCATGTCAGGAAGCCCTCATTCCTCGCTGCTCCTTCCAGGCGGCAGCAGAATGAAATCGGACAAGACTAGAATATGCAAACTTGCTCGGTCTTTCTGGATGTCTGGAGTTAGGATGTGGGAGGGGATGTGATGTTGGAACAAGGAGATGGTGATGAGGGGGTTTGGAAAGATAAATGGTTATTCCAGAGTCCAACTCGAGGCTGTTAAAAGATTACTGTCACAGACACTAATTAATCACTGCACCACAGACTACTAATCATATATTAATGAGATAGTCTCTTTGCATTGGCCCAACAAGGCCTCCTTGCAGCCACTGTGGCCCCTGTGGAGGCCCTCTGGAGGCCCTCACTGAGAAGAAAGCATCCAGAACTCAAACTAAGATTCCATGACAAAACAAAGAAGACGCTCTGCTGTCTGCACTGGACAGAAGTTTGTTTGCTACAGAAACTCAAATGCACAACACAAAATGCCAACATCCAAATGTTCTACCACTCGGCCACAGTAGAAGGTTCTTTAAAACTTAGAGATAATTTGGAGCAAAGCATTAAATGAAAACTCAGGTAATGGCTCCTCAAGATGCATTTGAGTTTTAATTTCTGGCTCTAACCTGGAAACTAACACTTCTATGACAGATATGTTATGTATTCTTACGTTTGCCAGTTTATCCATTATGAAGACGTCTCCTCTGATTGACTGATAGATGATGAGTGCCACAGCTGAATTATGAATATATCTTATGTAACTGATTACATCCATCACTGCCTTTTATTGCATGAAAAGGCTTATTTGGTTTCATTTTAATGGAAACAATACAATTGCGAAATTGTGTTTTTTTGTTTGTTTGTTTTTATGACAATGCAGAAGTGAGTTTCATTTACAAATTGGTGTAGAGATCTGGAACGGAGGATCTAACAGCAGTTTTCTTTGTGCATTTTTACTCATGGATCTTTAAAGTCATGTTTACATCTCAAATGAAAGTGATGCAACCTGTGGTAAAATAATTCTCACTGCAAAGTTTAGGTAAATCATGTATTGTACTGCCTTTCACTGTGACAATTGTGTTTTTTTTTCTTTCCTTAATTGTTGCATAAAACTCAGTATTTCAATGTTAAAAGCCTTTGATGGTGAAATACGGAGAAAAGGAATTTTTCACCCAATCAGTCGACAAAAATTAAAACAGGAACCAAACATCAGTGTCACTGTGTCACTGAGCCTCTGCACACAGTCCAGCCTTGTCCTGCCACGGCTGCGAGTGTGGGTGACCTGTGAGTTTCCCCTGCAGAAATGTTTATCACACAGTAGCCATTAATAAACTGCAGGAGTGCATTAAACAGTGCAGGTGTCACTGCATACTGATGGAGAGAGCTGCAGTATTGTCCCTGCAGTATGCAGATCAGGCTGAAGGTCAGGCAGCTGCGACACTCTGAACCACAACACACACATACTAATGTGCTCACACCTCCAGTATGAGAACGACAAAAACTAACAATGACAAGCATCAGCACACTTACTGTAAGCATCTGAGTCAGTCCTAATTGAAAAGATGAGCAAAGGTTCATGGAGGTTTAGGTCTGATACCCTGCAGCACAGAAAACAAGACGTTTTCTTGTCTTAAATTTAACAAACATGTAAAAGCATGTCAACAATTTGCTCAATAAGAGCAAAATTGCATTTATATTTTCACTAAAATGTATTGAGTACCTTAACTGTTCTGTGATCTACTTCTACCCGTCATCTTGTGGAAAGAGGTTATCAGACACCTAAACCTTACAGTGGATTTCAGGGGTAGCCTTGATTAACTAGTCACTGCATGTCAGAGTCACATGGTACCATTCTGGTACCACATCATCTCTAGTTAAACATCACAGAGCGACTCAGCCTTAAAAAGAACTCAAGGAAACAGGAACACCTTCTTTTTCAATGTTCAGTATGTATGCACAAGCTGTACATTTTTGGAAAAGAATTCTGACTCAGTTACACATCCCTTGGATCACCAGACCAATATTTTTATTTCTAATAACGACACTACTTACTTGCACAGTTTATTATTATTATTATTATTATTATTATTGTTGTTGTTGTTGTTGTTGTTGTTGCATTGTTTTTAAGACTTTTAAGATTTTTTTTTGCGTGAACCTTTATACCTGGTTCTGCTGTTAGACCTGAAATTCCCCTTCGGGGAATTTGTCTGTTTCTAATATATTCTATTCTCCTGTTCTTCTCTGATGGAAGTGGCCACAGATACCTACTATCTGTGGCCATATAGTTGGTATAAAAAATGATAAAAACTTAAAGCTGTTAGGAAACAAAGCTGAGGTGATGAGCCAAGCAGTGATAAACACAAAGCTCAGGCAGCTCATGAGGACGGCCACAACGCAGCTACAATTGTTTTGTTTTTTTTCCTCTCCATTTTCCCTTTGGGGAAAAAATGTAAGGACAGAATAATGAATTTCAATTTTAAGCAAAGTGAGAAAATATTCTTTTATTATCACTGTGTCTCTCAAAAAAGCCCGCATTGGTATTGGTTTATTAATTTGAGCGTCTTTCTGTGTACTGACAGTAATGGCTACTGTCTGGTTGGACTGAACTTGTGGATCATATTGAGATAGATAGATAGATAGATAGATAGATAGATAGATAGATAGATAGATAGATAGATAGATAGATAGATAGATAGATAGATAGATAGATAGATAGATAGATAGATAGATAGATAGATAGATAGATAGATAGATAGATAGATAGATAGATAGATAGATAGATAGATAGATAGATAGATAGATAGATAGATAGATAGATAGATAGATAGATAGATAGATAGATAGATAGATAGATAGATAGATAGATAGACGATACATCAAATGTTTAAATGCAGATGGGAAGGAGAGAAGAAGATGAATCACTTCTTGAGGTAGACAAAAAAAATGGAGCAAAGCATAATTTTACCTGCAGATATTTTGTACTGAAGCGACACACTGTTTTGAGCACAGGAAAAACATGAAGAATTATAAAGACAAAAAAAAGAAAGACATGAGAAACCATGTTCAAACAGAGGAGGATGTGCGAATAACTTTAATGTAAAACAATGGGAGAAAAGAAAACAAGTGCCTGCTTCTAAAAAACATAACGGCTTTCCAATGTATTCTTAAGACTTAAGAAGGGGGAAAATATATATGCTGTTGTCAGCTTGTTACAGATCTGAGATATTGTGTCTATGAGATTAAAGCTGGGCAATCAGTCCAAAGATCTGCCACATCTGTGGCAAACCACAATAATATTCAACATTCTACAAAATGAAAGGCGAGTATCACGTAATTCACTGAAGGATTATCCAGTTTTAGAAAATCTAAAAGGAGAACCTGGTCATTTTGTCTATTTTTCCACTGGTTTGCATAAATAATCAAAAATGTAAAGAATTGGAATGATGGAAACCTTTAGTTAAGTTTAGTAAACTCTTTGTGGTCACAGCGGTGTGATCATCATTAAGAGCTCAGACTACACTTTGAAACTTGTGAGCTCATCGGGAATGTGAAGTTGTCCTTCATCTTGCTTTTATCAAAGCCCATCTAATGTGAGAGTAAGTAAACCTCTCCATCTCCTCCTGGCTTTGATCCCTACAAGACCTTTGTTAATTTCCTTTTAAACTGATAAGTTATAGGGGGGAATCAAAGCCCAATCTGAGACAAATGATCATAATTAAGCACTCAGGGAGCCATCAGAATAATCAGGGCATGTTAAATCGCGGGCCAAAACAGAATCCCATTTCCACTGATGACCTCCAGACTGACACTTATCTGTAATAATGGCCTCCGGAGTGGAGGGATGACATAATAAACATGCGACCCTGTGGCCAGGTTTGTCACAGATATGTCCTTTAACTGCACAGACACTCTCTAATTGGTTTGGTAAGAGCATCTCACCCTGTAATTACCCACCAACAGCAGATGTGGGGCATGTAGGCTGGGGTGTGGAGGTCTGAACCGAGGGGACCACTTCCTGTCCTTCAGTATGTTCCCTAAAGATCACCTGAGGAGCGTGACACAGATAGATCTCCCTCATGTGTCCCATAGGGGAGACAGGCAAGGTGGTGGTGGTGGTGGTGGGGGGTCATAGCTTAAAAGCAAGGAAGACATGGGAGAGACATTGAACTGGGGACAAGAGATGGGGGAGGGGGGGGGGTGGAGAAGGAGGCGGCTGGGACTAGAGGACAGATGGAGGACGGCTATCTGGGCTCTGCTGTCAGCAGTCTGACAGTGCTGCCTCGATCAAGGACACACTGCTGCACAACTGCAGGCTGCTCCATGCTGCTGGAGGCAGGGGGAAGAATCATCCTATCTGACTGTTTCACTGTCATGGAGAATGTCCTTTGGATGAGGAAAAATCTTCTGAATGCAAAAAGATATAAAGCAATATGTCACAAATTCACTGTTGAAGTGATGTCATGTTTGTGCTACAGGAAGCAGTTAGGAAGGAATAGATGCTACTGCACAATTGCCCTTAAAGACCTAGAATGAGCAAATATTCTAATTCTTTTAAGTTTAAAAATGTTTATAACTGCATCTTTAAAAGGTGAAACAACAAACATTCCTGAATATTCATTAATGTGCAGAGTGAACATAGTCATGGGTCCACTGCAGGAGCTAACACTCACAGTCTTCTATAGTTCCGCATTTGGTGGACTGGGAATCGAACCAGCAATCCATCTATATATGTATATAACCTGGATAGGTATTTATTATAAATGCACTTATTTAATTGCTGCTAATAGTAGTAGTAGTATTACTAGCTTATTAAAAAGCATGGTTCCACACCAGCCAAGCAGTGCTGTAAACCCTGGCTGCGTTCTATCAGAGGCTCGGCGGACCTGGTCTGTGTGTTTGTGCAGCTATGGGTTCTGGTCAGGCTGTGGACTGAACGGCTGCTTTGGTTCAGTGCTAAGAAAAAACTGTGTGTGTGGTAATGTTAACATTAATGTTATGATTGGTTGGGTAGGGGGCCTTTGATGACTTGCTTAATGAGAGGTCTGAGGGAGCAGCACAGCGGGGTGACAGAAGAGACCTCCCACATCAAACAGAAACCCCCGTGCTCCTCTTCTTCTCCACATCCCTCCCTGAAGACCCTCGCTGCTTTGCAGAGGACAGACCAGAGGCTGGGATGGTGTATGATAAGAGTCTCATAGTTTCGATACGATCACCATGAATGCCGACGCAGAAAAAAAGGGTTTTCTCTGCTCTGCCATTTGCTCATTAGAAGTCAGATGTTGTCAGAATGTTCACATTATAGCCTGACAGTCACAAAACACAGCAGGAGAAAATAAAAATTGTTGTTATGAAAATGAAAGTTGCACCACATTGGCACTTGTTTCTCTTAAAGTTTGAATGACTTCTTTGTCAATATTTAATGCTGTGGCATAAAGTTAATCCTCATTTAAACACAGTAATCAAAGTTATGGTATGTAACTTTTATTTTAAAAAAATGTTTTTTACATGTTTGATAAAACCATTGCAATGTCATCAGTACAATATGAGACAAAAAATCTGTGGAATATCTAGTTCCTTTGTTTTCTCCCGATGATTCTGCTGTCATCTACATAAATACACCATTCAGTCAGAAACATCCAATCAGAGCCACAATGAGGGTCTTAGTGCTGTCAATGATCCTTGTGTAGACACTCCTTACACTCTCTCCCAGATTCTTCATGATAAAGCCTCCCAGTAATGCTCAGGCTAGCTAGCATGACCACGGATGATGGCAAATAAACAGCTTTACTAGATTGAGTTTGTAAGTTGTCTCTCTGCCGTCAACACACTGAGCGTCACATAAAGATGATTGACAGTGCTTAGACCCTCCCTTTGCTCTGATTGGTTGTTTCTGATGTGACAATAGCAAGACTGGGAGGAGGTGGAGGAACTTTTTTTCATAGATTATTTGTGTCATACTGTATTGCTATGACATAGTGAGAGTTTTAGGCAAAAAATATATATATTTGTAAAAGTGACATTCTGCAGCATTCTTCATTATGGAAGCACTGCCAGATGAATGACAAAACATCATTAACATTACATTTCTTTAATAATTTAGCTGAAATTGTCAATTTCCTTGTTGTTTTAAAACATATTCTATTTCCAAGATAGTCCAAAATACAGCATTTGCAGCCTTATTTTGTCAAGTGCCATAAATACATATCAGAATGTTGATTATTTCATTCATTCATGTGCATTCACCTGTGTTAACATTCAATCAGTCATCCATTCATATTTATTTACACTAAGTTTTTTTGTTTCTATGTTAATCCATCCTTTTTAGTCATTTTCTTCCCAAGCACTGAACTGGTTTTTTTTTTTCTTTCTTTTCTTTTTGCTCTTGAATTGTTCTTGCAGTTATAAACAGTTGTGAGGAGCTGTCTGGTAGTTTCATTGCGTTACAGCATAGCTGTTGGTTTTAATTGAGCTTAATTAACAATGAAAATGAGCTTTGTTATTTTTAAACCTGTTCTACTTTTAGAAAGGATAATCGAAGCATATCATACAACAGGATTCAGTGGATCAAAAGTATAACTAAGAATAAATTTAATAAAAAGCATTGCAACTAAAGAATTTTTGTTTTTATTCTTTTACTATTCTGAAACACTTTTTTATATTTAGAATCTCCAATAATTTTATTGAAAACTGTATTAGAATGTGAAGCAGATTATTTTTTTACTCTTTTAAAAGGTGAAACAACAAAATTGTCATGTGCTTAAAGCACACAACCCTCCTCTCTCAAAAACTTCATGAAGGGTGAGAGTTACAAAACCCCAGGTTCGGACTGACCCTGAGCTCCACTCCTCCGCCTCAGCCTGCTGCAGCCCTGCAAGGACTGAGCAGGTAGAATGGACAAGTATCTGAAGTGATATGAAGTTTGAAATATAATCATGCTATAGAACTTGATAAACATTATCGAAATGAAACTGTTTTCCTCGTGGTTCTGCTGCTCGTGTCTCTTTTTTGAAAAACTTAAATACAACTGACAGCATGGCAAATTTTCTTAAAAGAAGTACTATTTATCTAAATGTCTGACTTTAGGCTTTCAGTCATATCCACATTTTATTTGTCTTATTTGGGTGAGTTAGTTCATAAAAAATATTAATGAGTTTATTTTGTTTATACAAGGTACGTTTTGCAAAACTCATAAAGTAACATGAGCTTTGCTTTCAAAAATGTTGTACAGTGTTTTAAACTGCTCAAAATTCAAAATGATCATAAAAATATAATAATTTTGTTTTTTGTTTTAGAATTTTTTGTTTATTCTAAAACAAAAAAGTCCACATTAAGAATATCTCAGCTGCAGGTTTTCTTTCTTCCTTTATGTAGAAATTGTCCCAACTTTCTAACAGGCGTCTTCATGTTCTCAACATTTTTTCCAGGATTTGTTCCTTTGATAAAGTGACAAAATGTAATGTTGTATAATCACCTCACAGCAGATTGTTGATTTCCAAATTATCTGAATCTTCATGAAGTCTTTTTCGTTTTTTGTTGTTGTTCTTGTTTATTTTATTTAATTTCTAAAAAACTCTTTTAATGATGTAGATAAGGTGATGTTGGTAACAGTGTGAGAAACTATAGCATTATCTCACCAGCAAATGTGAAATCGTTTCAACTTTTTACAAGTTATCCTTGCGAGTTAGAAAGAGGAAGATTAATTTTAAACCTCAAACTGTAATCTATATGTCAGATATGATGATGGATGTTCATCCAAGCTGAGTAAACTGTCAGCGCTCCATGTCACTGCAGCAGTACAAGCACAGCAACTCACATGTGTGAGTGTGTGTGAGGGGAAATGAGAGTGTGTGAGCGAGGCTCGCTCTCACAAGTTTACTCAGCTTGGGAATCCCGTCTTACAGATGGCTGCTTTGTGAGGAGAATGGGCTCATGTCACGGGGGAAAATATTATTGCAGCACTGACCTCTGTTTGAAAGAGCTCTGAATGGGAATGTTTTCTGGGAGTCCTGTCGTCCTGACCTCACAAGACATCATGAGCCTCATCAAAGACTCCACTCCCCCTGTTCTGTGACTCGCACATTATGTTTCAACAAAAACAGTGAACACATAATAATGACAAGAAGATAACACACATGCAGACACGCACACACACGAGTGTTACTGAATCAGGGGTAATTCGAACATCATCTCTGTTTTTTCTCTGGCCACTTTTTAAACTCCGGGATGATGACAGAGCTCTTTTCTTGATTCAGTTTGAAAAATCACTACACTGTCACAATAAAGTATGTTCTGAGTACAGTACAGTATTTGTTATTATTGATGTTTCTTAATCTGTAAAAGGTCATTTGCTTTCACTGTTCAAAAGCAAGTTTTAGAAGAAATTTGATTTTTTTTTACACATGTGTCAATATGTCATGATAGTGTAGTATGAGACAGATAATCTGTGAAAAAAAACCCGGCTCCTCGATCTTCTCCTAGTGCTAACTCCAGAAATACACAGCTCAGTCAGAAACAACCAGAGTTAGTTAGCATGGCCAGTAATGGTGGAAGATGAACAGTTAAGGGTAAGTTGTTTCTCCACCATTAGCACATTTAGCAGCACTTACATGGGGATCATTGACAGCGCTAAGACCTTCCTCCTGTCCTTGATTGGTTGTTTGTGACTGTGAGTTTCTGCCAATCGCATTAACAGCTCAGGGGAGACGTGAAGGAGCTAGATATGTTCACAGATTATCTGTCTCATGCCATACTGTCACAACATGGTGACAGTTTGAACAAATATGCAAAAAAAAAAAAAAAAACAGATTTCGCTTTAATAAAAGTTACATAGTACAGTTATAATATGATAATGTTATCAGAACTGAAGAGCATCTGTCATAGACAGCAGACTATAGCACACAGTTTTCCATAACAGGACAATTTTGAACTTGTTGTTCATAGTCTTTGCAAAAAATGTCAAACTAAGTCACTTTTGATCAAAAGTATTTGTGATCATCAACTTTTATGTCAACTCAGATTTTTAGCCCAGTCTATGAACTTTGACATTAATATGATTTGATCTAAAATCAGTCCACTGATTCTTAGGGTTGTTTTACTACAAGAAGGTAAACCTCCACAGTTTCAAGCCTTCTTCCATCTCTTTCATCTTCTGTGTGTGGCAAACCAAACAGGAGTTATTATTCAGCCAACAATGTCTTTCTTCGTGGTACTCTTCCATAAATGTCAGATTTGTTTGTGTCTGTTGACATCCTTATTATTATCCCACCTGACCTTTCGCTCTCTGCAGCTCCTCCAGTGTTATCATGAACTGGTTTGTTCCTTCATCTTCTCATTGCTTCAGTTCAGGGGAACAGAAAGGTGTCTGGTAGGTTTGCAGTTAGTTTGTGCTGTCAATCACCCTCGTGTAAGTACATAGGGTCTATACAGAACTCTCAGAGATGCTAAAAGCTTTTACCAACCCTGGTTAAACGTCTGCACAGCTCTCTCCCTGATTATAGTATTGCTTTGTCTTCATCAAGCTGTTTTGATCTCTGATGCTCTCTAACAAATCTCTGAGGTCAGAAACAGTAAAATTGTTTTTATACTGGATTTATTACTCAGGCAATATCTGAAGTCAACTGCTTTTGCTATTTATTGGTGTAAATAAAGGTGACTGTCATCACACCTTTAAATGTGATGTTTTTTGTTGTATCTAACAACAAAAACTCTTCATCAACTTTAGATTTATTGATTTAGTAAAGTGACAGAATGTTTTTAAAACTTACTTTATGAGAAGCCAAACAAATTGCAAAATGAGACAAGTTGCTTCAAACAGAAAAACATTGAGAGAGAAATGCTGCAAAACGAGACAAGTTGCTTCAAACAGAAAAAAATTGAGAGAGAAATGCTGCAAAATGAGACAAGTTGCTTCAAACAGAAAAATATTGAGAGAGAAATGCAGAGTAGAGGCGAACAGAGAGCCTGCATGCTGAGAGGACAATGTCACAGGGGTGTTTCACATGCAGGTTCCTCTTTTACTGACATACAACTAAAAACACCTATTGCTGGATGAATTCCTAAAAATATTACATACTGCATATGACTGTGATAAATCACCTGAGCAAATCACATCAAGCTGCAGTTCCCATTTATGTCCATATGGGGGTGGAATGGGCCTCCTCATCAGTCTAATTCATTTTAATTTACAGTTCACTGTTTTATGGTGTCATTTCTACTGACATCAGAGATCCCAGTTATCCTGTTTCTAGTCTATTGAGGTTTTAGAGGTTTTTTTTCTTTTCTTTTTTATTAAAGGATTGTAAAAATGGACAGCTCAATTGTAGACAGCACTATTGAAAGTGTGGATGCTTAATGATACAGAAGATGAAGAGGAACTATATAATCATGAATCATGAGGTAGGGCTAGTGAGTGTTAAAGTATTTGGAAGATTGATTAATGGATGTGACACTAATTATTTGGATAAGGAACAACTGAGAGTGAGTAGGAATCTGTGACTCTAGCAAAGTTGACGGGAAATCTGGTACAGGAATCCTGATAAATGAATGTGGCAGGAACCTTAAACAGACAGTTATATATATATATGTTCAAAAATATAGTTAAAAATATAGTTAAAAGACTGCAGGGGGTAATAGATGTAGGGACGGAAGCCAGAGGCCATAAAGGCCTTAGTGGTTTTCTTTTTCGGAAAAGAAAACATGAAATAAGGACTTGTGATTATTGTAATCAGTTGGAAACTGGAGAATGTTTTAGTAGAATGTAACAAATATTGAGAAAAATGTCAGTATAAGTCAGGTCTAAACAGTACCGTTTATGATAAATCTATTAGAAATGTGTCAAAATCTATTAGAATCAATTAATTAGATATTTAAAAATCACAATATATATATATATATATATGTGTGTGTGTGAGTGTGCATATATATATATATATATATATATATATATAAAAGTTGCGGCTCCTTGGAGATGTATATATATATATATATATATATATATATATATATATATATATATATATATATATATATATATATATATATAAAAGTTGCGGCTCCTTGGAGATGTATATATATATATATATATATATATATATATATATATATATATATATATATATATATATATATATATATATATATATATATATATATATATATATATATATATATATATGCACACTCACACACACCAGCGAGATGTGTGTGTTGATAAATTCCCTCTCACTGTCACTGACGTTCACACTCCAATCCAGTCGATGGCAGTAAATGCACCTGAAGTTGGTTTGCCATCTGCCAATAAAATACAAAAGAAGAACAAACATAGACATAGAAACCAAGGACAATAAACTCCACACATTGTGAAAATGAAGCAATTATCTTCACAACAAAGTAAGTGCTTTGTAAGGACTTATGCACTTGGGCTTAAGCAACTAGTGAGAAAAATGACTAGAGATAAATATACAAAAACACAAGGGTCAATTTAAAATTTTAAATCCAGGAACCATATTAGTTTGAATTTACATATAACGAAAGTTTTAAAATGATCCAACTTTATGTGTACCAGAGTAAGCACCACAGATTTCTGTATTTTATCATTTATTAAATAAAGATAGAAAACCAAAATGTTTAATATATTCCAAAAACTATAAAATACAATAAATCCTGAGTTTTAAGGGTGTTATTTCATTATAACTTGATGGTATGTATGTAATAAAACACTGTTCTTCAAACATCAAATTTGTGTATATAAATTAATCCTTAAGCAAAAGTGTAGACCAATCAGGGCTTTAGCTGGAGTCTGTCCATCAACATCCTTTAATATCCTTGATATACTTCTTTTCCTCATGGTTTAGCAAAAAGGGTGATTTTTATTATAATCTTCATTCAGATTACAAAGTGCATCATGGTAATCCCATCACAGCTAATTGTATGACGCAATTAAAGTCAGGGAGATATATTTGGTTTTAAATTTGAGGACTCTTTGGTGCAATTTGTCCAACATTTAAGCTAATGATGTTTAAGTCAATCCATTAAGCAGTTTGGAGGGCGTTCTTTGGCATTAATGAGTGCATGCTCGTGCGCATGGGTGTGTGTGTGTGTGTGTGTGTGTGTGTGTGTGTGTGTGCGTGCACTCACAGGTTGGGGGGTAGCAGCTGGTCAGGCATGGATTGACTTAACCCCTGTCACTCAGATGGCTTTTGTGTTTTACACTTTTCCAAAACCAGGGGCAGATGTCCCAGACACACCCCAGCCACATACACACACACACCCACACACACACACCCACACACACAATGCAGGTTAACTTGTGACATACAACAGCATTTGCTGGTTAAGTTCAAAGATCCAGACATTATCACACAAAGTTTTTCACTGTAAAACTTTTTGGTCAGTTTGTTTCATTTGTCATAATAATTTTCAAATTATTATGACATGAATTATTATGACATGTCAAATAGATGTCTTAAGATAAAATATACAACTACTGCTGCCACTAGCATATATGTTATTGATCCTTTTCAAAAAAAGAACTGCACAGACTAGAATGGAAGAACCCTTTGTTCTCCCAAGGTGGTGAAATTCAGGTGTAATTTCATATGTTACACCTGAATTGTAATATATGAAAAGTGACAGACAATGAAGACATAAGTTCACACAAAAATAAAAATATAAAAATCTATAAACAAACTCAAGAATCATATATTACAACACAAAATAGTGGACAAAAATAGCATCCAATTAAAGGAATGTGCAAATGAGTAGGATATTTAAAAAAATAAAAAAAACCTTTACAAAAATATGAGTATGTATTAGTGCATTAAAGACAAAAGTCTATTTTAGATATGTGACAAAAAAGGTGCAAATATTGAAAGGAGCAAAACTGCAAATACCAGCATGAATGTAAACAACTTATTGAGTTTGTTGAGAGCAGTGATGGTTCAAGAGTCTAACAGCTGCTTGGAGGAATGATCTACAATAATGTTCCTTTGTGCACTAAGGATGCAGAAGTCTGTCACTCTCCAGTTCAAGTCATGCTTGTCTGAGCTCCGGCAGAACAGAATCTGAATCAATCTTGTTTCCCTAAGAAGAATCAGTGTCAACATTTTCTGTTTGCTGTTGAATGAAGCAAAAATACATACTGAACAGTTTTTTTAGCATTATTATTTCTATTGCAACATACATAACATACCTAAAAATAACCACAACCGGACCTTTTTAACTAAGTTATGTTCTGGACAATGATTTTTGTAAACTTACCAAATTATTAAGAGGTGATATACAAGACTGTTTAAATACACACAATCCATCACTCTGCTTTGGAGAGTGCAGCAGAAAAAAGCAAATGTCCAACCAGGGATTGTGCATGAGACTCAAATTTGAGACACTGGGGTTTATTTGGCCATCACAATGACCTACTGCTTAAAAAAAGATGATTTGTGCCATATTATATTCGTAAGACTCCACATTTGATTAATCATTCTATAGAAGTCATCACAATAAAATGCAGTTTTTGCTTGTTTTATAAAACCTTAAGATAATATAACTTACCATAAAGCAAAAACATTATAAGTGAAGGATGGGATTTACCAGAAAGGATACGCAATGTGCATTATGAGTGTAACATTAATGTCAACGGCAATTGAAGGGTGGGAAAGAGGGACGTTCTGTGTCTGGATTAAGACTTTATAATCAGATTCACATTAGAATTCATTTCTCCTTTAGGCCTCATTGTTCTGCGCTCTCTGCCTCCCTGCTCTGAGTGAAAGGGAGTTCCCTCTGCGATGAATGTTAACCAGTCGCAGGATGAGTGTGAGCCAAGCACTGCTGTGTTGTTTTGACCCACTCAGGCAGATCAGCATTTGACTGAGAAGGTTTTAATAGCTCTCTGGAGTTGCTCCATAAATAGCTTGGCTCTGGCCATTATTTGCCCCTGTTTCCTTTCTTTTGAGAGGGAGACCATTGTGTGCCATGCCACCAAGCCAAGGCAATCACTTCCACTGCTTTGAGCAGTTTGTGGGGTATGAATGCTCATGATTTATCATCTACTCTCTATTAAAATCTGTTGGTCAGATTATGGCAGAGCATCCGCTAATCAAAATAAGTTCATCTGCCCATTAGTCATACTGCTCTAACATTAGCAGAAAGTGTTCAGGGCTAAGTGGGTAATGCTGTTGGACACATTTTTAGCATATCAAAATAAGTTGTTCTTTTGTGTTTTCTAAAGAATAAATCTAATGAACAAGTCTGAGGATTGAAAAGATCCTTGAAGAGGTTTTTTAATAAGCCTTTAATAATTCATAGATTTGCACAAAGTCCAGACTTTATACTCACAGATAATGATCATCTAAACCAAGGGTCTGAAACCTGTGGGGCTCTTTTAGATATGTTACAATGACTCTTAACTGATGCTAAAAATATAAACAATCAGCTAATATTTTCAAATTTAGACATAGCAAATTCAGGGTCTATTAGTTTTTTGGGTTTTTTTATCATGGAATAACTGCATAAAATTTCCATTACAGAATGAAACATAAAGTTTATTCAAGACCTCTGTTAGTTGCTAACATGATGAGCATAGTTGACAATGTGTAAAGCCACACGTCTTGTCTCTTTATAAGTATTCCTTTTTCAACTCATTTTTCAATTCAGTTTATTTATATAGCACCAATTAACATATGTCTTCTCAACACATTTTGCAAAAATTCATATTAATTCAATCATACATACATTTCAATTGATACTAGTTATCTACTAGTACAGTAAATTCAATTAATTATTGAAAGTATATTACAAAGTTTCTAAGGAATCCCATCAGGTAGCATCAAATCATTGCCTGACAGCATTCACTCCTCCTGGATGAACACATAGAGACAATCATTTGCAATTTATATTTATCCTTCATACCGAGGATGTAGCAACAGTGGAGAGGAAAAACTCCTTTAGCAGAACCAGAACCAGACTCAGTACAAGCGGCCATCTGCCAAGACTGACTTGGGGTTTGAGAAGACAGAGCAGAAGAAGAAACTGATGAACTGATGTAGGCTTATTTTGAAGTTCTTGAAAGTAAAAAGTTCAAAGCAGGGCAGGTGATGGCAGCATTATGTCAGCCGATTCCCTCCTCCAGGAAGGAATCACAGCCAATCAGAAGGCCAGACCAAGTACAGCTTCAATGGAGAGAAAATAACAGATAAAACAAATTTAACAGTTGAAAAAAAAAAAAAACAGCAAATAATGCAAATTGGAGAGTAGAAGAATAAAGTGAGTTTCTATTTTCCAGACTGTAGATGAATTGTTTAGGGTAACAGCAGATTAAATGAAATAAAAGCTTTGCGAATTTTGAGGTTTTACTTTACTTCACAAAATTTAATCTTCACTTCCTCTGAACTGTCAAGATAATAGGATGACTTTAAATGAAAGTGCTCACAACCATTTGAAAATGCTTGATATATTGAGAGCTCTGCAGTGTTAGACAGCAGTGTTTATGCTAGTAACTGCAAATGAACGGGCTGCAGGTTGTCTTACTGTCGCGGCTGTAAACAGAACAGAAACACTGGCTTGTATTTACATGGAAACCTGCCTGCAGAGCCCTGTGAGGTCAGAAATCCCAGCTGTTCCTGGGAGTCAGAGTGAACTTCCTGTGAACTCCTGACAGCAATAGTGTACCTGCTGATGAACCTTTCTCCTACACCGTCCCATGTGGGTGGTCTCCGCATTCACAGAGGCAGGGTGGGAGGTGGTGCTGCAGCCATTGTTGTAGATAAAGACGAAGGCTGAAGCAATTCATTAAGTAAATTAGTCAACAGAGCTCGTTTATGCCCATCACTCTGAAAGTGACCAATTGACATTTACTTGCTGAAGCTACTGGTCAGCTGCTGCGAAGCTCATTAAACTATTCACTAAAACTTTTTAAAGAAACGTTTCCATCCAACCTGCTGATCCTCCTGAACACAATCCTACATGTTATTGCATATTGCTGCCATTTGGGGCAGTCTCATTGACCTTTGGATCAAGGTTGAGGTATTATTAGCAAAAAGTAGAAAAAGATCGTTGTCGTCCTGAATTGAGGGGGCATTTTAGCGTCTACTATTTAGACGTTAAGTCTAACGTCTAAATGTTTTTTATTAATAATAAAAAAACATCATTTTTATTATTAATTGATAATAATATCAATATACAATATTAATTATTGTATATTTTACAATAAAACTAACCTTTAATTCAATGTAGCAATCAGCCAAATAGGTGTTGACATTGTCCTCATATGCCTTTTAGAGAAATGAATGCGCTCTGCAGAGCAGATGAAACCTGCATGCAAAGTCAAAAAACCCTTTAGCTCTAAGTGTGTCGCAATATTCTAGAGCTCAAATGTAATATTGTCCCAATGTCAAGATCTAGCTACCTGCTGTGCTGTAGATACTGCATCTGCATATGCTCTGACCAGGAGTCATTATAGATAACATTAACCCCATTCCAAGCTGAGGATGATCTTATTCTGAGTTACTATTTTAAGTTCAGATCTTGGCACAAAACCATGACAGAGTAGATCTACCAAATTCCTCTTTCAGCATCTTTAATCTATATTCTGTTTTTTGTTGGGCTTTTTTACTCTTTCACCACCCACGATTTTAATGGGCCAATATTCAGTCCAAACTTCACACAACAGAAAAATGTGAATGCCTATGGAGCTTGATTTGGAATAATTTGGTAAAAGGAGAGTGAAACCTATTTTACTGTCTGATAAACTTGACCAGACAGTAAAATGCATTATGTTGACACACTCCTGCATGCTGTGGAGCAGTAAGTTACTGTTAATGAGAGCTTTGGTGAGCAGCTCCTGGTTGTGACTCTTACCTCTAAATCCAGCACAGGCAGCATGGATAGATTTAGTCTTACTGTTTTCCATTCTTGCTTTCATTTTTAGTGCTAAATGAAGACATTTTGGAATCTAACCTGTTCTGAATTAGATTTAAAAAGATAAAAAGTTTCAATGAAGAGATTATCACTTGACAGTTTATTAGACAAGTACCTTCAAGAACAAGCATAGGTTTCAGATTTACATTTCAAAAAGTACATATGTTCTTGCAAGCATTTTTTGTTCTTTAGTGATCATATTTAACCTCCTTTACTTAAGTGAAATAAAGGGGACTTTTTTCTCTCCACTGTCGCTCCATACATGCTCAGTATGAGGGATTGCTGTGTATGACTCAATGCTAGTGATTGTCTCCAGCACTCCAGGAGGAGAGAATGCTATCAGGCAATGACTTCATGCAATCTGTTGGGTTTCCTTAGAAACTTTTTAAGCTACTTTGAAAATAAGCTGAACTTACTGTACTGTTTGATAACTAGAATCAATTGGACTATGTGTGACTGAATTGAAACTATATTTTTGAAAAGTGCCTCGTGACAACATTTTTGTGAATTGGTGCTCTAAATGAACTGAATTGAATCTTTTGCTTTTTATAATCCCTTCTTGATTCTTCACTCAGCAGCCAATCACAGCGGATCTCAGTGGATTTGAGAGGATCTGATGGGACACAGCACACTGGATGTTGTAAATGCTGAAAAATCTCTCCAGTAATAATTCACAGACAGTTTATGAGAGTAGCTTTTTGAATAGTGAATGATGTGCTCTTTTAATATTACATTTAAAATGTTTCACAGCTAGCATACATCAAAGCTATTAATCAAACATAGCAACTGTGCCATTTGTCTTTGCCAGCCTGCTGTGTCGGTGTCAATGCTGCCGAGATGCAAATCCTATAAACGCCACAAACACATCAGCACTTCAATTAATGCTATTAAATGAAGCAGGGGCCACTGTCACTCACTTTAAGTGACCTGGTTACTGAAACGCTCTAAATCAACAAGGCTTCTATTTATCAAAGTGACCTCCCTGGAATTGGATTCAGTCAAAATGGATCCAGCACATTTCTTCTGACTTGAGAGGAAGAGGCTTTAGAGGTGCTCCATGTAGTAGAGCATGAGACAGAGGCAGACAATGTGAATTGTTTAACAACAACAAAATTTATTAACATTCATATTCTCACACACATCAAAGACCAGTTTGAGTCAAGGGGTGACTCAAATTTTAGATTGAGACTCAGAGTAGAGTGACAAAAGACCTACAGAAGAACTTAAATGGATACCAAATTGGACTCTATGGAAAAGGTGACCATCACATATATATATATATATATTAATTAGCTAACAAATTCTAGAAAGGAGGTTCCATTCTCCAGCAGACCAACAGTATAGACAGTACTTTACTTTGAGGACAGTCCCTTTCCTTTGTTGGACTGACTCATGATGAAACTACCCTGCATTCTGTATAAAACTGAGACTGAACAAACAGTTGTTCCATTAACAGCTTCTGTTTGTAACTCTAGCTGTGTGATAATAAAGGCAGGACTGCGGAGCAGGCTGTCTGCACATCAGCACATTGGTTTTAACTGGCAGCCTGCAGTAATATTGTCCCTCAACATAATGGCAACACTTGTTCCAATAAAACAGACAGTTTTACACCATGTTTTCACTGTAAGTTTTTATTTGCCTGCAATAACAGTGCCGTGAATACATCAAATCATTTTACAGCTCACTGTAACTCATGAATGTCGCCGCTAACAGCTGCAGCAGCTCTCATTAAAACTGGTCCTATGCTGCCTGCAGATATCATTAGATTCTATGTAAACACATCAGCACTGTGATATCCCCATTTCCTTGTTTTTTGTTCCGGTCATGAGGTTTAAGTCTGCATTTTTAGAACTGATCAGGAAGAAAGTGGTGGCTTGAATGAATCATTGCTTATTTTTAACCAGCTAAATAAAATTAGTCTGAATTTTTGATAGAATTAAAATTGTGTGACATTTAAAAATGAATTCAAGTGTTGAAGTGTCAAAAACTATCAATTTCTTTTTCTATATCTTGATTAAAAACGCTCACACTAACGCATTGATATGTTTCATTTCATTATCTTTAAACCTTAACTTCAACAGTCTGATCAAAAGCTGTCATGGAAAAACTCTTCAAAGGCTGAGAAATGAATCCATCTGCAAACATCCTGTTTTATGAAAGGGAAAGTAAATATAAGATGTTTTTCACCAGATGGAGCAGATTTGGTGCCAAGTGCAAAAGTAGCACATAGTTTAGAATGTATTAGCAGTTTTTTAAATAGCTGGTTTCTTGAGACTCATGAGAAATCTATTTTCATTGTTTAGCTCATGTACAGAAGACAGAAGAGTGACACTTTTAATGCAATGTTGAACTAATGTTGCATTAAAAGTCTATTAAAATTGCCAAATTTTTCACTTAAAGTGTAATTATCTACCAAATGACACTTCATGACAACAGTCATAGACATTCACAAAGACTCCTTCATGTTCATGACAGGCGGTGTGTCACATTTATGACAGTATTATGTCAGTTATGTCAGTACACAAGGATGATTGACAGCGCTAAGACCCTTTGATTAGTTGTTTTTGGACAGAAGTGGAGTTTCTGCATATGGTATTAGTAGCACTGGGAAGAGGTGGAGGAGCTAGATGTTTTCACAAATTGTCTGTGTCTTAATGTGCTGCCATAACATTGTGACACTTTTAACAAATGCATTTAAAAAACTTTTTATAAAGCGCAGCTTCAAAGTCCCACCTCAGGCAGACTGTCATAACTCTGAAGTTACAATGAGGCACACATCTTGACCCAAAAGGATAAATCTGAGTGTCAGTGTGGTCATTTTTATCATTTTCTTTCCTAAATGGTAAAAGTGAAGACGGTAAAAATCATCTAACAATTCCATATTGCACTGGCCGTGTGTGAAACCAGTATTAACCATAATAATACTGAGATCAATATTTCTGTGGTGTCCCAGTTATCCTGCCAGGCTGGAAAGCTGCATGCTGCAGCACCTCATTAAAATAGCAGCTGTAGCCGTGGCCATAAAGCACACAGCTTGTGTTAGCTGATAAGCCTCTATAGCCTTTTAATGACTGCATTTACACAGTTGGACTAATATTATTGTTAGGCCTGACATTGTGGCGTCACAGATTGCTCATATCAGAGCACAACTTCTAACCGACAATTCTAATGTGACATTGCAGCAATGCAGTGTATATTTCATAGTCTCGACATCATGATGAACTCAGGCATTGATGATAAGAGCAGTTGGAGTTTGATCTGACAGCAGGAGCTGCAGCCTGGTTGACTCCAGTTAAGCTGTAGTAACATCTCATTAATGATCAGTGGAAACAGCTCAATTCTTACATACTTACTGTATGTAAATGTGATTTCCTGGTTTCTATTTTTAATACATTTTTAAAAATCTCAAAACATTTTCCCACATTGCCCTTATGGGGTATTTGTGTCTAGAATATGGAAGACAGAGATAATGTTAGTACAATTTCGAATAAGATTGTAACTTAACAAAAATGTGGTAAAAGTGAAGCACTTTGAATACATTCTGGATGCAGATTATATGGCTAAATAAATATATATTAGACTTCATATTGCTGCACTTTACAAAAGATTTGTTCAGGCAGTGCCATCTGAGGGTTCAAAGGTCACAGCTGAACAGTTCAGATCCCTTAACATTCAAACAATTATGTCTACAGATCACTGTAACAATTGAATAAGATTGTTTGCTGAAATATCAAAAGGTTTTCCAACTTTACAGATTAGAAAACTGTATGCCTAATTTAAAGCTGTGTGGCTTATTTAGGAATTTATCTGCAGTTTGTTGTTCTTCTCTAAACTGTGTGAATGTTGACCAAACATTTCCTATTCATATTCAAATCATTGGTTTTTATCTTCCTGTTGGCCTTTTATTGCTGGTGTTTTGACTTCATGGAGTAGGACTAAAAATAATTTATTTCCATTTAGTCCATTTTAGTTCAGTTTATTAATGTAGCATAAATTCTCAGTGTATGTCATTTTAAACTGTTTTCAGGACAAACATGTCTAATCTATTTCCAATCATGCCGTCCATTTCAGTCCAAATCCATTCATTGCATAAATACAAATTAAATGGTCAAATTCATATTCAAATTCAAACATCTCCAGTCCGATATAATCCGATGGTAAAACACCAAATGAAAATAATGAGAAAGTTTCCTAACAGGAGAAAAGCAGATGATGCAACGTAAACAGAACAAACGACACTGAATTCAGCTCGATTTTACAACTAAGTTCTCTTTGTTGTAAAGAGAACTTAGATAAGTTATAAACATGGGAAAATACAAAACTAATCAAACCACTGCACATGTAGTGTTTTAAACAATCCATATGAATGAATGAAAGAATATCTGTTCTTTGGTGCTAATTGAAGGCAGAGGTGCATTTATCATTCCACTGTGTGTTCAGAGTAGCAATTCATTTCCAGGAGAAGCTGTTCATTTTTCTAACCTCCACAAACAGAAGGCAGGATGTAGAGCATTACGCCTCAGAGGATGGGTAATAAGCTGCTCCTCAGCCCTGTGATTGGGAGAAAAGAGACCTGTTGAAAGAGAGGCTATTTAATTAAGTAGCTATAACAAAATACAAATCTCAATAACTTGGGAAATAATTGCACCACCCTCATTAAGCATTTCATCTGGGCAATTACCTTCTTTTTAGCCTCAGGGAGTTATAAATGACTGGACGGTAATTGAAGCCAGCAGTCAGCGAGAGGCTGAGATGAACTGAATTACACAATGTCATTAAAACAAATACATCAAATAATTATGCGATGGAAAATAAATGGACTGAACGCGTGTAATTGTTCTATCGAATTAGTTCTCCCAGCACTCTGAGCCATCGCTCAAAGGATCGTCGCAAGTATCTGCCTGCAGGGGCGGTAAATACCGCCCTCCATCCAGACCATTTAATAACTCAATAATTAGCTTAACGCTTTTTACAAAGTGTCTTATTGCTCTCATCGTTTAGAGTCACATAAAGGCAGAGAAGGTGGCCCTGTTTTGGATGCTGACATTATATCACTGTGGGAGAGGAAACAGGAGCTCTTCTTTGATTGCACCATTTATAGGATTAAGCAGGACACAATTGGAGAAAAGCTCATTTCCTGTTCCAAATATAGAAGACATGGCTGAGTAAAGCCATTATGGGAAACACGTTTTTGTCCACTCTGATAGATTACTTTCCTGATTTGGCATAAAAAAATGGGGATTCCTCTCCTTTTGTACCTTGAACTCTGCAGAGGAGCAAGTACTTGAAACATTTTCAGCTGAATTGATAGTGACCTGATTTATGGGCCTTATTGCGCCGTATAATTAATTTTATGCATATGACTTCCTTTACAATTACCATACAGGCCGGCTGGAGAAGTTCACTGCTTATATGAAGCCATCAATAATTGCAGATTCATCAGGGTGCAGGCTGAAAGTCTGCCTGAGGAGAGGAAATAACAGATTGTCTTCTGAAAGTGAGACATTCTGAGAAAGGGCAAATGCTTCAGGTTGACTGAATTCTTTAAACAACTGTGTAGGACAAAAGTGATGGACATTTAAATACTCTTGTCTTATTCTACAAATATAGTTTTTTATTTATTTAAAAACTTCCTTAGCTTGACAGTTTCTGCTCTGCATGTGCCTTGGAAAGACCTGGGTAGGAGGAGGAAACTTTGATTTGTCGAAGCTGAGTCACAGAGCCGTGGCTTACTGACCGAGATCTGGACTCAGATCCTTGTGCTTTATTTTCATTTCTGAGACTTCAGAGAAAATATAATATTTCTTTTGTTGTTTTACATGACTGTTTAAATGAACAAACCCTAGGCTGTGGTTCCCTCTGGGTTCTTTAACATAGATTGAAACACTTCAGAGAAAAGCTGAAAGAAAACACTTGTTGGATTCTAAAGGAATCCAAGGAAAACTTTAATATTCAGGCAATTTATGTTACTTAGCCAGAAGATACTGCAACATCAAATCTTCTTATCACTAAATACTTTGTTTTCCAGACCTGATGACTGTTTTCCAGACAGCAAAACACAATGCCACCACAAACAAGGTCTAAACTAAAGAAATAGATAGTAATATCTAAGTCTTCTAACATCTTACACAAGCTTAAATTTGACCACTGACCAAATAAAATCATCTTACTGTTTGCTGCTTGAACAGGAAACCATTAAATGTTTCCATTTCTAACTCTGTCAGCACCAGTCTGACCACGTACATGTATACATGTACACACGTGCATGCATGTGTGTGCACACATGCATGCACACACACCCACACACACAGGGCACTTTCTGGCATTTCACAGGCACCACCACAAAACATGTGTCTGATAGGTCACCAAAAACGACTAGTAATGGCACCGGTTATGAAAGCTACTGAAGACAATATTGAACAATGAGAAACAACAATCAGCCTTAAGTATAGTATAGTCATTGACTTTCTAAACACTAAAATAAAACATCAACCTGCATAAAATTGCTGAGAGCAAACTGTAACTGAACTGACTTTACACCTTCACAAATAAAAACCTCCCACACGCAGCGTAAATCCTGCTCTGACACTTGACATCATCAAGTTTACTCCTGGTAATTGAAAATCTCTCCACACTCAGCAGCACATCACCTTCTGATTCTGCAAAACAATGACAAACACCGTAAAGCAACATGTTAATGTGAGCCTGGCAGGTTCAGCATCTACAGGTGAAGAGATCTTTATTAAAATGAAATGAATGCAGGGAAACCCCCTGTTAGATGTATGACCTGCAGCAGGAGACACATTGAAACTGAACAGATCTGGATGCCATGAATAATTTAGTTGACACTAAAGGAGGTAATATAAATGCACACATATATTCTAATCTTTCCTGCTGGTGGGTGAAGTCAGCCTCCCTGTTTTTTTTCTCCCACTTCTCTCATGTGGAAAAGCAGCTCTGTGCTGATTTAATCCAGAAATATTTCCACGCCTCAGAGTTATTCACATACAGATGCATGATAATGATTCCGAGATTAATCTGTGACAAGAGCTGCTGCCTTTTGTGTGCTAAAGGTAACTTTTTTCCCACCTGACCTTTCATTTCACAGCTAATACCTTGATGCACGTCGACACCTGAGCAGGTGTTTTTTCTCTCTGCCTGTCAAGCAGGAATCCCAATGCTCCAGTAAGGTGGCACACTCAGAACACACACCCTCTGCCTCTCCTCCAGGTCTCAAGGTCAAAACATTGAGCTAGCCAGACATCACACACATACACACACTGCTGTAAGGTCCCATATCCACTCAGCTCTGCATCTCTGCACTATGTTTCACAGGTAGACAGTTTGGCTGTTTAGTTACGAGCTGAAAACTTTTACATGTTCAGTTTGGTTGTAGGGTTTTTCACCAGAAATATTACCTGCAACTGTGTTCAGAGGAGTTCGAATGACTTAAAATTCTGTGAGATTTCTGTTTGCAGATTGAAACCAGTCAATAGAGGATATGTGGTCATGTGTTATATGAATGTGAATATTTTATGTTGATCATTAATCCTCTCCCTGGTTACCAGTCATCTGAGTGGATCAGCTCCCACTTCCCCTTCCTTCCCTGATCAATCCCAGACATGCAGCCCACCTTGCTCCTCTACCTGTCCGAGCTCTGACGCTTCGATCTGTTGATTGTTCCTTCTGGTAGACAAAGGTGAAGAGAAGAGGACTTAAAGAGACATTCACCATCATAAGGAGAAACCTGTATGAGCTGTTCAGAGGCTTGGACAGCCTTTCCCACCAGACTCGTGTTTCATCAGCAGCAGTAAGCGTCCTGCAGTTCTCATTATCCACATTTCCTTCACGTTCCATCTCTAAGTCTTCCTAGCTCTCTAGATCTCCAACAACCTTCTCTAAGCCTTCTTCTCCACCAGCATCTGAATGTGTGTGTCATTTTATCCTGTTGTGTTTGCTAATGGGTTAAACTGGTGCTGAAGGTAATGCTCGACCACAGGTGATATTGGCCTCTGAGGACTCTATGTATCTAATGTTAACCTGTTAAGGGGTTTGGAGCATAAAGATTCACCTGTGCTTTCATTTTACAGTTGGAAGCATTATCTCACACATGCTCAGCCCTGAGAATATGAGGGAGCTGCATTACACCAACAAGCCGGGCGTCCCACAGGCAATGGCACTAACAGATGGTCTATGCAAAAGAGCTCATTTGGACACCAACAAAGAGCCACCAATGATTTAATGATCATTTCTCATTCGGCCATTATTTATATGGGCATATAATCTACTGACACACAATATTTCATTTGTGGGGAGGCTCTTGTGTCAACAAACAGCCTCGTCAGTGAAATGTCTTGCACTGGTAAAGATTCCAGAAGCTTCTCTGCCAATATTCATAATGGGAATTATTATGCTGATTATAATGTGTTTATGACACACCTCTTTCAATTAAACAGGCGATACCGAAAGCGTCCCCTGACAGGTGTTTTTGTTGTCACACGAGCTGCGGTGTCTGATTTACATGGCAGACTAATTTGGCTGAGAGGCTGATGTAGAGAAGGTCAGCCCCCCAGTGGTGGGGGTCTCTGTGTAAAGTCCTGATCAGAGGCTTCCTATGTAAATAGTTAGCATCCTTCAGGTGGCACCGCAGCAGCAGCAGCAGCAGCAGCTGTAACGAGGAGCTAATGAGTTGTGTAGGTAAAGTTGTGAGCGCTGTGAGAGGAGCTGCGGCCGACCTGAGGTTCAGGTTAATTAATGAAGTGATCCAGCCTCCAGCAGGACCAGGGGGCCTTGTGCAGGCTCACAGCAGCAGATCACAACACTGACAGATGCCCTATTACAATGTTAATGATAGCTGGGCCTGCAGCAGATAATCATATTCAAAGCTTTTTCTGCAGATAACAATCAGAAACACACACGCACTGAGTGTTTCCCTGGTGAGGGGCTGTTCCAGAACACATGTGGCTCAACCCCTCCCCATCCAGCAGCGCCTGGACTGAATACTTGAGTTGGGCCCAAAGGACTGATCAATATGATCAAGACCTGATAGGGATCTGCTGTCCTCGGTGGGCGGAGGCAGCACGCGCCACGCACCATCAGTGAGAATCCATCAGGAGCTCTGATCACTGCTGCCTGAATGCTTTCTGAACAAGATTAAAAAAATATCAGTTAACAACAAGGAAGTTCTGTTCTCATCCCAGTTGATTAAAAGTTATCTAACCTAATTTGCTGTTTTAGTTTTACTCTAAAACCTAAAAACTATACCTGACATCACTGTTGATCTGGATAAAAACTAAATCTGATGTCATATTGCTTTTCAGCTGAGGATCCCAAAGAAAAGCTTCACTTTTAATCACATGACTGAGGAAGTACCTGCATATGACATTAGAAGAACACAAAATGTTTCATTTGTGAAATTAATTAGTCTATTTTTCATTTTTATGATCTTTTAATTTCACAAAAAATAAAAAAAAAATAAATAAAAAACTGAACCATTGCTAATCACCTCAGGTAGCCAGGTCTATCTTGTAGCTCTCCATGCATCGCTGTTCCTGCACAATGAATCAAACAGCTGAATTTGATCATGAGGCCTGCTGTCGATCAGCTGATTTGATCCAGCTGTGTTGGAGAAGGGAAGCACATAAAAGTCACAGGATGGTAACTCTTTGGGGCTCCTCTGGTGGGATTCAAAAAATGATCAAGTCCAAGTAGGCCAATGACCATTCATAGAAAACATATAATTTGAATGTTAAAACCTCAATATTTATCTAAACTAATGATCCCAAACACAGAAAAAGTCCTCAAATGGTTCATAAATAAGACTGCCGCACTGTCCCAGTGAATCACTTGACCTGTCTGAACATAGTTGTATATTTCAGGAAAGAACCACAGGTCAGAGTGCATGCATATGAGGCCTTCAGAACCTTCAACCCAATGCATGATTCTGCTTTCTCTATAATATTTGTATCTTCATTACCAAAAAAATAAACTTTTTAAGAAGACTTGAACAAATTTTAGCAGGCATGTCATTCCATGTGTCATTTTAGCATTCACATTTAGGCACTATTTTGGTTTGATTTCTTAGTACTTGTAATTTACTGGAGTTGTCGCCAACGCCTGGTGAAAATATTAAGTTAAAATGAGGACATGTACAGCCTTCCTGAACAGCTGAGGGCAGCTGGGACTGTTGGTGCTTTTAAAGCAAACAAAAATTAATTCAGTCTGGCCTTTAGTAGTAATTCTGCATTTTCATTTTAGCATTTTAGTACTACTTTATGTATTTTACAATGTTAGATTTTATTACTAATATTTTGATCAATTTGTTTTTATTTCTATGTTCATTTTATTGTTTTGTTGTCTTCATAAATATTTCTGTTTCTCTCTTTTGCTTCTTCATTGTTCAGTTATTATTCCTCAGCTCTTTTGTAGTTGTTTGACTTATTTCTGCTACATGATGATACTTAGTTTGACCATTTCTTGTTTGTTTTTAATATCTGTTCATCTGTTTCTAAACCTAGCTGCCACACCGCTGTATGAAATGATATTCAAATAAAGTTTGATACATTCATTTTCTGCATTTCTAAATTAAGTTTTCAGCATAGAACACCTGATTAAAGTGCAAGCAAATACTGAAAAATGACTATAAATATATCATATAATTAAAGATCAATAATTGACACTTTGAGCGTGTTTTGGTGACTTGTTTTATAAAATAAATGTGTAGCCTTTTCTAATGTCTTTAGTGTGCATCAATGTCTACATGTGATATTTCATGCCAAACCTTCCCCTTTAACAGAACATCATTGACTTTGGAATAAAAGAGATGTTTGTGGTGCTTCTGTAACAGCTGAGGCACAGCAAAGCACTGAAACATGATGATAATCAGACATATCCAACATTCTCACAAGCCTTTAATCTGATTTATGGACACTTTCATGAGCAGCGCTTTCTCCCCACCTCTGCTGACAAACCTGAGACGAAACATTTTACAGCTGCAACATCTGAAATAACTCATCAGGAGCACAGAGAGACGTCAGGGAGGGAGGGCCAACCAGTGGGCTGTGATGTGGAAAAAATGGAGAAAGGCAACGCGAGGCCAGGAGGTAATGCGTTTGAAATTTATTTTTCAACCTCTGTCAGGAAGGTGCATTAATCTAGGAAGATCTTACAAACGTTTGATTCCACCATCACTGGCCACTTCCCTGCTCTCTCATCCCAAACATTAAATATCACCTGCCGTGATTAATCCCAACTTAATTAAATCCATCAGCCAGACAATGGCCAGCCAATGAGCTATGTAATCATTCACATAGTAAATTAAAAGAAGCAGAGGCTGCTCTGTGTTCTGCTCTGACAGAGATGGAAAGGATGGAGCAAAGGGCCTAGAAACTCAGCTGGAGGAAGCCTGAGGAGGGAAGTCAGCCTCACAACATGGTGACAGTCTCCCCCTTTCTCCCCCCCTCCCCACACACACACCAATTACAGCTGTGACCGTTTGCCACAGAAAATTAATCAACAGCTGTTTTGATGAGCGACTCATCATTTCAGTCATTTTACTGCATAAAATTGTCCCACATGTGTCCGATGTGAAGTGGCATCATTTTCTGTTTGCATACAATCCTCATAGGTTTTCAGAGAGATTTATTAATTATTACGTTTCTTATTTAAATGTATTTTTAAAATGTAAAAAGACATATTTGGAATCTTAGATTATTTTAAAACTAAATATGTTGAAGATACCGCTTCACAAGAAAAATGTAAACAAATACCTCAAGTCAAACAGATGAGCAGCAAAATGAATCATCACCAGAGCTGGAGGCGTTTTGAATTAAAGGTAAATAAGGTGGAGAAATGTTTGTCAGCTCTGAACTCCTCAGACGTTTGAGGCTGATTTCCCATCACTGACTTTATAGAGCTTCACCCAATTTTAGCTCATTCCATTTTCTCTAAAAAATAAATAACATAAAATAGGTTACCTTAATTTTCTAAATAAATTGAAAACTGAACTTTAGCATTAAACTCACAAATGTGTATATTTCGTTCTACAAATTTTACTTAGAATAAACAACAGCTGTTTATTTTTCTCTATGTGAGCTTGTTAAAACATCCATTCATTTATTGTGGCTATACAGGAGCCACCTTTTTTATATGAAAAAGATTGTTAAATATTGTTTTTAGAATGAGAAGTGACATCACACTGTTATTATTGCTTTAAATAAAGATAAAACAATTTTGTTTAGCCTTGTTTTAGCTTTATGTTTCTTTCAACCTCCTTTTGAAATACTCTACCAGACAATTTCTCAATATGTCTCCACAATTTATTTTTCTACATTTCTCCAAGTTCAGGTTAGTGATCCACTGGGTGATCTTTTCTAATTCACACAATCCTCTGAAAACACAGAACTAATAAAAGGACAATTTGTGACAAAACTCTTAAAATCTAACATATTCATAAACAGAAGAATATTTTGAGCTTAGATAGTTGCAGTTTAGTCCATTAAGATTTCAGATTTGTCTTTAAATCAGACCCAGTAGAAGGCCAGGTGCTTGCAGTCTTAAAGGCCTTCATGGGTAAAATGTGGCCCACATGTTTAAATCCCAATTAAAACTAATTTATATCAAACATTATTGATCACATTTAGATGGCAGTAATTGTTCAGGAGTTCCATTAGTAGGATTAGCCCTTTAAGCACTTGTGTCAACATCTTAGAAAAAGCATTTGACCTGAAACACCAGCTGATAGCATGTGTCTGTTTTCCCACACACGCACACACAAATCACAAACACGCGTAGATGAATATCACACCATACCTGTGTGGAAACTGTAGATTTTATTTTTTATAAAAAGAAATTCCTGGGGGTTTTTCTAGATTAAGTAAAACAATCTTTTTCAGTTTTATTCATTCTTGGGTTAATCAACATTTTATACAGTCAAGCATTTCCTCTTCTTTGTGAGAACTTATTTTTACTTTGAATAAAAAGACCAAGCTGAACTCTAAAAGAAACTTTCTCTCCATCTTCTTGGAACCAGTCGCAGAAACACATGAACCTAAATGTTTTGTTGTCGCTACATGTTTTCATTCATGTTCTTACTGAGTTTGAGAAGGAAACATTTAAAACTTTCTGTAAATGTTTCAACTGAGGAATCTTTCAATGAATTTATTTATTTATGACAATGTTAACTTTGTCTGTTTTTGTTGTGAATGTTCTGTAACTTCTGTTTGCCACAGTCAGTCTTGGCCAGGATTACCTTGCAAAAAAAAAAAAAAAAAGATTTTTCATCTCCATTAGATTTCCTGGTAAAATAAAGGTTAAATAAGACTTCAGTTTTTACCTTTGATTCAAACCCACTGGCTCTTAGCCATCAGCACCTTCTGTTTTGCAATTGTTGAAATCTGAAGGAAACTGTTTAATCTGTGAACTTAAGAATACATTCAAGAATTTAAAAGGGTTCAATGACATGAAGAACATGACCCGCAGTTGCACTGTTTTAATGGGCAAACGGCAGTCGCAGCTGGGATGTTAATGCCAGCAAACAGGATTATCCACAGAAAGGATTTCACTGCTAAGCATTTCCTCTTAATTAGATTTCTCAATCTCAGGGATGAATTGCCTTTTAGCAACAAGAGCTGCCACTGAGGGAGCTGTTAGCTCCTTATAACTGAATTAAATGCATAATTAGTGCTACAATTACATTACCAAAGGCTCTTTTGTGTTTGTCTGAGTAAAGGAGACAGGGGGAGAAGAGCTGATGTGCTTGACTGACATCTGACCACTGCTAGGAGCTAAACTCCTAGCAGCTGACAAGATTTAAACAGAACCTGGACCACATGACACTGACATGAGCCACACCTGATTCCAGCCAACACACACACACCTGCTGAGGATTCAGAACGATTCCTGTTTGCGTTAATAATGCTGACGTTTTATGTTCAACTTTCAGAAAATGTGACATAACCCATGAAAGGTTCCACTTGTTAGGACAATCATTTCAATCTCATTGTCAAAACTGTAAATGTGACACCGCTACATAACAACATTATCAAAGAATAAAAATAACTCCTGGTAATATTTCACTGCTCCTGCTGCATGCCATGCATGCCACCAACACGTCATTTTTGTAAACTCTTTATTTGCTACAAACGACTGAATAGTCAAATTTGACCTTTTTAAAGTGCCCCTTAAATAATTGACATACATTTCATGTGCTTTGGTGTACAGATTGACACGCCTACATCTGCATGAGAACAAAATGGACTTTTTACATCCTGCTCAGGTTTTCCAGTCATTCTTTGATGTGGATTATGGAAAGTAGAACTTTTTCTTTTTCTAACAACGTAGCAGTTGCACTTGTATGTTCAGCAACCTCAACGTTTTAACATTAAATGTGTGATGAGTTTATTTGAAACAATGAAAAGTTAATAATGCTGTAATGTTAGTCTGTTTAAGAGCTGCTTATAGCAAACATTATACAATCCAACTGCTGAAATTAGAACCTAAACTTTAAAATTTTTGTTGTATTGTTTTTTTTTTTGTTTGTTTTGTTTTTAGTTTTTTGTTTTTTTGTCAATCTTGATTGTTTAATTCTGAGAAATTATAAATAAAGTAAAAGTATCAGAATGAAAAAAATTAAAACTTCCAAATTTGGAATTCTGACTTGGATTTTTTGACAGTCCTGAAGTCCTGCAGTGCTGCATGTTTAGTTAGGTGTTGGTCACTTTAAATTTTACTAAATAAGACTCAGACATACCACTGGAAAGCTTTGTTGATGAACATGTCGCCGCCATGTTTTGAATTTGCTAGTTATAGCTACACCTTGGAGCAAAACATCCAACAGATCCCAAAGGGCCTCATTTCCTTAATTTCTATGTTGTAAAAATTTGTTAATAAACGTAATCTGTGTCATAGAAAACACCATGCAACTCTTTCTGGTGTGTAACCATCTGGATATCAGTTACTGTAGTGCAATGATTAACCCCTGATGCTTCTCATGTCCACCATCCAGGATCTGCTGCGTTTCTCATTAGTCTCCCTCTCCTAAGCACACATGGTGAACATACACTGAGTACACGCCCTGCTCACACCTCTCTTCTCCATCCTCACCGCACATCTCCCAACCATTCATCACCGGCCCGCTGCTGACAGTGACGGATGGGTCAGACCGCCACTGGAACTCTCCCAACCAGAGACTCATACGGCCACAGCAGCAGACTGACAGCTGGAGCAACATGTCAAGTGGCGGAGAGACTGCGGCCATTAATAACCTGCGTCACATGATCACAACGGAGAAGGGTGGGGGTCTCTTGACTCTCGTCCAAGTCGAGGAGGGAGATGTCTCAGGGATAGTCACGGACACCTGATCTTTAATCAAGTGCACGCTGCCAGTGGGTGATGAATTTATCTCTCTCAAACTAGAAGGTGTTTGATTGGCTGGGGAGGGGGCATTTGTATCTCATGACCCTTTAGCAATTTGTTGAAACCCTTGAGGAAGGGTCTTCTTGAAAACCAGACCACCAATGTTGAAAACAAATATAACTATTGTGGCATTTCTGTTCATTTAAACCTCATATTTTCTCATTTTAATTAACCATAAACCATCATTAAATTTTTATCCAGCCATATCTCCTGCAGTTTGTTATTTTATTAAAGTCCAGTTTTCTTTCGGTGGCTCTCTGAGGTTTTTTCAGACAGCTTCTTGGGTGAGGATTTTGTGCTGGATGGATAACAACACATATACACAAAATAACCTTTTTCTCCCATGTTTGTTCAGATCGTCTGTTCTCTCGTCAACTGGTAAATCTTGTGGTAAGTTGTAGCATGAAAGGGTTACTTAGGAAGATTTTGAAAGCTAGCCTGTTTAGTATTTAACTTAACAACTCTAATAAAAATATTTACGGGAACAGGAAACAACTGAATGCAATACTATTAAATATTATTCATCTCTAATTTGTAACCCTGTGGCATAAAAAACCGCATACCTTTCATGCATGTTTTCATGTTTCTTATGCAACCCCCCCTAACCCATGGTTCATTATTCACAAATTTACCTTTTTTTGTTTCTTTTTCTAGAGTATATCTATATCAGTGGGTCTTAACTTGGGTTCTATCAAACCCCAGGGGTTCAATGAGTCGGTTCAGGGGTTCAGCGGAGCCTCTGCTGTAGAGGTAAAGACACACTTGTGTAAAGTCACGATGACACGCCCCGCTTGGCCATCACTTGCTGCAGTGGATCACATCACATTGCTTGGCCAATCAGTGCTGTGGGGAATTTAGTGCACGCAGTATTCAACGGCTGTCATAGTTGTACGTTATATGATTTCTTTCTCAATATTTTAATACATACTAAACATGTTGAGCAAAAAAAGAAAATGGTCGGATGAATATCCTATCTGCATGACATGCAATGCCAAGTTGAGCAACTCGAGTCCAGCAAAACTAAGGGAACACTTCTTGAAGCTGCATGGAGATGGGGAAAAGTAAAAAAGTATTTTGTGGATTCAAAACGACAAAAAAAACGAATTAAATTTCAACTTTTAAAAAAATTAAGTTATTAAATTCTTTAAAAAATCCACATTTATTTTTAATTAGTAAAATAGCAAAAAAATATTTTGGAGGCTGAAATTCTTTTATGGAAATATTCTTGGGGGGCCAGAATAAAGTAGTACTGTAATTTGTCGTGAGTTCATGCACTGTGTTGGTTTTGTTCTTTGAGCAAGGTGATGTTCGTGCATGACTCATTTTGTGCACCAGTAAAAAAAAAAAGACATATACCTATGTCTTGAATTTTGAAACAAAATCAGATTTTATTTATCACTAAAGAAGGGTTCAGTGAATGCACATATGAAACTGGTGGGTTCGGTACCTCCAAAAAGGTTAAGAACCACCGATCTATATGAAAAATAAAAATTAGTTTGGGAAGCTAAAATACATGCACTGGGCACAGTGCTACCTGACACACTTCTGGCTGGTGTTTACAAAGCAGCCAATACCAGAGCAGCAGTTTTTTTTTTTTTTTTTTCTTGGTCCTGATTGACCAAGAGCAGAGAAATAAAATATTTTTGATGTGTGGTTTTGGTGTAGTTCTTGACTCTTACACTCTCCTTGCGTTTCAATTTTGGATTTGCTTTGGACTGTTTTTGTGTCCCATTGGATGTTCATTTGAACTCTGATTTTAATCATTACATTTCCAAACCGCACCACGTCTTTACCTGCTGCTTTTGGGTCCACCACACCACATCATGACAATATGTAGAGTTCAAACTATTAAAACTTAATAGTTCGAACTATTAAATAGTTTAAAGTGTTTTAGAGAGCATTTCAAGTTCAGAGTTTAGCTGTTCACTGAAGGCTCCTAAACCCAGCGAATACTTGGGGTCCACTGAGCCGTTGCTCTGGCTGTGTTTCTACTGGCGTCCAGCTCAACAGCTGATCAGAAGCCCAGGCTCACTCTACTCTTGGTCTACATGAAGCAGATTGATATGTGTCATGCATTCAAGAGTGAAGTTCACTTTATTCAGAAACTCAAATTGAGCAGTGCTATATGTGACAAACTTGAAGTGAAAGCATTTCATCCAGATGTCACTTAACCCTCATTATGTTTGTTTCTGAGGAGCAGGGAAATGTTTGACCCTTGAATGTTTAATTATGTTATAAAGTCAAAAACCAAACAAATTCCCGAAAACATTTTTGTATCTGATTATTAACTCCAATACTAACAATTCCATTCAATATTTGTCGATTAATGTTTTTTTTTTTTTTTTTTGGGGGGGGGGGGTCTGTTTGTTTTTTTGTTATTTCTCGCAGATAAAGGACCAATGATGATAATTTCCTTGTTTTTATTAATAAATGTACATGACATTTTTTTATGTCCACTGAAAAGAACCTATGGACAAGAAAGTCCATAGGTTCTTTCAATGATTATCCTTGAAATTGATTTTTTTAGATCTTTATTATATATATTTTTTTTTTTCCCCAAGGAGAAAAAAATAAATTCAATTTGATCTGGGTCAAATTTAACAGTCCTTCACTCAGGCCAAATGAAAAGTACAAAGTTTTCAGGAGCAAACCTTGAATATTTCATAGAGAAAGCCATAAATGTGTGTGTGAGTGGGGGGGGGTGTGCATGTGTCTGTCCCCTTCCCTTAAATCTGAGTGTGATGTTTAAGGCTTTACTTTTTAAAAACATTAACTTTGGTCTAATGCCCTAAGTTGAATTTTTGCCCCATAATTTTATTGTTTATGCTCAGCAGATGCAGCAAAATGCTCCAGCTGCATGCAATTATCCTCTCAGGCCATCAATCAGCCAGCCAAAAAATAACAGATGCTGTCTTACATTTACATGTTTGAAGATTTTGTCAACTAATGTGTTTAAAAAGAATCCAGATTTTATTAAAGAGGAATACTGTAGTTCTTTAAAGTCAGCCTTAATCTAGGACACCTGCAGATTTATCCTGAAGAAATGTAATGAGGGAGAGCTTCTGTAATATGTATTTTTGAGCATCTGGCAGTTATTTGATATTGTATGTTTCTGACTGTGTAGTAACAGTTTCAAAGGCAAAACAAAACAAAAAAAAACCTATTGCCCGATGTCACCTGGATGGTTAAAAATGACCACAATCTAAATGGATGCTTTTCAGAAATGATGTCAGGCTCTTTGCTTTTTGATGACAAAATTAATTAAAATAATACAAATAAAAAGAGTTTTGTTGGTTATTTGTTTAATGTAAAATAATTTATGCAATATAAGCCAATCCAGCACAAGCGAATAAAACAATGAAGGAAGGTCAATGCACAGGAGAAGGATACATTTTGTATTTATTTTTAAACTTCGTCTAAGATAAAATATTTCAAAGGATTGAGAAATATTTTATGTTGGAAGTGTGAATGAATAAAGTTTGATGCTTTCGACTGCAGAGAAATTAACATTTCTGTTTACTTTAGTCAACAACAGTTTAAAGAGAGAACATTTTGTTGTAGGTGTTTTGATCGTGTCATGATCAGAGCAGCTCAAATCACAGTACACTAAGACACCTTTCAGCTTATTTTTGGCAAATATAAAGTAGAAACATTTATCAGTGCTGAAGTAAACACAAAGTAACATCAGACAAAAAAAGCAAGCTTCAAAAACTTCAGCTTCAAACCTGTAGATCAGTTTTCCCAACCCTGGTCACATTTTGATCTTCCTTGTCAATTCCATGGCAACGAATGACAAACAAAGATAAAAATATTATTTTAAGAATATTTCTAAGAATTTATATGATAGTTTTAATACCAGTCATGTGCCATTATATGAGAATGGGTTCAGGAATGGAAAGAGCAGGATGTCGTGCATTGATGCATTGATTGTTGATTATGAAAGGATTTCCTATGTTGCCGATCTGTTTTCAGCAGAACTGTATTTCTTCTCTGATGGTCAGTCCAGATTCCCTTTGAGTGCATGTTGCACACAGCAGCTGAAGTCCCAGATTAAGTTTCGTCTGATTTAAAGGTGCAGCTGAAAACCAAAAAATAGGTTTGCTTGTGTCAACCTGTCCTACAAAACCAGTTGGATGGATGGACGGACAGTTGGATGCATGGAACTGGCTTTTCAACTTTAAACATTATTATTTAATTGACTTTCAACTCCCCTTGTCCACTGCTAAAATACATGCAAAGTAGGAAGCAACTGTGTAGTCATCCCTGGACTTAAACACATGGGTAAACCGTTTATTTCAGAGCCGTCTTTGAGAGTTGAGATGATCCTTTAATCCAATTCCACACAGCAATCAAAGATCCATGAATCAGGCCCTTTATGAGCAGGCCCATGACTGCGCCAAGCTAGGCCTTCTGCATGTCATTACTGGAGTGCTGCACAGTAACAAAGCTGCTTTTAATGAGATTCTGCAAAGCTCCAAATCAGGCTGTCCCACCATGCATCCTGGCTAATTCACTTAAATATAATTCATTCTGGAAAACAATTGCCAATTGAGACGCAAGGAGAAGGTTTGTCCTCCTGATGAGCATGTAGGGAGTTCAACCTTCACAACCAAGAGGCAGAAATGCCATTATCCATGTGAGGGATATTGCAGAGGAGGGGGAGTGGGGCCATCGGCAGCCAAACGCAGAGTGATTAACTCTAATGTCCTCAATGTCCCCGGACTCACAAATGCAGATTTGGCAGCCAGGAGAGGCTTTAGAGTATCATTCATCCCATGGAAAGCTAATAAAATCAGATAATGCACAGATAATGCTAACAACACTCACTTTTTATAAATAGCAGAATAAATATAATATTCAATTACTAGTTTATACACAGAGACAGAGAGAGAATTCAATTTCTATCTGTCTCTTCTATGAGGGTGATTCGTGTTGCCTGCAAAGTTTTTCTGACAAAGACAGAAAAATGATAGAATAAAATGCCATCGGTCACACACACGATCATAAGCTGATGCTCTGTCAAACAAATGACATCAACTGAGCTGCTCACATGCAGATTGAGATCCCCTGAATGGCCCACTCCTGTCAGGCTGTGTCAATATATCTCCTGTAGGTGAGCATGCCACAGTACATGAGAAAGATGAATTCACTGCTTTCTGCAGTCATCTGTTATGATTGTGAGTTTAAAAATTAGATCTTGGTGTGTGGTGCTTTGGAGAGCCGGGCCAGATCCATCATGCTGTCCATGTTCACCGTTTGGTTTAAAGAACTTTAATCACTTTCACTTACATGGAGCCAGAGAAGCAACACCAATACCAATATTTACCGTGTTGTTTCCAACAGGAGGCTTAATGTGGAAAAAATACAATAAAATATGGAAGTGATTGATATTTATTTAATCAACCCAACTTCACATATGTATTATAAAAAGAGTCAGTTTTGTTATCCCAAGATGTCATTTCTAAAAGTCAGACTTGTGTGTCTGGTACACACAGTAGAGGAGAAAGTACTTTTGGTTATAAATGGCTTATTTCAACTATAGAAAGCAATAAACCGTCCTATAACAAAAACTAAGAAATATTTCCTTATGATGAAATCAAGTAATTGTGTTTAATTAAACAATACAATATTCTTATGGTTCCATGTTTGGGCCTGACGGGGACCTCTGCAGATTACAGTGTTCACAGTTATGATAACATGACATGTCTCTGGCGTATTGTAACAGGAAGTCCCTCAGACTGAACCCAGGCTCTCAGCCAACAACAGATGTCTCTCCTCACTCCTCATCACACCATTCTCAGATCAGTCAGGATTACCAGCAGATTAATATCAGGGGTGTAAAAGCTGGTGGACATCAAGGCATCGGTGTGCGATGGAGTGATGTCTCAGGCACACCCCTGTTAAATGGACTGACAAAGTGTTAGACTTGGTGGAAGAAAAGCTGGAGGCTGAGATCAGGCCACCTGTCAGAGTGGCCCAGCAGGATCTGTGGGCGGCGGCTTCCTTAACCAAAACACTGACTTTCTTTAACTAAACGCTCCCATCTGTTGAGTGGCCATTGTCTGTTAAGTAGTGCAGCTGCAGGGCACCTCCTCCTCCTGCTGCTGTTATTCAAATACTGTTACTAACCACTGATTTATTCATAGGCTTTACACACTCCACTATACCCACCCCTCCCCACGACCTCCCTCTGGCCCCCCCCACACACGCCCGACACTCCACAGTTGTCTTGTTGCTGCTCGACACATCACATCCTCCCCTTTCTGCTGGTCCAGTCAGACCTCCCAGCATCCAGCTGTCACTCAGACTCAGCTCAGCTCTTTGACACTGACTGCTGAAAGGAAGGGAACCACAGCTTAACACTGGATCCTGTACAATGGTACATTTAATCACTTATTGAAACATCCCTGATTCAACTATAAATTTCATCGTGGAGACAATAACACTTGGACAATAACATTTTTTAGATTTTTTTATTACTTTCTTCAAATTCAGATGATGGCATCCAACTTGGTGTTGGAAAGAATAGCCATTTAAACTGAAAGCCTTGGGTCAAACATTTTAGGAACCATTTCACAAGCTTCTCCCAGTAGAATGCTGGAGTGTTGGTCCACTGGTCCTGACAGAACTGGTGGCACCGCCCACAAACTTCCCATGGTAGACCAGGGTTTGGTTGTCCACTCCCTTTTTGTAATGAGTTTGGTAGTATGCTCAAAGTCATTATCTTTTTAGAAGAACTTATTTGTGCCAGATTTTGCCATCCTGGATGAAGTTTTGAAAAGTTGCTTCAGAGCATGTTCCTCCATGATGCCAATCTCTTTAGTAAAGTGCACCTGCTTCAAAACACCCCCACATAATTCTTCAACAGTTGATGTTTTCAGGCTTGCAAAAGTTCTCCTCTTTTCCTTCTAAATTCATCAGTCTTAATGGTCTTAATGGCCATTTAGCTTCAGGTTTTGCAAAAGGTAATGCTTTTTTTCGTGCTGCTTTAGAAGGAATTACTTCTTCCTCTGTGACTTTTATTTGAACGGAATGCCAGCTAGACATTCCCATGCTATTCATGTTTGGATGTAATTGTTTGAATGAATGACAATGGCATTTTCATTTATTTTGGAAATTGTTCCCAAGGTTGAAGCAGATTTATAGAAGTCCACAATTCTCTTCCTCGTGCCTTAGATTTTTTATATTTTTATTTTTCTGCAATGCCACACAATAAAGCAGAGAGATTGAGGTTTTGTCTTAGCAGATGTAAATATATGGTTTTAATTAGAAGTTATAGATATAATAAAGTTTACACAGAGTCTGTAGTTTCAACCTTTAGTCATCTGAAGGTTCTAAAATAGCTTAAATCTGACCAAAAGTAAACAAAATAATCTGTTTCAGGTGAATTATCAAATGACTTGAAATGTACTTATAAATCAGCTAATAGAACTTATATTATGCTTCTTATTTTTTACATTATTTTGTTGTTTGGTCTTTTATGTCAACTTCACCTTTCACCAAACTCAGATCATAAGCACAATTATTGCCAGATGTCCATTTATATAAAATCTAGAAGAAAAAAACCTGAAACAAATCAAAATCCTGTTAGACTGAAAACAAGCAACAGAAAGAAGAGCAACGATAAACAACATGAAAAAAAGCTAAATGAAAATAATATATTCAAATGGAATTTTGTTATAGGAACAACTGACTGAGATTAAGAAAGATAAGACACTATAAATAATGTTTGTTGAAATAATAAATTAATTAAACAAATGTTCTACATAAAATTATGTGACTCAAATTTTTGTTTAACAGATTTGTCTTTTTAATTTTTTTCTGACTGATTTCAAATGACAATACCGAGCCTCCCTCTTATCACAAAAATCTTACATCTCACAGTACAAAATAAAACTTAAAGAAGCACATGAACCATAGAACACTACAACCAAAATCAAATCACCTCACCCTGCCTTAACTTCATAAATCACACCAAGATTTTTTTTTTTTTTTTGTTTAGTTATTTGCTTCTCTTTTTTTTTTTTTGCATTTTTCTTTGTTTTTCAGTGATGCTCTGCAACACTGCAGCAGGTAGCCCTCCTCTCCAATTCAGTTCTTCTTTACAGGAGGAGACATCTTGTGTGTTTGCTAGATCTTCTGTCTGGCTTTTTGTGAGTGATTTCATGCTGTTTACCCCCCCGTGTTCATTCCACCGCTCTGAGACTCTTTACTGATGGGTGTTGTGTTTCCTGTCGGGGTGAGCTAGACACATAGAGCCAGTTAATGCCGCTGCCTGAGGGAAATATGGCCTCTTTTATAATGGAGGGTTTAAGTGATGAGTTCACGTCACCAACCGTGAAGCTGTCAGCTGTGGAGCTTTGGCCGGCCTGGGTCACAGTGGGAACGAGCCTCGTCAAAGTGGGAGGGGAGAGACGAGGCCCACCCACAGTCTTCCCTCAGACTTTAATTCAAGGCGGATTTTTGCTCCCCTCCTTCCCACCAGCCCTCACCCTGCAGGCCCGAGCAGTTTTACAAGCCCCCCAATGGATAAAAGCAGCAGGATGGTTGTGTTGCTGCTGTTTGACTGCACAGGGCACACTGAATAAAGCAGGCCATTCCTGCTGCCATTCAGCAGACAGACGTTTTGCTGGTGCTGCCACTAGAGCCAGCTGCATTTGCTTTGACTCATCTTCAGATCATGTGAAGGTGCTTTTCCATCCTTGTTTCCTCCTTTGAGGCAGGATGAGATTATGGAGCGGATGAGTGGCTGCTCTTCTTCCTCCTCGAGTGGAAAGTCAGAGCACTCACACACACTCAATGAGCTCCAAACACACAATACATTCACTCAAAGAAGCTTCCTTCAGTCTCACAATTCAACTACATCATGTCTTCAACTTGTCAACTGGGATTTTGCTTCCAATAAGTCTAGCGTTTTCCCTTTTCTATGAAAAATTTTGTTCCTTTATTTTCACTTCTGAGTAAAATTGATTTTATTGTGATGCTGCTGTTCTTGTTTGATCACTATGCTGTGTGCCCATTAAAAAAAAGAATGTTCACCTTTTCCATAAGTGGATTTTACTGTCTAGTTTGGCCTGATCTAAGATTATCAGTTCAGTTATCACTTTTTTACATTCAGGATAAATATTAACTTTTTCATCTGAGACATGAAGGATTGTTTGGAAAGATATTTTGTATACTTTGACACGTTGAAAAGATGTTTTCTGGAAACAGAGTAAAGAAGTATTTTTGCCTGGCTCTCATTTTTGATGGGTATTGGGGAAAATATAGTTTTATAATAAAAACTATATGTGTTATTGCATTATTGCTATATTTATATATAAAGACTTTAAATATATGCTTTTATTGAATTAATTCTCAGTTCTTTACATATTTCTAAAATTACATTAATGTAACAAGTGATAAAATTCTCTCCACCATGTAATTATTAATAACTAAAAAAGATATCCCAAAAACTTAGCTGCATCCAAATTTTACACTGTAAAGACAAAGGTTTTTTTTTTAAAATAATAAGTCAAGCTATTATTACAAATTATTTCATTATTTTGCAGGAGGTGTGACCATTTCTAAACAACATGTGAATTGTAAACTACTCAAAGCAAGTATTTGCTGATAATGACTCATCATTCATGTGTGAGATTTTTTTTACCGGTTTTGGGAGGCTTGTCAGTGAACATCTTATTGTTGTGGAAAAGATGATGACCTGCCAGAAGCTGGGTCTCGTTTTTGGCCTCACATATGGACTCAGACATGCACTGCAAATGCAAAAGGATATGCCATTGGAAAAAAGTCTCTCTAACTCTCTACTTGAGCTGGATTAATATGGAAAGAGTACGTTTTTGATAATTGTGCTTTTTCTTAGGTGTTGGAAAGTACCTTGACTCAATACTGAATGCATCCAAGTAGAAATGCGTTATTGAGGTGTTTTTTCTTTTCTGTAGCAAGAAGTCTATTTCATCTGACTCATGACAAAGAGATAATCCAGCTGTTTATATGAATAGGAGCACATTCACATAGCATAACATCAGAACAAACCTCCAGGAATCATTTTACCTTAAGCTCATCTACAGTCGACTAACTTAATGTTGTTTCTTTTGGACCATTAACACAATTAATTGCATTTTTTTACATGCAAAAGTCCCTAGTCAGTCCTTTGTATTGCGTTTCTGGTACCTCTGTAAATCCGACGCATAGAAGACACCTGCAAATGACATTGATGGTGAATCCATCTTTATGGTACATTTTATCAGCAGAATATTTTTGGTCTGAATTATGTATTTCAAATATTTGATGTAATTAGTAATTCAGTGAAGTGGGCGAGCGGGGTGGTGCGGTGGTGCAGGTGTAAAACACATGTTGAGGCCTTAGTCCTGAGGCCTCAACATGTGTCACAGGTTCCAGTCCCGGCCTGATGACCTTTACCACGTTTTCCCCTCTTTCATTACCCACTTTAAAATAAAGACCACTAGAGCCAATAAAACCGTAATAAAAAAAAGAAGAACCAATCAAGAAAATTGGGTTGTTTAAGTTGCATAAACTTAATTTTTGGCAGGGTTAGTTTTACTACTTGATTTAGTTCTGATTACTTAAAATATATGAGGTTTATTTACTCACTAATCTTAAATTTACTTTGTTTAATTTTTTGAGAAATTGAGTTTTCATAATTTTTTTAAGTCAGTTGAACTAATAAGATTTTACAGTGTATCCTCCTGCTAACTGCTTTGTATTAATGTTTAGTTTTTAACATAATCAGATGTCTGCACAACTATTTCTATTGTATTAAAAAAATACAAATCTATACCTTTAAAATTTACATTTAAAAATTCTAATAAAATGGAAAACTATTACTAATATAACTGAGTTACAATTTCTGATAAACATGATAACCATGAGTAATGATTTAGTGTTATTTGAAACTTTGATTTCTTTAGTAATTGATTATCTTAAACACAATATTTTATGTAAGCAAGGCGTGATTTGTTTGGTTTTTTGATCATGTAAAAACTAGACCATCCTAATAAACTAAATCACTTAGTTTATTAACGATAGTAATATTTTTTTTAATGATCACTAATTTGGTGCAGAATTAAAACTGGCTCTATTGTATAATCTCCATAGCTGTATAAATTGTAAATGGCCTGCACTTATGCAGCTCTACATCAAATGCGATGCCACATACCTGGAACTGGAGTTCAGGATAAAACCAAGAGATTTACAAAAGGAGCAAATAATAAAAATGAAATTTTCTGTATATATTATGTATTTCTTTTTGTTCTAAATCATTTTGTGAAAAACTGGGAAATGGTTTTGTATGAAAATCAGAGGAAATCTTCAGTTTCTGATGAACTGATCATTCTGTTTCAACCAACGTCCCCCCTCCCCCCACAACCCCCACCCCCTTCTGGTGCACAATTTGAACTTCTTCACCACATCTAGATTCTCATGCATTTAATATGATTGTATGAGTCACTAACAAGCAATTCACCAGGTGCACCTAATAAAAAAAACGTGGTGAGAGTATAAATAGTCTCCTTGGATCCAGACTCAGGTGGGGATGCTCTGTTTGCAGCACCTGAAATCATGTCATGTAAATGTCTTTTTAACTGATTGGAAGCATCTTTATAATTAGGAACTATTACGCTCATCAGCTGAGAACAAATTTTATGTGGATTATCAAAAGCAAATTAAACATCATCAACAGACTAATGTGGCTTTGATGGTGCTGCATGCAGTGGCTTAACTAATGAGAGCCATCCTCTCTGTGGCTGAGTGGCCCCATTACATCAGGCTGCCCAAGTTAATGTTAGGAGGTGTTAACAGATAGATTTGCTTAATCTGTTCAACTACATCAACAGTCAGCATGAGGCAGGTCAGCAGTCAGTGTGTGTTTGTGTGTGTCAAGCAATTTCACAGTCTGTAGTCATGCACAGTTAAACTCTGCTGTGGCCCAGTTTGGGGTAGAGGGGAGGGGGTGGAGGGGTCTGGTGGTTTTGGTGTCAGGCAGAATGGTAATCTTCAAGTTCATTCAGCTTGATTAAACCAGAGCAGGGACTTTTCTTCCTGGCTAATTATGTGGAAATTACAGAGACAATAAAGCATCTGGTAGTCTTTCTTCTTCCTTCACATTTTCCTCAACAGTGTGACAGGCTGATGCATTGTGGGTGAGCCAGCTCTACGCTGAGGTCAGCAGAGAGCAAATAGATGAATTTATAACTTTGGCTTTTCACAGAGGACAAGCACCAATCATTGTCTGGGCCCCTCCTCCCATCAACCCCAGAGGCCACCGACCCCCCTCCACATGTTTTCTTCCTCTGCCTGTTTTATAAAAATGCTTACTAAAGTTTAATTGATAGACAAAACCAAAGGAGTCAACTAGAAAATGTGGCTAAAAAGTTAGCTTTGATCTATGTGCTTTAATCTCACTGATCTAGTGAAAGCTTGTAGAGAAAGAAGAGTCTGAGAAACAAAGGATCAGTCTCCCATTCTACTTTTTGAATTTATAGGATGCAGCATTAAACCTACCTTCTGAGTCAAGAGCTCTGTGAGGAACATTTGGACCAATCAGATCTCTGATCTCTGAGTTTGATCTTGATTATTAAGGGCTTTATATATGAGGTGAACATTCGGTTCTAGTCTGGATTTAACAAGAAGCCAATGAAGAGAAGTGTTTGTAAATTTCTGTTATCAAAGAATGAGAGTCTGTCACATGATTATATAGACAGCAAAAGAGAACACATTCCAAGTCAGAACTTATCTCCATTATCAGGTGGACAACAGGGCCACATCTTTGTCCACTGTCATTCAACTGCCCCTCACCTCACTGGAGGGAACGATTTTTAGTTAAGACTTTTTGCTGGAAACTCACAACCTACATGTATGGCAGGAAATGAGAGCTTAAAAGGACTTCAACAGAAACTTCTAGTTCTTCTTTATCAGTAACTCACAGTAGTAGGCTCTCTCACACTTACACAGTAACAGAACAAGACAAAAAAAAAAACATTCAAATATAAAAAAAAACCACTACCACTCCTTATTTAGATAAAATTAAAATTAAATAGTTAAAATGAAATTTTCTATTACACAAAAATATTATCTCTCTTTTTAAGTTTCATCAGAACTCTTTGTGCAGCATTTTGGATCAGCTGAAGGCTTTTCACTGTATTTTGTGAACTTCCTGATAGGAAAGATTTACAGTAGTCCAAACTTGAAGTAATAAATGCATGGGCTAGTTTTTCAGCATCACTCAAAATATTTCTAATTTTGAAAATATTCCACAGATGACAGAAGGAATACCTAGAGACCTGTTTAATATGGGATTTAAATAACATATCCTGGTCACACTCTTTACTTTATCATTGGAGGCCATTTTAATGGCAGCCACATCAAGTCACTGACTAAACTGACTGTTCTGGCAAAAAAACAACTTCTCTCTTATCAGAAGAAAATTTAATGTCCTCAATACATGGCTCTAATTTACCAACAGATTTGATTTATAAGGATTTATGGATAGCTATAGCTGAGTATCATCAGCATAAAGATGAAAATGTATCCCATGACGTCTGATGAAGTCCAATTTAGTCTTGAACAAGCTTCCACCTCTGGAAACGTCAAAACAATGTTCAATCTGGAGAAAGATGACAAGACAGTCATTTGCTGCAAGTAAGTTGCACTGCTTTTAACTTTGTTAAGACAATTCCACTTTAAAAATCCTAAAGAATCCCGTTAAAGTCACAGCGAGGAGCAGTAATGACAGCTGTTGAAAGAAGATTCCTTCATGCTCCTGAATGTACACTTAATAGTTTTCACAATAGATGATGGTAGTTAGAATTAGACCTGGCTGAATGACATTTTGGTTCTTCACTGATCCACTAAAATGTTAAAGTTGGCATTTCAAGGTCTAAATCTACCAACTACATAGGAATGTACAATACTTGACAAATACAACACAAAGTTTAGGCAAATCTAGAAAAAATACAAATCAAATTTTACAAACCCATAAAAGTTCACAGAATTTCCAGTTAACCTGCTAAAACAAAGAGTAAAATAAAGTGAGACCTTTTAACACATCATGAGAAACAATAAAATGCACTTTCCTACTGTCATTTTGCAGTTTATACATCTTTTATTCCACTCTTTCATCCGCTTTCTTAGCTTGTCACACTTGTGATAAGAGGAAGAGGTGAAGAAGACACAAGGAGAGAGGAGTCGAGGCAACAGGAATTTAATCAAACCGAGACTCTGTGACTTTGAATGGAATTCTGTTGGTTCCTCTGACCTCCGGCTGTATGTTTATTACTGCAATGAGAAAGTAACGCATGTTTTTGTTCCTTTTCTGTTCTCCTTTTTTAGCTGCCAGGCTTTCTCACCTCATCTCTTCCTCCTCCTAGTGTCCAACTCACCTCCCTCCACAGTTCTGCTGTGACCTGCCATAATTAAATGTGTACTTCATTAATGTAAATTGGGTAGCTTTTAATACCCTTGTTGAAATTCTGAAGAAAGTGCAGTGGCCTCGCGAAATGCTCCAGCATCATTGCAAATTAGATTAGGGACCAAGAAAGGCAGTAAAATTAGAATGATAATGGTTGATATGGCTGCCTGACAGGCATGACTATTCAAGGATCAATGGGATGTTGAATGCTGTGGCGCAGCCCACTTCTCAAAGGCCGGGGGACAAACGTCAGCCTACAGATGTGCCTTTTGGAAGCACATGAAATTAGTTTAATTTGGTAAATGGCAGGGATTTAGAAGCTTTTAGCTTGACTGTAACAAGACAAGAATACATTGAAATGTTTTGCTCTTGTTTTATTAGCATAAAACCGGGTTGGGCCAATTTGCATTCCCAACAAGTCCGTTTTTTTTTCGCAATCACATGCTTTTTCCCCCTCTATTAGATTGCATTTGCATTCACTACTTAGATCGAACACGGTTTTTTAACCTGATCTAATCCTTTTAAAGGAGGCGGTGGCTTGATTTCATTCCAACTAATCTAATCACAGACACCAATTACTGGGCAATTTTGATTAAAGTCCAATAAGTCTAATAAAGATTAGAATATTCCTAATCCTGATAAGACCTGCCATCTCAGATCCTGTCAGCTTTGGGTAAAATTATCATCACTGACAAGTTCAGAAGTCAAAATATGCAAATGTTTTGATTGCACATTTAGAATAGTAGCATGAGTGCAAGGCTTATGATCAAGCAGCTAAAAGAGACTATGGCGTTTAATTCAGTTTCTGACCATCTGACTTCATTGACTCAGTGGTTCTGTGGGTGGACAGTCAGACCAGAGTGTGTTCTCTGTGAGGAGACGTGAGAATCATTAAGCCAAACCTTTGGGTTAAAGGCAAGCATAAAACACAGATTACTATGTTAAACACATCAGCCTTAACTGTGCATTGCATATTTTCAGTATGTCAATTATGCATACAGTTCAAAACAATACTAATAAATTATTATTGTTATTAGATTGCCTATTTCCAGTTCACCTGGTTCACCTGGGAAATAGGGTTATCTCTGCTAACTGTGATTGCGGTTCCTGAGAGCATTTCGTATTTATTTGTACTGCCACCCACAGGTAAGGGGGAATTCTGCTCCTACATTTATGAACATGAAATCCTCATGAGACCTTCAGTCAGCAGGTAAGGAAACAACCACACATCAGGTACTGTTTTAATAATAATAAAAAAGAAAAACTGGACAATTAAATTGTTTGCAATAACACAACTAACATTATCCTGTTTAAACTTGAAAAAATGTCAATAGACAGAGAGTTAAGGAATGGTGAGCTTTATTATCCCCATTAGTGGTTCAAGCCGTTCCCAGCAGAGCCTGTTTTTTTCTTTTCTTCTGCTTCATATTTTTATTCATTGTTTTTACTAGCTGATGTAATCAGTAACCACTGCCCTCATGATTTCCTCTCCATTCCTCCTATTTCACCTTTTGCCTTTACAACTTTTGTGTTCAAAATCCTTTTTTTGTTTGTTTGTTTGTTTCTGGTCTTCTTACCCTCAGCTGCCCAGAGAATTATGGGATTTTTTGTTTTCATTTAGCATGTAATGATTATTTTCCTGAAATTAATTAATTATCCACAAAGTGTGATCCTCTCTTACAAAGTGATATCAAAAGTAGTTAGTTTCAGAAAGAAATTCATGAGGCTTCAAGCAAATTCATACAAGTGTAATTAAAGACCCTGTGTTGTAAGTAGAATCTGTCCTGTTTCTAATGGTTGTCCTTGGGTGGAGTAGTGACCTTCTCTCAGCTGTAACCGTGGCTACCACAGATATGACGTCCACCTGATGCTTCTGTTCTTTAACCTGCCAGGAGGGGCGGAGGTTCATGGCAAAGTGGCAAATGGCAGCCCCATAATTAATCAGCTTCCACTGTAATTAAAGTGTCCATCAACAAGCTTGGAAGGACGGTGCCCCCACTCCTCCCTCCTTGGCCCCAGAGCTGAAGGAAATCAACTTGCAGGAATAATGAGTTTACTTTTAACTGTGGAAGATCAAAACAGCACAGTAGAAGCTGAGGACACCAGTCAACAGATGGATCTTCACATCTGGAGTGACATAAAACCATTTTGTTACATCATATCTTACATTTTTGCTTTCACCTAACCAAAAGAATTTACCAACGTAAACCAACAAGGTGCTAAAACTAATGTGCAATTAAAGTGCAAGTCAAACACATCATAAACACAAACATACAGTTTGGATTTAGGCCATTGGAAAACCAAATGAGCTCTTAGATGTCTTCATTTTGTCTATGTTTTAGATTTAGGCAGCATGGCTCAGCATGGCATGAACAGTCAAATCAAACCGATGGGCTTCTTGTTCCCTTGGCTACAAAATCAGCATAATAGCAGCAAACAGAGCAGGATTTAAAAGTTATCATTTCAAGGTAGAGTTTCAAGACTGAGTTCATGTAGACCTATAACTAAAAGCAATAAAGCTGTTTCTGAATTGCAACAATGATGTTTAATCTTTTTGGAAACACTAAACAGTAAATATCTCTGAGGTTACGTTTTACCAAAAATCTTAGAAGAATTAGAGGCCAATTGATATTATCAACCTGTTGATATTTTTTACCTTTTTATCAGTAATGGTCTTACTCAAAACTTCCAGTGCGTACAGTAGGAATTACCACTGTTTCTGTTTGTACCTATTTATATATTCTTATCAAACATTCAATTTTACTTTTAGAAGAAAAACTTGCATAATGTTCAGCTTAACGAATCCTTCATGCAGTTGTAGTTTCCAATTTGAATCTTGTGACAGAACTAAATTATTATGTAACCTTTGTGATAATTGGGTTTGTCATTTATGACCAAGTGTTTATTCCAGTGGAATTTCCTGTCTTTAAAAAGCGTGAGGCGCAGTCATGATCGTCATGATCCAGCCTGCTCACTCACTCCTCCTGTAGGAAGGGACAAATTAAGGAGCCTAACAAAAAAGATGCACGTGTCTTTGCATCATGTGAGTACATGACATGGTCCATGTGTATAGTGACACATGTGCAATTCTAAGTTATTGCAACACTAGCAGAAGAACAGGAGACTGGGCTGCACATTCCCACAATCCATCTCAGGTACAAACTGTAAAAAGAAAATAGTTGAACGAACTTAATTGAATTGCTTCGATTGGCAAGTTTATCCAACCTCATTTACTAAACCAGCTCAACTTATGTCTATCCAACTCAATTTACTAAGTTTATTCAACTCAAGATATTATGATCATCCAACTCATTACATTTTTAAAGTGAATTCATTAAGTGTATATAAAATGATAAATTTAAGTCATTCTTACTCAGATCCTTTAGTTTACTTCAAATAAAGAAGCAAAGTAATAAAGGATCTTTTTGGGCTCAGAAAGCCTTTTTTATTTGAGAGTAGTTAGAAAGGAAAGTGAATAGTGCCAGAGAGGGAACACATGATGTCACTTTGTATGGTTTGATTGATTCTTTTTGCTTGTTTTTTTTTTTTTTTTCAGATTTCCAGTTTTAATCATCACTTCTGTTTTATTTAAGCAGATGTGGCTAAACTCATCAGGCTGGAATCAAACCTGTGACAGCCAAGTCAAGGACTCAGGTCTCCTTATAGGAAGTGCTCTCCCGTTGCTCCACCACAGCACCAGGATCTGTCCCTGGTGAAGCTTGTATCATGATATCAGACAGGATACAAATCTGGCATTGAACTTACCTGTTTCAAATACACTTTTTAGAGTGCACTCTAAAAAGTGTACTCTAAAAATAGATAGTGTATTTTTGGCTAGAAGTACCTCTCAGTCTGGCTGAAGAAATACACTCAGATGTGGATGATCAGTGGATGCTGTCTTGAGGATGTTTAAAAAGGAAGAAAACCCACATGAGGTTAACACTAAGAGACCATGTCTGAAGCATAAATCATTTTTTAAAAATTTTATTTAGTTAACCATTTGTGAATGAATTGTAGACAGCTAGTCCAGAAAAAATAGCAACAATAGACACTTGTTGGATCACAAATCGTCTCTCCTTTTTTCTTTTTTTTTTCCAGATGGACACTATTATTCTACACCTACCCTGTTCAGTAGTCTGTAACCTTGAGCAAATCTCTTTCTCATAGCTTAATGCTGGACATGCCCAGCTAGTAGCCTCTTAATGCAGCCATTCCTCAGTGAGGATGCTCAGCCTCCCACCACCTAGAATCAATGCTAAAAACTGGGATTAGTCATCCTAAATCATGCAGCTGTGGTCGAAGGAAGCTCCCCAAAAAATCATTAAACAATCATGTATTCCCATTGATTTATTCTAAATACCTGAAGAGAGGGCAGATTAAAGCAAGGGAAGAGGCAGCTAATGCAGATGAAGGAGCTGAAGCAATCGAGGGGTGGGGGTCCGGAGGGAACGCTTCTGTCTTAATCAGAAGGAAACAGTACTGTTGCAATTACAAGCCTAAGCAGGTCTATTAAGGCTTCTTCACTTGACACATTTATGCATTTCAGATACTGCAGGACACATTAAATGGAGTTAACTCAAGAGCTAGTCCCTTTCCACTGTAAGCAGCAGAATTACCAGAAGCTACCAGCACTTCCTGTTGTTGTCAGCCTCACTACAGATCCAGGAAAGGTTTGCAACAACCTCTGGTGCAGCGCAGGCTGGTTAATAAGTTCTGTTTTACCTTCCACTACCTTCATGTTTCTAATCATGGCTGTACAACAGATGGCTGTACAACTAATTTTAATTATCAAAAAGCAATTTGACCACCCTTTTATTTTTAAACTACTCATTTTGCTTTAAACAGTTTTAGTTAGTAAGCAAAATTACTGATGGTGGGGAAGTTTATGAATAAATGTTTTCATTTGTAGTTGAAGCCTGAAATAAAAATTGTGTGTCAGAGTTTCACTTCATCCTGTTGACTGCCGGCATTTTGAATGGTGTGGTTTGCATGTGGTATGTGAGTGTAAGGTCTGACCCAATGAAGGATCTATGATGGAGAATGGGGTGCAGCTGCTGCCTTCATACCTGATGCTTCTCCTTGGCTGCCAGGTCAAAACTCTGTGGGGGTTTCCTGCCCCCCTGGATGTTCTCACTAAACCTCGGCCTCAACATTTCACTCTTGAATTAATTTTATTTCACAGTCGTCCAGCAAAGATCCACAGCATCTGTGCCTGCTCCTTCAGCTTCGCCTGACAGAAACCATCCAGCCTCACACATCAAATGTTTCCTGGCAGATTTAGCTTTCTCTGCCCAGGCACAGCCTCCTACTTGAATCCTTCTTCAGTAACACTTTCTTTGACGGGTTGTGAATAAGACTGCCATGACACCGTCATAAACATGAGTAAGTATTTATGAATGTTTATGGCTGTTCATAAAGTGTCATTCGGTAAAAACACTTTTAATAAAAAAAATTGACATTATTCAAAATGAAATTATGATCTGACATAAATTTGTTATAAAAGTATAAAAAATATTACTGATTAAACTTTAGCTTTACTAATATAAAGCTACATAATTTTTAAAGTGTAATTAATAGTTTTATGACACTGAAAAATCAAATGACACTTTATGACAACAGTCATAAATATTCATAAATACTTACTCATGATCATGACAAGTGTAATGTCATGTATATGACGGTGTCATGACAGTTCTATTCACAACCCGTCAAATAAAGTGTTCTTCAAAGTGGGAGGGCATCAAATGGGTTAGTTGGTTTTGTGCTGTGTTGACTGTCATCAACCTGTCTGATCTGTGAATTTCTCAGTCTATGTAAGCCACTGTGGATCAAAATAAAATCTGGATCATTCTTTTATAGAGCTTTACCGTTTAAAGCTAAACCCTAATGGCTATGTTTCCATTTACAGTACATCCCATACATCCCAGCCCATAAGTTGAGATTTAAGGTTTCCAGTGTCATATTTTTTCTCTGCATTTTGCTTCCTAAATAATTGTATTAATTTGTGTTCAGATCATGGTGAAATAATTGGATAATTGGAAGTTATCCTTCCTGGAAGCTTTACATGACCTAAAACAATGCTGATTGTTTGCTACAATGTGAGTCTTTAAAGAGTCTGCTGGAGAGCAGGAAAAGTAACTTTGTTAGACTTTCTTTGTGTTTTGCTGAACAACTAAAAGTCACCATTGAACATGCTTTGGCTGAAAACAATATATTCTTTCCCAGAAGACAAAACGATGGCATGTCCTGCATGATTGATGTGATTATTAGTGCATTTAAAAGAGAAATGAGCTAATAACTCCATGAACACATTTAAATCTGATAATGCAACTTCAATCTTTCACATTAGGAATGGAAACCCATGCCCCTGTCTAGAAAAGAAAACATTCAGCTCATAATTTTATAACTTATCAAGAGTTTCTGTAGATCCTCTAAAGATATTCATGACACGAGCAATACCAATGTAATGTGATTAGTTTATTTAACGCAGCTACTGCTTCAAAAAATATAGATCTATTCAGAGACATGAACCGAAGGGAAGATTACACATTGAGAAGTAAAAATTGGAAAGATTTAAATAAGTGGAACAATTTGTTTCTCATGAGACTTTAAAGCTGTGTAACTTATTCACAGGCAAAAAATATTAATCAGAGTATCGGTTTAATACCTCACAGAAAAAGCGGAGACACATATCTCAAGCTCAACATCTCTACAAAGCTTTTCCATCTGAGCCTTACTCAAATCCTGCAGCAGAAATAATGAGTGCAGAAAGAGTCACAAGACTGAGAGGATCCACAGAGATTAAACAAACTCAGAAGTACAGAGCTGTGGAAGCAACAAGTCATTGTCACTTCTGGTCCTGTTTGATCAGCTGACTCATCTGTTCTGTTTAACAAAGCTACCACACTGAGTGAGGATCATCAGTCTGGACACACAAGGCTGCGAAGTCTTCACATCAAATGATGAAATCCAGGCACGTGCAGATGGTGGGGGGCTGGAGGGATGGATTAAATAAAATGTAATAACATTGTCATTCTCAATAAAAGGATGCTACAGGTTTAGATATATGGTCTGTGTTACAAATAAATCATTTCTAGGGGCCCCTGAATGTCTGGAGGCCCCTCAAAGCAGCTACTGAGTTTCCTTTGCCTTGATATCCCAGTCTTACAATTCTAGATCTCAGAGGTGCAAACATCAAACATTATATAGAGTTAAACCCCTTTGAGCTTTTTTGATCTATAAATCAGTCTGCAGCCAAGTTGTTGTAGAGGTTAAATAGATATTATTAGGGCTTAATTAGTAAAATGCCAGCAAATTTGCTTATTTCATAACTTTATAACCAGTGACCTTCTCTTCTCTCCTCTTGTTTAACAGCTACAATTTCAGATCAACTCAGCCCTCCAGGACTGTCAGCAGCAGAAACAGCAACATTATACCTGTTGGGAGAAAATATACTACATTTGCTTTGCATTGTAACCGCATGATGGCAATGATATAGTATGATCCAATTAAATTCTGGATTAATATGTTGCTATGTTGTTGTACAGTGTTTTAGATCTTGTTCAATGTGCCCTTTCTTAACTTTGAGACCCTGCTCCTCCAAAGGTCTCTGCACGGCCCTGATTAAATCTGTTCTGGTTTGATCTCTGTCTGTCTGTCCTCTGCCCTGCCACGCCCACCTCCTCTGCAGCAATCAGTACAATTTTACTCACCTGTCATCTTTAGTACTTCACCCTCTCAAACCTTCCTGTTTCTGCCAGATTATTGATGCCTCCTGTTTGCAGATGTCCAGTATTTTCCTCTCCTTGTTCTCCACAGCTCAGTCCCTGAGCCTTTGAGTCCTGGACATCAATTGTTTCTGTGCAAAATATAAAAATTGCATCTTCCTGTGTCTTCCTGGCAGCAGCCAGTCATTGCATGTTGGCATTTTGAATCATTTCGCTCAGCTTGTTTTGCTACATTTAGTGCAAGACCTTCAATCTCCCCAAATCCAAACCACTGTTTGTTTTTTTCAGGAACTGTACAAAGCAGATTAACAAAGATAAATAAATATAAACATAAATACACTGTGTGGTGGTCACCTAACGAGCCGTCAGAGCAGTTTCATGATGAACCCGATGTTTTCCCTCAGGGCGATGAGTCGTTTGAAGTATGTACATGTTTGAGGATGGTGTTTTTAAGGTTTAGTCCAACCTTTATAAACTCTGATTCATGTTAGAAGTGTTTAACAGTGAGTATAGACTTTGTCCTGGTGTTGATAATGACTTGCTCCTGAATGGCCTCATCTCTACAGCCAGAAAACAAGTCAGTCACTTTTTGATGACATTTTGCTGAAGTAAATGATAGCATGTGAGGTTGTGTGTGAAACCAATTTTTTCTTGCATCTGTGTGTTTCAATAGTATCTTGATGTAACACAGAAGCACATTGACTGAGCACAACTTGTTGAGCAGAGCCTTGAAGCTGCTCGATATTTTTTTTTTTTTAAACACAAACCCAGAAAATAAAAGGCCATTTAAAGGCTGTTCTCCCACAGCAAGCTGCATCTGCATCCAATGCAGGATTGACTGCTCCGCCAGCTTTAGTATGTGACTAATCAATGAGGGTAGGGGTTGGGATGTAATGATTAACTCTATTTGGTGGTTCCTTAGCCTGGCTGTAGGCTGACTGAAGATCCATACTTATGCATTAGTCACCAGTGCATACATTAATATGTGAAAGTGGTTTGTCTGCAGGCATCCTGGGGAGATAAGAGCTGCCTGAGTCACTTCTGATTAATCAGGTTAAGACCTCTGAAACAACTCATACAGTTTTTAGCCAAGTTTGTTCTTCTGCCTTGTAAAATGTAAATTTAGACATCCAAATTAGAAGTAAGAAATGGTCCACAGTAAATGAGGTTTGTTTGGACATTTCATCATTTTAAATAGAAGTGCATTAAAACAAAATAAAGGTTGTAACTAACTAACAAAATACAGCTGTGGATACCAGAAATAAAACGCAAAAATTACAGCAAACATGTAAGCTGCTTTACAGAACATGTTTCTGTAAAGTTTTACATATTTTCCAGTGTAGTTTTATTTGATAAAAATTAGACTTTAAGTCAGTAAATTTAGCAAAAATCCTTCTGATAAATTGGCATGGTTATGCTGTCAGGGTTCTGGTTTATTGTACATCAAATCCCCATAAATATTTCTAAAATAGTGGAGCCACACATAATTTCAATTTTGACTATACTTTTCTGTAAAAATGTAAGTATTACTCATTTAAAAAGTGCAGTTTTGAGCTTTTAAAGATGAAAATCTTGATATTCCTAAAGAGTATTTAACACTTACCTCTACTGGAACACAAAGAGGTATTCTTTGTCCACAAAAGATTAGTGCTGACCTTAATATTGTTTGTCTGTCATTTCTTTTCTTGGACTCTTAAGGTCAATATCCACCTAAACCATGGATGTCTTTTCATCTTCTATTTGTTTCTTGAAGATAACTGTAAAAAAAAAAAATTGTGTGTTTTTTGTATCCAGGTTGTTTTCAGTGTTTTAGGGTTTTTACAGTTTGGCTTTAACGTTTTGAAAACATATTGATGGCCCAGTATTGATGATAATATGATATCTGTAGCATATAGTTTTATACTCATGACATCAAATTGAAATGATTTAAAATGTGTGTACCTACATGTACTGAGAAGGTTCAGATTAAATGAGCTCATACTTCTTCCTGTTCCTTTTCAGGTATTAGCTGAACACATTAAACTGGCTGCACATTCAAAATAAAACATTCAATTATTCATTTCAAAAACTAATTTAAATAGAAGATAAATTCTCATTTAAAACTGTAATGCTTTGTAAGTGGAAACTATGAACGTGATAAGAATGAAATCTTCCCCTGGAAGTTGTAGATCAGATGATTGTTGTGTGTTTGATGATGGTGTTTAACTGTATGATGGCATCCCAGTATCTGTCTGCCGTCAGATGTGGAGCATTAATGTGTCTCATGTGACAAAGCTAAGCAGCGCAGAGCAGTGGACACATCAGGCAGCAAACTGCGGGACAACAAAACACAGCTGACCCTGCTCAGATTGGATTTACCGCAAGGCTGGATCCAGCCACTACTAGACATGATGAATTATTGTAATGGCCACCTCCATGGCCCCTTTGTCATCTTTAAATGGCAATATATCTCAGGTGGAAGGAGGGGATTTAGAAATGGAGGCTGAGGAGGCAAATGATGTGTTTGAGCTGTAAATAAAAAGTGGCTGACGTTGTGGTGACGAGCTGTAGGTGCCTCTGCTGCTCACAACCAACCTGTTATCACTATTGATTGTCCTTCATAATGGATACCAATGAGCGGCTATTAAAACCTATCAAGTCAAATAAAACTGGAGGATCTGAGATTTGGCAGTCAGGATTCAGCTTGGCACACACACACGCAAACACACATGCATTTAATGACTAACAAAAGTCATGTTTTTGAATTTCTTGGTTATCTCTAAGTCTCCAAACCCATATGAGCAAATCAAATCCAGGCCACTGTGATGTGACCTGCTGACCTGATATGGTACGTGTGAAACAAGGTGTTTTGTTTGAACTTGGTTAATCTTTGCCGTCATAAAGATTTGGTTCACGGTAAAATAAAACTAAGCTTTTATTAACACAATAAGACAAGAGCACAATGAGCAGCTGCAGAATTAGCCAGAGTGAAAGAAATAGTAACAGGAAGGTTAAAATAAATAATCGTAAAGAAGATGGAATTAACTGGTGATCATCGGGTTGTATTTTCCAAGCTAGATATGAGTTTATACATGTAAAGTTTCTCACAATAAATGGAATCACTCAGGGACAATAAAACTGAATGAAGAAGAGCATGAACTGAACCTGATGAAGATGGAGATAATCTCTTCTGTTTGTTTAGTCCAAACAAAACAATTTTTATTTATTTTTGCTAAATATGGCATTTTTGAGATTTCTTCAGCTGATGAAAAAGGTTACTATTTACCCTAAGATTTTACCAGGAATAATCCAGCTCCTCATCTCAAAATAACCAAACTCTAAAAGAAAACGAATCTAATTTTATTTATTAAATTGTACATTTTCAGTTTGTCATATACATTCTAATGTCTTTGGAGGAGATTGAGATGATATTATGTCTCTGTTTTAGAATAGTGGCAGAATGATAAAAGATGAGACAAGAGGAAAATATTCTGATAAACTGAATGAATGAGGAAAACAGGAAAACTGACAAGGCTGGAGAGGAATATGAAATATAAACATTATTATTTTATATCTTGCATTTGAAGTTTTTCTCTTTACTATTCTTGTGGTGTTTCTCAGTTTTTCCCATAATCTTTTCTGCTCTTATTCCAAACGTCTCTGATCATGTGGCTCTTCAGACCCAGGAGGGTTTTCAGATCCATGTTGGTGAACTTCCTGACCAGAGTTCACTCATCTCAAACACACACAGTGTCCTCACATATCAGCTACATAACTTTACACACACATCTCATGTATTTATGGACACTTATGTGTCTATTCATGCACAACATTCACAGGTGGACAAAGTTGTTGGTATCTTCTGTTAAAGACTGAAAAACCCACAGTGTCACTGAAACACCCTGAAACTGACAAAAGTGATAAATGAAGATTTACTGAAAATTAACCAATAAAAATCAGACATTGTCTTGAATTGAGGTTCAACAGAATAAGAAAATGACAGACCAGGATGACTACAGTTGTACAGATTACTCTGAAACTTAAGGTCCACAGGACTGGAGCCATTCAACTTGGCTGTGCTTGCAGGAAGAACATTAACTACTTTAAGAGAAATATGATATGAACGGCTAGTAAGAGTCCAGAACAGCCAAGTGCAAAAGGTAAAGGTGAACTCCAAGGTCAAGGTGGACTTCATGTGAAGGACAGCAAATCATAAAGTGAGGTTGGAATTTACCACAAAGGTTCTGGGAGAGATGAGACAAAAGGTCCATCAGCTCTATGGTCACAGACACAAAAATGCTGATAAGTTTTAACTACCATTATTTTAATTGAGCCACAATTAAAAGCAGTGTCTGGCTTTCATCAGTTTGTCAGTGAGCAAATTTTTACTACTTTTGTTAGTTTCAAGTTTCTTCTGTTACCAGTTTGGGCTTTTTGTTCATTAGCAGGAATACCGACAGTTATTAATGTGTATGCATGGTCATTTACAATCTATATACACAATTTCCACCCATATTTCCCGTTTTAATTTTCTATTGCTGCTTTTACTTTTAATATTATCAATAGTAATATTACCACTGTGTGGAGAGACACGTTTCTGCTTTTAGATTTGATGTTTAATGTTTAAATGTTAATAAATATGTTAACTTATCTGTCCTAGTTTTTTTTCATTTTAATTTGACAAATTTGCTCCTTTATCGCTGAGTGAGAAATGCCCCCAGATTTAGTTTTGGAAATCTGGTCACTTTACTCTGAGCCCCCTCAAGCTAGTCTCTGTGTTCCTCGTTGATTGACCTCCTAGTAATTTCTCCTTGTCGCTCCTTGCCTTCAGGTGCCTTCCTGAGACGCCCTGGATCTTCTTCGTGACATCTCTCCTGGCTTTATGTTCCAAGACCTTCCTCGTGACTCTGTGGAATCTACCCACTGGTTGCGCGAGTTCCCAGACTCGCCTCCTCCGTCTGATCACAAGTCCCTCGTGGATTCCTCGACTGGCAGTCGAACCGCTCCTCTGTTCCCGTTCCGCCTGAACTTACCTGTCCGCCCTCCGACACACTTCCTCGTTGTTTCCCTAAGCGCTGGCCCTCCTGGACCCTCAGAAAAGCAAGGACCCGGAACATTTCAGTTGCCCTCCCAAAACCTCGGCTCTCCGTACTACAAGTAAGACCTGTCCAGTATTCATTCAACCCTCCCGCTTCCAACGGTCCTCGAACTCACCATCTCTCCGTCGTTTCTCCCTCAGTGTGCAGACCGTTGCGTGAACCCATTCCCTTGCTGGACCAGACCCGTTACCTCACTGTCTTCACTAAAATCATTGTTTATTGTTATAATAAATTCACTTTACACTATAACTCGACCTCTCCTGTATTGTGTTCTGCATGTGGGCTAGAACATCAGGCCCTAATAGTTAGAATTCAACTAATTATTTGTGAGGACTCATGTTCTTCCACAATGTATGGATGGAGGTATCTGAAGTATCGAATGGTCATGTTAACAGGCGTATGATTGTGGTGCATCAGTAAACATTGTTATGACAAAGACGAAATATTAGTCAGGGAGCCGGCAGGGTAATAAATGACCATGATGAGATAAAGGTGGTGAGAAACTCTACAGTTGTTGCAGCTGGACAACATTAAAGAGACTCAGTGTTCCCCTGTAGAGTCTCTCTAGTTTTCAGCTGCTTTATCTGCAGCCTCTTCACACCAGCCAGTGATTAAGTGTTCAGCTCTTTAAACTAAAAAGGCCAATCATTCCACTCTTATCATCAGCAACTCTGTGAGGGAAGGTGAGTTCCCACGAAACAACTTGTTCAAATCTAGAAGGAGTGGAGTTTTTGTGTCCAGATATGTTTGTCGTTCAGCAAAATGTTTATTCACTACAAACTTGAGTTTGTAAAAAGAACAAAAAAAACTTTTTAAAACCACGTCTTCATCTGCTGTCACTTTCAAACCTCAACAATCAGTGTGATCACACAGCTGGCTAAACTATACACTACAACTAAAAAGGCTAAAAAGAGCAGAGTGAGGTTTCAACTCACATGCTGAATGCAAACGTCAGTAAATAGATATTAGACTATAATTCTTAAATGCCGCAAAGATATATTTATACAGTGTTTAATTTGTAATGGGGTCATTCACATCTGAACACAGTTTAGAAAAGTAACGCATTGATTAACCTTTAACAACAATATATTTCCTTCAACATGAATTTTTTTCCCTGATTCTATTTTGGTAAATCTTCATTGAAAAGAGTTTGTCAAGATTTGGTAACTTGTGAGGAAGATCCAAAGAGCAACAGGACGAGCAGACGTAGATAAAAATTATTTAGTAGTCCAAAAACAATAAACAATAATATCCAGACAGACAGACAGACAGACAGACAGACAGACAGACAGACAGACAGACACAATGATCCAGCAGTGAAACAGGAACACAGGCAGGAATAAGCACACACAGGCAAACAGCTGCCAGGGCTAAATCATCAAAATACAAACAAGAAAACTGAAAACAACCCAGGGCTCTGACACAGCTTATAAAGTATGTATTTAAATGTAGAATTTAAAAATGAAAAACAACACTTTAAAGATGCAGTTACATATTTGTATTATTCTCTGGGGGAAAAACTAAATTAATGAAAAAAAAAACAAGAAAATATGTTAATCAAATTACAAAGTAAATTAGAAGTTATAAATTAAATATGTCTATTAATAATAAAAACCCCAAATGAACCATAGACCATAGCTGAATCTGAACCAATGATGCTCCAAGGAGAGAGAGGAAGAGATGAGACTTTGGTCCCTTCAGGTTTGTGTCAAACAAACTTCTGTTTCCTTCCTTTCTTTTTTTCTTGTGTCCTGACTTCCCTTAAACTTCCCTTGCTCCCTCTTTAATGTCCCTCTTTCCTTTCCTGTGTCCTTACTTATTTCGCTCATTGCCTTCTTTTTCCTTCCTTTCTTTCTGTGACCCACCTCTCTGCTTTGTGTCCTATTAAAACCATTCCTTGTGACCTTTCCTTTCTTTTTCCCCTTTTTCCCTTCCCTCTTTGCACATTTTCATCCTTTTGTCCTACTTCCTTTCACTACTTTTCTCCTCCAATCTTGTGCTGCAATCTTGTTTCATTTCTTCTGTCTTTACTACAGTCCAAGCTCCCCTTGTTTTTTCTCTTTTTCACATTGATCATTCAATCCTACCTATCTTTCTTCTTTACTTCCTTCAGTTAATCCTTTCCTGCTGTAAAAGAAAATTTTCCTCAACTTCACATTAGATGTTTGTTTTTTCTGTTATATATTGACACAGAGCACTGAAATCCAGCAAGTGGCAGATGTTTGGAAGACTCATGATAGACTTAAACTACTTAAGAACTGAATGCAGAAATGCATAATTTCTTATTAAAACATAAAGCAGAAGTCCATAACTCCAACCCCACGGAACATTTTGAAAATATCCCAATGAACGATCATTTTTGGTTTTACAGGTTATTGAGTACAGAAGCTAGCTTGTACTTTAACATGAAGGGAGCTTCTGTGAAAAAGTAAAGAGTTTTCTTGACTGGCTGACAGAGAAAAGGAGTGAGTGGGACAGGTTCATCTATTTGGAGACAGACACAGCTCCCACGCTGCAGCAAACAGTCCATAACAGAATGTAAATGAAGTAGCCTGTGCCAACAAACCAGTACTTTCTCTCTATCATGAATAAATATTGGTGGTTCTCAGTGTGTGGGCCTGGCTGCTTGTTCTCCCACAAAGCCGTCACATTCCTCTTTTCCTGTTGCTACACCGCGTCTTCATCGTCCTCACAGTGGACACATGGAGGGAGGGGCCAGAGGACAAGTTATCAAAGAGTCTGCTGGACGTTATGCACGAAGTCATTAACCTGCGACCCAAACTGCTGGGGGGTTCAGCTTCAACGTGTCATGAGGAGATGGCTGACAAAGAAAAAATCAAAGTGGAAGGAAGGAAGGAAGGAAGGAAGGAAGGAAGGAAGGAAGGAAGGAAGGAAGGAAGGAAGGAAGGAAGGAAGGAAGGAAGGAAGGAAGGAAGGAAGGAAGGAAGGAAGGAAGGAAGGAAGGAAGGAAGGAAGGAAGGAAGGAAGGAAGGAAGGAAGGAAGAAGGAAGGAAGGAAGGAAGGAAGGAAGGAAGGAAAAATCTCTCAGGTTTCTGAGAGATCCTGCTAATCTCTCAGAAAACTTAAAGTTCTGATGAGATTCTTTTGTGTGTTTGTCAGAATTTTGCTTTGTTGCTACGATGCAACAGCTATTACTGACCTAAAACCACAAAGATTGAAGCATATTGTGATTTTGACAGAAAACACGGCTGGGTGTGTGAGAGGCACATTTGTACACAGCTGGCAGCTTGAGGCTGAGCGTGCTGATGTGAAGGCAGGAGGCGCAGCAGGCAGCAGCATGTGAAGAGTTGATTTGAGCGCTGTCTCTGGTGACAGACTGCTGTCTCCTCGGCAGCCAGTTTTAAATGGTTTCTCTGTCAGGCAGAATGGAGGGGATAAACTGCACTCTCCAATCCCCAGACCCATTTAGAGAGCAGATGAAAAGGCAGGAGGACAGCCTCTACATGTTCCTGCACTTTTATTCAGCGCCAGCCGGCTGATAAACAAAACAGCAAATATCCAGTGCATTTTTTGACAGCCACTTTTCGCCTGCCACTCCACATAAAGCGCAGCGTTTTCCCCCGCTGTCGCTGTCAGTCCAGCTCAGGCGGCTGATCGCTGCAGCATGTCTCTTCTCACTCCAATCTTCATCTGACAGCACATTAATACACATCAGCAGCTCAAAACTATTATGGCATTATGGGAACTGTAGTCATTACTAAGAACATGATTAAACATTTCATGTCTATTGACTCAGGCCTGTGTGATTTATGCATTTGTTTAGTCGATAGTGTAGCTGAAATGATGTCATTAATTATGAATGGAGATTCTTTCTCCTGCTCAGCTTGCTGCTGCTGCGGTTCACATCCTGACAGATGGAAGAGCAGGAATCATCAGCGTTTAGGGAACAATCCATCTCCAGCTCCATCTTCATACTCTTTATTTCCTCTTCATGTTTCTACTTTTTTCTCTTTCTTTTTCCTACTTAAATAACTTTTCATCTTCAGCTGCAGTTCTTTAGTTTTTGTTCCTCCAGAAGAAAAATACTTTTTTAGCTTCTCCGTCTCCATCAACCATCAAAGCCATGTCTTTTCTGCAGCCCTATCATTATAAGGCATGTTTTCATTTTGACCAGAAATGACTCATTTTTAAAGTGACCAAATTGCCTTCAGCCAAGGCAATTTTATTTGTGTTTCACATTTTCAGCAGCAAGACAATTCAAAGTGCTTTGCACAATTAATCAGAAAACAAAATCACAAACAAGCATGACATTGCAGTGACAAAGTAAGCATTGATAGACAGACAGGACTTTTTGTGTTAGGATTTGTGTGTGTTGTGTGTGTTGTGTGTATTGTGAGTCTTCCCTGCAGAGGCTCTGTAGCAGGATGTGATCCTCTGGAGGCAGCATCCACACCTGCAACAATTTGGCCTTTTGTTGCTGTGGCTTCATCTGCACCACCAATCAGATCCTGATGATTGCCATATCAGGTAGAGTTAAACCACTCTCTGTACTTGTCTTTGAGTTGGGTCTAACGATGGGAATGGTTTCCATACCACACTGGTTCTCCAGTCTGGCTCCCTTTTGAGTCGCCTTAGCGCTCTAACCTCCTCGTTGTCCTTGGCTCCTTCTCCTCCTGCCTGCCCTCCCATATGTCTGTTCAGAAGAAAAGACGCAATACTCATGGACTCACAAAATGCCTGCCTCCAGGTTACTCCTCCACGCTGAGAAGCCAAGCTGGAAGCTCCATTCACAGTCATCCGACCTCAAGACCAGCTCTGGACTCAGCTCTTTATCTAACCGTCCTCCATTCAGCTCTTTACCAGAAGTACCCTACACACTGATCCTCAAGCTGTTTTAATCAGATTTCACATTAATGTGTTTGATGTGACTGATCAAGTCATCCACGTACCAACTTTTTCTGGACTGTTTAGAATCAATTGACACAAGCATCATTCAGAGTTTTGTCTGTTGAATCATTGCCCCCGACTGACATGTCCTGGAATGTGAGTCTCAGCGAGAACAAGAACAAGAGAAGCAAAGGGACGAGTGGAAGAGGAACCGTACAGCAGCAGCAAGGATTCATCTCTGACTGTCAGCAGACAGAACGAATGAAGCCCCCGGGACGCAGGCTTACACCCTCTGTGTGCTGTCCTTCACAGGACTGATAGATGGAAGTGTGACATTAAAATGGTAATGACTCAGGGGAGACCTGACAAGAGAATGCTGGATGACCTTTGACCTTTGATAGACCACAGCGTTACTGAGGAGCTGACAGAGAGGATGGAGGAAGAACTGCCCAGTGTTTTTCTGCAGGTCAAATATCATCTGGACTTAGAGCCAGAATACCTAAAAGTGTAAAAACAAAAATACCAACCTGTCTTTTCACGTATGTCAAAGTTAAAATATAATTTTGACACTTAAAACATGCTTGTATATTAAACGTCTGTATAATATGGCATTTCTACAGGTTTGTAACTGAAGCTACCTTAGCCCCGGATGTAAAAGGAAAATCATAACGGGGCTTTCCGTTGCAACTGGTAGCAAGAAGGTCCTGGGTTCAAGTCCTGTGTATGTCTGGGTTCTCCCCAGGTATTCCAGCTTCACTGATAAAACTACCTATTAAAAAATTGCTAAAATATAATAGCTTTGTCTACATTCGATGAGTACGTCTTAAAATCTTCTCACATTGGTGTAATTCTGGACCATAAAAGTGAAAATTGAGATAGCTTGACTAATATAATAACATTTAATTTAATGTTATTTACTCTTACCTTGATGTTCTATTTCTCTCTAAACTCCAATAGGCCCCAGGAATAACTACGGCTGGCCAAACGGGTCTGAGTCTGACTCCTTTGTATAATTGAAATCAGTTTTCACCTTATTGGTTGTTTTTGCGACTTTGTTTTGATTAAATGACCAAATTATGTTTATCATTATTGATTTGTAAATGCAATAAAAGATGAGGATGAATATTTTTTATAGCCTCTGTATTTATTGCAATTAGTCACCTGCAGAAGGAGGAAACTGAGCATAATGACGGTTGCTTTGTTGATTTGGTGATATGTGGAAAGGTTCTGATAGAGTTCCTGTTTAGAGGGCAGTAACTGGATCCCAGTATGGCGAGGAGGAGGAAGAGGGGAGGAGGAAAACTTGAGTGTGATGTTGATATTTTACAAAGAAATGGAGGTTTTCATAATGTGAGAGATGGCTGGTTCCACTCACTGCCTCCCCCTCATGCCTGACTTGGGATATTAATGCGCTCCAGTAACTGTTAATTTCACTTTAGAAAGGTGATTTATGGGCAGACGGAGAGCAGAGGCAGAATCTAATTGAGATCAGAATGGCTGTTTTTCACACTGTGGCGCCTGCACCTTTCAGATGGGGCACCATGATTAATGCATAATGAGCAAATAATCCATGAAATTAATAATAAAAAAACACTATTCTTCTGTTCGTCATGGTGAGGAGAATAAACATAAATAAAAATCAGAGTGTTTTGGTCTGTTTTTCTCCCCCAGTGCGTTTCTCTTGTCTGCACACTTGACAGCAGAACCACATGCAGCACAATCAATGGAGAGGAGCAGCATAATCAATCTGAGATTGGACTGTGTGTCTGTGTTCAGGCTTCATAAAACAATAAGGAGTGGGGAGGAGGACAGTTTTGCACCATTAATGTCTTCATCAGTATCTACATCCCTCAGACTTTCTGATGGAGGAGAGCCTTTCACTCCCTCTGGGTCAAACAGCAGCAGCAGAAAGAAGCATTTTAGACGCTGAGGGTCCAAAAACTGGGATCCAGCACATGATGACTCTGAAAGCAGTTCAAAATTCTGTTTTATTTTACTCTGAAGTGCAGTAAATATTTCTCAAAACATAAACTAATCAATCAGACTTTCTGACTGGAGTTACTTCTAGACTGTAGCAGTTTCAGTTTTTTTTTTTCTGACTTTTCTGATTCCAAACTTCTGAACCTAATTATCTTGTCAAAATCCCTGACAAAAATTCAATTTCTGAACTGAGTCTACCTTCTAAGGAGTCATATTCAACAAATCAGTATATTAATGAAGGTTAATTTATTTTAATGAGTAAATTCACTACATGGACAAATTCCACACAGACTGATGTTTCAAGCCTTTATTTGTATTAATTATGATCGTTTTATGCTTACAGTTGATGGAAAAATACTATTACATCAGAAGAACAAAAAAACAATATACTAATGTAAGCTTAACAAAAACTGTTTAATACCTTCTCATTATTATTATTATCATAAATAATGACAATACTGACAAACTGTCCTTATCACAACACATATTTTATTTATGGAATATAACTACATGTCATTTATTTGGATTGATCAAAGTGACCTTCCATTATGCACATCCATCCTTATGCCTACATTCTGTGATGCTATGGCAGGTTAACAGATGCAGTACTGCTGCAACATGAATGAACAAACATTCACACCATCTGCAGATCATAAATCACAAACCTATTCAGTCTCTCACTCTGTTTTAAAAGATTCAGATTATCTTTATTGTCATTCAACATAACATCAGGGATCACTGCTGAACCAAATTATAATCAAATATTAGGTCAGAAACAGAAACCAGCTGGATAAACAATAAAATAATATATAAAGAAGAAGAAATAAATAATATAGGAATAAAATAATAATACTAAGTGCAAACTTAATTAACTTAATTGCACCTCTCAGGATGGCAGCACCTTGGAGTAGCACTCTACTATTGAATTTGAGCATTTAAACTCATGAGGATTATTATTCTTTTGATAATGTCGTTTATGTCCTTAATTCAGTCTTTCTAGGGTGTGGAAACAACGTCCAAATATTTGGAGGATTCACTTTTTGTCATTATTTTCTTACATTTTACAGATAAAAACAGTCATCCTGTTTAATGTTTAAGACAACCCAAACTCACTTGATCAGCAAGAAAAGGACAGCTGAGCCTTAAAGAATGGCAAGGAAATCTTTCCCTGATCATCAGCTATGGAAGTGTACTTGAGGAGATGGATGCTTCTTGAAGAGTGAAGATGGTGAAAGAAGTAGCTCGTTTATTGATTGACAAAACGATAACATTTTCAGCTTAAGGCTGCAGCTGCTTCTCTGTCAAAAAAGATCCATAACACTGAACGCTGACACCTTTCGGGAGGATATTCTTTATTGATTTTTATATAAGAATCTATCTTTCTGCATTAGAACACACCATGACGCACATTCAGAACAAAGACCAAGCCGCTGAATTCATCATTCTTTGATTTATGCATCATTGCTGAGCTACATGGGGTTCAAAGTGTCCATTTGAATAATAATATAATGAAGCATGTATCTCAAAATACAAATAGCTGAGGCAGCAGGGGGTAGGGCTTGTGGGTGTATTACATCACAGCTTTTTTGTGACTGACCCTGGTGCGGCTGCACTGGCCAGCAGGCTACAGGTCATCTGCACAGCTGGTGTTGTAGAGTCACCACATGTTCACCAACTTTACCCAACACAGGCCTTCTGCAGAGCGTTACATTAGCCCTGCAGCTCAGCAATCCCTCATCATGTCGTCCCCTCATGTCCTGTTTGAATTAGAACAACATAAAAGTTGTTTGCGAGGGACAGAGCTGCACCAGGACACAACATTGTTGATGGAATAAGAAGGAATAACATCATGAGTGAAGCATAAATATGCTCATATCAATCAGTGATTGCAACCCAAATCCGATTGCCCCTGAAGCTGGCCGCAGCTGAAATTACATCCCATGGGAGGCGAGCAATTTCAATTTACTTAGTGGGAGGCTGTGCACTTCTCTGTCAATAAATACCTGCAGATTGGATTGGACACACTTAAAGTCATTGGCTGTAAATGTGAGAGGCTGAGGTCACCAGACTTTATAGAGCCATTAGAATGTGGCTGGGAGAGAGCGATGGGATCCAAATAGCTGGGAATGTGTGAAGATCAGCATTACTCTTAACCAAACTGAGTTATCCAAGCAGATTAGGGATCACATGATAGGAACCACACGGGTGTCTGTATCAGCAACTTTATCTGAAAAAATTCAGCCTAAACAGAATTTACTATTTTGAAAGCTTTGAGAAAGTATTTTTCTGTAACAAATTATCTCACTTTATTTAGCACTTAAAAGTTTCAGATTATCAAATAAGTTTTAATTAAAACCAAGCAATACCAAACCAAAATAAGCAGAATTTTAAATTTAGAGTTTTTTTTTAAAAGAGCTCAGAGTTCTATCAGTAATCTACCTGGTTACTGAGCAGATGACTCAAGAACATCTATCTGACAATATGAGGTTGGCTAAAAGAAAAATCAACACATCATGCCCTAAAGTTAATGAAAAGGTGCAAAAGATTCTAATATTTCAGCCTTTAAATGTTTACCAGAGAACCACAGAGAGAACCATCATCCAGATGGAGGTGAATCAGGATCAGGATCAGACCAAAAACTGAAAGAAGGAAAAGACAGGAGTGGGAACTATTTCCCAGAGTGCTTAACAGCATGTTTTTGTTTCCTGAGATGGAAGTGTGTTACACTGATTTGACTCTTGTGTTATTAGGGCAAATGTTTATTTAATGCATCTGACAGTTTGTGAAGCTTGAGGATAATGTCCTGTTTACAATAAATGTTTCTGAGCAGAATTCAATGTGATGATGAATAAAATTCATTATCAGATCAGAAATCTTTTTATGCCATTTCAAACAAGAACTTAAATTATTCTCAAGTAAAATAAGTAGTTACTTTAACTTGATATTGTGAGTAAAAATAATAGAGAAGCTTGTGCTATTTAACTAGGGGAGGGCAGTGGTTTTCTTCTTGCATATTGTGAAATAATTATTTGGTTTAAATTGCAGTATTAAGTTAAGACTCACAATTCAAGATTAATGAGCTTAAAAATAATGTTTAGGCAGCTTGTCTCTTGTTGTTAAATCAACTTTATGAACATTAATCTCTGAGTTAAAACCAAACAATTTTTTCCTTGACTTAAATTCTATTTTCAAGGCAGCAGGTGGACTTCCATTGTAAAGTTAAACCACCTTCAAATGTTTTACAGTGAAGAATTCATCAATAATTTGTCACAAATGAACTCAGAACAACATCGGAAGCATCTGAAGGCAGATGGAACCTTAACCTTAACTGAGGTTAACATCCAGAGAAGGTAAAAACCTCAAATGACCAAAGCTTACATAAAGGCTTGTCTCATGTTCCCCAAAAACATTTTGAGAATCTCAAAAACTCTTGCAGAAAGAGCTGAAAAAACAACAAAGGGAGATTTTGTAAAATGGGTGTCTGACCAAATCTGGGATAAAACCTACACAGCATTTTTGAAAAAGGACATCTTGCTAACAGTTATCAATTTACAGCAGTTATTTAAATGTCTTCAGAGTAATGTGTGCTAAATCTGCTTATGTCAGACAAAAAATCTTAAATTATTAAGTTCAAAGGAATTTTTTACACCATTCTTTGGACGAGTTGTTAGACAGGAAGGCAGGTTTATTCCTACAGAGAATAATTCACAGGAAAACAAAGACAGACACATTGAAAACGGTCTGAAAAAGCAACACAATGAAAGTTTGTGGCATTAGAAAGAAAAGTTAAAATGGAAATGTTCACAGATAAAAACCAAAGACAATAAATCTGGAAGGTGAAATGATGACAGTGTTTCTGCACATCTCAGGTTTTCAGTTACATGGTGTCATTGGTTCCAGAGACATTTTAGTGCAATGTTAAATTTAATAAAACAAACTGTAGGGAAAAAAAAAATTATTCAGTAACATGAAAGTAAAATTAAAGCTCTCCATGATTTAGAAGATCAGTTTTTAGAACTAAATATATTTTATATTTTTTAGTTCCTTTTCAATAAATTTCACATGAACTACAAGTGATAAATTTGTGACAGTCTTGATTACAAAACATTCCTTCAGTTCAAGATGATCTATGCAGATTTTCACACTAAATACAGAATTGTTCAATGGCTACATGATAATCAATAATCAGTTTTATAATCAGTAGTAAATTATCTAATTTGCAAAAAGTTGCGGAATTCAGTGAAACTGATAGATTTAGGGGGATTCTACTTTAAGATCCCAGAGATGCTCATTGATAATAATATTTATTTTATCTATAGTTCCAAGACAATACATATAAGTAGTACTACACATTTACTTCAGTTAATCCTACATTAATGAAGCTGGCAGAAATCTGAATGATGCTGTTCACCTGAACCGCTGACATACTGACATGTGACAATTTGAAATAGAAAGTCTTCTCTCAGTAAAATCAGCCATGAATGAATTAATATCTGCATACCCTCAAACTGAAGCTTGACCCTCACAGGAGGGTAGAACCATAACTGTCTCACTGTGGTTCCCGTCTTCTCCTCACCCAACAATCCAACTCTGTCACAAAACCCTGACCCCCCTTGAAGTAGAAAACTGCTCATTTGTAACAGTTTGTCTCACAGCATTATGGTTACCTAGAATGCTTCACTCTTCCGCTGCCATTCTTCTTTGGACTCCTTCCAAGAGTAATTCACAACTTCAAGCTTTGAATTTTTGATGATTATTTTATGAAAGTTAAATGACTTTTGAGTGTTTTGTGTTTTGCGCTAATCCATTACATTGGATTAGTAATGTGCAGCGAAACACACCTGATTGGTATCATTTTAAAACTTGCATTTTTATTTGCTTAGATGTTTACGCAAATAAACAATTGTTTGTTTACATTACAATGAGGGCATTTACAGCATGGACCTAAATTCTGTCCTTTATGATTACTTGTCTAATAGGAATAAATTGAGAAGGATGTTTATCATCCTCTGTTGTTTATTTGCTGAATGAAGTGAATGGAAACAATCCAACAGATAACATAGCTGTCAACCAGGACAGAGCGTTTACACCTGCAATGATGATAGCCATCTGCAGGTAACCTGGATTTCTTGTGTTTCTTGGAACTAAAAGAAAAAGCAGAGCACAACTTTGTTGGCAATAGATGTGACACCATCCTGGTCCTAGTTGTACCATTGGTACCTTCAAATCAGAGATTCTTGTCCCTGAGAGGTAAATGAACAGCCAGGATATTGTGTTGTTATTGTTTAGATTCCCCAATGCAGCAGAGATTCCATTGCTGCAGACGCTGGTGGTTGCCTGTTTTAGCGTTGATATGAACTAGTGTCTGTCTGAGAGTTGGCAAGTTTCAAATTCACCAGAATTATTGTTTTCAAACATTCCAGCCACACATGGAATGATGATGTTCTTCCATCTCTTGTTTTGTCCTTCAGTGGACTGAGATGAATGTTTTCTTGAAACCCTGGGTGCCTCAACATTGGCCAAGAAGGATTCTCTATGGATTCCATATCCATCTTTCAAACCTCGGAGTTGTCTGGTTATCCAGAGGTTTGAAGAGCTTTCTTTATGTGTTTGTGTTCCTGGACCTCACCGTCTGTTTGGGTGCGGTCAGTGCTGTTGAAAATCAACATCCCAGTGCTGTTTCTTGAAGCTGTGCTTGCTGTGCAAGCTGTGCTTGAAAAAACATTTCTGGTGGAATTTATGGAAAGTTAAAAACTGGGATGTGAATTCTTCATCTGTGGCTTAGGATGGAGCTGCTTCTCATCAGGTGGAAGTGATGGGGTTAGTAGAGAGCGTTCAGCTTCTGCGTGAGGAGACAGAGGTTCCTCCTCAGCAGCTCAGGCTGACATAACTAAAGAGGCATTAACACCTACTTATGATTTCACTAAGCAAACATTGGGCCTTGGTGGGCATGGGAAAACAGCATTATAGTCCTGTGGTGAATTGAATGAGGAGAATGGGCACAATCTCTGCCTTGTGTGGAGCAGTCCATCTCTGCCTCTGTCTACACACAGTTGACAACTTTCTCTCATGTATGCCAACTTTCCCAGGCAGGACCAGCACCATAAAAGGGCCTTTTCCTGTGTCTGGACTCATAAATCAGAGCGGCAGGGTCATGTCTGTCCTGCACCTCACCGCTGGCAGCAACATGGTGTTGACACTGGTTCTGTTGTCACTGTCTTGATAGTTTGAGGAAGCATATCTGCTGGTGCAATTGATTACAGGAAAAGATCCACCAGATATGAGAGAGAGGTTGAGGCGTGAGTTATGATAATTGTAACTGTTTATTGAAGCTTTAACATTCTTTGAGTTGTCAGTTTGCTTCATGGGAAAATACTGTGGTTTGCTTCTAATCTTGCAAATCTAATCAAATTTCACCACAGCTGAACACGACCTCTGAGAATCGACTGTGATCCGCAGTCTGCAACAGGACTGGCCTGACCAGACTTTTTATGAATGTCTCAATGAAACCTTTTCATAAAAATAAGGGATGGCGTTGCAGCTGTAACATCTGAGATTAAATGATTTAGAAACCCAATTTAAATGAATAATGTTGCTGTGGGAAGAATTCTGCAAAACAGAAACTGAGATTTTTGTATATCCGTAGTTAGAAGCAGTCTTCAAATAAACGTTTACAAAAGATGTTTTGCACATTGAATTATTTTACTCTTACATTAATGCGCTAATAAGCACAATGGGAGCTATGCTGCAAATATATACCAGCATAACAAGCAGAGAAAAGAAAAAAGAAAGGAGAGAATTATATTTTACGTAATATTACAGGCCCTGTAGATATTAAATGTAAAGCACCTTTCAAAATAAAAATTACACTCACAATAAAACAAAAAGATGAAAACCAGTGAATTGAAATGATGGCAGTGTGAGTTTCAGAAGAGGATGTTTGGCGGGGGGGGGGGGGGGGGGGAGGCTCCAGAGTTCACTGGTGGGTGATGTTTCTGATTTCAGCCCAATAACTGATCTCAGGTGGACTGAGGGTAACACCCACACATCTGAAATAACTGCAACATGTTGTCAGGATGGACTGGCGACCTGTCCAGGGTGACCTCACCTCTCGCCCGAAACGTCACCAGCACCAGCACCCCACCAGGGACAAAGGTATAAGAAAATGGATGGATGGATGGATGGATGGATGGATGGATGGATGGATGGATGGATGGATGGATGGATGGATGGATGGATGGATGGATGGATGGATATGTGAAGAAAAACATCCATGAATAACAATTGCCAGTTTTGAGTGTGACACATAACATGTAAGTTTGTCATATTCCTTTGGTAACACTAAAAGAAAAGAAATCGAGAGTAAGGTGAATCAAATGTAAGACCAAAATTTACAACATCGTATAAATGTGGCAAAGAAACCAAGTATTTAAAGTTCCAATGAAAGTTATTCGCCCCCTGCATGTCTGACAAGATCAACAAATGATGGCTTTTCTGACAAAAGCCATAGTTTAATAATTCATTAACATCAAAATGCAAACTGATTTCTACAAAACAATCAAAGCTAAATACAATCATTCAACAAAAAAGTGACTGCATAAATATTCACCCTTTCAAAGTGTCTGACCTTATTGAACACAGGTCAACCCAACTGGTGCTGGTTATTGTAGTATAGAAGGTCCAGTCATCGGGCATAACAGCTGTCCTGGATATTTTCTATCCTGATTTGTTTCCACTCTGTGAGCAGAAGAGTTGTCTTTCACATCCATCCTTCTGGATCACTTTTAGTTTAAGATCTGTTGTGTGTCCTCCTTCTCACTGTCGGTGGGGGTGAACTATTAAACAAAGCTGCTGGGAGTGTGTGGAAGAGCAGCTCTGCTGTTAACATCCCAGGTTCAGACAACGTTATCAACATCTGGTGGTAGTGATGAAGTGTCAAGATAACATGTGGGCTCAATTCTGGTGTGGCATCGCTCCTTAAGGCCCAGACTGAAGCATGAACTCTAGTCAGCCTGGTTTCATCCACAGAGTTCCTCTTGACCTACTTATGAAGCCGCCTCAGAGGGATCGATCCAGCGATGGATGGTTTGATGCGTCTGAGCCAAATCACAGGGAAAAGAGGGGCTTAAGTGTGTGAGGGGGCTATACCTCACTGTTACTTTTCTTATGACCAGACGCTCTACTGGGTCAGAGGTCAGGGGTTATCTTCCCACCCAGGGTCACTCAGCATTAACAATGCACCAGAATTAATTCTGTTTTCAGACAACACATCTTTCTACACAAAAACGTAATCGTTTTAAACTGCAGCAGATCTTGAATGGTTGTAAAGAGAAGCTAAATGAGCAGCTGATTTAACTGCCAAAGTATTTTCCTCTGCACATTTAATCAATGCTTAAGACTCATAATAACCCAGGTCAGCGCCAGAGAGATTTCCATAATCAATGGGAAGAGGTTCTCAAGTTCATCAGGTTACTGTGCTTTCTCTCCTTCCTCATTTTTCATAGAGTTATTTATTGTCAGGGTGTCTGTCAGAGGAGGAAATAGTGGCGTTCAGCAGGGCAGCAGCAGCGTTTCCCTGCTGAGGTCACCGTCTGACCACCGCGCTGTGGACTACAGCTCTGACCCACACCTCCACTTCTGCTGGGGCTAAAACACCATCAGCATTTACATCAGGGTTATATTTAGACAGGAGAGCCGGTCCTGCTGAGAACTGTGGTCCTTTCATATAACCATAACTCTTCCTCATAATAATACAGATGACTGAACTAAGGAGTTGTGTTTCCATCACAACACAATGGATATAGAGCACAGTCCATATAAATAATATGATTTGTAATGGAACTTACTGTACCTCTTAAGAGTTTGGGTTTAGGTTTTATTTACGATGGCGCTGATTATACACATTTATTCCCTTTTACTAAACTGCACAGTTTTAATAACGTTTTAATAACATTCCAGGTTCTGCTCTTACATGATGGTTCTTTTTCTTTTTTTAAAGCAAGTTGAAATTACAAAATTTTTTTTAAACATAAAAAGAATTTGAAATAGAAATAGGATTTTATATGTTGCCGCTGTGATAACTATTTTATGTAGAAAATAAGCAACATGCCAAGTTTTTCATTAGTGCAGTCTTATTCTGCCACATAACTGTTTCTCCCAAAGGAAGACCGGCCAAAAATATTTCTGATCTGGTAATAATTCCCATTGCAAACCTTCAACCATTTCTGTTTATTCTTGCTGTTTTGTGGGATATGGTCATGACAACTACACACAAACTGGAATAAGCATGTATATTCTGAGCAGGCTTTTGAAAACCACCATGTGAAAAGTGAAATCTTGATTTAGAAATTCATACACATCTGTATTTTATTATCAGATTTTATGTGAATAATCTCTAAAATCTTTCTTTTGAATAAGTGATTGATAGATTAGCTTGTCAAAACAAACACAAATTCAGTTTTCAGACGAGGCTGTTACATCCAGGAAGTGACATCAGTTCTCCATCATTTTTAGGAAAGAAATGAACATTTCTCTAAAGCAAGGTGAATGACTGCTCTAACCTGAGCAGACTGCTGACTGTTCACCCAATATTACAACTAAATTTATAGACAGAAAAAAACTCTTTTTTCTCTGTTCTCTGAAATATGTTTGTGACGGGATTTGTGACTTACCTTTCTAATTTCTAAAATTTTAAGTTTATTATTCATCTAAAGAAAGAGAGAAATAACTGATTCCTTCACCAGTCCGTTCACAGACAGCAGGCAGAGAGCTGCCTGCGCCCTATACAGCCCAGACTTTCTCCTGGATGGGTTAACATATGCTATCAGCCAACAAATGGCTGTACTGGAATTTAAGTATCTTACAATCTATATTTTGTAGTCAATAAAAAAAACAAACTTTATGCACGCACATGATGCCTCTTTGTTAAACCTACATTTTTACTGGAGAGATTCATGAAACTTTCATCTTGATGAGAATATGAGTCGCAAATGTTTCGGTTTTGTAAACTCTCACAATCCTGGAAGGCAGAGAAATCTGTGAGTGAAAACATAAGGTCTGGAAGAGCAGCCAAAATGAAGAAAACATAAATAAAGTTGACTTTAGGTATGACTGACTTAAGGATCAGTTCTTAGTTGGGCTGGAAAGCTTTGCAAGCTGCAAGGCTTTAGAAATTCCTTATTCCTTATTTCACTTGTCACATATGTCAATTTTGTACTATTAGAATTTTGTTCATTTCATAAGTTTTTTATTTGTAATTATATTTTTTATCTACTTTTGTTCAAATAAATTAAATGCATCTCTAAAAGCATCTTAAAAGCTGTCTGAATGGCATTAATTAAATGATGTAGCTAAATAACATTAAATACGATTAAAGACCGATTGTAAGAATGTTCTTACAGTCTGTAAGAACATTTTTAGGAAAGTTTAATGGAATAAAAAAAATAAAACCTCAGGAAAATAGAAAGCAGGCAGTTTTCTCCATACAGTTGGGTTACATCGAAACCAACTAATATTTACTTCTTTTGACTTTGGTCAGAGATTGAATTAGACTAGTTGGCTTAATCGTCTAATCTGTTGATTAGACCAACCAGATGGTCTAATCAACCATCTAGTTGTCTCTCACTGACATTCATGAAATCATTTCACTAAAAGCTTTCCTTAATGCCCAACTTGTTTTGGCAGATCTCAGCCTCTGCATGGCTCCTCTTGGTGACTTCTCCAGAGCAAGACAACATAGTTTGATACCTCGACTTGTAATAGTATAGAAAGCTTCAACAGGACAGCCATCATTACAGAGCTGCCAATAAAAAAATAAAAACCTCTTTAGGCTGATGCAGATGCAGCAGAGCATCAGTCAATAAACCAAACAACACACTGGGCAGGTGGGATCAGCATGAGCAAGCATCCAGCACCAACGACAAGGTCAACTGTAGAAACGCCCCAGACACAAAGGACAAGCCAGGTTATCAATATGCTTCTTCTCACTGAGTTACCTACTAAAGTTAAAACTTCTTATGTCCAACTCTGGACCCACCAACAGCTTTTAAAACTTTGTATCAAAAAGCGGTGGCTCAAATAAAATACACAAAGATCTAGACAGTAGCTAAGATATGATCAGGGACCTTGAGATTTTCCTTTGAGGGATTTTAAGCCCTGTCTGACATTTACACTAAAGAGTTAATCACAGAGGCAACTAAAATCAATAAATAAAAAAATACTTTCTGAATATCATCTCATAGACACTGAACTAAATGCGTCTTTCTGACCGGGAGCTGACAGCGTTATAGAGTTATGGACCGAACACTTTGGAGCGTCTGGTTAAGAAGCACATGTCAAACCTTTGGTAGAAATTACTTAATTTAAGTCTCCATTACATACAGAACAGAGAAAACTAAAGAGAATGCCAGTTCCTCTAAACAGACCCCACATGACCCCACATGAGCTTTTATTTTAATTTTTGTTTGTTTATTTTTATTTATTTACTTTATTTTTTGTGGTTTTAGGAACTGAAGAGCTGATAGGACACCTCAAGCACTTGTCTAACCATGACATCTACGCACTACACTAAGGAAGGGTAGAACTGTTAAATCTACTGGAAATGTTTGTCAAAAAGAGAAGAAATTAAGCAAGCATTATCGCTTCACCTGCACCTGAAGTCTCAGACACACAACCTGAGCCTGGGAATCTCCATTGTCCTCCTCACAAGGAACACATGGGTAGGCTTTCCTTTCTTTATTATTTAGTATAATTTGTAAAAAAAAAAAAAAAAAAATTAAATAAAAATAGAAGAACAAAAAGCATGTGTGTGAGACTGGGCAGGTTTCAGTCGCAGATAGAACAACACCTTGTCCATTGATATATTGTCCATTAACCTTCTTTAATGTTCAGAAGAATGTTGAACACGAATTCAACCTTCTTTTCATCTTCTTAACCTGCAGTCAAAGAGCATCAACATGTCTCCATGTGTGAGGGAAAGTTTCCCTCAAAGGAAACTTTAGGAAATTAAAGAGAAATTACAGAAGAGCCTTTTGAAAATGAGGGATGAGGATTTTTCAAAGCCATGACAGTGTATGTTAGTGAGGGATACAGATTCATACTGATAACTCAACTCAACTCAACAGAATCAGGCAACTGAAAATGTTCAGTGCATCCATGATCTTTATCTCATTACAACAAAACATCTTGTTGAGACCCAACACCATTATGCATGAAGGGATCTCAAGTTCAACTTTATGTTTCAACTATCGTGTAGCGTGCGTGTGCGTGCGTGTGTGTGTGTGTGCTAATGTGGTTTCTCAGTTCATTGTGTGAACTTGGAAGTTCACATCGTGTGAACTTCCAAGTTCACATCGTGTGTCATCCACTCGCTGTAGTGACTGAGCGCTCTCCTCTGATGGAGTGATGGATGCCCCACAACACCTCTGGGTCATGTGACAGTGTTCCCCCTGTTTGTCACAGGGACGAGGAGGAAGCGCATTGTGTGCATAATTTACCAGCCGCATTTATCAAAGAAAGAATATATATGGCAACTAATGACCCATGAGAAATTAATGACTTAATAAAACAGAAAAATCTTCTGTTCACACAAGCATGGCAGGAGGCTCTGACTTTGATAAACCATTAAATGACATAATCAGAATGGTGGGAGCTCATCTGTTGGAGAGGCAGCTGAAGCCCTTCATGTGTGCTACATACATGAAGTGGAGATTCCCACTGCAAGAATTTTATCTTAACCCAAGTGACAAAAAATAAAGAATAGCAGTAGCTGTATTTTTAGGTCGTTTTTTGTTTTTTTTTTTTCTCTCGTGAAACTTTGATGTGTTGTTGTCCGCTTGTGTACGGTCAGATTTGTTGCAGAAGTCAGTAGGTAACATCAGAATGTGTGAGGGAATGACTGATATAATGTAAAGCATATTTGAGTGTCTTGAGAAGTAGTATACAAGTCTGATGTCATTTCATTCAAATTCTACATAAATTTACATTTTCCATGAAACTGCAGCAGGGAGGGAACAAAATAAATTAGCTCCTCTAAGTGATATAGATACTAGGAATATTAATATTGTAAATATTGATTCTTATTTTGTTTATCTGTGTCTCCTTCCTCAGCCTCCTTCCAAAAGAAGGTTTATTTTGTTCTATGCTAACAAGTCTTTGGGCTTATCTAATATATATATGGCAGACTGGGGTGGTGGTCCCCCTGTTCAAAAAGGGGGACCGGAGGGTGCTCCAATTATAGAGGGATCACACTCTAAAGCCTCCCTGGCAAGGTCTATTCAGGGGTCCTGGAGAGGAGGGTCCGTCAGATAGTCGAACCTCAGATTCAGGAAGAGCAATGTGGTTTTCATCCTGGTCGTGGAACACTGGACCAGCTCTACACCCTCAGCAGGGTCCTGGAGGGTGCATGGGAGTTCGCCCAACTGGTCGACATGTGTTTTGTGGACTTGGAGAAGGTGTTCAACCGTGTCCCTCGGGGAGCCCTGTGGGGGGTTGTCCAGAGTATGGCGTACCGGGCTCTTTGATATGGGCTGTCAGGTCCCTGTATGACCGGTGTCAGAGTCTGGTCCGTATTGTTGGCAGTAAGTCGGGCTCATTTCCGGTGAGGGTTGGACTCCGCTAGGGCTGCTTTTCGTCACCGATTCTGTTCATTACTTTTATGGACAGAATTTCTAGGCGCAGCCAAGGTGTTGAGGGGATCCTTTTTGGTGGCCTCAGGATCGCATCTCTGCTTTTTGCAGATGATGTAGTCCTGTTGGCTTCATTAGGATGTGATCTGCAGCTCTCGCTGGAGCGGTTTGCAGCCGAGTGTGAAGCGGCCGGGATGAGGATCGGTGCCTCCAATTCTGAGGCCATGGTCTTGAGCCAGAAAAGGGTAGAGTGCCTTCTCCGGGTTGAGGGAGGTGTCCTGCCTCAAGTGGAGGAGTTCAAGTATCTCGGGATCTTGTTCACAAATGAGGGAAGAAGGGAGCGGGAGATAGACAGGCGGATTGGTGCAGCGTCTGCCGTGAAGCGGGCGCTGTACCGGTCCGTCGTGGTGAAGAGACGGAGTCAAAAAGCAAAGCTCTTGATTTACCGGTCGATCTACGTTCCTACCCTCATCTATGGTCATGAGCTTTGGGTCATGACTGAAAGAACGAGATCTCGCATACAAGCGGCCGAAATGGGTTTCCTCCGTAGGGTGGCTGGGCTCTCCCTTAGATAGGGTGAGAAGCTTGGTCATCCAGCAGGGACTCAGAGTAGAGTCGCTGCTCCTCCACATCGAGAGGAGCCAGTTGAGGCTCGGGCATCTGGTCAGGATGCCTCCTGGACGCCTCCCTGGTGAGGTATTTCAGGCACATCCCACCGGGAGGAGACCCCGGGGAAGACCCAGGACACGCTGGAGGGACTATGTCTCTCGGCCTGGGAACGCCTTGGGATTCCCCCGGAGGAGCTGGAAGAAGTGGCTGGGGAGAGGGAAGTCTGGGCCTCCCTTCTTAAGCTGCTACCCCTGTGACCCGACCCCGGATAAGCAGAAGAAAATGGATATATATATATATATATATATATATATATATATATATATATATATATATAAATGTGGCATTTTTTTCTGGACAAAATGCTATAGGAGGTGGAAGCTCCTATAGCATTTACCTAATTCCATTTTTGTAGATTCATATTTAGCAATGCACGTATCATTGCTGCACTATGATACGTGTTAACAGGTTAACGTGTTAACAGCTGCAGGAGGAGCTGCAGAGCTCCTCCTGCAGCTCCCAGGAGGAGCTCTGTGGGAGAAAGTGTTTAGGTAAGGAGATTTAAGGATTTCACTCCAGCAACGCTCCAGGTGTTTTTGTGATGAGGGAATAACAATATGACATAATGTAGAGCTCAAAAAAGTCTAATAATCCCCACCTCTCTACCCACCCTTTTAAGGAATGTATTTAGTATTAACAAACACTGCTATCTACAGCACAGATCTACTGCCTAATATATAACATAATGTTACAAGGAACTGAGTGTTGTAGACTTATACAACTCTTCCTCCCTCCAAATGAATGAATAACTAGAGTTTGATTTGCTCGTTTGCATCAGCCTGATCCGGAACAATCTATTACTTTACTGCCATTTCCTAAGTGTTTGCTCCCCAGCCTGACCCTGCCACTTTATCTGTTGGTTTTTATTTTCACACTGCATGCTGTCCATATGTTAGTCTAATAGTTGCCATAATTCTTGTGCAGCAGGGCTCGTGTTTTATTAGTCCTGGCCAGGAAGAAAGAGAAGCCAAATGCATTTTAATAAAACCCCTGTAGCAACCCACTAATGGGCTGACACAGGAGTATTTGCATAGAGATGAGTTACGGCCGGCTGCCTTGACGTGACTTTTAAAATATGATTGAGGACGTTATTATTGCTGCACTATGATACGTGTTAACAGGTTATTTTAGCGTGGCTAGTGCTAATAAAATTCAGAACAAAAGGCCCAGGTGATGAGGGCAGGGTTTTTCATTGTCAGAGTCTACTGAGGGCGCTCATTTTGTCATTACTTACCACAGGAAGTCCCTCCTCCTTCTTCTCATCTCTTCATCTTCAGACCAGGATTCTTTTCACTGCTGTCCATTCTTCAGGAGGCAACAACCAGCTTCGAACTGAATGTAATGTAATGTCATTACATTCTCTCCTTGTTGGTTCAGGCTGCACAAGGTGACTGGTCAGGTTAAGTGAAAGCAAATGAAACCATTACAATACGCTTCCAAATGTCCACCGTCACAAACCAAACAAAAGAAGTTTTACAGTGACCTTTCATGTGAATATTGTTCTCCAAATATTGAAAAACAATATTTGGATTGTTTTTCAAATATTCTATCTTTTAAAAGCAGAGAAATCTGAATTTTAAGAAATATGTTGGTTTTCTAAAACAGAAAGGATTATCTTCATTGAATTAACAAGCAGCCAAAAGTTAATTTATTCTGCAAATGAATTCAAAAAGTAAAACACAGATACATTCTTTATATAAATTGCATACTGCATTTAGTGTGAATGAATGAGTATGAATAAATTGCATGAACCCAGTCAAGTCAGACATTTTTATTACATTTTGAGTTTTAAATTCTTGAAGAAAAAGTTTCTCATATACATTAGTTTATAGAGTAAAAACATGTTATAAGAGTTTCAGTCAGTTTTTATCCTAGTGCTGAACCAGTCACTCAAGTTCTCCCTTGTCTTGTTAGCTCTCAGTGCTACATTTGCTCCAATCAACTTCAAGTGTACAGTAGGAAGGCCTGAGCACGCTGTAGTGATCTAAGCACTAACACTTTGTTCTGTAAATGATAAATCTGAACTCTAAAGACAGGATTACTGGATAATGTGATGTCACATGGGTCTATGTAGAGTCACAGTGTTTTGTTTAAATATCTTCATATAAACTAAACTTGATATTCAAAATAAACTGAAACATATTATAGAGTTAAATAAAAAGTACACAGCAGTAAGTATGCCAAGTTAAAATATTTAATCAAGTTAAAATATTTTGATGCCAGAAACATCAGAAGTGTCGGATCATGGCTGCTGACCCATATGTGCAAACATGCTGCTTAAAATGAAGACGGTGCGGAAGAGAGAGAGAAGTGACTCCTCACTATGTAAGATTATCTGGGAATGAAAACATGGACAATGCTGCTGCCGGCTCAAAACTCCTGATCACACTCTGCTATCGCACCTTATTCACATCAGCAAGCCAGCAGGTGAGCTCTTAAGGAGGACCTGCTTACACACACACCACACACACACACACGCACACACGCAGAAACACATTCAGTTAATGATTCACATAATCTGTCATTAGGTTGCTCAAGCAGACAAAACAATTAAAAGTGACTTTATTTCCATCTGGCCTGTGCCGCTTAGCAGCGTACTGCTGCAGAAATGACCGCTATCTTCTGAAGACACAATGTTTTCACTCAACCATGAATGTGTGGTTAGAGAGCCACTGCAGCGCGCCACCTTCTCATAATGCAGCATCCCCAGGCGCTCCTTATCACAGGAGCACAGGCAGCTTGGAACCAGATAAGACCGCCATTCATGTCTGTGGGAGCTGGCGACTCCCATGACACATGTCCTTGTGTATAATCTCTTGTAGAACATGGTCAACTGAGAGAGCGTCAATAGGCTCTTTATAAAGGTTGACTGACACATTAGTCACACTGGCACACAGGGAAAGATTTAGTGGAAGTCAACAGGTAGAGCTGCTTACTGAATGGGTGCTAACAGGTTGGAGTCAGGCTGCTGCTGCAGCGCCGGCATAGATCTGCATGTTCCTATTGCTTCGCGCTGCTTTTTTAAGTTCTACTTCAGATGGTTGCCATTCTGAGAACTACTGTACATGTGAAACATCCAGATATTTTTTGTAGCTGAAAATTTTACTGTATATTTGTTCTCCAGGTATTGTTAGATTTTCTAAATTGTTAACACGAGTGCAGCTGAATCTCTACCTTCACAGAAACATTTAACCCAATGCATCCTTTCATTTAAACTGGAACGTTGCATTATAACATATGATTATGTAGCTCAAAGTGGGTGTGAGGAAAATGTATGTGCCAGTCCTGAGCTGCAGTCAGAACAGCAGGTAAGGTAGCAGAGGAAGTGAGTGAACAGCTGCTGCAGAGGGTCTCTGAGGACCAGGGCCATGTTCACCACACCTGGACTCTATAAAGGCAGTGTTTCCCCACCTGAGGTCAACAGGGAGTTCATGGCCTCCTCCTGGATCTTTACAGTGCCGCTGCTGTCAAACATCTTACACCGTATGGTGAAAAAAAATCTCTGCTAATGAATCGCTGTGGAGCAACATCTGTGAATAACAGTTGGCAGCTTTTCAGTCACCAGAAAAACAGAGAGAAATTATACATCTGACCTGGGTTTGTTCAAAGAATAAGCATGCTTAAGGATTGTGTGCATGAGTGACAGTTTGTTTTATTCTTACAAGATAAGAAAGATTTGTAACATTTTGTTAATTATTGTGATTAGGCTGATTGTGATAACCCCCTCATGACCTTCCCACCCTCTGAGCTTTATCAGGTGGGGCATAAAATCCAGTGGAAGCCCATTGAAACATCTAATCGACTCAGTGTTTGTATGAATGTAATGCACCGAAAATAATATAAGCTACCAAATATTACATTAAAGCAGAAGTTTGAGATTCCAACATGGCAGACCCTAAAAATATGATAAAGACTGGAATCTCAAAGTACTTGATAGCTCAAACACACAAACAGACACACATGTAAAAGCCACACACACATATTGAAAATAGTTTTTTTTTATAACTGATCTTTTTTTTTTCATCTGCAATACAACCCAGATGTTTTTCCTCTCCATAAAAACCAACAAACTCCCAGATAATTCTGATTTTTGCTCTGAAGGTGTTTATAGGGAATAACTGTTCCAACATTGACACAGAGAAAAAATAAATAACCTGAAATGATCAGTCTGATCACATTTTTATAGTTTTTATTTCTCCTTTGTAGTTCTTTTTTTTAATGTCTGTTCATGTCGTTCCACTGTACAGTTAAATTGTTCATAATTAATAATGAATTGCCTAAAATTGTGATTAAGGCAAATTTCATAATCAGACACTTGCAGGGAAATAAACATTTCAGATACAAAGCCGTGATGGAACAGAAACATGGCTATAAATATATCAAAAGTTATGCCTTTTTCAACATGAATCTAAATACTCCCCTCATTTATTGTATAATTTACACTTGATGGCATTTTCATATTAGCTTTTTGTTTGGACCTGACTTGCCAGGGTTTTGGTGCCGTGGCTTTTGAAGCCTTCCCCTCTCAGTCTGGCTGCTCTCTGTTGGTTGACTCATTCCTTTCAAAAGGAATCAATAAAAATGTTTTTATTACAGTCTGAAAGTTCCTTTTGTAAAGCCAGAATCAGTCTGGCTTTTTTCTTAAATTTCAAACAGAAGGACAGAATGAACATCCTGAAGGTGTGACATTCACCTGTCAGTGAAACAAAGACTGTTGATAAGATTAATTTTGGGCCATAAAGCATTAAGATGAAGATGTATGAGATGATTCTTTCTCTGCTGTTTGTCTAAAGAGCAGATGAATCTACCCAGCATAACCAATGCTGATAATATTTTTAATATTTTAGGTGAGTGTCTTCATTTTAATAAATACAGAGAGGGATTCAAGCCTCTGAAGAAGATCATTCACATGTTGTGGACAATACATTTGCTCTTTTGTTTTTTCCAGGAAACCATTTTATTATATAATGCGAGGATTTATTATAATGTCTGCAGAAGAGGAATAAGTTACCTTCTGAAAAAACAGCAACCAATTTTTAAAATACAGCCGATCTTTCTGTTGAAATAACATAACATTTTCCTCTTATTGTGAAGGCTTATTTTTATTAGTCATTATTACTAATTTTATTCTTCATGCAGGACAAAGTTATTCTTTTAGCAGCCAGAGTGGAGGAGACCTGAAATGATTATGAATGGGTGAAGAAGTAAAATCAGGCCCAAACCAAACCAATACCTCCACAAACTGCAGTTTTAGCTCAGAACAATTACTCCCTCATATCGACCTGAAACCTTTAATAACACCTGGAGCTGAGTGGAGACCCGCAGGGCAGACCCACATGGAGACACTGGTGTTACCTCAGGTCGACCTCTGTCCTGGCTGTGTAGGCAATGGTGCTGTGACGTCACGGGGGGCCGGTCCTGGCCCAAACAGGATGATGGTTCTGTCCCAGTTCCACAGTCATCAGCTCTCTGTGATATGGAGCTAATGCTGTAAACCTAACAGGAGGGCAGGTTGGCGCACACAAGCAAGCTAAAAAAATGTTTAAATATCAAAAAAGAATAAAGGTGTTAGAGAGCAACATATAGAAACAGAAGTAAACTTTTCATTAAAATGAAGGATTTATTTGCTCCTGTTTGTTTCTTTCTCTGTTTCTCTCGTTGTTTAACTCATTTGCAGTGAACATTATTGAACTGAGGAATGGTCCGTGAGCTGAACGCCTCAGCCTCCAGCGGAACCCGCGGCTCAAAGCGGCAGGTGTGAGCCGCATGACGAAGAAGAGCTGCTCGGAGTCTGAGCAGAGGCCCACACACTGCAGAAATAAAACATTTACTTTGTATTTTTATCATCATAATCGCATAATATCGCATGAAGCTCAGTCCATGTAAGCTGCGTAAGGACATCTTGATGGAATAACCATAGGTGACAGCTTTGCTGCTTAAACTCAAAATAATTGTTCAATAGGAAGAACCGCGACACAGTCCATAACTCAGCGTGGTCTGTCCAGCAGACAGCAGGAGGTCAGTTTGTGTCCACGCGGGTTGTTCTGGGTCAGAACAGACCTCACCAAACCAGGCCCGCTGCCACCAGCAGCTTTTGTTTCACTGGAGCAGACTGACGGGAACCACAGGAGGAAGGCCAAACTGACCAATGATGAGGCCGCACTCCTCTTTCTGTGAATCATTCATTAAAACACTGAATTCACTTCATCGTTGACAACCTCTAGTCGATGGTTCAAATCCCTCCAAACATGAACACGAGTCAAAACTCATGTTCTATAGCTATAATAATAATAATAATAATAATAATAATAATAATAATAATAATAATAATAATAATAATAATAATAAAGCCCTCACAATTTTTTGTAAAGTGCCTTGAGACGAGATGCGTTGTGAATTTCTCGCTATATAGATATTATTATTATTATTATTATTATTATTATTATTATTATTAAATGCCCTGTTTAGAACAAAACACATCAATCCATAACATCCAGTTAAAGCCAGAAAATAGATTTTGGGTTCTCAGAAAAATAAAATTTATAGATTGATTGCTACATTTGGAAAATATAAAAAAAACTCAGGTATAATTATATATATATATATATATATATATATATATATATATATATATATATATATATATATATATATATATATTATATATATATATATATATATATATATATATATATATATATATATATATATATAGATAGATAGATAGATAGATAGATAGATAGATAGATAGATAGATAGATAGATAGATAGATAGATAGATAGATAGATAGATAGATAGATAGATAGATAGATAGATAGATAGATAGATAGATAGATAGATAGATAGATAGATAGATAGTTTCGGATCTACCTGACAGCAGCAACTCGCTCTGATTTGATATGAAATAACCATAAGTGCCGCAAAGAATAGCCAAATATTCCTACATTTCAGTAGTGTAGGAATATTTTTGCACAAATATATTTAAGAGTTAGACAAATTAAATAGATATTCAGCGTAATTAATTATTACAATTAAGAATTTCGTACAGCATAAAAATCCAATTAATATGAGAGAATGTGCTGATTTCAATACACCAAACTCGGTGAAAAAAAGTGCATTCCCAGGTATATTTAGTTTAAAATACATCTTTTATTAGAAAAATGTTATGGAGTCGTCCTTTGCAGTGTGTCCTAATGAACCCCGCGGAGCAGCTGAGTTTGAAGCCGACAGAGAGCAGCCTGCTGCCCGCTGAGGAGCCTCGGGTTTCCGGTCTGGACCTCAGCTTGACCTCGCCCGTTTTCAGGCCCTGATCGCCTCCAGAGGGCAGTGGACCCGCACCGAATAAAACCCAACTCACTCTGCTCTTTAGTAAGGTATGCTCATCATTCGGAAGCATTTTTTTTTTAAGAATAAAAAACTTTTTAAAATAGCCTTTCTTTAGAATCGTTTAATCTCAAACATATTTAAAAGGCCCTGATAATAACAACATCGATATAAATAATAAACAGGCTGTGATAGGTTAAAATGGCGACAGATTTATAAAACTCCAGCTTTGATTCAATGCATCGGTTGGAAACAAAGAGCCTACTTTAGAGTTTTTATTAAATAAAAGTGCTTTACATGAAGCTGCTGCAGGCCGCTTCCACAGCTTCACAGGGTTCACCAGTGTGTGTGTGTGTGTGTGTGTGTGTGTTAGCGACCTCAGGTGCAGCTGCGGTTTTATCTGACCGATCAAGAGGCGTTCAGGGACAGACAGAAAAAATACCTCTGCTGTCAGATCAAAACAAAAACGTGTTTTACCGCCGATCTGGGAGAATAGTTTCTGTACAAAACAAATAAGAAAAAAAAAACTACACATAAATTATTCACAGCAATGATTCAATAGCAATTTCTATTCATACAACTCACGCTTCTATTTACAGCTAAAGTCTTCTCTGTGAACCGGAAGTGTGTATCCTCTTTCGCCTCGCAGAAAAACATTCACAAAGTGAACCGAATCCATGAGTTCGTTCCTCCAGATCCTCCAGAATAGGAAATAGAAGTGAATTAAGAGCTGTCGTTTTCAGATGTGTGCATCAGCAGCGCAGAGCCCGGTTTGTGTTTTTTCAGTAGCTGTGTGATCTTTTCATCGTCCGAGTTCGGGTCCAGAGGTTTGTTGTAGTCGTCGTCCTCCTCCTCGTTGTCCGACGTTCCTTTGAGCCGCTCCGTCTCCGAGTCCTGCTTCTTCTTCGCGGAGGCCATTTCCGCTGCGTGCTTCTTCCTCCACTTGGTCCTTCTGTTCTGGAACCATACCTGGCCGGACACACACACACACGTTTCAGTTTCTGTTTTATATCTGTTTTATATCAGTTTCTGTTTTATATCTCATATGTAATGTTAGCACCGCCGCATAATCGGAGTAATTGAGTGGAAAATATTCCTATAAATTGCAGAAAATATTGAAAAGAGGATAGTTTCAGCTCCGTTATTGAATTCAGTCATTTTTTAAACCAAAGAAAAATAAAACCAGGAATTATCAACAACTAATTTAGGCAAAATCCTATTCATCTGACAATTTATGTCGATCCAATTTTGGTCATCTGAAAGTGTCAAAAATACTTACTTCGATTCTTCTCAGAGTAGAGAATAAACCCGAGAGTGAGCCAGTGTGTGTGTGTGTGTGTGTGTGGGGGGGGGGGGGGGTTCGTTGTCTGAGTTACCTTCACTTGGCTCTCGGTCATCCCCAGAGAGTAGGCCAGCCGCGCTCTCTCCGGCCCCGCCAGATATTTGGTTTGTTCAAAAGTCTTTTCCAGCGCAAAGATCTGCTGCCCAGAGAAAGTGGGCCGAGTGTGCTTCCTTTTCCCGTCTTTGTCCAGTAACACTGAGTTCTGATCTGCAACGCAAACATGGAAACAATTTTGGAACTAATTATTTTATAGTTCTTAAGGAATACAAATTAGAAAATAATTCAGAACGAGTTATAAAATGCTGCAATATCACAACTTCTTCCGATAAGTTCATTTTATCCGTATATGTAAAGGAAAATTAAGTAGTTATATTGTCTCATTATATATTTTTTATTCATGTATTTATGTATCACTTACGGGGTGAACAAGCGAACCTGGCGTCTCTCCAGTGCGGACTTTGCATAACTCCTGGCCAAAAGATCGGCGTCCTTCCCGGGAGGTCTGCCAGCGGCTTCGGGTACCGGGCCACGGCCACCGCCGCCGCGCTGGGGCTGAAGTAAAGTCCAGGTGGTGGCGGCGGGCTGAGGCTGCTGAACCTGGGCAGTCCTGACAGAATCCCAGCAGATGAGGAGGCGGCGGCGGCTGCAGCAGCGACGACCGCCGTAGTGCCAACCGACGAGACGATCGGCCGGTTGAGGATGTCGTTAATTCCGTGCGGAGTTGCAGAGGAGCACTGCTGCGGGGAGCCGAGGCCCGAGGACAGCCCGGTGGAACTCTTGATTCCAGGGGAAGACACAGCCATGCCGCCTGGGTTGGGAGATGTGGTGGCGGGAGAGGTGGAGGAGTTGGGACAGGTGGAGAGGGGATAGGCCGGGTACAGGGGGGTCTTCATCTCGGTCATGCTGTGCAGAGCTGCCAGAGGTGGAGTGCTGAGGAGGAAGGCGCTCTGTCGGGACCCGTCCATCTGACCCACCGCTAGCATTACCGCCTCTGAGGGAGGCCCGGGAGGACTGGGGATGGGGATGGGGCTGCGGGGGCTACGGGGGCTAATCTCCAGAATCCAGACTTCAACTAAAACAGCTTCGCTTTCTTTCTGGACTCAAAGCCCATCTCAGTCAGAGGGCAGAATCCAGATCCAAAATGTTCCAGGAAGCAGGACGAAGTTCCGTTTGTGTTCGGGTCCGGTTCAGGTCCGGGAGCCGATCTGGTCTGTCCGGCAGGTTGGACGAGATCATCAAAAGTGATCATCAGCTCACTTCTTCAGCTGCGAACCAAACTTTGAGAGGAGACGAAGAGCCGAAGTATGGGGTGGGAGTGCGCGTGTGTGAATGGAGCTGGGGGTCTTTGTTTGGATTGGATGACCTGGTCGTGATGCAGTCCACTAAGATTCACAGCGGCTTCTGATTGGTTCAGCGCTGTTCTGATTTAATGAGCAGAAATCAAAGAAGGGACAAGAACCGAGACACGAGAGCAGGCAAAAAAACTGAAGAGAAACATAATCACATTTGATGGTAATGATTATAATGATTCAAAATATAAATAAGGTAAAAAGTCTGTGTTTTACCTGCAGATCGATGATTGGTGCAGGATGAGCAACAGGCTGCAATAAGGAGGCTGAGGGAGGAAAGAGGAACAGACAGCAGCCGAATCTCTTACACCAGGAGTTGAGCTTGTTTTTAGGTTTTTACACAATAAAATGAGTCACTAAGAGCATCATGAAGCTGGAGGTTAATTATTATACATTGGAAATTTTATTAAATGACATATTCCATTATTATTTCCATGCGCGTTTACTTTTATGGTTTTCAGCATCATATGATTAGATGGGCCGTTAAGTGTCTCCCACAGGCTTCCGTAAGATTTCAGTTCATGTTGACTTTTTAATCACATACGGGTGACCAGCGGGGGTCCAGTTTAATTCCCGAGAATGCTTAAGCCAGAGAGGGGCGGAGACCAAAGCACTTATGTTCCAATTGGGAGATGTTCATGTGATCGGAACACACACACACACACACACTATCAAAGCGTCTCCCCGAAGTGTTCGGACAAGTAAGTAAAATATTTCTGTAGAGGTCTACAATCTGTCACGTGCTAGAAAAATAATTCATTTGATTAAATTTTGTTTATTTCCATGCCGCCAGCTTAAAACCAATGTAATCTCAAGGCGCTTTACAAAAAAAAAAAAAAAAAACCCAAAAAACAGTAAATCTTCAATCACATATATGTGCAAGTTTTCAAATTTGTTCAGTTATTCCGGTCTGATTTACCAAACAATTCAATTCAATTCTAGAATTTAATTGGCGCTATAAAAATTGGCGCTATTTCTATAACGCCAATTCACAACAATATGATCCCAAGACAACACAAAAAAAAAAATTTACCTTCAGTTCAAATTGATACTAATTATCAGCACATGATGCTCAATTAATTATTCAAAGGCTTAAAAAGTTTCTATCTAAGAAAACCCTTCAGACTGCACCTGGACTTGCAGAATTCACTATTTGTATTATTCAATTTTCGATTCAACTATAAAATACATCTACACGTGTTCCAGATCAATCCAGTTGTACAACGCAGCTTTCATTTGGTTGAATGGCATTTGGTGGGAGTTAAAGTCCAGCTGATTGCATCACGTCACTGACTTTGGAACAGTTTGTCCTACTGAGAAAGCATGTGGGGACAGAGGGAAGAAAGAATTCTTCTAAATTAGGACGAGAGCTCCAGCAGAGCCAGGCCTGCTGAGAACCTTTAGCAGGAAGTTGGTGTGGAAAAACTGCAGCAGCTCCAGCTTTTTTCACAACACATCTTCCAGGTTACTAAAGAGGAAATCAGTCCATATTAAATCAGCCAAATGTGTGACTTTTAAATCCAGACCTTTCATTTTTAACTTGAGGTGATAAAACAGAAATGTTTGTTTTTCAATTTGAGATGCCATTAAGCGACGGTGTTTACATGTGTTCCTTGAACGTATCTTTTTGCGTCAGTGTGCTGCTTTGTTTTGCAGAGGAGCGTTAAGCTCCAACAGTGAGACAAGCTGAGGTATCATCATGTTGAGCGAAAAGGATAGAAAAGAGTTTGGGTTGCACTGAGGATCTTTTTTAATTCTGTTCTCTTTTTTTTTCCTTTTAAAAATTTAAAATTATCTTTTCTAACTTGTAAATATTTCTTGGCAAATTCGATCAAATACTTAAGCAAATTTTAGATAATGATTATAGTGTATTCAGAAAATACATATTTATTTATTAAATTTACCTATTTTATTTTTTACCTTTGTGAATATTTAATTATTAGGTTTGGTTTGTGTTTCATTCTATACAAATGAAAACAGACTCCTTAAATGTCAGATGTCATTAAAAAGTGAGTAAAAGATGCAATTCTGCATAATTTATCAATCATCCTAATATCATTGCACAACCAATACTGTTTTGCTAATAATATTAATAATACAAAGAATCATAAGAATTGATCCAGTTTGTGGTCATCTCTTTCTGGTATTTAAAAGTTTTACATAAAGGAGCAGGCAGAAAATTAAAGGCTTTAAAATTCATCACATTCGTAATTTGTCGTATTAATCTTTAAAATCCCAGCCAGTTTTTGGAGATTCTACTTATCAAATTGATCAAGTGTAAAGGTGATGCTCAAAAAACATTCCTCATCAACTGATCCTCATCACAGCAACCATCTGTGTGTTAATAGAAAGCATTAGTACAAATGTGCTGTAACCTTATAGAAGCAACTAAACAACTGAAAGATCATTAGCCAGTAGAAAGTTTCATTCCAAGGTTCATGCTGCTTAATACTCAGAGAAATTAGATAACTCTAGATATCTGATTTCAACAGCCTCTGCACGTGTTGCCCACAGTATCAGAAAAGCTTCAACACATTTGTCTCGTAATGCCTGGATAGAAAGGATGTTCTGTAGTCCAATGAGAGATGTTTGTCCATGAAGCACACAACCAAAGAGCTCACACACTCCAGCAGGATCATCTTGGCATCACCACTGAATCAGCCAGAGGTAATCTTGGATGAAATGTGAACTTCCTGTACAGCAGCTTTTTTGCCTCAGCCTAAGGTTAATAATTTGACAGATTGACTTACTCTTTTATATCACATTGTAAAACTTGGCAAGGAAAAAAATGATGTTCTTTGCATGTAAAAATATTGAATAAAGTGAGTGGATCAGGTTTTATTTCATGCAACCGCTGGTGGATTAGTAGACGACATGGAGAGAAGGGATTGGAGCTCTCAGGATCTACAGTCACGTTCATGTTAAGTTTCTCTTCCTATGAGTTGTGGGGGAAATACATACATTTCCACTGTGACATCTGGTCCCTACACACATCTTTACTCAGGAAAAAACTTGCCTCTAATATTTCATGTCAGGCAGGACATAAAGTTTCTTATTTTCATTGTGTATTGTATAAAAAAATACTCCTAGAAACCCAGTTAAAATCTTGTTTCTGGATGCAGCTGAACCAGGTCAGCAGTCTGCGCAGATGAAAATGGAAGAATTCAAGTTTTACTAGCAAAGAACCATCTAGTGAAAATAGGACATCTGCTCTTTAAAACGCCTGAAAGCTGACGAACCACTAGGGCCCCCGTGTGGACACCACCTGTAACAGCAGATACTTTTCTATGAAAATCTATCATTTCTAAATTAAATCAAGGAGCTATTACAAAAAAAATCTGAAATCAGTCTTAAGATCTGATTTTAAAACAGATCTTAAGTTTTTAATCAGACTGTAATCTGAGCTACATTCATTATTATTATTCAATATACTTAGACTTAGAAATGATACGTTTATCAGGGGTAAATTGAGCCACCCCTTGTTGCTAGGAAATGGTTAAAAAACTGATAACGTGGAGCTTGTATACAAGTGCTGAACAAGTAGGGGAGCCACCAGTGGAGTTAGTGAAGGGAAGTCTGTTTGAGCAGAAGCAAATGATTCAAAAATAAACAGAATGACACAATAGAGATATAGACAAAAAAAGTACTTTTGAGAAAGAGGTTCTGATGGAGAAGCAGAGGCTAAAATAAGTTTCGTAGTTGCCTTGGAGTCTCAACTTGCCAGACATATTACGCTATAATTCTGCAACAAGGATTCAGTTTTATTTCTTTCCAAATGCTAACTTTTGCTTTTCAAGGCCACTAAAAAGCATTCTGCAGGGGTTTTTTCAGCCAAACACTTATTTAGCAGAAATCTACTACAAAGAGTTGTTGTACCCCATGTATCATGGGGTATACATGTATATTGGGTACATGTATACCCCATGATGCATGTACCCCATGTATCATGGGGTACAACGCTTGATGAAAAAGTGACATTTTAGAGAAGGTGGTCAGTGAGAGGTGGGACTGAGTTGGGGAGAGGATGATGTGTTTTTAGATACGTGACTCAATTTAGCCCATTTTGGGTTTTTTTTTTTAACACTTGTTCTAATTGTTTGTAGGGATGCAGAACATTAACATTAACTGGAACATTAAGCAGACATGTTGCAGCCAAAACAAGGTTGCATTGATTTAGTGAACCTAAATATGAAAAACGCCTCAGTCTCCCCTGTCTTCGCAGGATGACTCAAAATGTTTTCAACCTAGAGAAAACTAGTTTTCTCTGTTCCAGGTTTATCATGATCTGATCACTAAAACTCTTGGCAGTTTATACAGTTCAATAAAACAAACTGGAAGTAAAGTTTTCCTAATATCTCAGTCAATTCAATTGGTAAACTAAGCTGTAGTTTGAGAAGAGGCTGTATTTTAACCATCTGCTGTATGTTTACAGCAGCTGATCAAACAGGAAGCATTCATGTGACTAAAGCCACTTCTAAACAGTCTTCCTCAGCTTAGGCTCTGCAGGTAATCACTCTGAATTAACAGCCTTTATGGGACAAACCTCAGGTATTCAGTAGATAAAGACGAATAAAGATCCAGAGTCTGGACTGATATTACAAGACAGCTTTTTATTAGAATTTACTCGCGTGCCATCAGCTTCTGCTTCTTCAGCTTCTTCTGTGAAACCTACAGACAAAAACACTCTGTTAACACAGACTCTGTGATGACAGGAAGGACAACTTTACTGCTTGGTTGCTCAGAATGTAACCATTTATTTTCATGGAGAATCCAAAGGTGTCCTAAGTGGTCATCATGGCAACCATTAAAGAGTGCCTCAGTGAGTGGATGTGTTCAGTCATACAGCTGGTTCAGTCTGAAGCCCCTCCTCCATTATCTAGTCTCCCTTTAGCTGGGTATGGTCTGCTTTGGTTCTGGCCTGGTTGGGTGTGTTTCTCAGAATGTGGTCCCCCCTCTGGTGGGGCCCCACTGTCCCCTTGGAGAGCCAGCTTCTCTGAAATCTCTGTATATTTTGTCTGTTGCCCTGCCAGTCGATGTTATAATTGATAAAAAGGTTTGGGCCAAAAGATTTGACTTGCAGATCACCATTTACTGCAGTCTCACTGTGCATCCCACAGGCCTATCAAGTCGCTTGCATTGTTACCCAGTTAGTTCTGGTTTGTACCACCTCTAACTGGGTGGTACAATGACCCGGGTGCAGCTGAGGCATTCTGGGTAAGAACCTGTTAAAACCTCGGCTGTGGAGAAGGGGCTTCAGGAACCTGAGCTGTATCCTGCTGGTCTGAGCTCTTCAGTCAACGTCTGTACTGCACCTTTTTCTTCTGGGCCACCTCCTCCTCTGGCTTGGGGACGATCTGCTCCTTCTCGGTGAGGATCATCTCAATGTGGCACGGTGAGCTCATGTAGGGGTTGATGCGGCCGTGGGCGCGGTATGTGCGTCTCCTCATCTTGGGGGCCTTGTTGACCTGGATGTGTTCGATGACCAGAGAGTCCACGTCCAGACCCTGAAACCACAGATTGGGTAAAATCTGAGAAGTTGTCACAAATCATAAATAATATATAAAACCAGACTGAATATGTGATGAAAATAAGAAATTAGATGTCAAGGCACACCAAAGTTTTAAAAGAACACTGTCTCAATACCACTGACGTTGGAAGAGATGGCATGAGCAGAAATATTAAACAGATACTTATGGAGTAAAAACTGCTCCATACCAGGAGCTATCTGCTCCTACCAGAGCAGATAGCCTGACTAACCAGCTAATAGGAATGTGCGATATATATGATAGAAACAGTAGAAATTTAGCCTACGATAAGAGTTCTGTAGTCTACCGGCTAACTGCAGTAGCACTTGTTGATGTAATAAGCTGGCTGAGAAGGAAAGAGCTGGTTAAAAAGGCAGTGCAAAACATTGATTATCTGGAGTTGGTGCACCTTCAGCGCTATTAGCACAATGCCCAGAAGTGTGCCCGTTTTAAGACCAATGGAGGGCTAAACAGACCAGGAGTAGAAAAAGGTCATCTACAGTGTGTGAGGTGACAATTCCAGCAAAAAATATGAGCCGTTTGTTTTACCACCTTAAAATGAAGCATGTGCTTGAATATATCAAGTTCCAGTCACAACACTGGGAAGAAAAAGCAGGATTTCATAAAGTGACTGTGTTTCTATATAGATATATTTTAAATTGAATTATTTATCCACAAAAACATACACAAATTGAGTATGAAACAATGAAACTTCCCTTACATTTAAGTTATAGCAGGGAAGCAGGGGCTGGATGGGGGGGGGGTATCCTGGCAAACCGTCAGTTTCCAAAACCACACACACAAAAAAAACCTTGTAAATGCACACACACATCTGTGTGATCCTGCTGGACCAAAAAACTTGTGGGGGCCTAATGACCCCGTCTCTTAAGACTGCAGGAAGGTTATGCATATTTGGTGGTGTTTTAATTTTCTCTCCTGAAAGTAGCAGGAGAAACAGTTATTATTGCTGTTATTAAAAGAAAGTGGGGGTGCACCAATTGCAATTTTCTGACTGATCTCGATTTTAAAGACTGATTTTGGCCTGTTGCGATTCGGTTCTTGCTAAATATATCAAAAGGTTGCAAAGTTCAAGTTCCTATGGGAAACACTGGGCAGGTTTCTTTATTTACCTAAATGATTATCTGCAGATCAAAAATCTAAATTAATACTTTCATTAAATGCATTAAAATTGAAAATTGCCTTTTCAGTCTGGACATAAAAACGTGTCTTTTGAGTCTCTGTGTTTAAACTTCTATGGAGAAGAAACCTACAAATTCTATGAGTGCATAACATAATTCTGTTATTGAATATTGCGATTTCTGAGATCATAACAGAGCTGTAATCAGCCAGTTATTAAGATAAACAGAAAGCAATGAAGAAAATAAATCACTGTAATAAATTGGTTTCAATTATCAAATTACTGGATTTATTTTTCAATGGTATTGTAAATTGAATTGGCATCAAGATGTGCAATTAAATATATATATATATATATATATATATATATTTTTTTTTTTTTTTTTTTCTCCGAAGAGTTTTTGCAGCGCTAGTGGCTCGCATTTTTTCCGAAAGTAGGCAGACAGGAAGGGGGTGTAGAAAGGGGGAAGACATGCGGCAAAGGTCGCCGGGACCGGGAGTCGAACCCGCGACATCCGCGTCGAGGACCAAGGCCTCTTAAATATCATTTTTAATGAATTGGAGAGAAATGTTCTCAGGAACTAACATTAATGACAGAACTAATGGAGACATACAGGTATTTTGTACATTTGTGCCAAGTGCTGTATGACCCGTCTGATACCGGACCTGGACTCACCTTCAGCTCAGCATTGCTCTCTGCATTCTTGAGCATGTGCAGCAGGAACTCTGCGCTTTTCTTGGGCCAGCGACCCTGAGTCCAGCCGAACTGCTTGGCCTGGAAACAACAAACCAATTAGAAGAGATGCAATCCTCCCCATTCAGTCTCAAAGTTTCCCCCCATCGCTGCTCAGACTAAGAGTTTGTTTTCATCATTATTCCAAAGGTGTCCTAAGAAGGTCATCCTGGCAGCCTGTTTGCCCTCTCCAGGTGTTGGTGCTGGGTCTAACCTGAGCACAGCGGCCCACCCCACCATTGTAGCGACGGAAGGGGACACACTGGTGCTTGACGATGACGTCCCTCAGGTACTTGTTGGCTTTGCGGATGTGCATGCCCTTGATGGCCTGGGCTGTCTCACGGGTGTTCTGTTGGGGACAACATTAAGCACAGCAGTTGAGTAAAACCAATTTGTTTAGAGACTGGAGAAAAACCTGGTGAGATTAAACAGTTGAAACAAGCAAAAGTTCAACAATGTCACAACTTTCCAGAGACGAGTCCCTTGGTCAGCTGTGTAAATGTTAAAAAGTATAAAACCTAGACCTGATATGACTCTAGTAATAAATGCAGAACAAACACCTGCAGGGTCCCTGAGTCAACTTGAACTGAGTTTCCTTGGCTTGGTTTAAAAGACGGTTTAACTCAATGTAGAGCTCTGAACTGTAACAGCATCCAAGTATATTTGATCATCCTTTATTGTCATTATTCTTTTTATAGTGAAAACAAAATTAAGATGGAGACAAAAAAAAAATTGCACTGAATACCCCCTCACCAAACCAACAAGTCCAAATGCCTCCCAAACACAGCAGCTAAAGCTAGACCTGTTTGACCATCACAGTATATAAGCCTGCTTCACATGATCTCACTGCTCAAAAGCAACTTCTAATAACCTACTCCTATTTAGCATGTCTAGGGCTGTGGCATTAGACCAAATCAGGAGGAAAACTAAGTTTGAAACACCTAAAGCCAGAAACTCAATGTCTACCAGGAACAGTGAGTTTCTGGCAGACACTCAGATTGATTGAAGCATTTTGACAATTTCCACAACTTTAAGAAAAAACAATTATTGTGTAACAAAATGTCATATTAAAAAGCTAAATACTTAAAAAGAAAGTAAGTCTCTTGCTTTATCAGCAATTTTATAAAGACATAAAATAAGGTTAAAATAAGGTAAAGCATCTCAAAGAGTCAGTCTGATCCAACATGTGGACAGTTGGATAGCTTACCTTGAAGTGAACCCGGAGGTTGGAGCCCCTCGCCTTGCATGCTGAAACGAAAAATGAAGACATGAAACAACCCAACAGCTATAAACTCATGGCTCACTGCCTCAGTACTGTGTAGCTCAGGTTTAATAAGTTCTTTTCACGATTAATCCAAAGGTGTCCTAAGAGTCATCACAGCCACCGAAAGAAGCCCGGAACCCAGACCCTGTTGCAGGTTTTACTCACATTTAGTAGGGTTCTCGGGGTCGAGAGAGTAGCGGACCATTTTCAGATACCTGCAACACAAACACGGTCAGGGTTTTCATTGAGCTCCCTCCTTCAGCTCAGCAAGAAAACACGCTAATCTAAGTTACTAACGACTACTCATTTTTCTAAAACAAATGGCAACAAAACCAGCATAAACATAAATTCGGTACTGTCTTGAGGAAAGAATGTGCTGTTAATATTCTTTAAAAAAACAGCCTTTAAGTGTGTATCATCACATGTAGCCAACATGGCGGAGAGCTACAGTAGCGACCTAACCCGGCGTCCTCACAATATTTAACATTTAATCTATAATCTACGCCTTCAAACTCAGACATATGACGCCAAATTGGTTGTTTATTATCAATAAATGAAACCCAGTGCGCTAAAACATTGGATGGAGAAGATTTAAAAGAGATTAAGAGCAGATTCTGCTCCTTGAAATAAAAACTAAGATCCTCACCTCTGAGGCCGCAGTGGGAAGAGGAAGTACCGTAGCCTGAGCTCCTCTTCTTCTGCGTCCTCTGAGTTTACCGTTCCCTGCTGGTCAGGAGGAGGCATTGATCAGAGGGCTGTTTCACAAAACTAGGCTAGTGGATTAAACCGAGGTTTTCCGAATATCCTGTCATAATTAAGCATCGATTTGGTTTCTTAAAAGCGGTAACACATAAACTATGGAGACATCCTGTTCAGCTAGGCTCAGTTAATCCCGGCTGGAGCATTTTCTGTTCAGTCAGACATCAGTTTTGTCTGATTTCGTTTTCTTGTCTGTCTCGTTTTGTCTTTTTTATTACTCTGCATTTAAATACCATTACGTTATATTGGTATTCAGTCAAGTATTGTTGTTATTTAACTTTATAATACTAGAAAATACCTCAACCAATTTTAAAACAACCCACTCTGTTTCTGTTCGATTGTTTTTCTGAAGAACATTGTTCTAGTTTGGCAGAAATGCTTTGAATAGACTATTGCAGTGTTAGATACTTGGGTACTAAAGAAACAAATATTTTGTAATCAAGTGATGCCATGTCAGATGCAGCAGACTTTACAGACGAATTTTAACACAGCTTGATTTTTTTTCTTACAATGTAAGTTAACATTAGTTTTGATATTTTGACAAAGAAATGCACAGTTTAAATTACAAATATTTAAAACAAGCACTTATTTACATCAAAACTATGCCTTTTGTCTTTATTGAGGAGGCTGCTAATACGATTAATTTCATAAGCTCTGTTACAATTTCTCTTTTGTGTTTTGATTGCCATTAATCTGCATTTTCAGTGAAGCAGGAAACTGTCCCTTCAAAACAAAGGCATCACAACTCAAACAGGTTCTGGACAGTCCATCATCTGAACATGGAGAAATTATGGAACAACAACAAAACTATGAAGGCAGTCTGTTATTGGTCAGTGACAGACTCACCATGGAGAATATTAATCAGGGAAGCAGACAAGACTCCCATGGGAGCTGTGCAGGAGCCAGGAATGTAGATTTACTTTTTAGCTGGACAATAACTCTAAACATAGACCCAGAATTGGGAAAAAGTTTAAAGTATTACAATGTATTAGGATGGCCTATTCAAAGTCCAGACCCAAAATCCTTGTCAGAATCAGTGGTAAGACTACAAATCTCCATATCCAGTTTGAATGAGCTTGAGCTGCTTGGAGAAACCTTCTAGATGCGTAAATCTACAGACTCAGATCTGCAGCTGGAACTGCAGTGAAAGGAAGCTCCACCTACTGACTCATAGGCTGTATACAAACACACTTTAAAATGTTGGGAACAATGCACTAAAATATATTCCAGTGAGCTGGAAGAAAAATGCATAATTAAAAGAAATAAAGAACAACACACAGGGGAGCGCACATTAAAGCCAGATATAGATTTATTTGGTATTCATATTGAAACCAGCTACAAATAAAACCTTTTGTGCATGTCCCTCGAGTCATGCACAGCATTGCACTGTAAATATGCCAGAGCTTGACATGTTGTGTCTAAGTAGAAAAATAAAGATATTATTTACATGAAAGAAAACAGTCTTTAGTTTAATCCTGCAGAAAAGCTCTTTAGAATAGGAACAACCAGATCTCATCCTTTCAAAGCAGTCACTGTTCTGAACGGTTCAGTTGTTCAGCCAGAGGTGGCAGTGGAGATAAAAATGTGAATACTCTGCTGAAGCAGAGTGTTCAACAGGTCTGCGAACATGTGACCTGTTGAAGGGCGTGTAAGGAAGAGGAGATTAGTGGATCACTCGCCGTCATTCAGGGTCCGATGAAGTGCAGACCACAAGGCCATGATGAGCGGTGTCCAGGAAACTCTCTGCTTAGTGTTGAAACGTTCTTCAGCTGCTCAATGGTAGATCGTTTTTTTTTGTTTCACATTCGGTCTGTTCCATTCTGCACTTCATGTCACTTCATGTCACATTTCCATAGCTCTGATGGATTCTGCTGGGCAGCAGTAGGGATCTACATCCCAATGCCTCATCAGAACTAGAACGTCTTCTGATGTTCTAATGAGGCTCATTTGTAACATTAACACAAATAACCTTTAAGTAGGTACTAAAAATATTTTTGCCTTAAGCTTACATTGCTGAGTGAATTAAGTGCTGTAATGAATGAACTTTTCAATAATGTTCTAATTTATGGACACACACACGTAAATGACTGAGTTCACTTATAATAACAATCAAGCTTTCTTTAGTAGTCAATGTTTGAGAAATCTGGATTTTGAGAGGAACATTATGAGTGAATGATCTGAATCCAGTGATGTGAATGATGTGAATCAAAAATGTCCATCAGATCCAGATGTAGAAAATTCTGGCACATTGAAACTAACTGCATGTGGAGAGAAAAACATGAAAGTAACAAACAGGAAAAGTTCTTGCAAAGTTCTGTGAGAGCAGTTCCAGCTGGAACAATTACAACAAGGCACCTTTGCAAAACCTTTTTATTGTACTTGTTTTTTTGTGGCGCCATCTAGTGGCCATCCCTTCTGCCCTCAGGTCAACAACAAGGACTGGAAACCTTCATTGTACTATTACATAAGACATATCTGTAGTCATCCTTAAACCCTGATACATTCACTGTCCTGGGAGGGGAAACTTATTTTCGTCATTACCTGTACATTATGCACAGGGTTGCTACAGATTTTTCATTTTCAAAATCACATCATTTTCGTTCTCTGATACCTAGTAAATAAAACCTTACATTTCAATACATTTCCAGCAGATATTTTAAGCTATCGTCTAGAAAATGGGATTTGGGGAAAAAGTCTGGAAATGTTTCACTGCATTCCCTAAACAACATGTGTGATTGTAGCTGCAAATGGACATTGAAAGAGCAGACCTTAAAGGGACAGTTCAAGAGTTTCAAAGTGAGGTACTGTCGAATGGTTGAGAGTCGTTAATATCTTACAGTTGTTTCTTGAAGAACCACCTGAAAGGGTTTAGAGCACATGGTTCTGAAGCCTTTCAGAAGGCAGCAGGATTAGACAGCCTGCTGCTGTCTAATCCTCAGCTTCATGGATCGTCTGATGGTAAAATAAAATGTAGTTTTCCAGATATTTCCTGAAGCCCCGCCCAGAAACAACTTTGATTTGTGCGAGAAATGACATGAAGTGATTGGAACGTCCAGACCAGCTCAACCTTCTGGCTGCTTCTCCGATATCTATATGATCCTCCTGCATCTTTGGCTCCACCTGCTGGCCTGTCTTCTGTAGTTATATTTATTTAGGACCTGACTGAGATGTCTGTGATGAATGACTGTGACTTGTGGTCACAAGAATAAAGACACCTTGCTCCTGCTCTCCTCCACGCTGCCCTGCAGGTCTGCAGCTTCAGGATGGGAGCCTTCTTCCCCTGACTCCCCCGCTCAACAGGTTCTCCTCAGGGGGAAGAGAACAGTCTCTCTGCTTCATAAGTGGAAAAAACTGTCTGTTGAGAAATGACCAAATAAATGCACCATGAGTTTGAGACTGAAATTCCGATTCACTCTTTCATCTCAGAGTCCAGGGAGAAACTTCTGAAGCAGCGTTTGTGGTTGATGCTACAGAATGCTGAGACACTCCTCTCGCTGCACCAGGCTGACGCAAACAGGCAGAGCCACAAACCTGCAACACACAGAAATATTTAGGTAAAAACAGAAACGCCAAACAGCAGCTTCATGAAAACATGAACTTACTTTTTCCCAACCATTAGTCATGAAACTTCAATTTGAAGAAAAAGTGGAAGAATTTCCACTTTTGTAACATCTGACAATGTTCCAGATTAAATGTTAATCTGGAACATTTTCAGATGTTAACTCCTTCATAATAGGGTTTATGGGGCATTCCCAGAGACAGAGTCAGACACCAGGAGTGTCCTGGTCTGGACAGACTTTGGTCCACATAGAGACGGTCAGTCTGATAGAGTCAAACAAATCGAAGATCAGCAGGTACAGAAGGTCCTTCATGAACACATTAGAAGGAGGCCACAGCACAGTGACACTTATCATTATGGTAAATGGGACTTTTACTGATTTGTCTCAACCATGACTTACAATGAGTTTCATATTTTCCATTGTAATGATGAATATTTTTCAAGAGAAATTTGGTTTACTGAGACACCATAATCCATTTTATTTATGGTTTTGGTTGTGTGAGGTTTTTATTTCGGTTTTATTTATCATTTTTGGTTGTTGAGTTTTATTTTGGATATTCTGTATGTCTTCCACTTTCTTGGTCCTTAAGAGAGAGAACTTGCATCATTATGCCATTATCAAAATATTACTTGAAAAGAGTCACAAAACAACAATATTATAATTTTTTTGCAAAAATTATAGGGAAAATTTATCATCCAGCAAAATTAGTTCCGGTGACAGGCCCAAGTAAATTTGCATTAAACTTCTGGTATTAGATCTCAGCTCTGTTGGTATTTTGTAGACTGTTTCACAAAACCCACAAATTTACACAAGGCCTCCCAGTTCTAACAGGAAGTAGTCTGAGGTCCATGCAGGATGAGGAAGGTGAAGGAACAGCAGAAAATGTTTTCTACCTAAACGTTGACGTGAGCTCCAGTGTTGGCAGAAGCAGCGGTGCTGATGATGGAGGAGGACAGCAGGAGCGGTGGAGGACGTGGTGTCTGGAGACACGGCAAGACGAGCCGGGGCAGCCATGTTTTTGTGTAGATGGGTGTGAGGGTTGCAGTGAGGGAGGGACAGTGGAGTCACTTGGGGCTCATAGCTGTGGGAGTGGGGGGGTAAATCAGGGCCACGTCGACCCGCTCCGAGCCGTTCTTTGGACAGATGATCTCAGTCAGACCGTCGGGCCGCGGCTGGCTCAGCAGCTCACCTGGAACAGGACGACAGCACAGCTCAACACCAGTACACCCAGTACGCCCAGTAAACAGAACATTTACACACAGTAAACCTGAGTCTGAGTCAGACTCCTGAAGAAATTAAAGTGTTAAATCTACGATGTCACTCATTTTGTTGCCTCAAACTGGTAAGCAGTAGTGCAATTTCTCCTCTAGGTGGCAGCAACATATTTCTGTGACTGTGCTGAGATGAAGGTCAGTCATGCATGTGTGTTTATGACTGATGAACAGATCCAGATACGCTCCACAGAGCCTGAAGGCCTGCAGACCTTCACCCTGAGTCTTCCCCCGGCAGCTTAAAGACCCGCTGGGTCTGGGCTAAGACCTTCTCACTGATTCTCTTTTTCAGAAGCCGCTGGTGAGCTAACAGGAAGTAAAGATTGATGTAGAAAACAAACCCAGAGAAACCATTATTCTCAATGTTGGACTGGTCCACTAAAGCAAAAATACAACAATAATTCACAAAGTGATCACAAAATTACAGAATTTATGAAACACCTTTACAGTCTCACAATAGAACGTCCCATTATTCTTCCTAGACATATTGGTGTGAGGTCAAGTCTGCCAGTCTGAATTCAGGGCACAAGTTTTTCCATTTTCCTGCAGCACCAACCATTGTTCCTGCTTGAGGCTATTTTTATGATTCCCTTGGCAATTTTGCGCTTGAAGAGATTACAATAAGGGAACATTTTTATCCAAACACACACACACACACACACACACGCACACACACACACACAGTACAGATGCACTGATCCCATGCCCGTTTCTCCTACGGGCTATAAACAAAAACAAGCTCCAGCCTGAGGGATCAACAGGGATCAGCACAATGTGACTGTTTCCAGTATTTTTCCTCCTTGTCTGATAATCAGCCCTGAGCAGATTAAAGTGGAGCAGAGGAATATCCCTTAAGCTTTCAAATTAAAGCACTTTCTCAACAAGTTTTCTTTTCAAAAATATTATTGAAATGTATCTACAGTTATGTGTGCATGGCAGGACAACAGTGTGCCATCCACGAAAGAAGCTGTTATTGGACCACTTCTATGAATGCTGTCAGGTTTTAATAGAAACGTTCCTTCTGTCTTTTCTAGAAGGAGAAGAAGAAAACAAGCGAACAGGAATAGAACAGAGTTTAATGTTTTGCGGTTACTGTAGTCAGGATATCGAGCCGAGTGCAGTTTCCATTCTAACCTGCTGAATGCAGAAGAAGCTGTTCTGAACAATATACTTTAATGTGAGTTGGCCATCAGGAGGAATATTTCTGCATATGTTCACATTTTTATCCAGAAGGGGGACACCCCTGTCACTCCATGCCCCCCACAAATTACTTTCTACTGTCTGGATTTCAACATCTCATTCAGTTCATTACCCTGAGGAGCAGAGTTTGATCCAACTGAGCTCTGAATGAGTTGAATGATAAGACAAGAATGTTCTGAAAAATAAGTACAGCCAGCTCTAGGCTCATGTCGCCATGACAGCAGGCAGGAACAAACAAAACCACAGCATCACTCAACATGGCGGAAGAGCCATGAAAACCATTCCTGCTGTACCATGGTAGTTGACTAACAGCCTCATGAGCGCTGTGTCTCAGTCACCTGAAGATGTCTGCGTTATGACGCAGACATCTTGGAGCCTTGGTCTCCGCTCCACCCTGCAGCTCAGGAGTGATCAGAGGATCTAGTTTATCTGGTAAACACCATATCCTGCCCCAGTAACATGCCAATCACCTGGAGGATGGGACATCTCATGCCTTCATCAGAAATACTGACCAGATTTGCAACAGCTATAGAAATTATTCAACAGATATTCAAATGACCCAATAATCTCATCTTTTGATAAGTTATGCACAAACACTGTCTGTGCTGGGGAGGATTCACTCACCTCTGCATGTCAGATGCTCATTTGGGATCCAACTGCCGGCAGTCCAGCTTAGTTTCTAACTAATTCAGTAAATAATTATTTGTCCACTTGCAGGCGTTTACAGAGCATAGCTATGTCTTCCCTAGATGGTCAATGATTCTGTAAATATGGAAATAAAATATAATGACACAATGATGTCAGAGCAAATACATCAGATCTAGTCCTGAGGCAGCAAAATGCCAGTTCTTCATCCATCATTTCAGGCTGTCCTACCATGTGATTCCTCACATCTAGAACCATTTAATATGTTCTAAATGGAAGGAAAATATAGAAAACAGTAACCCAGCAGCTTAGGAAGTCCAGAGAGTCATGTTTAGGCATTCCAGCAGGAAGGATCTAACACATGCTGCAGCATCTGATGACCTGCCAGATGTTGAGATAATCAATGCAGAAAGCCCAGGATTGTCTGAATAATTCCTTGCAAACCTATTGAGCTTATGAAAAGGATTCCAGCCCAGGAGCTCAGTCAGCTCTAACAGGGAACAGCAAACTTTCACAAGATTTCATATTAGTGCTGTTTTCATATGGCAATGATAAAAGTAAACAAGTCCGAATAACATTTTAATTTAATATTCTAAGATATGTAATTTATCTAAAGTTCATTCTGTGTTTTTCAGCCATTTTCACTTTGTATAAAGATATTAATGAGTTGAAAAGACAATGATCTGTTAGTTGTAGGGCCGCCGCCTTTAAGTTGACCTCATCTTATCAGGCAGCCTTGCAGATCAAACAGAAACAAGTTCCAGGTAAAAGGGCTGGATATGCCGTCAGCCGTTATCAGCACAGAGCTCAAGGTGGAAATCAATACACTCTTATTCATGCTAATGGAATATGCAGCTCTGCATATTGTTGACAGGTTTGGGCTGGATAGGCTGCTGCTCTGTTTGCTTTGTGCTAAGCTAACAAAATTAAGAAGGAAGTACCAATAAAGCATCACGCGCTCACCTTCTCTACTCAGAGTGATGAGACTAAAATCAGGCTCACAGGCAGCACAAAATAATTTTTCATATCAATAAGGACTGAGAGAAAAAGTCAAAGTTTGTTGTTTTCAGTATCAATGATGTGTTTAGAAAATAAAAGATTTGTACTTCAGGAACCTGGGTAGTTTTCTGAGGTCATTAATACTCTAGGGTTGAAATTACCACCCAAAACAAATTCTTATACAAAATTATTAGATTACAATATTAAAATGTTACAAAAAACAAATACAGTTCAGTATTTACTGTAGTAGATAAGTTGGTTTTTATATATAATAATATATATATATATATATTTAAATTTTATTTTGGAAATAAAAACATTGATGCTCTTTTGGCATGTTGAGTCTATTTTATTTTCAGGAAAACTATCAATGTCTTTGTTCATGTTTGAAGGACAATCAGCCTCCAGTCGCCCTGCAAAGATGGCTGGATGTTGTTAAAATGTAGCTCTTAAAACTACAGCATGTAATAAATAATATACTCTTTACATATTTGTAGCCCAGCAGATATCTAACAGGAGGGTGTGGCTGAAAAAGCTAAGACGCTCCCCCTGTCCCTGATTGGTTGTTTCTGATCACTGGGAAGAGACAGAGGAGCTTGATTTTGTTTTGTTTTGTTTTTGTCATCTGTCTGTACTAAACTGTCGGGACATAGTGAGTTTATATATATATATATATATATGCATATATATATATATATATATATATATGTGTGTGTGTGGGGGTGTGTGTGTGTGTGTGTGTGTGTGTAAAAAAAAAAAAAAATCTGACTTTGTCAAAGCTAGTTGTGGTGAAAAGAACAAGGGGTCAGAAATTGGTGAATTGTTAGGCAAGATTTCAAAACACAAATTTTAGAAGAAAACAACCTACAGTACTGTGAGCTCACAGCACCAACATTGATATTAGAGAATAAATGAGATCACGTGTATAGATATCACATGTCTGCAGGTGTCAACAGGAGGAACAGAGGCAGAATGAGAGCAGCTGAGGGCCAGAGCCTCTGGCTAAATCAGCTCCTCCTCCACTTCCTCTGTCTGACAGAGAGGAGTCACACTGTGACCCTCACAGGCCTGATTTCAAAACACAGGAATGTTCACCCCGACTGCAAAATACACAATGCATCCACACACACACACACACCTCCCTACACAAACACTGCAGGTAGAGGAATGACTTTCTTTGGCTCTTACTGTCCCGCCCCCCCAACCACCTGCCTTGGCTTCTCCTAAATGGTTTTCAATCGCAGCCATAAAAGGAAACAGACACTTCTGCCTGAGCAGCAAAAGTTTTCCTGTCTCCAGGAAACTCCCACTGGGATGTCATGGCGAGTTTTGAGGGTCTGCTTCATTCACAAGCTTCAGCACAACAACTCAGACTTCCTATTAAAACTTCCTCTTCCATTGTGAGTGTGTGTTGTAAGGAAGAACGACTGGCCTTTCAGGATTTCTTTGTCACTGATAAAGCAGGGAACAATGAACAATGTGTTTTCTCTCAGACTAAAGTATACATGCTGAGATTCTGACACAGCCTGTCAGAGACCTCCACCAATATGGTTCCAGTGATTACTTAGTACCAGAACCACAAAATACATCTTGCATTAAATAGTACTATCAGTGATGTTGTTTTTGTTCTATATTATGTGTTTTGTCTCTGGGGTTTCTTGGTTCTCCTTTTCTTTCTTTCTCTCCTCTGCTATCTTCTCCCTCTTTACCTTTTAACTTTTTGCACCACCTCTCTCTATTTCTTTTTTTCTTTTCTTTTCTTTTCTGTTTCTGTATCCATGACATTTGATGTGAGACCTAAACCCAGAGCAATGAACCCGGCACATAACTAGTTGGTCTTCTGCTTCTCCATCCAGTAGAGGCACACTGAGGGACTCTGCAGGATGAGAGTATCACTCTGCTAAATCAGCAAAGTTTATATTTCACTTTAACTAGTCCACTTCCACTGTCTGGTTTTTGTGTCTGCAGGGGACATAAATACTTCTGAGGAATGTTTATCTAAGGAAGTGAAGAATTATGTACATTTGTATGACTCTTCATTAAATAACTACTATTACAATAACTGAGTGTCAAATGGCTGAAACCTCCTGGATGGAAACTGCAACATCATTTTCAAAAAGCAAAGAAGATAAAGGGAGGGAGGGGAAACAGAACAGGGGCTTTGCCAATCACTGGCCATGTTTTCTCTTACATCACGGACAACACTGAGTGTTTTTGCAGAAGTTTGGGTCAACACAGGAACAAACTTCATTTTAGCCAGGGGTCAGAGTTCACCAAATGACAATTCATTTTGATAGTGATTTTAGAAAACCCAGCCTGACTCCACAGAGCTGACATTCAAGCCCAACATGGAGCTCAGCCATCAGAACCCTCCTAAGCTTCAGGTGTGATGTGACCTTTCCAGCAGAAACCAGAGCAGCGCCACCTCCTACAGCGACTGCAAATAGCCGTCAGTTCAGGTTGCAAGGCTGCACACGTCTGCAAGCTGGGCGGCACGACTGCCACTCATAATGAGGTCGCTGTGTGCAGAGGATGAATGGGTTCACAGCAGCTGCTGGGAGGCTGGCAGAGGCCACCGGCTCAGACGGAGGATTAACACGGCACTGTGTTAAAAGGGTGGATCAACCAAACACACACACACACGCACGCACACCCACACACACACGCACACACAATGCTGAAGGTTGAAAAAGTACGCTGGAAACTCTATAGCACACCTCTGTCTCAGGAAGTGTTGAGTGATGTGCCTTATTTTAGAAATGTTCTCCTCATCCGTAGGAGAATTAGCTGGAAAACTTTAACATCTGATATAAAAATGTGGATCTAAGGAAAATGAGCCCTGCAGAAGCTGCCAGGCTGATGATTTCAGCTGTCCCTGTAGCTTTTTATCTCTTTTGATCCTTTTTGATAAAATGAACAATAACCTGGGCTGCCAGCAGTGACAGTTTTGGGCTCCAGCAGAAACTATAGCAGCTCTAAAGAGCTATAGCTATAAGCTGCTATAGCTCCTTAGAGCTGTGTTTGGACGGAACTTCAATTTTTTCCAACCCAAACAGACTCCGGAGCTATTTCAACCCTGCTGCTACTTGAACACTATTAAAGTAGTCGACGTAAAGCTTTGTTTAAAAGCTTTACATTCAGCTATTGAAGCTGAAGTGCAGCTTCAATAGCTGCACTGGATGAGCGCAGGATGTGTGAAATGGAGCGGAATGAGTGGGGAGGATGGGCTCAGAGACCTTTCCCACACCGGCAGTTCAGCGCCTTCTGATGAACTCAGCATCATCTTCAGGAATGTTTGGCCCGGAAAGCCAGAAACATGACTGCAGATGCTGCTTACAGAAACCAAGCTGAAGTTTAATTCAGTTAGAATGGAGGAAGATGTGTTCCTGGGTAGGACAGATTGTTCCTCAGCATACAGTAGTATGTAGTAATAAGTATGAGGCTCATCACTCCTCTACTATCCCTCCACTAACTCGCTTTTTATTTTATTTGTTATGCAATTATTCCTCTGAAATAATTATTCTCAAAGAAAACTGAAAGTCAGTCTTCCATCCATCCATCAAATAATTTCTATCCATGTTTCTGTTTACAGAGCTGCAAGGGGCCATATGCACCATGCTGCTCCCACCACTGCTGAGGGAAACATGGAGACCAGTTAGGTTAACCTGCATCGTTTTGGACTGTACCAGGAGAGAACCCACCAGGAAAACATGCAAACGGCTTGCAGAAAGGCTCCAGTCTAGGATCTGAACCAACAGTTCAGTCCTGGTTCAACTTCCTAACACATCCGATCTGTTTTTGCCACATTGCAGGGACAAAAACAGATTATTTATCTAAAAGTAATATCCAAAGTTTCATACTTAAGGCTAATGTGGCTACAAAGAGTCGGCTTCAGATAAACTCACACTCTGTCAGGATGACACACTGTGGATCACTGTCAGCTGGAGTGGGAAAACATGTAATCATAGACCAGCTGTTAATGGCTGGTCTCTCACACACACACAAACACACACCCACACACACACAGCGAGCAGAGCTGCATTTTTCAGTGGAACCAGAGAGCTTCTGTTAACCAGCTCCACAGGAGAAACTTCTGGTCATAAACTCTTCTATCTGTTATCATGTCAACACTGCTGTCCTGTCTGGAGAGAAATTATTAAAGCAGATACATGCATGGTGGCTGGAACAGTTGCACTCAGTGTTGCAGGTGGATCTGAGCAGCACAGCAAGGCATCACTGCAGCTGCAGAGCATCAGACTGTAACGGCACAGACAGGAATGGAGAAAAGAGGGAATCCAGCTGAGCTGTCCTGTCCTCTGGGGAGTGGAAATTATGTTACATGTTGCTTGTTTTGAAATATTTTCTTTCAAGGTCAATTTATGGACTTCAGATTGCTTGAAAATGAAATTTTAACCCTTTCCAGATTGATGTGAACCAACAATAACTTTTTTCCTTGGTGATGTATAAACACACACCAGAATGGCCAGACTTTGCTTTTCAGAAGCAGTCACAGTGATGATAATGGAGATGAGTTCATAAATACATGTCATTAACAAGACATGGCTACTGTGAACACCTTGGGCTTAGAGGTGCAACGATCGATCATCCAGCTGATTTATCAGCACCGATTTCCTAGATTTTGGTAGATCAGTGATCGGCCGATGCTTACATGTGAAGCCGATCTTATCCTCCGATCTTATCTACCTCAGCAAATTATACAGATCAAATTATAGACCCACTGCTTTGCACAGAGAGGTTTGACTGACAGAACACCCCACCAGGTCAGGTCTGCAGGTTTCCAGTTAACAACAGTCACCCCACTGTTGTTAATTCAGTGACTTTCTTGATATATTTAGCAACATTTCAGACAAAAATATTTGGTATTGACCAAAACTAGAATCAGCAGGTCAGGCTTTTTAAAGATCGGTAATCGGCTGGAAAACTTCAATCAGTGCAGCCCTACTTGGGCTCATCTGGACTTATCCTTTAACTTTTATTTGACAGTACTAGTTGATGAGCGCTGCTCATCTGAGGCTGGTTTCACCTGATATAAGTAATGGTCAATGGAAACCTAAATAGAAATGAAATGAAGCAGGATCCTGCCTATCGCAACTAAATGACTGAATGACCTCAGAATCTACTGAGCTTCTCTGTTGCTCACACTTTTAGTTTTACCTGCTCTTTGGCTATCTGCACAGTAAGTGAAAGAGCTCATAATGAGTTCACCGTCCTGGCTGAGGGCCAAGGTTCTGTTCTGAATCATAACAGCAGAACCATGGAGGTCAGAGAGTCTTTGCTGGGATCCAAATGAAAGAGCAGATTAAAACCTTCAACCCTAAAATAGCAGAGCGCAGAGAGCAGTGGTGGCCTGAGGATCTGTTAACGTTTTTGTTCTGACAAATTGGTGGTTGCTTGTGGAAAGCTGCAACAGCCGCCATCTTGGCTTCAGTTACTCTGCTGTTTAGTTGTGAAAACAGGCAGCCACAAAGAGCCTCATGTTAAATCCCAATTGAGATTTTCAGCCATGGCAGAGAGCAGTGAAGTAGTAAACGATCCAACTGCATCCTGAATGTTTAGGGCAGACATCTTTACTGCACGACCACAACTGACTGCTTCTGTGTTTTTACTCCATCTCTTCCTCTCCTCCAAGCCTCCGGATGACCTTTCAACCTGAGCATGGCTCTGATCCTCTGATGGGCTCTACCTGCTAAAGAAGAGTGCTTCCTCTCCACTGTCACCCCATGCTTCCTCAGGATGAGACAACACTATCCTGAGTAAATAAAAAAACTGATTATGAGGATTTAACTTAATATGTTTAAAGACCATTTACATTTGATTTGTATTTATTGACTATTTATTTAACCAGAAGGCTTCTTGAGGTTTTGCTCTGTTGCTGCTGCCCCAACAGATGACAGCAGGAGAGATGACTCTGTCAACAGACTGATAGAAGATCTAGACCATCTTGCAGTAAACCTTGAAGTCCAGTCTGCTCTGTCCCTTCTTAAAGATGCTTCACTGTTTTGTCTCCAGTCCAGGCCGCTGTGCCTATGAACATGGAGGTATTTATATTCCTCAACCATCTCCACTTCACATTGTGGCTCTTTGCAGCCCCAAAGCTTTGAAATTCCTTTACAACCTTTCTCAGACTGAGGCAGGTTAGTGACTAGTTTACAGCCATGCATGACTGAATATTATCAGAATGGACTCAATTGATTTGAACTAAATTTGCTCCAAACTGAAGAAAATACTACTGATAATCAGTTGTATTTGATTATGAGTATATTATGAGTTGGATCAGTTTGTCTTGCGAGGGCATTATCTCGGTGACCGGAGAGGGTGAGAAGCTCTCCAGGTTTCCTAACTCATTCATTATCTAACCTGTGTGTGTTAAGGTTCACACACACCTGACTGAATAAGCTGCAGCCTGACTCATGTGAGGAAAGAGCAGGATTACCGCAGGGTGACGTAACAGGATCATCTCTCTGCCGACACATTACTCAACAGCCAAGATATGAAACAATTAACTCTGAAGATAATTGATTGATAAAATGAAGGAAAATGTGATAAATGGTATTTATGGTTGCTTTTTACCTCACAAATTAATCAAATGAACTTTGTTGGAGCTCATGTTGGTTTGTTGGCATGAATCCTTTAAGATATCAGCTTATGTCAGTGTTAGCGCTGAAATCTACTTTAACCTGCATTTTAACTCTGCAGGACAGAGCTTTGTCACTGAAGAAGACGTCATGAATTCTTTCTTGGACTGAGGAACCCAATCTCCATCTTAATCTGTTCGAACCCACACTGAGCTCTACAGTCATAATTCATCTGCAGATTCATTTCCTAAATAAAATGAAGACTATAGTGGGATGTGATATTATCCGTTTACTCAGACGTTGGTACATCGCCAACAAACAAAGTGCTCTGCATCCACCGGACCAGTACAGAGCTCATATCTGATCCTGGAGTTCCAAACTGGAACAGACATGTTTTAGCACATCACTGTGGCAAACATGAGGAACATAAAATACTGGGGAATGTTCTCAAACAACACACAGGATGGAAGCAGTGCTAGGATTCTAGCTGATTAGCATGGCTGAAGTAATGAAACCAGAAAGTCTAAGTCCACTCAGTAGTTCCTCCTTCAGTGACTCAGAGGGAGTAAAGGGATCTGTTCAGACCTGTTGCATATTCTCCAACAATAACCATCCTCAGGTTTCCCAGCAGAGACCGTCACCCGTCCTCTCCCTCTCTGACACACCCATCCTGTGAGGAGCTTCTCCGTCACACAGAGAAACCACAGAATGTTCTCCCCTCAGACTGCTGCTCACACACTTTGGTTTTTTTAAAAGAAGGAACTGCAGATGACTTGCAGTTCCCCTAAGAGAGAGCATGGCTCAGTTCACTCACAAAAAAACCTTCCAGCTCATCAAAAAGCCCAGAGCTGACACAATGCACCACCAATCCAGTCACTTACTACACCAGTCTGCAATTCTCTATATAGAGCTGAGAGTGACCTCTAATTAACATGACATGCACCTCTTCCTCACTATGGGTGGAAGCCAAAGCAGCTGGAAAAAGCTGGAACATCAGTACAGATGTTTAAGTTATGACTTTTAGAGTCTATGGTTTCTTCACTTACAGGACAGAAAATATAGGAGCTAAACTGACAGGACCTACGTTTTGTGTATTAATCAGCCTGTGTAACATTTAGTATAAAATTTCATTAAATTGATTTGAAAAGAAATAACTTTTTTCCAGACTGAACTGTTTAAAAATGACTAAATCTATTGGAAAAAAAGGTTTTTCTTCCCGTTTTTGATCCAGATGGTGTTGCTACAACCCTTTAGAATTAGTCGAGAGGAAATAATCTAATCTGTTTTAGCTTCAGACAAAACATCTTGTCTCACTCCACTATCTGTGAGTTACCATGGCAACGACCTCAAGGCCAGCATGAAGATTCACAACCACATCAAGAAAGCACTTACTGGCACTTTAAATGAAACAACTGATCTCATATTATCTCTCTCTATTTCATCTAACAGATTGGTCTGGTTCTGAAGGACAAACAGATTGACCCACATAGGTGATGACATCAGGATTTTCTCTTGGGTTATGGGTTAAGTTAAGGACTAAGGTGTGAATTAAGCTGAGGTTAGGTTTAGGGCTAGGGTCAGGCTTTAGAAATGAATGGCAATCAATGGAAAGTTTCTGTGAAGACAGAAAGTGTTACGGCAGAACCATGAACACAGTGCCAGTGTGTCTGAGATGATTTATTATCAACCAATTCTATATAAATTAACTGAACTGGATTTTGTAATCTTTCCTGTTTGGTACTTGGGGCTGGCGTTGGTATCTCTTACACTTCAGTGACTTGTCCTGACCTTTATCTATGATGACCTCCAGGTCCTGTATGGCCAGTGTTTCCTCTTTAATTGACTTTTGACACCACTTTTGGAACTCTTTGTCTCTTCACAAAAGCCTGCTACTCTAATCCCAAAATGACACTGTATCCATGTACTACTCTGAAACCTATCAGCTGATCTGAGCCACAGCAGAGGAGAACAAGCTGCTTCCATCTGGACTCACCAATAAATGACTTCATGCCTCTCTGTGAATAAAATTCACTGATCAGTTTGTGGGATTTCTGCCTGTGGTTTATTTGCATAGTTTTATTCATAATTAGCACCTGTTATACTTACACTTGTCTCACGTTAAATGTTTTATTTCAATGTACCCAATTCAGTTGGTTTTAGTCACTTCCTCATTAATGACACTTTAAGACGATAAAATGAAGATCCAAAAATGGAAAAGCCTTCTTTGACTTTTTTCACATCTTCATTTTATTATTTGTTATTTGTAATTCAATAAAAGCAGTTTTGAAGCTGACAGCTAAAAGGTCTGCTTCCTTAAAATGAAATATCTCTTCAACAAGTCAGAGGGCAGAGACAGTCTGAGGACTGAGCAGCTGGAATGTGAGAACCAATCAGGACAAACAGCAGCTCTGCTTCATTCACCACTTCATTCTGTCACTGTCAATGGAAAGCTGCTGCTGATGGGAATATTTGGAAAAGCATGATATTGTAGAACTTACCCAGACTTGCATTTTTTTTATTTATTTATTTTTCTTCAAAAATCTCATAAAAAAAACAGTTAATACATGTGTTTGGTGTTGAAATGTAACAGTCGTCCTACAGCAAATCTTCTATAAACGTCTAATAACCAAACAGGAGTACAGCAGGCTGTATGCAGTCAGTTAAAGAAAAAATAAATTAATTAATTATGAAGTTATTGGAAGTGACAAAAGTGTCTCTGTGCTAATGCTTAAAACACAGAAAGGAAAACAGCAATAAAATTGCTAAGGTTTCAGTAAAATGTGTACCCAGGAGGATTTTGCCGTGGGAATGATTTAATAAGTCTTCCATGTTGCTTCAGTTTGCTAAAAGCAAACACGAGCCGTCAGCCTGAACATGTTTTAACTGCTACCTGGCTCAGGTTCATCACAAATATACATGTGAAACAAATGAGTGCTAGAGCAGCCTGCAGCTAAAGTCGCGCTACAGCTGGGAGGACTGGCGCCTCCTCTGCTCTGCTCTCTGATGCACAGTCTGCCACTCCAGAGTCATTTAAATAAGATCGGCTGCGTCTGAGTGCCTTGCTGCTCAGAAACTCAGGATAATCCCAGCAGATCCTATAACTGGATTAAGAGTCCAACCAAGATCTACAGCAAGAATGAAAGTCCTGTGACAAGCAGCTGCAGCCACACATCCTCAGGGGTAAGCCCCAACCCACACACACACACACACACCCACACCCCCCCACACACACACACACCTACACACACACCAAAAGCACATAGAGCAAACAACTTGTTAATCATTTACCAGATCTACTGAAAGCCTTTTCTGCATCTCTCTTTATCAGGTTCAAGGAAAACATTTTACAAGCTGAATCTAAATCATTTTACTACTAAAGATTTCTTGTTTACTTGCCCATTTAAGATGATGATTGTATTCAGAAATATACATTTTTATAATAAGTTTAGATGATTTGCATATTTAAAATTGTTACACAAATGGAGAACAGGATGTCACATTTTGTGACGCTGGACATAATAAAAATAATCTAAACCAAGTTGTAAAATAACTTTTGTATTAGCGCGTTTTGACACACAAGCAATGTCAGCAATCACCCAGTTGTTAAAGCTGCAGTATGCGACTTTTATGAAAAATATATTTTTTATTTATTTGTTAAAATAAATAAGAAATTTACTCATTTTAATATATAATTTTATTTATAATTTAAATAAATTATAATTGCCATAATTTATTTGTCATAAATTATGGCAAATAATTTATGCCATAATGCCCCTGTTTCTCCGGTCAGAAACAGGGGCTTAGCACTGTCAAGCACCCTTGTGTAGATGCTGCTCAATGTGCTAATTCCAGGAAAATTATTTATCCATTATCATCAGTGGCCAAGCTAACGAGCCTGAGCATTCATTCATTGTTCATGGGGAACAAGATGTAGCATAGCAGAGAGCAAAAGGGAAGGTGTGAGCAGCTCATACACGATGGTGACTGACAGCCCCAAGGCCCTCCTCCTGGCTCTGATTGGTTGTTTCTGATGGAGCGGTAAAAAAATATATATATAACAGATAAATACTAGTATTTTCATTTTGCTTCAAAAAAGAAACTTGAAAACTGTAAAAAGAACTATTGTTGTGTTCAAGTTGTGCTAAAACGAGTTAGCTTATCAGTGAAGCTATTCTAGTCTCAATACTAAACATGTAGCAGCAGCTCAGACAGTTCCATAAATGACCATAGCTCCTGAATGAGAACAGAACAGCTTTTGGCACCAATGTGAATAAAAACAATAAATATCTTTGTTACTGAGCTCATATATTTAATAATTTAGCAGCAAACAAGTTTTTTTGAACACAAAATGTTTCTTATTTTGTTGCCTTATAGTTTTCAAATAAAATGTGATAAAGTGGGTTTAACTGTGGACCCTGCATTTAACTCAATTAAAAATCTTAATCAAGTCCCACCCCTGAAAATAAATCAAATCTAAAAACACAGGTAAAAAAAAAAAAAAAAAAGTATATATATATATATATATAATATATATATATATATATATATATATATATATATATAATATATATATATATATATATATATATATATATATATACACCCGCTTGCTGTTTTTACCAAATTCAAAAGGGAAGTAACAACAAAGTGTGCCTCATCAAACCCATTTGATTTTGACCTGTAGAAAAGCAGTTCTTCTGGTAGTTAGCACGTCTGGAGCATTTATGTATCTGCAGCACAAAGCCAAGAGAGAAAGACATCAGAAATGACCTGAAGACGTTTGGTCTGTTTGGAAAGGCTGCCCAGAAAGTTGAGAAAGTTTGTTCCCCATATAAACTATAAGATGGTAAGATGCAGACCTGCAATAGACTGTACCACAAGGATCCCAAAACAATGTGGATTAGACAAAGGCCATGAATCCCAGCAAGTCTGGAGAAAACCAAACACAGTGTATAGACGTATGAGTACAAACATCTCACACCAACAGTCAAGTTGGTATGAGACTGGGAGGGGGGATTATTTAGGCTTGTTTTACAGCCACATGAGTTTATGATGAACTCCTGTTTACCAAAGTATTCTGGAGTCAAACATGAAATCATCTGTCTAACCGCTGAAGACCGGTTCAAACTGGATCATCAACAGGACAATGACCCCAAACATCACCGTTTGGTCACCTTTTCTGGTTCCTTTCCACAACAGAAAGGAGCCAAGGTACTGCAATGGGGTCCAGTCAAAGTCAAGACCACAAGCTGAATGAAACAAGGTCCTGTGGAATAAACAGAGCTGTAGAGGAACACAAATCTGCACTACTGCAAATAAGAGTCATGGAGAAACCAAGCACTGTACGGGTTTACTGATAAAGGTGCTACACCAAGCATGGGGTGTGTTTACTTTTTAAATCTTTTAATTTCAAATTCATTTTCATTTTAAAAATTAGGGGTGTGTGGTCTTCTATGTGTTTATGAATACTTTAGGTGTGATTGAAATAATGTTTGAACTTGGTAAAAAGATAATTTTACCAATTATTTAAAGACATGAAAAAAGGTTTTGCGTTAGACCATGAAGGTAAAGACACACACTGGGCCTGTTGCAATATGCAATAAATCAATTAATAGCTTGATAATTTAAAATAAATTCAATCGTTTTCATTTGCATGATTTATCATTTCTCTCAAAAACTGGTTGATAAGTCTTCAGTCTGGTGCTTTGGTCTTATGAAGGTGCCCTGCAGTAGTTTGCTCAGGATGCTCACTGACGCCGACCGCTTCAATTCAAACTAATGTAACGATGAGTTCAGGAGCATCAGGAATTTCTATGCTATTGAAGACAAGAACCATGGAGGATGAACAACCTCCCAAACAGATATAGGCGCTCATCATCCAGAACTGTAGTGTTATTCTTCCAGTCACATGGTAGCCCTGTAGCCATGAGGAAGTCTCTCTGCTTCAAATAGACCAGAGCTCCTGCTGCCTGCTCCAACAGTAATCCTTCACTGTCAGCTCCTGGAGCTTTAATGAGTCTGAGCCTCCAGGTCAGGATGAACTCTGCTTTATCTATTTTTATGTTTGTCTAATTTTGATCCTTAAATTCCTTGTGAAGCTTAGCGAGGGTGTTCACCACCAATGGGCTGTAGTCACCAGGCCTCGCCGCTAGAGGCTGACTGTCAGTTGTTCAAGCAGCTAATGAAGAGAAGAAGAACCAGACATTCTTCCTGATTATGTTCTGAGAAGTCTGACCTATATCTGACCCCTGGGCTTGATAGAGTGATATTATTCCCTCCATCAAATGAGAAGCTAGTCCATGCAGAAACTGTGGTCCTCTGAAGAAGACAAAAATGGTATGTCCTGCTGACTTCCACAAAAAAAAACCCTAACCAGACTAAATAATAGGGCAGCACGACATCAGGAAACATGTCATTGTGATAGTATTGCTGAATGTAACCATGATAATGAGTCAATTTGTTGCCGTTAACCCCGTCACAATGACCCATCCTTCTATGAGCTTCAGCATCACCAGTGACTGTCCATCCAACAGGACAGACACTTTATTAGGGCATGACACTTTGATTATAATATTCTACCAAATATTACATCCAAACTGTGATTACAACTTTGCAAAAACTGACTTTGATGTAATTTTCATTCAATGTATTATGCAACTGTGCCAAAAAATAAACTACCTACCAAAAGAGTTCGGATTTTAGTTAGCAGCTACAGGACATGTTTACACCAAACCTGTATCTCCAGGTCATCTTGCTGTTGCTGGCCTACTCATAAATTAGGGTTTAGTTTATTTAAGGACATAAACTAATCCATAATTCAAGGGTATATGGGAGGTCTAAACACAATCACAGGCCAATTTCTTTTACAATTTTATTTGCAAAAAATGTTGGAAACCAAGCATAATTTTTCCTCCTCTTCAGAAATAAACACTGTGTTGTCACATAAAACCCCAAAATAAAAAATACACTGATGTTTGTCATTGTGATGTGACAAAATGTGAAAAAGATGAAGGGGTATGAGTATTTTGCAGGGTGAGCAGCTCAGTGTTGCTCTCTGTAGAACCACAGCTACGTCTCAGCAAGTTAGAATCTCTGTTCTAACAAGGCTTGTTTGTCAAATTAATAGTATTTTATATATATATAAAAACTGTTAAGCAGGTAATAAATATACTTGCCATTAAATCCACATTTCTGTATTAAACATTTTTTATTGGTCTAATGTAATATTCTAATCTTAAATGTGCTGCAAGAGGAAAATTGTTTTAACAGAAATAAAGAATTGAAAACATCAGTCTGTGTGGAATTAATCATTTGTATTTCACATCTGTCACAGACTTCTCAGAACTGGCTGAAATAAATTAACGTTTAATAATTTTCTAACTTATTAATATGAACCTCTGAAGAAGAAGCAACAAACAAGTTTTTTCAGCCTTTCCTAAGAAAATAATCAAAGTTCTGTTTCATCTTCCATAAATGGTCAGATACAAAACCTACTTTGGCCAAATGAAATAAAATGATCAAGAGTAGACCATCATCCGCAGGGCTTCTGGTGTTTTAAATATTGGTATTAAATTAAATAATAATAATTAAACACACACAGACACATAATATTTGTCACTTCCTCAATACATGAACTTAAGGTTTGTAGTTATACAGGTGAGTAAAAATTATTTCAAAAAGAAGAAAAACTTGTGATATGATCCAAACAAAATACCAAGGTGAAAACAATTCAGCAGATTTACACTAAATATGAACGCAACAAACCCGGAAAAGAGAACAGAGAAGACTTCGAGCCGTCAGACCAGTGCATGGATCACAGGACGAAGAAAAAGGAGAAGATGCTAACAGTCTAACACACACGATCAACCCAGGCCTTTGTTCTCAAATGAAGCGGATCATCTGAGGACAAAGTGTGTTTAGTCTCTGTGGGTCCAAACTGCATCAACACACTGCAGCCACAAAGATCATGTCCATAAAAGGCCAGATGAAGCAGATCTCCTTACACACCATACCTATTATACCTACTCCTGTGTCTCTTTGAACTTCAGGCTTTCAATAATCACTTCTTCCATTTTGAATCTTTTGATTTTTATAGAGTGTGCCTTGCTCTTTTCCTCTGACCAGAATTGAAACGTCCCTTTCAACCCTGAAACAGTAAATCTTTCAGCCTCCATCCACATGACGCTTTCCTCCCAGCAGACCTGCAGCCTGTTTCCTCTGAGCACAGCTGAACTTTACTCAAAAACTGATCCAGCTGCTTTTTCTAAATATAATAAACAGGAGGAAATACCTGCACAGCTGCCAGCACACAATGTGCCATAAAAGTCTGAGTCTTTTCTATGTGTTCTGCCTCAAAAACAAAGTGAAAAGCTTGCTGGTATGTAGGAGCAGAATGAGTCCTGCAGGAGGAATTTCTGTCTTTTATCAGGATGACTGCAGCAGAAAACAACTTGTTAAACATCAGCACTGTGATCACTCTGCTGTCACACTCAAGTTATTCGGATCAGACCCTAACACTGGACAACATTTCACACCATGCCAGACATGAGCACTGCAGAAAGCCAATTCCCAAGCCCTGACCACTGAGGCAGAAAATGAATCATTGGTTGAAACAAAATTATGTTCAGTGGAAATGATTCTGTGCAGATCTGCAGGAACAGAGACTGGATGATCTCCCATTTCCAGTTTCTTCGGAATCTTTTTGTCCTCTGGCCACTGGGAGTGTAAACTGCAAAACTTTAAAAAAAAATGTATCACAGACCTTCAAAATAAAATGTGCATTTGCAGTTTGACATCCAAACACTCACTGAATATGATCAAAAAGATTCTGTACTTTAAGATCAGACGGTGAACAGCCCACAGAGAAGCCTTCATGTCAGAAAGCATCCCAGGCTCGTCTGCCTTGGAAACATGCCATGTCAAGATGGAAACTGTCACCACAATAATGTTGCAATAACAGATGACTGGATTTATGTACAGTGTGAAGAAAGATGTGTGTCAGAGCTCCTCTGTAAAATGTATGTAAAGTTATTGGGAGCTAAAACTGATCATCTAATTAGTGGAAATCTTATAAAACAAGAGTCCTGAAAGCTTGAGAATATCCAGCATTACATTACATCACATCACATGACCGCAGCAGCTGACCAGTTCTACCACATCCAGTTTGCAGCCAGCAGAACCAGAGTCCAGCATTAAAAGCAGGTCATGGTGCAGCTGCAGCCTGACCAGTACTGAGGATTATTTCTGTCCCTGAGGAAGAGGGAAGAGGCAGCAGCTTTGTTCCACCTCCATCCCCCACTGATGGAGGCATATGTCTCCATCTTCCATGGAGCTGCATTCAGAATCAGGGTGTGGCTGAATCTGATTACTGACAGCTGCAGTGGTTCAGCTCATGTCAACACAAATTTTCCTCTCACAGCAGAGGCAGACAAGGACAAAGACAAAACTCTGTCTAATTTCACAGGCCAGCCTTGTTCACCAAGACACCATCATCATGATTGTGGCCGTCCAGTATCAACCTGTCCAGGAACAGCAAACTGTTCCCCTTTGACATTAAGTGTCCTGGATGTTAAAGGGAAATCTAACCAAAACCACACATAATGATGCCAAGCCTTAGATTATACTGAATTGTAATTTTTGCTATATTTTGCAGTAAAACAAGCAGAAGAAGAAAAAGAATCATGATGGATCCTTAAAAAAAGGATCCATCATGGATGGATCTACTAACACTGAAGCATCACCTTCAGTGTTAGTAGATCAGATGGTTCCAGTCTGCACTTCAACAGATCATTTATGTTCTGAAACCAACAGAAGAATTTCTTACTGGAAAAAGAAAATAATGAACCATATTGGTGAACCAGAATATTCTCCAGATAAGAAAATAATATTATCTTCTGAAAGCTCTTCCAGACTGTATCCACTCAGGTCAAACACTAACTGTTAGCTCTGCTGGTACCTTTGTGAAGTTGTTTTTTACTAAATAGTTTTTGCACCACTCCCAGTTCAGTGTGGTTCACATGTCTGAGCTGTGTTAATAAGCCTGGATTAAAGAAGCTCACCTGGATGAGCTCATCAAACAGGACTTACCCGGGAAGGCATGCGGGTTGGACGACCCTCTCTTGAGGCACTTGGAACAGAAAATTTGTACAGTGTAGTGCAGACCAGGCCACTCCTGCAGCAGCATGTTCAGCTCCTCCACCAGCGGAGTGACAGCCTGCCAGGCAGTCCAGATGTTAGGCAGTGAGGCGTGGCTAGCGATGGACAAAGTCTCCATGAACAGCTTCCCCTTAGAGGGCTGGTGGCTGATCACAACTGGGACCTTCCCCCGATAGGCAAATATCTGATGCCTGCCATCTGACCGCTGGACCACATGGTTGTTGATCTGCACACTGAAGCGTGCAAAAAGTCCAGGAGGAAACAGGAAAGGGAAGCTGTACTGGATATAGAGCTGCTCCACCGAGAACAAGGGGCTAAGATTCAGAGAATTTCCTCCCACTGAGTCTTCTAACCGAACCTCCTCGCTACTGACATAGCTGGGAAACTTGTACCACACTGTGGCTCCATTCAAGGGCTTGGTACGAGGTTTGTTGATGCAATAGCAGACACCCATCTTCTCCAGGAGCTCCATAATGAGGTGGAGGTCCTGCTGTGTCTCAATGTGTGGTCTGAGGAGCAGGCGGATGACATTGGAGGGCAGGAGGCCATCATGGAGGAAGCCCTCCAGGTGCTGCTGAAGATGAGTGACCCTGAGGTTCTCTCCCTTCTCATCCTCAATAACTAGACTCACTCTCCCCTTGTCACCCCTCTCCCCTTCAGACAGCAGCCGGTCCAATAGAGTGGACTTGTCCCTCTGAAAGAAGACATTAAGAATCGCAATAAAACGTGGAAGATTGTGGAAAACATACTCCTTCAGTGTGATGCTGTCCTCAAAGTAGAGCAGCTTCCCACTCTCATGCAGGTAGGACAAGGCGCTCTGCAGTCGGTCCTCTGTGAGTCCCGCCTGGAGGCCCAGACGGGCTGAACTCCACCATGACAGCCACAGATCTTTGGATTTAAAGTGCAACTCCTCCAACATCTGCCAGGACTTTGGCAGCACACGGTGAAGGTTGGGGAAAATCTCCCTGTGGTCTGCAACCGACATAAGCTTCTCCCTCAGCCTCTGGATGTTCTTCTGGGTCTCTGTACAGCTAATGCTCAGGACCGGGGACAGGATCTGCAATCGCTGGTTAAGCATGTACTGCAACTGGGCTTTCTTGCGCCTCAGGTTCTTGTCGCTGACACCATAGAAGAGAACATGTGGGCTGGAGGTGCGGACCTTGTAGCCTTGCTCCAGAGCAAGGTCTACCTGTTGGACCAGGCTTCTTAGACATTGGATGTCGCTCCTCTCCTGGAGGCCGATCTGTCTGTGTATGTCCAGAGTTTTCTCCTCCACCTCCATCTCTCCACACAGGTCTGCATGTGTCCCCACCAAGCACACAACAGCATGGGGGACTTTAGCACACAGCAGGTGAAGGAAATACCCGATGTGGGCATAAAAGTTCTTGGGCGAGTAAACTTTAAGATTGACAACGAGAACATAGAGAGCACCGGGGGAGAGAAAAAAGGGTTTGATGAGGTCATAGTTTAGGTTCCCTGACAAGTCGTACACTAAGAACATTAGATGGTGATCAGAGTCTGCCACCCAATTAGTGACTTCTATTCCTTTATGTCCTTGGGTTCCTCTGACGTCCTGCTCAGTTGGTACCAAGCTCTGCCTCAGCTTGGTCTTCCCAGCATTTTTTGTCCCCATCAGAACCAGTTTGAGCCATGGCTTCACAGCAAGCTGAGACTGTGCCAGTTCCTTCTGGTAGACAGCAATGTATGGAATTCCCTTCATGCACACCTCATATGGAGGCTGGATGAGAGGGTTATCTTTCACCTTCCAAATGTTAACCCTGGAGAGCTTGCCAAAATGATCTGGAAGAATGGCTATTTGGTTACCCTGTAAAACAAGCTCCTCCAACTTCTCCAGCTCCACAATGGAATCAGGCAGATGAGTGATGTTGTTGTTGTCCAGCCAGAGATTTACCAGCTTCACCAGCTGAGCAATTCCCTCTGGAATATTAGTCAGTTTATTTCTGCTCAGGTACAGTTCCTCTAATCCCGTAATGCTTAAAACAGCCTGTGGAAATTCGTTAAACTCATTGGAGGACAAATTTATCATTTTCAGTCTTTGCAGCTGAGCAAAGGATGAAGGCAGCACTGTGAGGTTGTTTCCATCCAGCATCAGGCTCTCCAAGTTGTGCAGGTGACAGAAAGTGTCAGGTAAGGAGGACATGTGCAGACTGCTGAGCCACAGGATCTTGGTGGACTTCAGCCTCAAAATGTCAGCTGGCAAAGCCTGAAACTTATTCCCAGAGAGGTCAAGCTCCTCCAGCTCCCCCAGGGCCAAGATCTCAGCAGGGAACCGATTCAACTTGTTGTGATCTGCATCCAGAGTTCGCAGCTTGCAAAGGCTGGTGAAGGACCTGGGGAAGTCGTGCAGGTCGTTAAAACTGATGTCAAGTTCCTCCAGAGTCTGAAGCGCTCCAATCTGAGCTGGAAGGTTCTGGAGTTTGTTGTGACTGATGCAGAGCTTCTTCAGTCCTCTCAGCTGCCCCACACCATCAGGCAGGCTTCTCACACAGTTGTGACTCATGTCAAGCTCTACCAACTGCCCCAGCTCCAACACCACCCTGGGCACAGCGGAGAACCTGTTCCTGCGGAGGATGAGGATGCGCAGGTTGTTTAGGGTGGACTGCAGTCCGTCCGGCAGCTCCTGGAGGGAGTTGTTTCCCAGGTTGAGCACCTCTATGTCGGATATGTCGTCGGGCAGGACGATCTGGTTGTTTTTGGAGCAGAGGGTCAGCTGGCGGAGGTTGCTCCGCAGTTTCCTGGAGCGGAGGGCGGCATCCCTCCACAACCTGGCCGTTTTCAGATTGTTCTCCGTTTCCTCCATGGCGTTGCACCCAGATCCCTCCTTCTCCTCCTCCTCCTCGTTGTTTTCATTGAGAGTTTTCATGATTCCTGAGCGGGCAGCATGGTGGGCGAAGTCCCTGAAAAACCAGCGCTCCTCCGATGAACAAGCCCTCGGTTAGCAGGGGGATAACAGCCCCTCGGTGTCGGATAATAATCAAGTGTTGTGGCAGGAATGGGAGGGGTTCCTGCAGCCGCGGAGACATCCTCTTCTCCTGCGCCACTCAGCACACAATGAGAGCAGACCTCCGATTACAGCTCCAGCTTCAACCCCGAGCCCGAGGCCCGGAGCTCCGCCGGCCCTCTGACCATCACAGTCAACATCGCCGCGCACAGAAACCGCCCTGAGGCTCCCAGAGTCCGGGAGGAGCTGAGTGTTTGTGAGGCTGCGGAGCCGCCGCGGGTCCTCCGGGGAGCGGAGTGGAAGTGAGGCGGCAGCAGCAGCAGCAGCGCACACTGCGTCAGATCTCTGCGCTCCTCCTCCCTTCTCCTCCTTCCTGTAGTCCGGAGAGAGGAGGAGGGAAAGTGCTCTGGTCAACCTCTCATCGTTTCCCCTGCTGCAAAACTCACTACTGTACGAGATTCCAGAGCAGAAATTTTGTTATAATGCGAATAAAAACATGTAGGGCAGCGGTGAAGAATGTAGGTCCCTCTGATTGAAGGAAACTAAGATGTTTTGTAGACAATCAGGACCAGATTTAAATGTTCAGGTGATTTTTAACAAAACAAATATCAGTAAACAGCTGGTAGTTTCAGTCAGCCTCCTTTTCATGTTCTAATCATGGAATTATCCTTTCCTGGGATGATGTGTAATAAATTACATTTTAAAATATGTTTTCCAAAAGAGACACAAAAAGTCCCAACTTTGATATACACCATATTAAATACAAATCATTTTCTTATAATTAATATAAGAACAAGCAGATTTTTCATTTCATGTCTATTTGATGCATTTTGAGAAAACATGAAAACCCCTACATGACTCTTACTCCACCTAATGGACGGGGTGTATAAGTAAAGGGGGAAGATGTAGGCGACTTTTCAACCCTTTAGCCAAAAATCATGAATACCCGAGAAAGGTATTTAAATAGAAAAATCTTATATCTAGCATTCCTCTTGTTTTATTCTTCATCTGCCCTTCACCGTTCCTTTAACTCAGTTTGCCACATGTAATTCCAATAAAGTATAAAGTTTGTGGTTGTAACATGACAATATGGGTAAAAGCTCTATGAATTCTTGTACAAAGCACTGCAAGAACTAAATATAGAATAAGAATATAATGGTACATTGAGGTACAACACAGAATATATTTAAATTCACAAAGTGTTTTTATTGAGTAGTAACAGTTGAAAAGTCAGGCCTACAGGGTAAAACTAAACAAATTGACAATCAACTGTGTTTCGGCCTTTTTTGGTTTATTTTTGTGCAAGAAGTATTACATATTTTAATTATTGTGTAACTTTAGGAGATTATATTTGTTTACAACCTCCAAAAATAAAGTTTCTTTCTGTTGGTGAATGAGTGTTCAGCAGATGACAAATAATAGATTGGAGGGTTAAACTATTGCAGGTTTTTGTTTATTCATTTCTTTTAAATTACATTTACAATGACACAACACACATAAGTTACAAACCGAAATATTTGAGAACAGAAGTGCAAACAAGTCTTTTGTAGTTTGTGAGTTGTTGAATTTAAAAGTCCAAACACACAAGTCCATGTAAAAGTTAAAGCAGTCATCCACTATGTGTAGTTAAAGCATTATTTGTAGCCAGTCTGTACAATATGAAAGCCTTCATAAAAGGAACAATGCTCCATTTATTCTCTATTTTCATCATTGTCCTTTGGGGGAACAAACCCTGACTGGGTTTTTCTACAGCTTGTGAAACAAAGTAAACTGTTTCTTATAGAAATGAATGAAAAGTTACTTTTTAAAATGATATCTTTGTCAGATGTAGGAACATATTTTACTTTAATGAACATAAAGTCAGTGTATTTGACCACTACTGTTTCCATTTTAGCAGCCATTTTGTCTCCAGTGCTTTGCTGGAAGTCAGAAAAAAAAAAAAAAAAAAAAAAAAAACTCAGAGAAAGCATCTCCATCTTTCTCCTCATGTTTTTGTTATAGATATTCATTATTTACTCATATTACATCTCACAGGACAGCTTTTTAAATCCGCTTGGCAAACAGTTAGGAGTTTAGCTTGCAGACACTGGCCTTCTTATGCAGCCTTTCTGGAAAATCCCCAGCCTGAAGTGGGAATGTGTATCGGCTTTCCAGAGCTACAGCAGCGCTGCCGGTAACAACATTAGAACTTTAATGCAGACTGGAAGCCAATATAGAACTGAAAGAAATCTACGTGGTTATGTTAGGTATAGATGTGACAGCATTAGCAACACCTACAAAGCAGGTTTTAGTGATTGCACATTTATCTCACAGTTATATTAATTCAGTGACAGTTAACCGGGACAGATAGTGACCAACAAAAATCAGATTTTTCCTAACATTTTCTCTATCTCTCATCAAATGCAATAACAAGCCATTTTAAAATGTTTACTGAGTATGAGTCCAGGTGTGGTAGTTCAGTGACACATTCCCTTAAGCCGTTCAGTGTTCCAATCAGACGAGGGTATGAAAGGAGCGACCTGTCAAAGGAAAACCCTGGAAATTAAACCACAACATGCTCACTATTTTATCAAAGCATGCGTCTGGACCCAACCAAGTGTTGGGACTTGGTTGATCCATAGCCCAGTATGCAACACTACTCCAGCTCAGCCACACTAAACAGAAAGGCACCTTTGATATTTTTCTGCTCTGAAATCTACTGGGAACCTTTGCTACATACGAGCATATGGCACTTAACCTGCAGCTCACGAACCTCTTTATACAGCTGTGTCTTTTATAAAACTCTTTATTTGCTACTTCACTAAAATAGGTTTCTTTTTTCTTTTTTCTTTTTCAAAAGTCTTTATACAGCAGTTAGCTTGTTGAAAATTACATTTTAAGTGAATATGTTTCTTTAGAAGGTATTTTTGTTAATGTTACACGGCAATGGGATTGTAAGGTTTAACCAGCAGGACAGGGCTTGGTGATGCTGGGTTAGTCCTGCTGCTCTCCGCGTCCCAAAGGGCTGTGCTACTGTCTGCAGTACGGAAGGGGACGTCTCCTCCATGAGGCTCGTCTGTTTCACTGAATAGCATGCTGTCACTGGACTCCATGGAATGCAGTACATGGCATGCAGCACTTTTGATGCTGCAGTTCTGATTCATTAGTTTCTCTGGTAATTCTAAAAAGCTGTAGCTGGCAGCGTCTGTCCCACAGTCCCCCGTGACTCCGTAGGTAACATTTTTTGCAACGAGGGCTGGGCTGGGAGGTAAGCTGTGTGCTACCAGACCGTGATTGTAGTGGGAGAAGCTTCTCTTCTGATCGGTCAGTCTTGAGGACAGCTGCTGCTGGCTTTTCTTTGACAGCAGCAGCGGGCACTCCTCCTCAACAGAGGGACTTATAGCCACTGAGGGGACAGAAAGGGCCAGGCTAGACAACGGAGCAGACATCTCTGATGGAGGAGAGACAGGAGTGCTCAGAGCTGTCTTTAGGTCCGGAGACAGCTGGGACAGGCTTCTCATGGGAGAGGCAAATCTGCACAAACACAGTCAGAGCAGAGATATTAGAAACAACTTAGTTCAAAAAATTCATGCCGCAGGATTGACCTGAAAAATGAAAATAAGATACAAATATTTAAGATTTAACCCATAAAGTATTTATTACAAACTCAAAGCAAAATAAAATAAATGAGCAAGTTCAAGATGAGATTCTTTTATTTCCCCAAATGCAACAATACAAATTAGCTGGAAAATCACATCAACCATAAAGGCCCACATGCCTTAAACCAAATGTTCACTAGGGGTGCTGTTTCCAGCTAACTCCTTTACAGCTAACAGAGAGACCTTTTTATTCCTGAAAACATTAGGATAATGTTTTTAATTACTATATTTTTAACTAATCTCTGTCAAATATCTTGGACATTGGCTGGTAAAATCTTCTAATGTCTACCATAGCAGTGCAGCAATTCCTAAGGTAATATTTCCTGTTATGATTTCAGAAGCTCTGAAATCAGCTGTGTGCAGATGTGTGGCAAACTATTGTGTTTGACCTCTGTTTGACTTCAAACACTTAAGATGAGTTTGAGTAATGAGCAACAACAATACAGGGTCAGCAGACAGACTCTTACATCTATATACAGAATTTCAAGTTTTTGCATTTTTTTCTGTCTAAATTTAAAAAAAAAGATCAAATACCAAATCATTTTAGTCATAAGTGAAGAATTATGATTTCATAAAACAAACATCACCAATAAAAGAACACAGTACAAGTCAAAACAGCCAGATACAATAAAGGCGACGTACTGCTGCTTTTCTGGAAACTAGAGGTGCACCAATTTATCAGCCAGCAGATTTCCGTTATTTTGGGAGTTCTGTGTGTTCTTAATCGTCCAATACTTAAGACGTGAAGTCGATCTTATCCACATGTACCTTGGCAAACATTTACAAGTCAGTCACTGTTCTCTGCTGTTCTCCAGTGAGAGATGTCTGACTGATAGTCTGTTCTACCAGGTCATCTCTACATGTTTGCTGTTAACAATAGTCACCCCAATGTTATCAACTCAGCAACTTTCTTGCTGTATTTAGCAATATTTCAGACAAAAACAAAGGTATTGGCCAAAATCAGAATCAGCAGCTCAGGCTTTATAAAAATCGGTGATTGGCAATCAGCCAGAAAACTGTAATAGGTGCACCCTAACTGGAAACAGATCATTCCAGTCAGAAGAGATTAAACCCTGGGATGGCGATATATAATGATTATTGTTGTCAGCTATCCATACACTTTGAAGCAAATCCAAACAACGTGACAAAGTTAATGAAACCAGTTAAGTTTGGTTTTAATGCTTCAGGACATAATTTTGTTCTGTCTTATTTTTTCTTTGTAGCATTTCTAAGGTTTTATGTCAATTGGTATACTATTTGTCATAAGTGATCTCCATTTTTAAAAATATATAATACAATATATAATACAATTAAATTTAACTTAGGTAAAGCATTTCTACAATCTACAACCAGAAACCAAAGACAAAGACAGAAAATGTGCTGACTATGCAGCTCCATCTTATTAGCAACAGCACAATATTTTTGATCATATTTTTAACTGACATGAAGGAAAGACTGATTTTTAGATTATATCACAAGTCTGTTGTTATAGGCTGAGAAAATATCTTAGGTCAGATGTATATTTTTATTATGCTGATGCAGGATCTTTCACTGAATGCAGAGTTCACAGTGACCAGCTCACCTATTCTAGGCCTAATGACAACTGCACACTCTAGAAACAGGACTTAAAAACAGTTTACGTTTTTAAGTCCTGCTTATGACCTGAACATCAGATTTATCTTTGTCCTTTGAGAATGCACACTACACACTACAAACAGTTGTAGTGTGTGTTTATAACTGTAACGGCCCGACCAGCAAGGAACAAGGACAGAGGAATATATATAAAAAAATAGCTTCTATTTATTTTCCAAAAAATCTTAACAAAAAGTTTTTAACATCAAATCTCAAAAATATAGGAAAAATGGGCCCAAAATAAATCAACTAAGTCATACCTAACTCAACATAACAAACTAAAAACTGACCTCACACTATCAGGAGAATTTAAACACAAATGCTAGCCTACACAAATGAGGAGGGGCAGGGGAGAAGACAAAGACAATTAATACATAAACATAAATAACTAATTCTAATCAAACATTTTAACTTTAACATAACTATAAAAACAAACAACCTAACACCATAAATGTTTTAGCAGTTATGCTTTTAGTAGAGCGAGAGGAAAAAGTCTTCATTATCAGGTCCCCTACTTCCAGCAGCCTGATGGTCTGTTCCATTTCCTGGTTTGCCTTAAACCAATCATCTTCCCCCAGCAGTCCTTCAAACTCAACAAAAAACAAAATAGTTAATTAACTAAATAAACATAAGATGTTTACTAAATGTGTGCACCCAAAATAGTAAACAACCAAATGCAAAACCCACCACCAAAGAAAATATAAAATTATAAGTGTGAAAACATTCAAATAAATACTAACACTGAGGAAAGGATGGAGGAACCGCCACAATAACCAATGTCCTAGTGTGACAATCACCACTATTAAAGTTTGCCCCAGGTGTTGTCCTTAGACAGAAGGAGACTGACGAGGATGTTCAAGAACCACCCAGACACCCAAGCTTTAACCTCAATCATCATGGACAGAGAGGACATGACTAAAGAAGGTTTAGTCATTAACATGTCAAAGACTTCTTTACCTGGATTAGACTGGAGAAACGTTTGATAGTCAGATGAGACAATGATTGACTATTTATTCACAATGAGAAAAGCAATGCCCAAGTGGTGGTGATAGCATCATGCTGTAGGTATTTGACACGAATGCATTGCAAAATGAAGACAGATGACTACTGACAAATTCTTCCACTTTAAGTCTGAACTCATCAGCTCGATGGTTAGAACCTGGGAACAGTTCAGCGTTCCAGCAGCTCAGTGAGAGCAAACGTTCATTCATTTATTTTGAATGAGCAAAATCGCTCAAAAAGACTTCAAACTGTGGCTGAGATTGTTTTATGGAAACACGTTCATTGGCGGAGATCGGGTTTATTTTAGTTAATGTTTAATTTTGTAGATGTTATCTCATATTTAGCTGAGTCAGGAAGATAGCTCAACACTATTATCTTAAAAAAAAAAACAGTTTTGTTTGTTTCCCTCCCCAATATTTTTTGTTATTTCAATAAATGCAGTTTCTGAAAATAGGCTACAGTCTTTTGTTGTGTTATAAGTTTGGGTAAATAAATCACTGCTACACTCCGGGGAAAAAAATAAAAGCTTTGCTTTCATCTGGAAGGATTTGTGTATACCAATAAAAGCTACTAATTTCTTCTCGGGCTGCATCTTTTGGCTTCAACCAAGCATTGTTAGAAAACAAGAAATTAAAGAATAATAAATACATCCTATTGCCCAACTTTAAAAGACGTTCTGTATTGGTGTGAGAACCAGCAGTTGACGGGTAGTTTAATAGGAAACATCAAATTCTGCATCAAATAATGGAAGTGTTTTTATGTTTACATTCAACGTAAAGAGCTCAAAGTGAAGACATTCACACCATAATGAGTGCATGTCAACCACTGAGGTCTGACCAATCACAGGGCATATTTCTCCTGTCCATATTCTCCATTAAAATGAAATATTTTTCTAAATATGGACAAGTTGCACTTTAGGGCAATTTACATGTTAAATAATTACATTAATAATGTGCTAATTTAATTGACTGAAAAACTACCTTCATACTTACTAACTGATGAGGAGATAATAAAAGTAGCAGCTTCTCTACTGGAAACTGAAATCTACACAATGAGTAGGGATTTCCAAATTCTATCATTAAAATAAGACAGGAAAATGATTAAATTAAACATATCTAAATGTACCTTTGATAAATTTATTACATGGCGAAATTAACCCCATAATTTTCAGATTAAGTGTTTCCTATTGAATATTTTAAACTGATAGTTGTAGACGATTCTCCCCTAAAGTGTTGTCATTCTTCTGATCTTCATAGTTCTGTTTATTTGTCAAATTTAAGATTCATTTATCAGTTACCTGGAAGTTTAAGGCAACTCCTGTTGGAGATTGGTGTCTTGGCACTTTGCTGAATTAGAACTTAAGTCAGTGGTGCCACTTGTGGCATTCAGACGACCCCGGACGCCCTGTGTGGCACGTTGGCTATTCTCCACCAATGACATCACAGAGTAAGACTCAGTATCAGACAGAACATTGTTGCTCCAGTCCTCACTCCAGCTGCAGAGACAGGGAGGGAGTTATTTACATGGGGACCATATACTGCTATGTCTTCTGCCTACAGTCTGTTTAACCCAGGTTGTAGCAGGTTTATAGACAGAGGGATGATCTACTAAACCACCTAAACTATGTACGTTATTTTTATTTTGTATTTCTTCTCAATGCACAGGAGAAGCAACAAGGGGAATTAGGAAACAGGAACAGATTGTCAGATCAGAATACATCCCAAAATCAGACTGGAGGATGCATGGAGCTCATAAAGACTGCACCTCTGCAAAGATCACACTTGGATTTAGTTTTTATGTTTAATATCTGAGGTTTAAGTCAGGACATCACAAAACTCTGTATAATCAGTAAAAGTACACCTGAATACATGTTCTCAGTGTCGGGTCAAAGGTCAGAGTGTTCCCAAGCCGAGTTTGTTCAGGACTTGAGAAAAGACTTTTCCTCTTTACACTCAGGGACCAGAAAACATGCACAGTTATGTAAGGGAGTCTTGTCATTTTAAATCAATCTCTATACTGTTTTATTACTATTATCATTATTATTAAGTTGCTGGGGGACGCTGTTGAGCTGTTTGTGTTGCAACCCTTAAAATACCTGCATGAATAATGGATGTGTGAAATATAGAGAGTGTGGAAGCCTCCAAGATGGAACTTCATTTTGGTAAAGAAAATGATAACTTTTGAATTACAAAGGCCTTTGCAGTACTTTAGCTGCTTGGGCAGCTAAATTAAAACAGTGGGGAGGAATAATGAGTACACTATGTGAGCTTCGTCACCATCTGAAGAGCCTGGAGGCAGACAGAACAAAGAGGAGCCCTCTGATGGTCTCTACATGTTGACACCTCAGGCTTCACTGCTCTGCAGGAGGACTGAGGGTTCCTCCACTCTGTGCTGAATCTCAGCTTTTTCCAGGACGTTACCGTTTTGTGGAGACATATGAGATGTTTCTCCGGAAGCTGCCAGATAACTGGGATCTACTGGAGTGTGTGTGTGATTGAATTGAAATGATTTTTTTGTAAAGTGCCTTGAGGCGACATTTGTTGTAAATTGATGCTACACAAATAAACTGAGTTGAACTAAATTGAAGAGCCTGATTAACAGCTCAACACCAGCTGCACTGCAGCCATGACTTTGCAACATTTTTTGATTGAATGCTTGAACTTTTTCGCCAAGATTCTTGTGTTCTGTCTTATTGACTCTGCTGTAGACTGCAATGGTCATGTTGTCTTGATGTTAACTTCCAGCTCCTTTTCCAGGGAAGACACACAGCTCAATTATGCTTTTTGTCTTTATGTTAAGCACACAGTGTGTGGTCCTGCATTGCATCCTCTACTGGTACATCACACTGGGAGGAGCCAGAAATGTGCACAGGACACTTTATGAAATGTTCTTTTGGATTGATGGATATATTGTCTCTGCTGGACATTATTGAAAAGGTTTTTGTGAATATATTGCTTTTTGTTCTTCTGATGCTGTTGTAGGTCTGTTCAAAAACATGCTATGGTAACACAAAGCAGTTCTGAAGAAAGCACAACAATCCCAGAGCAGGAACCAGAGTGTCTGTCCCTGCTCTGTGAGGTACAAGAAGGTTGACAGTTGAAGGCTCAGCTATAGGTTTGAAAGGGTTCACTATCAGTACTACATGGGGGTAAACAATTCTTTCACTTACGTCAACCTTGTGTACATTATCAATCTAAATAGTAAATAAATTCCCATACACAAATTCAAACCAAAGAGAGCATCTAATGAAATGTCTGTTCTTACCTTTGACTGGAGATGTTGGTGAGTGTGGTGGGCTGATTAGCAGTCGCATATTTGCTTGTGGGAAAAGTTGTTTCTGTCTCCTCAGTTACAAGCTGCCTCATGGAACCATTACATGGCTGGAAGTAGGCAGAACCAGGATGAGAATCGATTTTACAGATATAATTATCATACTTTTAATGTAAAACCAACAGCTTACGTTGACAATCTTCAAATCCTGCAGAGGCACAGCAGCACTGGGACGTCCTGCAGCAGAGCTTTCCGTACAGGAGCCAGCAGCGGGATGTGAATTGTTCTTTCTCTTCTTCTTCTGGCTCTGCCTCAGGCGTTCACGTAGTTTCTTCCTTTGCTTGCTGGGTGGTGAGAAACAAAGGAGAGTCACAATATTTCCAGAGGACATTACAAATATTCACAGGGAGTCAAAAGCCACACCTCCTCACAAGTTTTCTTTATCATGTCTATTTTGTTACAACATCAGCTCAGTAGTGTTTCTATCTCTGAACAGTTGCATCTGAATTTTATGAACGATTAAATTTTATTTATCCTTGTATTCTTTTGATCAGCACAAGACCGGATCAAAATAACTCCTCAACCTCCCCAAACATATCTCTTTACTTGAGGTCTGCTGAAATGCACAGCATGTAATGTTCAGGTTGAATTTAATTAATTAATCTGCAGTCTGGGATGAGACACTGAGATTCTCCCCATTGGAGAGATTTGGAGATTTGGGTGTGAAAATTCTAAACATTTATGCTAAAAGAGAAGAAAAATGGTAGCAATTACTTTGTTTTGCAATAGGCAACCACACACATGATTCCAACAACTAGGAGTGCTATGCAGATCCCTGTTATTGTTAAGATGCGCTTTTGATACAGCTCCTCGGCTTCTGAAAGAGAAGAGAAAATTCTTTATAACATTAAAGTAACGCTCAATCACAAACACACCATTGAAAGCAAACAGAAAGAGAGCATCGTTCATGCAACACTGGAGTATTTCATAATGGAGCAACCCAAAGTAGAGTTAATGTTCCTCTTATCTTTATAATTGTGTCCTAACTAAATCCTGGAACCTGACCTACTATAGGGTCATGTTGGCATGAGCAAAGTGAACCTCTGTGATGGAGCAAAATGAATACATGGAGAAAACTGATCAAATCCCATCTGATGAAAAGTCATTTTTAGCTTGGCTTTAAGAACAAGAGCATTTTTAAATGGTGAGAAAAAGTTGTGATCAAACAAAAGGTTTCAGATTAGGCTGAGAAGAAGATATCCATACACCTCAAACCTTCTGACCTCACAGCAGTTTGAAGGAATTCTGATTCATAAACATCCTACACGGCTTCATCTGTGATGTGAGTAAATCTACAGCTAGTTTACCGTACTGATGGTGTTTAGGATGAGGACTTACCAAAAATCCTGCAGAGTCTAATTTAACAAACGAAATTAACCAATGTAAATCTCCACTATGTTGCACTATGAAATATTATACTTATATGGGGTTTGAGTTTAGATGATAAAATCCGCTTTTTATTCAAATGTTGGCATCTGATGCTGTCTTGACTGGCCTCATTAGTCTCTTAATCAGCTGTCTACTGCAAGTAAGACACTTCCTTCTCTGAAGTATTTTACAAACCCCTACTGAACCAAACCAATGTATCAGTACAAACTGAGGGAAAGGCATCAGTGAAGGGAAATATTGTGTGCAAATGTTAAGGTTAGTGATGGGTGATGATGGTCAGAAATCCAGTAGGAGTGCATGTAGAGGCTGCATGCACTTCATGCATGTGTCAACGTGCATACAGCCTGATGTGGTTTCTAATGCTCATCTTTTTACTTTTTTATTTTTCCAACTTTCAAGAAACAACATCACAAATTCTATTAAATTTTATTGTAACATTAAAAGTATTCCTTCAAGTTAAAAGCTATGAACCAATTTCAAATCATGCCAAATTATAGAGCTTTGCTCGCATGCAAAAACATAACAACATTAATGATATGAAGGAAAAATGTGAGCAATTGTTAGTGATGCATGCTTTAATCTGGATGAAAGGATATAAGAACAGGACACATACTGTAAAAGCTGGCCATTACATAGTTTTGGCAGCGATCACCAGTAAATTCACTTGGACACCTAAGCATGAAAGACAAGAAACAAACAAGAAGGAGAGGCTGGTTAGTTACGAACGATCTGTGTAAAACCCACAACAGTCATCACTGGTGTTAGGAATACGTGACCAACAAGACCAAAAGGTCTAGCTGTCACTTTTTTATATCTGAGAATCTGAGTTATGTGATTTTTCTCAGACCTTCCTGTGTGTTTTAGTTTGTCTGTAGTCATGCAGAGATTACATGACACACTTTTGGGGTTTGCATTGCTCGCAAGCTGGGTTAACTTGTCTCTTTGCAGTGAATTGGAATTTGCATGTACTTCTGTGGCCACTGAGCTCAGACTGTCATTAATATAATAGTATAGACTGGGAGTCACAGGGGAAGAATGTTAGTATGAATGGAGACAACATTAAGTCATACACGTATCTCTGCCTCTTGGAAAAAAAACTCAGCCCTTTGACGTGATGGGTTACAACACAGATGACATGTGATGACATGTGAAGTACATGCAAAATTCAGTGCAGTGCTCTGCAGAGGAGAGTGGGCAGAACTCTTAAGATGCTTCCCCCTTTGGCTGCGTCTGATTTTATTTTTTAAAAGATTATTGCATCTCATGATTTTAGTTAGAAGTTACCAGAAAAATGTAGAATTCCCCATCATGTCTTGAAGAAAACATGACAGGGGTGAGACACCAGTAATGACATGTGGGACTGAAGACAGCTGTGTTCACATACGTTTTGGGTCTGAGACTTTCTTAAGCACAGCCTGTTCACATCGGTGCCCAGTGAATCCAGCCAAGCACCTGGGTGATGATAGAAGGGAGAGGAGAAACACAACGGCTATGTGTTACACACAAACACACACTGATTGACAGCACAGTGAGCACCAATAAAAACACAGACCCAGGAGAATCGTTGTATGGCCAAACAAAAGTCCAATAATTTAAGAACTCAAGTTACAGAGCATTGCTGGCAGTTTTATTTTGGTGGCCATAATAGATCCCATTATTTACTGTCATACTCTTGAAATTTATTAGACAAGTTGTTTTTTTCATTCTGAATAAATGACCTCAGATTTCTGAGAACACAATAAAACTAGATAATTACTTTATTCATTAAGATTATTAAGGTAAGTTTTCCCGAGGACATATATAACCAAAAACCAAACAAGCATCTGATAAGCATGATGTTGTGAAGGCTGAAGTCAGTAAATGAAGAAGCAACCAGTTCTGGTTGATTAAAACAGGTGAATGAGTCGGTATGCAGTCACTTCTCACAACAAACAAAACACTACAACCTTAAATTAGAGCTGGACCTTTTCAGCTGGTCACCATTCCTTGTCTGAAAAGTTCATTTTGGGATGGACGAAAATGACTTAGAAGCAAGTGAAGCTGAGAAACCACTACCAGTCAAACAAAAAAAATGTCTCACACTGTAAATATTTACCTGGACCAATACAGAATACATTACCTCAGGCATCATGTCAATTAGCTTTGCAAAATGTCAAAATCTTTATTTACATCCAGGCATGTGCAGAGGGGGGGAGCAAAGGTGGCTTGAGCCCTTGCCCCTTTTATCTTTGATGTCCCTCGTGCCATTTTTGTGTTGTTTTTTTTTTTTCATTTTGTTTATCTGTATGTTAGAAGGCCTGTTTGTGCCCCACAGCAATAATGTTTAGCTACTGTAAATATAATAATTTAGCTAAATAAACTAGTCTGGCTGCCCTCAGTCTAATGTCTCAGTTTCTCTTCCTCCATGTTGTTCAGACACCGGGTCCATGGTGAGGAGGAGGGGGGCAGATCTGTACCCTCTAACTATCAAATTATGAGCAAGAATATTTTTTCATACACTGGTTTGTGAATAAAAACCTAGGACTGATGTTGACCTTAGAAAAACTGTTTCTTTTTATATTTTTGTAATTGTCTTCACAATAGTGGGACAAAACCCTCCTCGCCTCTAAACACAGAAATGCTTCGGCTGCAGAGAAAACTTCTGACTTTAACTTCATCATTCTGCTACAGGCCCGGTTCACTACAGGCAGTCTGAGTCGGTCCCACCAACAAATAGAAAGAATGTTTGTCTTTATATCAGACGTCCTGATATAAGACACAGTACTGCGACACACCTCAAAGCCCCGGTACCACCTGGTACCACCTGCTGACTGGATCTGGGCTGGAGGTGAGCGGCTGTAAATAGAAGTTACTGCAGAACCTCAAGTGTTAAAGGAAGATTCGGGGCAGAGCATTTAGAGTTCACAAAATAAACATCAGTGAAAATACTGTAGCAATAATTAGAACCACAGCATAAAGCCAAACATGCCACAATGAAATGAATCAAAATGTCCCCAAAGCATTGGCGGACTGACATGGGGGCCACCGGGGGATTCAGGTAGATTCCAGGTTGATTCCAGAGACGTGGATCATCGCAGCGGCTGTTCATGCAGGGCCGGCCCAAGGTAATATGGGGCCTTAGACAGATCCCCCCTCCGCCCTCCAAACTCTTTCTACTAAGAACCTCAGCATCACTAACATGTTTAAATATAGATAAGGTGATGTCTGTGAGAGGGAGACCAGGTTTATTGGCCGAGTTTAAAATCAATCACTGATTATTGGTTTTTTGCTGTGATGTATTTGTGAATAAACCCAATTCAAACACAAAGATTACATCATACTGTAGCCATGGTAACACAACAATCAAATTATCAAGATGATTCTTTAAACTTTTAAAAAGTAGACTTCCTAGTTTACTTTGGACTCCGTGGTGGCCAATCCATGATGACTTGTGATCACTGAGGCACTTTTGAACAGCTTGAGCCTGATGAATCCTGGCGATGTCATCTTGGAATGTAGTCATGCCACCACCAAAGAGGAAATTCACAGATGGACTAACCTGGTCTTTATTATTTAAATCTGGACTCATCAGACCACCTGACCTTCCACTGCTCCACAGTCCAGTCTGATGCTCCCCAGCAGATTAGCCTCACCAATCTGTGGAAGCTGTTCAGTCATGTTCCTTTTGAGGTCCCTTCACATTGTGGAGTGGAAATGCTCACTTGCACTTTTAAACACATCTGAGTTCTGCTGATGTTTTTTATGATTTTACTTCACCAGATGTTTATGTGATTGCTGATCACAACCATTCAACATATTTTTCTGACCACGTCTCAACCATAGTGATGAAGGTTCCCACATTCCTTCAAGTTTTTAAAAACAAGTTGGAAAGTTCTTAACCTAATCTTGATTCAACCATCCTATTAGATGTTTTCTCTGCTTGATGAATCCCAATAACATGGCTCTTCTAAAACAAATGAACATCTTTTCCACACTGAGTCTATTTTCTCAAATAATTACTTTACTCAATAAAATTTATAATAAAAATAGATTTTATACATATCCAATAAAGATTGTAAAGATTATATGTCCTTACCTTTAAGTGTCCTCAGGAAACTTAAAAGTAAGTTTCCTGAGGACATACTGTATGTAATCATAAACCAAACAGAAAGGAAAGGCTGCTTACTGCATTTGTTATGGTGAATATTCTTATAGCCAGCTAAAACATAATAATTTGTGCAGTAATGATAATCCATGTGCAAGTGTGTAATATACATATACCACGAACATAACCGTGTTGCATACGTTCAGAGACCATCTGATAGTTTCAACCTAACAGATAGAAACCAAAGACTGGAGTCCTCAAATGTTTGTGATTTTACAAAAAGGTGAGATTGATTGAATATGTGAGTTAAGGAAGACAGTGAAATCTAGAGTAAAGTTAAGGTTCTCAACCTTGTAGGGTTCAGACCTTGATATTCGGCAGGCAGCAGCTAAAGTGCTCAAAGGGAACCCAACAACATGCCAACTGTGAGGTTAGGTGCATGACTAGGAAACCTCTGTGCTAGCTGCTCAGTGGGAAGCGGTGGGAAAAATGACTGAATGGATAAACTGCCAGTTGAGGGGGAGCAGAGGGAATCAGAAGGCTGACCACTGGAGGCAGAGAGTCCATATTACATCACATGGACTTTAGCTAGAAGACTTTTGATCACTGACACTGGGTTGGAAATGAACCGCTGCTTCATTCAGACACATGAGCTGCAAGACTAAGACTGGATTGGAGAACAGACATCACATAGAGTTATGACACAAAGAAAAACTATTAGTCGTAATGCTACAATCTGCCACTGCAAACAGAGCAGAACCAACAGTTGATCATCCAGTGTCCTTTAAATCTCACAAGTACTTTATACAGTGGAACCTCTTCCAGATAAAATGGCTGAACAACAGCTTTGCTTCTTAAAGCTTTCGATTTATGTAGACTGACTGCAGGAGGAGAGTGACAGAGTTCAACCGCATCAGCTCAGGGGAATTTTGCTGAATAATAGGCCACGCCCCTTTGATTTTGCAATCCCAGCTGTATGTTCTAAAAACACACACTTTTAAAGTAATCTGTAAGGTAGGCTTATGGTTGTGTTTATGCAGATTTATGATCTCAGAAAGGAATCGCAAATTTATCAAAGCAGATAGTGTGTTTGGTTTCTAATAGACATCATCTGTTTGTGCTTTTCTTTTTCTCCACACTTCAGATCATCAAATACATTTTAATAACAGACAAAAATAATGATTTGCATATTTCAAATGATTATTTCAAATGATTATTTTCAAGTCATGTATTAAGAAGTTATCCAAACCAACCTGGTCTTATGTGAAAATGTAATTCCACTCTCAATAAATCATCTACTAACTGGGATTAAAGGCAAGATGAGATTTTTTAGGGACAATTTCTTCTCATCCATTATAAACAGTCCCTCCATTTTAAACACCATCAGGATGAGAACACAACACAGTACTTTAATGTTTTTGTTTGCTGATCTCAATGGACTATATTATGAAATTATCAACAAACACCTCATGATCTCTAAACAGGTCCCCCTGATATTATGGTTATTATGTTTACCCATAATAATTAACTGTAGTAGGAATTTCATGTTCCTCATGGTCTGAGTTAGATGACAGAGTGACGGTATATCAGTAAAACACAGACCAATTTATGTGCAATAAATTGTAACTTTTATCTTGACTGCTATGCTACACAATAAAAGAACATCAGACACAAAGTATACTGGTGACACAATTCTTCAGACAAAAACTTGTCTAACAAAAACCATACGGTTGAAGTAATTTCCACAGAGATTCCTGAGCACCAACGTGTGCCAGGCAGCCTGCACTTCTCATTGATTTGTTAATGACCACAGCAATAAGTCCTGTAAGCATGAAGTCCTGTGAGCTGAGCACCATCGATGTAGATTACTGGACTGGAGAGCGCCAACAAGTCGCCACAGCCAGTGGCACGCACCTGCAGGCGACATCATGTCCACAAAACCATACTGTTCCAATGCAGGAGTTTGTCATAAAAATGACTGTAGCGCCCTTACTTCTTATTGGATATCTATAAGATATTACTTAAATTGAAGAGAAGAAAACTGCATGTAAAAAAGATTCTGAGAGGACTAAGCAAATTTCTTTTTTATATTGGACAGTAAATTTAATTTTACATGCCGGTAACACTTTTTGGTTTTATTACTGCTTTTTCCAGACACTCTTGGACGTTGTTATCTAATTGTCATAGTGTTGACAATTAATTGTAAAACATTGCATGCTTTTTCAGATCCTTTGTATTACTATCATTTCCTGATCACCGATATTATTGACTCAGTGCAAAACAATGCTGCACGTGACACATGGTAGTCACGTGATGTCCAATCCAGTAACAGGCCTGTCAATGATGAGTACCACCAGCAGAAACAAAAATCGGCATGTCTCTGCATTTCCTAATTTTGTCACTTGGGGTCAGCTGCCTCTGTAGATCATCACAGATCACTCTTAAACCCCCAGAAAGGAGCCTGTCTGTAAGATCTCTAACTTGCTGCTCTCAGACAGCAATCCTCAAGACTTCCTTCTCTTCATTGACAAATCACTGAATAATTCTTTAAGTAATTAGTTAACATTCAAGATGAAGACTTTACTATTCCTGCTTTTGTATTTAGAAGGCACTGTGGTGTCTACGTTTGATTCAGTGTTACTTACCAATTCTCATCACTCTTTGGTAACATTAAGTTGTGTTTTAGTGTAACTGGTGTTTTCTTTCATTTATTGATTGATTGATCAATCAATTGATTCATCAGACTCTATCAGTGTTTCAACATAAACATTCTTCCTTTCTTCCACTCCTTTTTAGAGTTATTGACATAGAGGCAATACTATGAATTACAAGACCAAACAAAATTAAAAGAAAAAGTTGTACACATAGTAATAAAAGCCCTTTAGCCCAGAGAAACTAATTATAACCAGAGGTTAGAAATTCTCCTCTAGAAGTTCCAACACATTTGGTGACATAAGGAGCAGTCTGTCTCATACCTGCATAGAAACTTTGTACTGCCAGGCATAATTTCAAGTGTGAAGCATTCTCCTCCGTTAACGCAGTAGTTCTTCTGCCTGTCACTGCAACGCATGATGTGGCTGGAAGTCTTGGTTGGAGTGGAGGTGCTGGTGGTAGCTGCAGGATGACAACCAGGGTTATTGCTCAAAGGACAATAAATAAAATCAATTAGTCAGTTTTCTAACTGCAAGTAATAAATAAATACATAATGTACAAAAATAACTAAAAATCTAAACTTTTTTATTATTATTTTACCGCCTGCCTTTACTGTGTAGAAACTTTACAATTTTACTCAAATTATATCTCACTAACATATCATTTATATTATAATTTATAAACTTTACATTACCACGAGGTAAACCTCTTCTTCTGCATGTTTGTTACTAAAGCACACTATTACACCACGGACTCAGCAGAATTCTCAGCTTGGCATAACTTAATTTTTCAAGAATGTTGTCTTGGTCCTGAAAAAAACATTTTTTGATAGGGTGTTCTCCCAGTCTATCAATGTTTCAACACAAAAAGTATTTTTCTAACAAAGATTGCACAGAGGGAAAAGCAGTTTCCTCACAATCTGAAAGTTGTGGGTTTGATTCCAGCTTCCTCCTTCCACATGCTGCTGTGCCCCTGGACAAGGTACTTAATCCAAAGTTTTGTACCGATATGTATATTGGAAAGTGATGTCAGTAACGTGTTACTTAGTAACCCGCAATTCTAATCTCATCCCTTTTTTCATTAACAAGTAATCTAATGTGTTACTATTTCCAATCCAGTAATCAGATCAAAGTTACTCATAGCTGTGATGGGTATGACAGGCTTGAGGCAGGATGCACTGTGTGTAAGCAGCTATGTTCCACACTACTACTAAAAAATGACACCCACAAAAAAAATATATATATATATATATATATATATAAAATAATAATGATCAGCATTTCACCATCAGCGCTTCACTCACTACTGCACTGACTACAGGGTCTGACTCCCCACAAATCCTGGAAACAACAGTGAGCCAGAGAATAGATCACTGGAGACAAGTCTCCTTGAAATGTGCAATATGTCATTTGCAATTTGTCCTCGGCGACGCTCCAAACTCATGCTTGTAATTCACCTGGTTAAGATGTCTTTGTCCTTGCTCCATACTTGACTGCAATCCTTTACCTACAACAGCTGTTGTTTTACTCATCGGCATATTGATTTAGGGTAGAACAGGGTTTTTGTTTTTAATGTGGATCAAACTCTTCTCACACATGCACTACTCTCTAGTTCCAATTATAGCAAAACACAGACAAAAATTGTTAAATTCATAGACATGAAAAACAATCAAAGCTGTCTTAATATTAATCATAAAACCAGAAGGTTGTCTGAGGCCACTGGTCAGCCTTCAGATGACATTAAGTTTTGCTTAGACAGCCTTCCAGACAGTTTCTTTTCTAACATGGTGTCATCGGTTGCTTTGCTATGGGTTCCTGCTTTTACTGGCTTTTGACTGTATGCAATATTGCCAACCTTTGTAGTTTAGAACCTCACATCCCGTTAGCTTAACCACTCTTGAGTCATCTCTGATTTCTTTATGTTGCTTTTCAGAAACCAGACCTTTGGTAAGCCCTTAAAGTAATTAGCTTTAGTTCTTCAGGCTTTCTGGATGTCTTTCAATTTTACAGGAATGTTTGCTTGTTTGTTAAACCACATAACTTTGAACCATAACTTTGAACACAAGAGTTGTTTTATAATTAGATGAACTGAACAGGCCACTTATTTTTAATCAACAATTTTAATGCACAAAGCAAAATGGGACAGCTAAGATTATACAAGAATGCTAACAATTTTAGCAAAACCAATGCTTTTGTTGGCTTAGTGTTTAGTTAAATCCAAAAAGGCTGGATCAGTATCTGTCACATGGGGCAGCTACTGTTCACCACGGGAATCATGAATGGAAACAGGAATGATGCAAAACCAGGCAGTCTCAAACACAAAACATTTGATCATTCTTCATCAGTGCTGATAATGTCTAAAGTCTATGGCAGAAACGTTAACACCATTGTCAATACTACTGCAACACATTGCCATTCCAATCTAAGTTAAAAGGTATCTAAATACTATAGAAAAAGAAGCTCCTGGGTAAGGTTAAAATCTAATTTCTAAAAATATATATTTCCTATTAACATGAACATCAAGAAATACATTTCTTAGATTGATACATAGCCATGTTCAACAAAAAAGAATGTGTGGTCGAATGAGACTCATTTATCTGATTCATTTTGAAAATAACCTTTAAAGATCCTTTTCATTAAGGATCTTTGTATTCAAGTTTGGTATTCAAGTTGGTATTCAAGTTTTGGACTTGAATACCAAAACATTCAAGTCCATGTTTTGGTAATAAAATTTTTTTTTGTGGGCTCATATGATTAGCAAAAATAACGCCTTGAAACAGTCTCAATGTTTTCACATGAGGATCTCAGCATCATTATCCAGGATATTTTTCCGCAGTGTTTAACCTTGACAGGGAATCCTTACTAACCATGGAAGTTTCGATCTTCGAAATGGAAGAATTTAACCATTTTCCATGGTTAAATTCAGTATCTAAATTAATATTATAAAACTGTAGGTTATGACAATCAATCCCAATGTCATTTTTTAAATAGGACAACCTCACATATTAGTTAATCCAATATCAAATTTTGAAAAAAAAAAATATTTGTGGCATGTTTCCTTCCTGTCAAACCGATACGTTTTCACCTTGATTGAGTCATAAAGAAAATACCTCTGCCATCATCAGTGGAGATGATCTAACACACTCAAAGGGCAATAAATCAGAAAGTGAGGTGATCACAGCAGAAGCATCATGGTGGCGAGCCACAGGCAGACAGACAGTATTACTGTGCTGGTTTTTCTGGCGGCAGCATCAATTAGCTTCCAGCAGGCTCTGACCTTGAAATGGAGCACAGGCAGAAAACAGGAAGTGTCTCCATATCAGAGCCCAGGGTTTCAGTTAGTGTCATGCATCATTTATTGATTTTTACTTATTCATAAGACTGGAACTATTCATCCACACATTTCAGGGAGTTACACATTGCTTACAGTTGTGCAGGACCTTTTCAGCTCCCACATCTTCAGTGCACATAGAATAAGGTTTGTGGTGCCAGTCTTAGAGTGGAACTACCAAGCACACACACACACACACAAATCTACATATAATTATAGATACAATTGTAGATAGTCAATTATTATGTAATAATCCTTATTACATGATAATTGTTCAAAGACAGACAGACAGACAGGCAGGCAGACAGGGATAGATAGATAGATAGATAGATAGATAGATAGATAGATAGATAGATAGATAGATAGATAGATAGATAGATAGATAGATAGATAGATAGATAGATAGATAGATAGATAGATAGATAGATAGATAGATAGATAGATAGATAGATAGATAGATAGATAGATAGATAGATAGATAGATAGATAGATAGATAGATAGATAGTATAATTCTTATTACATGATAATTGTTCAAATTACTCTGGAGGAGAGGGATTGTTCAAATTGATAAAGTTCGTAGTTTATTTTATTGGTATGCATGAGCAAATTTTAAAATACTGGAACAAATGCAGAGCATCTCTACTTGATTTGGAGTCACTTGTGCAGGAAACACCTCATGTTGACAACACAATGCTGGAGCAAAAGGCAAATAGAACCAGCAAGATTTCACTTCTTACCTAGTATTAAACATACTGATTACAACATACTTTATTTATGTTGTAAAATAATCTCTGTCACCTTATTATTAGTTACCTTAAGAAAGCATTGCATAGTCATACACATTACATTATTAGCAGGTTTATTTTCTATCACTGCTAAACATTGCTTTCATTGAAAATGAAAGCTTATTGTTTCTGCTGGGGGGTTTTCCCCAAAAGGAACAGCTCAGATATTTACGTCAACATCAGAACAAAGAACAATTTGAATATGGATAAGAAAACATATTAAATTAAGAGTTGAGATAGATTGAGGTGAAATATGGAAACAACAAATGTATTAGTCAAAACTATAAAAAGTGGATGTTCCCACCAATGTGTCTAAAGTGCATGAAGAAGACAGCTCAATCAGGAATACTGTAGAGCAGCACACCTTATGGTGGTCTTTATTCACTGCCAATGTTTTTACTGTTCAATCTTTGACTTTTGAAATCTTGACAATAACCCATTGTTGGAAAAAATATAATTTTTGTCTCATTCATCTTTCTGATGAATATCTAGAAAAATACACAAGGGCTTTAAAAATGACAGCTCAGCTAATGGAACCCAGTTAACACTAAGCTCTAATGAGCATAAACAAACAAAAAACTTATTGTAATTTAAATCACATTTCCTTTCAAATAAGTTCCTCTACATTTCTCAAATGAATTTGAAATATAGAAAATCAATAAAAAGGAAAAACATGAGTATAATCACACACTGATTATTCTCATGGTTCTTCTGTGTGTTTTGTTCGTAGCTGTAAATATCAGCTGGAAAGTGTGCTGACGTTGATATTCTGATTGGAAAGTAAGAGGGCTATACATTTTGATGGTTTGTGTCTTGAATCTATTAGATCTATTAAATCTATTAGAATTACAAATTGAAAACAGTGTCTATTTTATTAATCCAAACATAAAAAAAGAATGTTGGATATATATTGTGCAGTACCATTTACAATATGGTTCTAGGTTAGGGTTTCTTCATGTCTTTTTCTGCTTTTAACATTTAACACATGATGCAGCCATCTTGAATTTTGAGGTCGATGTTGAGAAGCCTCTAACTTTCTGATCCGAATTTGTGATAAGAGAAAATCTTTCGCTAATTTTTGACTTGGAGAAGAAATGATGTGAAGAAATGTCCCTTCCCTTCATAAAGTCTGCTCCAGCTTCTCCTGTGCTGATTGAGTTCAGAAATGAAACACTCAATTCTTTCCTGTGGAAATCCTGACCCGCTCTGTGGGCACTTCAATATCATTTCTCTGAACTCAGCAGCTTCCAAAGAAAGAAACTGAGCTAATGTGATCCCAATTCCATAGTACTTTTGATAACACTTGCTTCCAAAAATTGACTTGAATCACTAGTGGAATAAAAGATTGGAACAGAAATTGGAACAAGTTCATTTGTTGCTTCTGACACGCCTACCTGTGTAGCAACAGTTGGCAATGTGGGCGATTGCTACACTCTGCATGTCCAAGCATGTTATCATTCAAAGGAAATTCTTTAAACAGCTGACAGAACAAGGATCTGAGTTTGAAAGAATCCTCTTTGGTCTGGACCAGGAGCCACAGACCCCAGATCCAGACCAAATTCAGCAACCCTGCAATCAGAACAACTACAAGGTTTAAAACTTTTTAAAAGAGTGCTGTGCTTAGACTGCTGTAAGTGAAATTTCTTTTTCACATTACATTGTGTCACCAAGCTCCATTAATACAATCCTAAATCTTAGTTTTAAAGTAATATTTTTAAAGAGAAAACAAGGAGAGAAGGAGAGAACCTGCTGACGAGAATGTTGGGATACTTACATATAGTTTGAAAGAGTTTCTCTAAGTCCTGGGTTGTCTGTGGGTTGGACTTTTGCTTTGGAACAGTAGAACGTTCAGCATTGTACTTCAGGGTCACAGCGGGATATGTCACTTGTGGAGATTGAGGCACAAATGGCCCAACTGTAGATTTCTCTTTCCCAAAAACATCCGGGTGTCCAGGTGTAATGGAAATGGTGGTGGTCAGGGAGACAGTAGAGGGAGCAGAATGAGGAATAGAGACGGTGATTCCAAGCGTGGGGTTAACTGATATAATGATGGGATCCTGGCCAATGGGTTTAGGATCTAAGTGGGTGAGCGGTTCATATTCAAAGATCTTATCCACAAAGACCCATTTGAGTCCAGCAGTGCAAAGAGCTAAACTAAGAAGGCAGGCCAGGATGGGCAGAATGCAGATTTTTTCAGAGTGGAGGCAACGGTTAATCTGTTCCATCTCTATGCACACACAGCAGGTCGCAGGCAAAGGCACAATTCCCAAAGCACCCTCATGCTCCCCATCACCTCGGCCTTCCTCTGTAATTCCCTTTACACTCTCATCCACACTCTCACCAGCTGCCTCCGTCTCCTCTGGTTTCTCCTCTGGGACTGGCCCAGTATCAGGAGGCGGGCCAGTGGGGGAGGCCGTTTCAGGAGATGGAACCGGTCCTGCAGAGTAGTCCTCCATTCCCTCAGTCATCCTTTTAAACTGCTGAAGGAAGAGCCTCTGAATGCTTCAACCATTAAAACAGGGCATCACACAAGTGTGGTCTGCCACGAGAGTCTATGAGAAGGCTTCCCAACATAAGGCTGTAGAGTCAGAGGACAAAAAAGCAAAATGCCCTTCAGAGACTGAACGCTTGACAGTGGTCCACGAGGTAGCAGGGCGATCTGCATCCAAGGAAAGCCAGCTCTTTACACATGCTTTAAACAGTTAGGGAGTTCTACTGCAGTCAATTTATCTGCAGGCAAAATACATACAAATATATTAATGTTGTATCTGGTTGAGTCGTGAGCGACAGTAGAAAAGTAGTTGTGACTCACCTGAACACTTTGGCAGGGGAATGAGAAGGGGCGGTGTCGACGTGATGGGCCGGCTGCAGTAACTGGATCGTCAAGGACAGGCTGGCCGGGCACTGCAGTGGCAGGACGGACATGCTGCCTTGTCTAAAGTGCTCCAAGCAGCTGAAAGGCTGAATCATCAGGGAGCGGCAGGTGTCCTTCCTCTCAGTGCAGCCAAAGAAACAGATGAGTAAGGAGAAAAGAGAAAGAAAGAGAATCCTGGAGAGGGAGGGGGGCTGCAGTAGCACAGTGGGTCAGAGGAGGATGGATACTCCCCTTCTCCTTCTCTCCCTTCTCACTCCTCCTCTCGCTGTCGTTTCTCTCCAACTGGAGTGCACAGCAGCCTCTGGCCTCCTCCCTCTCTGCCTCACTTCCTCTGTCTTTGCAGGCTGCTCCCAATCCAAGCACAAAGCATCCAGCTAAGCAAGTTCCTACATGATCCAATTAGAGTGCATTTCAGCGAATCACAGACAGCCGAAATGCTGTAGCCGCCCCTCCCAGCACCACTCCCCAATGACTCTACTGCAAGACTGGGGAATGAACATCCAAGAAGACAGAGGATACACATGGAGAAATGAATGGCATAAAAGTTTAGTTAACAAATTATTGCATCTGAAATATATTGAAGTTACAAAAAATATTCAAGATCTTAACATATTTGATGTACACAATCTTTAGAGAACAACTTTCCAGGTCTTATTTTTAAAATGTTGTTTAACATCAGCAGAACTTTGTGTGACTGGAAGCAGTAATCACTGGTAGATCATTGCACAGTTTTATCTCAGCAGTCTACTAGCTGCTAATGGGTCAGAAACTAAAACAAACAAATAATTTTATGGGAAATAAATTATTGATGCTCATCAACATAGAACTTTAGAATGTTTCCCACAGTTACCACGGGAAACAGCTGGATAAATGTTTCAGGAAATGGTTCCTAATGTTACCCATGTGCTCACTGTTCTCAAAAAATAAGCTGCAAGACGGATATAAAGCCACCCAATCCTCATTAAGCCAATTAGTGTCCAAGCCCCACCCTCCACTAGCACTGCAGACTTATAAATAGGATAAAAGAAAAATCCAAGGTGGAGTTTGGGAGGGGGAGAAGACCTCAACAAGATGAGGCGCATCTAAAAGGTCAGTTTATCACCATACTGAGCACTGACACTCCTGTGACCCTATCCCATCCTCAGACAGAGTTAATACCAGTAATGGTATCTGTGGGGGAGCACTTCCTGTCAGGCCTCTGAATTAGTGACCTGAATATTGATTAACTTCTCAGGATACATAATCTGACACAGGAAGTGCAGAATAATAAATATCTGTGGGGTTTAGGTCTATTACTATCACAGTGTTGTTTAGTCTCTTTAGACCATAACATCAAAGCTTGCAAATGTTTCATTAGATAAATGATCAACTACATACAGCATGATAAGAATTAAAAATTATTCTTTTAATAGGCAATTCTGAATGTTTTTAATGTTATTTTCATGGACTTTGCTTCTATATGTGCATTTACAAATGAAAACTCATAACTCTTTCCCACAATAAAACAAAGAAAAAATTTGGTTGTAGCATAATAAAGTCACGGTAAATTAGAAGGAGTGTCAGACTTCCATCATTTACTTCTTGTCCGTTACTGGTCAAAACTGAAGTAACACATTTGTAAAGCGATTTCTGCATTAAAGCTTTTCCAAGAACTGCTTCACATCTATACAACAGTTCATCCCTCCAGTCAAAACAGAAGATAAAACCAACCTTAAAGCTCCTGAATATTGTATTCTAGCTTATTTATTCCCTCTTGGATCTTGGGAAGCAAGGCAATAGAATCTAAAGACCAATAAATTCAAACTGCAAAGGATAAAATCAACAAGAAGTTTAATAAAAGTTAACAAACATATAGATGCTAGAGCTTCATACAAGTATTCCCTTTGTCCATCATTACTGGGCCAATACAATCTGCTGGGTACAGACGTCATCTGAACATATCAAACACTGGTCCATCATTTAGTACTGCTTTTAATGCTACTGAAGTTCTTACAAAAATGTCAACACACTGTCCCTTTTGTAAGAACAAAGTTTTCAGAAACATAAAGTTTATAATATCTTTAACTTGATTTAAACATCCTGGACTTCAACTGACAGAAGAGGAAAAGTAACTCTGCTCTTCGTCCAGACTACTCCAAATGTTATTTTCTGATTAAAACCAATGCCTGAGAGAATTGTCTAACTGCTGAGTGCTGCTGTGTTTTCACTGCTGAGCAGCCATTTTAAGAGCTCTGCCATAGAAATCAGCTGCAACCCAAAAAGTGATACCAGGCTATAAAACTGAAGGATGCAGAAAAACTGCTCTACAGAGACAGCAAACCACAATACTTCATGAAGCTGAGAGCAGGAAACATTTGGTTTTACTTTGGTCAGTAATTAACAACAATCAGACATTGCTTGATAAAATACTTTTTCATAAATAGAATTTTTACATTTAAGGTTGGAAAAAAATCCAACAGTGAATCAAGAAATCCAAAATATAAAATCTTCTGAAATAAGGAAAATCAGAAAGAAAAGATCAGCAAATAAATTACAATTCCCAGAATTAGATGATTTACAGTCAAGCAAGTGAACCATTTATATTAATTAAAATGAATGTCTGATACTAAAAACATCAGACATTTTTGACAGACTAACCAAAGCAGCCCTCCCAAGTATCCACCAGTAACTCCAGAATTACAAAGTGTGGAGATTTTGCAGCCTACTTCAGAGGAAACATAAAAATATAATTTATCACAAAATATCACCTCTGAGTCATTGTTTAAATGGTGGGGAAACACTGGAGAATGGTTAAACTGGTAAGAATTATTTCTCACTTAAAACAGAAAAATATCTTTAGACCCTTTAGAACCATATCGTTTTTAAAAAGTATGCTCTTAATATTAACTATTCTTTTAATATGGTGCGGGACAGTGGGCTTCACATCTGTCTTTAAGTCTGCTGGTGTGAAGCCTTGTGGGAAGAGAACAAACCTCAATGTCTCTATTCTAATCTGCTGTGTTATTAGCCAAATGTGGAGAAGCTTTTCCTTAATCAACTAAACTAGCAGCATCCCAGTTTTACTGTTACAGTTTTACACAAGTAAGCGGTGTCCACCAAGGCTCAGCATGGAGTCCCAGTATTTTGAATCCTTATATGCCTCCCACCAACTGTTGGCATTAGACATGACATTAACTTTCATAGTTATGCTGATGACAAACAGCTCCGTTTATTTGTGCGTCCTGATGAGCCCACGTTCATGCAGGCACTTTGAAGCTGTTTTTTTTTTTACAGATTAAATTGTGAGAATTTCCTTAATCTAAATTAAGACAAAATTGAAAAACATATTTGATTCAAACTATGGTTTCAGAAACCATATTAAGAATGTCACCAGAAACACATTTTTATCATCTTGCAAGACTGTAACCATTTCTCTAATAGTGCAATACAGAAACTTTGATTCACACTTTTACAGCTAGTACAATCAATTATAGTAATACTCTTCTTCTTGATCTTGCTGGAAAAATCATTGCTCTATTACAGGTAATTCAGAACTCTGCTAGTCGAGGATCAGAAGCTGAGCTCACATCACAGCAACTTTAAAGTCTGCATTTAAAGTTGGTGTGCATTTTAGAATATATTTTAAGGTGTTCTTAGTGGTATTTAAAAATTAGTAATGGCCATAATGTTGTAGCCAACCCCATTTATGAGAACTGCTTCTGTCTTCTGGAAATGGTCGTCTGCTGGTACCTACAGTGAGACCTAATCACAAGGTGAGGCATCATTATCGCTCTCAGTTTGGTGGTTTTGGTTTATATCCATTTGTCATCTCTCAAAGTTTATTATTTTTAATAATTGCTAGTACATTACAAATGTCTATATGTTCTTTATCATTTCTATACAAGTAAACATTTTTGCAGTTATTGTAATGTTTTTGTCTGTATTGGTATTTTTTTCAAATCAGTTTACCATTTAGTTTATGATTATTTTATGTGTAATTATACATTTTCTTTTCATGCTAATCTACACAACTGCTTCCCCACAGGTCCATAATCCCTTGAGTCTTTATCTTTATTATATCTGTCTGATTAGTTTGATATTTTATAATGTATGAGTCTCTTGTGCCTTCACATCCATCTGTCTGTTTTAAATCTCTGTATAGCTCTTTGTGTGGCACTTTGCTGTAATAAGATCACTCTACAAAAAGTTTGGTGATAGTCAGAATCAGCTGACGCATAACAAATCTCATTGCAATGTCACCATACATCGCAAAGTCAAATAAACAAAGGTTGGCCTGCATTAAAATAAGGCAGGCAACATTAGCATTAAACATGTCAACATTTTTCTCAGCTTAAATGTTTCTAATGGGGACACAAAGATAAAATTAACACCAGATCACCATCAGCAACAACCTATACCCAAGCAATCCACTAACACAATCAAAGCAAATAAATCCACTAGTGAATTTATGACTAAAAAAATAGAATGAAACATGGAATAGAACATATTGTCTCAAGACAAAATGTCTCCAAATCTTAAAGGTTTTCAGGGTTCCTTTAATTGCACATTCAGGTCTTTCCATATATTTTCATTTAAGACAGGTGACTGAGCCATCCCAACAGTTTTACTTTATTTCTCAAAAATGAGTCAAGAGTTTCCTTGGCTGTGTGTTTGGAACTTGCTTCAAATTAACATTTGTTTCATTCTTATCAAAATTTTCCCAGTAAATCTATCTGTCCTTGCATTATATGAAGTCTCAAAGTACCAGATGCTGTAACAGAGCCCACACTGTGATGTTTCCACCTGCAAATGTCACCTCTTGCATGGTGTTTCCAGAGTGATGTACAGAACCCTTCTTTCTTTAAACTCGTCACATTTACATCATTAGACCATACTGTCTTTGCTAAGAATTTTGCAGGCTTGTCCAAATCTTCTGCAGCAGATGTTCTTCCAAGGTGACATCTTGTGCAGTCACTGTGCATGGAAGCCATTGCTATAAAGGCATTACTTATTGCTTAACTGGAGAAAATGCACCTGCTATTTTCATAACTTTTTGCAAGTGGTTCTTGGCTCTTGAATAACTAGAAGAATTGTCCAAGTGGTTCTTGGCTCTTGGACAATTCTTTTAGTTATTCTTTTGACTCCTCTTTCAGAAATCTTACAAGGCCCCCTGGCTGGTTTATGGTGAAGTCATGTTTGTTCCACTTTCAGATAATAGTTCCACAGGCTCACCAGGAAGTTTAAGAAGTTTAAAAAGGCAGCTGTGGGGTGCTGAGATGGCGCAGGTTTGAATCCCAGCCTGGCGACCTTTGCTGCACGTCTTCCTCCTTCTCTAATTACCCAATTTACTGTCAAATAAAGGCCACTAGAGCCAATAAAACCTTTTTGGGGGGTTACACAGTGTGTAACCACACACATTGTGGTTACAGCTGCATTTGCCATGACTATGTTTAGGAACAGTCAGCTTTTTATTATGTGGTGGAGCAGTTAGTATCATTGTTGCCTTGCAGCAAGAAGGTCCTGGGTTTGATTCCCGGCATGGACTCTTCATGTTCTCCCTGTCCATGCGTAGGTTCTCTCAGGGTACTCTGGCTTCCTCTCACAGTCCAAAATTCCGATGTTTAGGTTGACTGGTCTTTCTGAATTCTCATGAGGTATGAATGTGTGCATGATTGTTTGTCTGTCCTGTGCTGGACTGGTGACCTGTTCAAGGTGACCCCACCTCTCGCCTGTTGGCCGCTGGAGATAGCAACTGTGAAATATTTTCATTGTAAAACAACTTTTTGAAGGCTACCAATTTAAGCTACTTTCTTGGCCTTTTACATCTCTTTGTAGAAGAGAGATATCTGTAGAAGAGATATGTAGAAGATGCTTTTTTTCACATGTTCCCTGTTTCAATCCATTTGTTTACTCATAACTGACTTTGTGGACTAATTTGTTTGATTTCTTCATATCTATGGATTTCTTGGGTTATCCACACATATAACTACGGACTATGGGATCCACACACATCCCATAGTCCTCTTAGAACGGGAGGTTCAAACCACTCTGCCAATGGTCATTTTAGAAATATTTAAATGGAGAAAATATTGACATGTTCAAAACTTTTTTTACTCAATGTAAGTTCAAACAATTAATGGTTATATATTTACTTGAATATGAAGTACAAATTGAACTAAATATGTATGTAAATGCTTGCATATGTTTGGAACCTGTTGTGCAGATACTTAAACCACACCACAGTTAGGTGGTAGCAGATAAACCTTCCATTACATCTTCTCATCTTTAAATTATTGCTTAATTGTTTCCTACATAAAAAACTGAGCCAGCAAGTTGGCCACGCCCAGAATGATGAGGAAACTGTGGAAAAGGGCTGACTGCCAGGTGAGCCTCCCTTGCTCTCTCAGGGAGAACATGTGGACTAAAGCAGGAAGTAGAAACACTAAGGCCAGTCCACATATTGCTCCAGAAAATCTGCAGAGAGAAATATATTTATGGTCAGTGAATGAGAAAGCTGATATGGGCTGCAGAGGAAAATTGACTATATTGAAATAATTCAAAAAAGCAGAACAAGAATTTGGCTGCCTTTCCCTTTTTGGAGATATGAAGAGAAGTGACTTCTACTCAGTAGGTTTAGGTTTCAGTTTTTACATAAGAAGATAATGTGCGTGTGTTTTTTCTTCCACTTCACAATCTTTTTGTTGGTTCATTACATATCCCACTGAAATATACTGAGGTTTGGGGTTGTAACATGCACAGATTTAACATTGTTAGAAGGTGTATAAGTGCTTTCCAAGTTACTGTAGAACAGGGGTCACCAACCTTTTTGAGACTGGGAGCCACTTCACGGGTACAGAGTAACAAGAAGGGCTACTTGTTTGATACAGATAGAAATTTTCTTAGCCCAACCTTTGTAACAAAAATACATTTACATATATATGATTACATGCATATTAATGTTAGGGATTACTCACAATCAGTAATGATTTAGCATGGCAGATATGCTTAATTGCCATTATGTAATCAGAAGTACACAGAGTTTTAACTTTGATTCCCTTTTGGTGCTCTTCTGTGTGATTCTAAATTGCCAACAAGTGCGACTGAGGATTGTTGCAGCAGCACCTCCAGCTGTACGCACTGTGCGTACCATTAAATTTTCCTTTAAATAAAAAAAGAATAGTTATTGTATTTTTTTATTATCTAAGCCTCTTCACTATTAACAATGCATCATGCCCACATAACACAAAACCAGCACAAACCTAAACCACAAAAGCAGCACACCTTTTGTTTTTTTTTTACAAACAATGCTCAATCGGGATCCAAATATCCTCTTAGAATTACGGGAGGTTCAAACTCCGCTCATTCATTTTTAGCTTGCAGAAAAAGCACCAAACTGTTCAATAAACAAAAGCAAACTGGACCAATAAGCTTTAGGCTTCGGTGTGCCCACCCCCACAGAAACATTTGCACTATGTAGAAGATGTCTTGACACAAAAGATCTTTGTTTTTCTCCACAATTTTGTTAATAGTAAACAGAATTAGATAATAAAAATCACAGAAATTATTTTTTTCTTTTTTTTTTTAAAAGGAAAATCTCAAGGTATCAGAGTGGGTACAGCCGTACAGCTACAGGCGCTGCTACCCTCTGATAACATCCTCCAGGCGTCTGCACAAAAGTCTGAACTTTAGTCCTAGAAAAGAGTTTTATACATAAAGCAATTTATTTTAAACATGTTTGTAATTTACTTTTTTTTATTCTAAATATAAACAAATGTTACTACTTCAATGTAAAAACATTTAATTGAATAATGTTTTTGGCTGTGTTCCCTAATGGCTATTTTTAAGCTTGTTCTGCGGGTGACTGACAATGTCCCCTCGGACAACAGAGTGCCCACGGACACCGTGTTGGTGACCCCTGCTCTAGACCCTTCACTTTTTAAGACTCAGGTTCCCTTGAACATTTCCAAAATACTTCAAACTTGAAAATTATTATCTTTAATGCATGTTTATATATAAGATTTGCTGAAACTGTAACGTTTTGATAATGGCTGACATACTAGTTGGCAGAGGCTGGCTTTAAACCAAACATACTATAGGACTGAACAATCAAATTCATTCTGCTACAATGATATAATTGCTGGTCCAATCTTTATATATTTGTTCTTTTTAATATGCTATTCATTTAAATTAAGAATTAGAATTAATTCAATCTCTGTACAGACATTAGCTGTCTCTCTGAAGCAAAGTACCAGGATGAGTAAAACCATCTTGCTACTTGTTAATAGAAGAATGTTTCTACAATAAAGACAAGTTTATTGAAGAAGCATCTCCAAGCTAACATTACTGAATATTTCTTTCATAAACAGTTAACAACATAATCCTATACATACCGTATTATAGATCCAATGTTGGGATAAAACATGGCCATTAGAACTCCAGCTCCAACAATGAGAATATTCAGCACAAGAATGTGAATGAAACTGAGCAGAGACAATGGGACAGACAGCATTCAGTTAGTAGAAACATTGTACAAGAGTTTCCAAGAAACTATCAAGTTCTGATGCCTGGGTAATGGGTAAACTGCTGTGTCATGAGCCTGACCAGGCAACTTCAACACTGACAGCAACAGGAGGAAAAACTGATCTGATGCTCCATTGTACTGGTTCAGCTTTACCAGATCAGTCACTGTACCAAGCACTCAGTGAAATGCATTAATAATGGAATATCATCAAATAGATTGAATAGCTATTAAAATTGAACATTTCTGATGCAGGAAATTAATGTTGACAAAGCAATATGTTCCAATCTGAAAACTGGAACATATTGACAAGTCATAGTTGGTAAACTAAACAGTCGGTACAAACTATAATTTAAAGTTATTAACTAGATTTAAGTTAACCAGTCATATCTAATAAAATTTATTACATTGTTTTGAAAGTAAACTAAACTGATATTGACCCTAAATTCTCCTGGCTACAAATGAAAGAAAGAAAAAATAAGAACTAAATCTCCAAATATGAAGTATAAATAAAATTTGTATTCTCCTACCCGGGATAATGATTTCCAAACAGCTGACCCATAATTTGGACTCGTACCAAATAACCCAGCAGAGGATAGACAGTAATCATTTGGAACAGCAAGCACATTCGAGCCACAAACACCATCACATCACTGCTGGGGAAGTTATCTAAAAAATTCTGGAAAAAAAGTAAAAAGGAAGATCACAGTTGCAACTTCAAGGAGAGTGTAAATACAATTATAAACTAGTGCAATACCAACCTGCATTTTTGCTCAAAAGCCTATTACATATTAATCGCTAAGCTTCATTTATATAGCTGAAATAAATCATTCTCACCTCCATGTCCAATTGAAAACTCCTAGCGACATAAACTGCAAAAAAGCTAACTGTAGGCAGAAAATAAACAGTGGCATAAATGCAGTACCTTGCTAAGCACTAGGGGGTGCCCGCTGACTACCCGTAGTTGAGGGACCACAATTTGAGGAAGACTGGCTTATATGATTTATAATCCTTTTAGATTTAGACTTAAAATTAACAACATTCAACAAGAACCTTGTTTTGGACAGGAAATGAAAATGGCATCTCTCATTTGATGAGAGATGCTATTTGGATAGCAGTCCAAATCCATCAAAAGATAAAACTATTCCTACTTTTATTTATATGTTAAAGGTTGGGACTTTGTTTTCGTAGTGTCTAGGCATTCAATGTCTTATTCATTTTATATTTGTTTCATTTTCATTGTACCTCATTTGAAATATCTTTTATACCTCGTTTATAAGAAATTAGTTGAAGGATGTTTTTTTTTTTTTTACACTTTCATACAACAGTTTATCAAAAAAAAAGTGTTCTAAGAAAGGAAGGAAGTCCTTAAATAAAGTTAGGAGTTTTACAATAAATTCCGAAGTTACAAACACTTGAAATGATGTCCTGACTTCAAACATTCAATCTGTAATACTGTAGATGAGCAAAAATGCTGGGCAGTCACACCTTGTAACATCTAGTCCACAGCTACATAATATTTTTGTTCCTGAGGAGATCCAATGGGAGATGGAGATGGAAAGATTTTGATGACTTGATAGACACAATTTGTATACAAGTACATATTGTTTAGTACCAAACAAGGAGTCAATAATAGGGAAAATGTTTTAGGCTATTTAAATTTTTCAGACTATGACGACGAGGAAGCATTAACATATATTTCCACCATTTTCATCCATCCCAGAACTCATCTACTTTTAAGACGAGGCTTGAAACTTTCCTTTTTGATAAAGCTTGTAGTTTGACCAGCTTGGGTTATCCTGATGTATTTCTGTACTTATGATGTTATAGACTTAGGCTGCTAGAGGATAAACTGTTCTCACTTTGTTCTACTCTCCAATATGCATTAACAGTTTTTTTCCAACTGTTAAATTTGTTTTATCTATTATTTTCTCTCCATTGAAGCTGTACTTGGTCTGGCCTTCTGATTGGCTGTGATTCCTTCCTGGAGGAGGGAATCGGCTGACATAATGCTGCCATCACCTGCCCTGCTTTGAACTTTTTACTTTCAAGAACTTCAAAATAAGCCTACATCAGTTCATCAGTTTCTTCTTCTTCTTCTTCTGCTCTGTCTTCTCAAACCCCAAGTCAGTCTTGGCAGATGGCCGCTTGTACTGAGTCTGGTTCTGGTTCTGCTAAAGGAGTTTTTCCTCTCCACTGTCGCTACATCCTCAGTATGAGGGATTGGTGTAAAGATAAAACGCAAATGATTGTCTCTACGTGTTCATCCAGGAGGAGTGAATGCTGTCCGGCAATGATTTGATGCTACCTGATGGGATTCCTTAGAAACTTTTTAATCTACTTTCAATAATTAATTGAATTTACTGTACTAGTAGATAACTAGTATCAATTGGAATATATGTATGATTGAATTGAAATTATGTTTTTGTAATATGCCTTAAGACCACATTTGTTGTGATTTGGTGCAATATAAATAAACTGAATTGAACTGAAAATCATCTCACCCATTGTAACTTCATGTCTTCAGAATGCATAACAATGAATATATGAGAACTGGCTTTCTATATAGTACATCAGAATTTAATACAGTAACAAACAGTACCTTGATTGGTATCTAAAGAAATATTACTAATGCAGAAACACATGAGAATAACTAAATGCAGACCTGGATGTTGGCAAGACGAGATAAAACAATACTATGTTTATAATGTGGTGATTTAGCTTTAATGCTACAGTATATAGAAAAGTGACTTTTCTATACATAATGTATAAAGTATGGAAAACAGAATTCAAACAGATATGTATAAAAAAAGGCAAACAAGTTTACGTCTTACTGGTTCAATGCAGTCTTTGGAGAGAGGAGGTGAGGGAAAGGCAGCAAAGATCAACACGCCCACATACATATATGTTCCTCCAACGAGAAGATAGGCCAAGGACAGATCCCTTACCTACATGGAAGGAAAACTGTAAAGGATCCATGTGGAATATTTGAGCCTGAACTCAGTTTGAACCAAAACTAGGTTCAGATGGAAAGACGTTGACCTGGTGGGTGAACTACTGTTGTTTTCCACCTTGAACAAATTCCAACAGACTTTGGACAGTTTCTACACAACTTGATCACTTTATGTAATTTATGGAGTTGATTCAAATAGATTGCAAAGATGTAAAATGTTCTTCACTACTGGGCCAATATATTTGAATTCCAAAAGGAACATTAAAAACCTTTGCACTGTTCTGTTGTAATGAAATACAACAGGTTCTAGCAGTAGTATGGTCTATTTAAAATGGGACCCATTAAACATCTGGAGCTAGAAGGTCATTCATATTTTTATAGGAATTGTCTCAGTGTAAAAGACAATATTACCAGATGTGGTAGTATCCTAACCTAACATTCTGTTATACTTTAGATATTTAACAAAATGAATTGTAATAAAATCAGTGGGCCCCATCCTTGACTAAAATACTTAACAAACCAATTTCTTCACTACTTCTTCCATCTGCATTTGTTGAAATAGTTAGGCATATAAAGGAAATAAAAACAGAAAGTTAAATCTAATCAATTTCAAGGTCATTCTCCAAATTCCTGATGAACCTATTGCTCCAGCCAGAACCACTGAAAAGCTTGTCCCGCTAATTTTGTGAGCAACAGTAACGAAGCAGAGACTCACATTATTTTCTTGGTTTTTGTTGCTCTTCATCAATGTGATGATGCAGTTGTGAATGAAGAAGGCCAGGGTGAGCACACCAGTTAGCTGAGGAAAAAACAGCCTGAACTCTGAAAGAAGAAGAAAACCACAAGTCTTGGAGGAAATATAAGCATCACAACCAATATCTTCATGTATGAGACAGATTTCACCAAAGCAAAGGTCAATGTGTTGGTATAGTCATATATTTAGTGCTCTACCCAGTCTTACTAAACACTACATCGAAAACATTTTAAAGACTTGTTTTTACTTTTCAGTTAAAAAGAACAAAAGATCCAAGTGATATAACAGCCAGATAGACCTTTTAGATTTTTTATTTATTTCTAAAAGCAGTAGTATAAAAAGCATCCTCTAATCTCCCCTGCCCATGTTCACCTAAAACATCCAAAAACATTTTCATTCAACATGGTTACCAGGTACATAATAATACAGTGTTGATAAAAGTGTGAGCATTTCTCAGGGCTGTGGCAGAACAGGACAGAGGACAGGCAGATCTACCTGGAACGTAGAACTGGGACAGACCAAACCAGTGAAACTCTAGGTGGAAGCCAAGGCGGGAAGCTTTGATTGTGACCAGCACAATCAGATAGATGACTGATATCGTGCCTAGAAGAAATAGAAACATTCTTTGGAATCAGTGAAGAACAAGTAGATTGCATAAACCATTAATTACACTGAATACAACTACTAATTACTATGTAATTATGGAAATACTACATAAGTGAAGAATAAACTGACAGTAAGCTAGTAGCTATTGATACAGCCATGGAGTCCATCAATGGGTCAGATGATGCAAATTAAGGTACCTGATGAAATCAACATCAGCAGCTGTGACCACATATGTAAAAGCATAGTTTGCTTCACATCAATCTGCAAGGTGCAATAAGATCATTTCTAAACAATTGGGAGTTTGTTATTCAACAGAAACAGCTGGAAACCTTTGGGAAGGCTGCCAACCTTCCCATGCTGAGGGAAAATGACTCTCTTGCACCTTTTTTATGCTGTTTATCAAATTGCAGCTCAATTGTTCTCAATGAACAACTTTTTCATGACACTGTTCAGTGGAAAGGCTGATTACGTAGGTGACACCATGCCTGTGGTATGCAGTTCCTTCTTCTGACTCATTCATCCAGTCTCACAAGTTACTGAGGCTCTGTGCTGGCGTCTGCCTAAAACAGCAAGCAGTCACCACATAACCAGCTAATTGCACAACAGCCATATTATCATGTACAAGCCAACAGAGGCCTCAGACTGAATGTACAACATATTATATTCTGCACTTTAAGTCCTGACTTTAAGCAGACTGTGTGTCATTTATTATCATAGGAGGAAGAGGGTGTCTTTGTCAACACTACAGAATATAAGAAGTCAGTGACAAGTCTGATCACTGACTTCAGTCTGGTTTTACTCTAGACTGCAGTGGTTTTACAATTAAGGACCAAAGAATGTGTTGAACACATGTGGTAAAATGTTGAGTTCTAATCTTTCTAATGAAAGTCTATGCAAGGCAGGTGAAGAACAAACTATTCGCTCACTGAGTTCCACATCTTTGGCAAAATGCCAAAACTTCCTGACAGCATTCCAGCAGCTTGGGCTCCACTTACCAAAGAAAGTGAACCTGGCAAAGAAAGAGGCAGAGCGAAAGCAGAGCAGTGGCAGCAGCAGGATGATGAGGTAGAGAGGGATGGTGCTGTTTTTACTCCAGTAGTGATCAAAGCTGCTCCCAGACGAGTCATTCCCAGACAGACTGGTCATGGAGTCATTTCTTCCAGGGTGAGTTTTAGGGTATGGGCAGATAACTGGCGAATACATCAACAAGACATTACCATACGCATAATTAAAAACAATTACATTATTAACAATACAATACAATTAGAGGTATCTGAATCTAGAAAGATACCTACACTTTAATTTGGGTTTTACTTTTCACCTCACAGCACAAACCTCATATATTTTACATTTAGTCGAGTCACCCACATTTCAGTTAACAACATCTATTTCATTCCAGAAGCATGGGTTAGGATCAGTGGTGGAATTAAGCTGTTATAGCAGGGGTGGCCAGAGTTTTATTTGGGGATCCATATTCATAAATATTCTCTCTTGAAGCTGGTACCAAAAGAACAACTCAGACAAGCGATGCACGCTCTACCCACAGCCCCGGCAGCATGGGCGGGCATTGCCCATCCACAGAGTCAGCCACGCCTGCCTTGGAATGGAAGCAGTTTATTTTATTTAATTGTGATTGGGAGGTGTTTTTTTTTACCTCATAGAGGCAAAGTTTCTATTCTCATGTTGATTTGATAAAATATGGACTCCCACACGGTAGCGGTGTCCTCTATCCCCCACACATTTTTCAGCTGTTACAACTGTTTAATCTGTTAATATGTCATAAAGTAGTTTTCCAAGTCACCCTTATACAAAGCATGAGCGTCAAGATGCCTGCGGTGGTTTTACAATGTGTGTCAACTTGTACACACAATGTGCAAGTTGACACAGACATGCTGCTGTGTCAACTTGCACATTGTGTGTGTTAGAATCTTGGAGCAAACCAGCAACAGGCAAAACACTTTGTACAGTTTTTTCCAAACAAGTTGAATGAGTTAAGTAATGTTGGATGTTGATAACGTTAGCAAAACCATAACTAGATAATACATGCCGGTACGTCTCACTAAGCTTATTAACAAAAACAAGCTAATAAATTTGTTATCCATGTTCAGAGGTGGGTAGTTCTCAATCAATCAACCAAATCAAATCAATCAATTACATTTTATTTGATTGATCAAGTTCTGGTTCAGTTACTTGAGTAACATTCTGAAAAAAAAGGTACTTAGAGTTGTTTTACTGTACTTTTTACTTTTACTTGGGTACTCTTATGAACTACTGCTATTATTAACTAGGTTGATTATGCATTTAAAGAAATAGACTTTAGAGATTGGAAACATTAAATTTTGGGATTTGTGTAATGTATGAGCTAACATTTATGCAAATTTTAGCATAATTACTTTGCATGTCATTGTTTACATCATTATTGATGTTCTTTTGTTTGTTTTTAAGTTTTTTTATCTGAGAGTGGTCAGACATAAAAGCAGGTTGTGAAGAAGAGGGAAGGATGAGAATGTGTAAAAAGGTTTGACAGGTGAAATAAAAGAGGCCACAGAGCCTGGCCTTTAGTCTGGATGGCTGTGAGAGATCCTCTTTACTCCAAAACACACAGAATTCCTTTTAGGCAAAAGATCTGAATTAGCAGCTTCGTTCACACATCACCAGAAAGTACATACAGAAGAGGGTAGGGTGCGCTCCAGAAAACTTTAGCACCAACACCACTGCTACTCTTCAGGCTAGAAGCCTGGAATGAACAGAGGCCAACAGCCAACAGCCTTGGTCAGGCTTAGTGTGAAAGCCTAACCAATACGTCCCTGAGCCAGAGCCTGCTTCAAATAGAACTGATTCTGAAGTGGGATTGGTGAATGTAACTCTGTAGAAGTGATCAGACATGTTTACCCAGGTCTAAATGATATCTAATAAGAAGAAAAAGAGATAGCATCAATAAAAATTGTTTTCTTTTCTTGTCTGCATTCATAGAAATGAATCGTAATCAACTCTTTTTAAAACTAATTGAAATAATATGTTTGTTGGAGTAGAAGAGTCTTTAAAACTACTCAGAAATGTTACAAGTAAAGGTTTTCTGATGCAGGTTCCTCACCTCTATCAGAGCCGTTGGTTCCATACTCTGAATCTGATGTGCTGACGTTGTGAGCATGGTCTGTAGACATGTGAAGAAACAAGAAGAATTTAAAACACTCATTTATAAATTCACTTTCACAATGTACAATAATTTCTTTTATTATTTCAAACACTGCTGGATAGGACCAGTGTGTTTGAGTTCAGTCAAACACCTAGATATCCCTAAAGAATAAATCTTTTAAAATGTTTTAATAAGGGAATGTGTGAACAGCTACAACTTCGAAGTACAAACATGCCCAAGATAAAAGTTTTATCTTGGGCAAAATGGTCGCATGACCTTAATGTGACTTGATAGCTGCAAGATCAAAGCAACTACCTGAAGTCAGCCTTTAAAGACCTTTCTGGTTCCAGTTTAAATGAATGAGCCGCTTCCAAAAGGATGTATGAGCTGAACAATCAGAGCTGAGTCAGCATTTTAGATTTGCTGAAGCAAGCATTGAGGCAAAAATGGAAACTAGCAATCTGAAATGGACATGACTTCACAAACAACCCCGTAAAGAAAAACTGCTGTCAGACTTTGGAATTACATGTTTATGAGCAGCAATGTTGCACTTTGGTAGATCATTTAAAAACTTGCACACAACAGCACATACCAGGCTGAGATTCAAGACAGCAGAGTATAAACATGGAACATTACGGTCATGTTTAAACTTACTGTAGATGAACTGCCCAGTGTTGTAGAGGAAGTTGGACATTAGGACCCAGTATACCACCATGGCTCCAACAAGAGACACCATGGAAAAGACCAAGCTGGACCACTGACCAAGCTTTCCAAAGTAGAACCTGCAAACATCAGGGAATTCCCAGCTGGATGTGTCCACACCCCCTGAGCAGAACAGAACAGTAGAGAACTGATTAGAGAATATCAGTTAATTTTCCTTTCCAGAGGAATATTTCCTTGTTGGTTTTGACCCATGACACATGCCTCATTGCTGGATATTAAAAACACAAAAAATGTGTTGAGCTTACACACAAGGAACAAGTTAGCAAACAAGGAATTTTAAAATGAATTTGAAAACCAGCATGTCTGAACAGTACAGAATGGTAGATTGGGAAAATCTCAAAGTAGGACATAGTCACAAACAGGTGACAGCACTATGTCCACAGTGGATGGAGCGTTTCCTGGAAAGACCTGCACTAATCTTCAATAAAGCCCATGAGAGGTGATTAAAAAAACGTTTGGTGAAAACCACACCAGAAGGCTATTTACCTAGCAAATCTATAGAGATATGGCTCTCTCAAGATTCCTGCACTGTTTTGTTATAACTAAGTAGTACATAAAATCATCAACCTGAGAAATACTCTGTCAGAAGAAAAATGTGAGAATGTGAAGAGAAAGAATGTCTTGGACCAGATCACTCTTCACGCTTTTGTTTGTTCTCGCTTTTGTTTGTTGACTGCACTCTTCAGACCAAAATAAGAAACAGATTCTACATTTAAGTTTCCACATCATAAATTTATTAATATCAGTAGAGTTGCATGATGTCAGAAAATTGTGTAGCTGATATCAAGTGGAGTATTTTCTTTTTTTCCTCTATCTATCATCTGTCCTTCCATCACTCTGTGACCTTTAGCGTTTTGGACAAGGTCATTAGAGTCTGATGTGAACATCTGCTGCCTGACACTCTGTCCACGGCAGAGTGTAAGTGAAATATTATTTCCATCTGGCACAGATATGACGTGCTAGTTGGATATAATATTTGTCCAACTGACTAAATATTATGCAAGCATGAAAAACACAAGTCAAAAGAACCTGCAATACATTAGCCAACTCCAAGCAGTCCTTTTGATATGAATGTTGCACACACTGATATTTCCATAATAATTTATTGTGTAGCCCTTCATATCAGTGATAGCATAATGGCTCAGGGTCTTGTCACATCATATGTGGAAACTTGTAGAACCATAACCAGAACCCATGAAACGACCACACCACGACATAAAATAAAGGCATCAACAGATAACGGGCCTCCCGATTTTACTCACCATCCATCATTCTCACAGAATGTCAAGACTGGACTCAATCATGCTTCAAAACAACACTAAGGAATTTCTTTAAGCTCTTATAGTCACAGTTCATTAAGCCACTGCTTACTGCTGAATACCAGCAAAGTGATAAAGTCCTGAATATTGTTTTACTAATGAAGGATGGTACAGACCAAGTTTGTTCAGATTCAAAAAATAAGAACATCAATCCTGTACAATACAATATCATCCCTTACTTCATTAAAGCAAAACAGGGAGAGGACAAAGCAGAAGAGATACTGCTGGACTTACTAATTGCCTTTGGTGATTTGATGACAATGTAACAGCAGTACAGCATTAGCAGGCCAGTGAAGATGAGGATGATGATTCCCAGAGTGAAACCAGCCTGAAGAAATTAGATGAATAAAGTAAGTCTATTACATTTTCAGTAAAAAATCTATGTCCAACAACTGCTGACTTCATCTTAGCATAAAGACATAAACTGACGAAAACAGTAAAAGGTAGGCGACCTGCTTAATACCCCAGGGTATGCTGAGTATGGATGTCCCCATCATGGTGTTCCATATGGCAAAGCTGCAAGGAAACACACACACAAGGGAATCAAAGCCCTGAAGATGATGGCTCCACGTTCAGTGACGCTGAACGAAGCAGTGTGGCCTTACATGGTGACAATGCTGGGGTTCTTAGCAGCCTGCTCACTGTCTGGAACCTTGAAAGCCATCCCGAGAGGGCTGTAGATGTACATCTCCTCTGGTGTGGGGATCACATGGTTTGGAGGACTCTGGAGGAGCAAAATAAACACCAACGCTTTCCAATTAATGACATCTTCAGAGAAATAAATACAAACATTCACATAGCTGTAATTCACAGCTGGATGCAATGATTACAAAATGAAATACATAAAACAACCATTCTATTATCATTTCTTCTCCAATTTTATTGGCATACAGCAAACCAGGAAATTAAATGTGAATTCAAATAATTCTTTGCTATAGCAACAAAGTGACTTAACCTACCAGCATTGTGTCAGAGGACCCTGTCAGTCTGCTGTAGTAATGGACTCTACTGTTCAGGATGGCAGCCTCAGCAGAGATCCTCTCCTGAGGGTCATCACTTACAATGTTCCTGGGCTCCACATAGAAAGGCCTGCAACACCACACAAACCACAGCATTGCCACATTTACTTTTTATTTAAATTCCCCAAAACAACTTGGTGTTAATTCAGAATGTTTATCAAGTCCAAAGTCAACAAATATGCTAGAACATCTTACAGAACCTCATGCTGACTGCATTTTCCAGCAGGATTTGGTGCCTGTTGCTACAGGTACCAGTACATGCTTTAATCACCATGGGTCCCTATTCTGGATGTGCAGGTGAACTGGTCTGACCAGAACCACACAGAGTCTATGCGTCATGAGGAAAATAAGAGAAAGGAGGCCCAGCAAGGCCACTGTTAAGGCAACTTGGACTGTCTAACAGCTCAGCTTTTTGCAGTCAGAACAGTGAACAGTGTCCAATTGATCACAGTCATACCATACTATGCTGTACTACTGTTCTGCAGAAATTCCCTGAGTAAAAACAAAGACTGTTTCTGAGCTGTGAAAGGGAGTGTTTGTAATCTTTAATGTGCCAGAAACTTGTTGGTCCCTGTGAAATACCTAACTGGATTAAAACTGACACAACCTACTAACATAGAGGGGAATTATGCCAAGGTGGTGCCAAACTCACAAGTCCATCATAGAGTTAGCTTCCTAGAAAAGCACAATGTTTGTTTATTATCATGCAATACCCTCGAGGAAAAAACACATGCACTAAAAGCATTCCAAAACTGCACTAGGTGGCTTTTATACTGAAAATCCTAAATGCCTTTGAATTTCCAGATGTTGACATTTAAAACTTAACAGACAGAAAAAAATTGTGAAAATAGAAAAGTAACTGAGCTTATGAACAGTTGTGACTAAAGCCTTATTTCAGGTACATCTACCAGATGACCATACAGGATATATGGCTAAGGGTCGGGCCAGGAGCCTTACACTCTTGCCTCTGGAGGAAAGACACAGCTGAACAGTTTATGGTGTCCAATGTTCCAATTAGTGTCATTATAAATAATTGGACTTGAATATTAAAATTAATTATATAACTCAGAAAGAAATTTGTTGTCCATTCTAAACTTTGCAGAGAACTTTTCTAAACAAACCAAAACCATCTGGAAAGCTAAACTGTCCCCTCATCTTAGAATGGACCACTGTTTGCTTCAGTACATTCAGCCATTTTAACAAACTTGTGAAGTCTTTGATATTTCACCACTAATTGCCAATTTTGGTATTCAGTGCTTCTGCAGCACATTATCTGTTTGTGATGTACAGAGGTTCTGGGGTCGCTACCGTTTAGTTCTGATGTCCAGTGACCCAGATGAGCCTTTATGGGAGGGGCTCTCCCCAGTGGGATCTGGGCCCAGCAGAGGCCTGCAGTCATCCTCCATGGTCCCTAACAATCAGCCAGTCTTCAGCCTTCAACTCATCACCTGCCTGGAAGGACAGAGGAAGAGTCATGTTAAGAACAACCAGTACTTAACAACAAAATGTCAAAGAAGTTATATTATGAAGCATAATAATACAATATTATTGCTAAATATGGCACAGAAGTTATTGACTGCAATTTACCCTGAATTTTTTTCCCATCATAGTTAAGTTCATTCAATTCTCTCTGAGTGATATGGGACACAAGTTTATGTGAAACTATAGATCTGATGCTGCTCTTACACCTGAATTTCCCCTCTGTGGAGCAACAAAGGATATTTCTATTCTAGTTTATTTCTAGGTTTATGCTGGGAAGAGAAAGTCTGCTGGCTGGTTTAAATTTATCTAATGTGATTTAGACAGGTTTAAACCAGAGATGTTTCCCAACCCATCCACTCATCAGCAGTGCTGTTGTTACCAAGCTAAACATCATAGAAACTTTATCCATTACAGCAGCAGCTTCTAACAACAGGCTCTACAAAGTAATGGACTCAAAGTCGTGTCCAGAGTTTATCCAACAGTGTTGTTAGACATTCACTGGACGCTGCAATACTTCAGCATCTGTATTAATTTTTTGTGACAGAACAACAGAAAATTAGGTCATTTTAAATAATATTCCCTGCCCAGAACTCAGTTTGTTTCAATGACACACGTCTTCCACTCATGTGGCTCTAAAGAGCTTAAAGGAGCTCTTTAGAGCAAAACCGGATAAAAAATGTGTAACTTCATATTTGAAATTATCTTTGTCTACCTCCACCAAGGCAATATTTAATTGTATTCCTAACTATGATATCTGCAACACATGTAAACTAAGCAGAATAAATTATTCAGATAAAGGTCGAAGAATTATTTTTGGATTCTATAAAATAAGTGTGAGATAGTAAGGCTTGGAGAATTAAGGGAACATTATTAATTATGAAGAACAATGCCAAAAAAACATCGTCATCAGATCAGTGCCTTAACAAGATAGTGACAATTACTTCCCTTGCATTGTGCCTGCAGTAAACCCAAGTTGCAGTTTTTTTATCCGATTGCCGATCTTTACAAAGCCTTCGGATTCAGATTTTGGCCCTTTTTTTTTTGTTTTTTTGTCTGAATGTTCATAAATATAGCAAGAAAGTCACTGAGTTGGTAACAGTGGAGTGACTATTGATAGCTGTAAACATGCAGACATGACCTGATGTGCCGGTCTGGTCGTCAAACCTCTCACAGCAGAGTAAAAGAGGACAGTGGCTGATTTGTTGACCTTCGCTGAGGCAGATGAGATGGATGAATAAGGTCGGCTTCACATGTAAGCATCAGCCGATCACCAATCTCCCAAAACGAGAAAATCTGGGCTGATTTGTAGGCTGGCTGATTTATGGATGCATCTAATGCACCTAATGTTTTTATTACACTAAGGTAGAAACTACAGTACATCGCAGCTTTTCATGCTAAAACACGCTTATTGTGCTATCTAAATATTGAATAATTTTCTTTAAACATAGCTTGATCTGCACAGCAGCTTGATTGGATTAAGTGAGTTAGACTCTGCATCACTTCTGGGAAGACTATTCAGGTTAAAAAAAAAAAAAAAAACTTTTTAGTGTCTACAACCACACTGAAACTGTCTTACTCAGATAGTTTAAAATAAGGAAGTCCAAAAAAAAGAGGGAACTACAGAACACCCCATTCAAATTTTGAGATATTTCGTCATCCAATTAGCCAACATCAGCATTTAACATGAAGATCTGAAGCTGTGATGGTAATCTTTTGTGCATAATTAGATTTTTAACAACAAAATATCACATAGAAAAGGCATTAAAGTAAATATCCGAAGAGTCACAATCAGTGATCCTTAGTGAAAGCATTATTAAAGGTTTCAATTTCTCTATAAATATGAATCTATTATACAGTGACTGTAGTGAAACAGAGCAGTTTCTCATTGTAAGATGAAGCAAGAACAACAAAGATTAGGTCATTTCTGTGTGCTGATATAATCAGAGCAGTTTAGAAACCCTCAATGATCGTCCCTGTCTGAGCTTGATTACAACTGTGTATTAAAAATTACTTTTAGATTTTATCTAAAACCAATACTTGTATTTTAGATCTAAAATAATAATTAGAATAAATTATCTATCCTAGTTTAGAATGTAGTAATTCACAAGACTATTGATTTACTTAAGCAAATATCCGCAATCTGCTTATCCGTGTGACCAGCTGGATGCGTGCGCTCCCAGGCAGCAGTGTCTGGAACCAGATGTTCTCTTATTATCACCTCAAGCCCCAAATTGCCCCCTTACCGAACCGCAGAACCAGTTGGCAAGAACTGAGGTGACCTGGACCTGCTTCTCATCGCTATTCCTCCCTGCGAATATTAGCACAGTTCCTGTCGTTGCGCTCTGAAGTGCCAACAATATTGGAATGTATGGATAACACACACTGCAGCTCCCCGTGTTTTTACCTGCCTTCGACCCTACTGTCACAGCTAAAGCTTCCAATTGAAAGTTTTTCTGCCAGTGAAACGTCGAAGGAGCCGCGGCCTCCTGTCTCCGGTAGTATAAACACAGCGAAATGTTCCGGAAAAGGCTAGCCTTACAACGTTACTAACCTGTGGGCCAGCGTAGAGGAAATAAAGCCGCGTTAGCTCCACAGCTACACAACACTCCGAAAATGTTGAGCTCTTTTCCGCGTCATCCAATCAAATTCATTGTCAAGCACGTGCAATGACGTCACACGCAGGGCCGCTAAAGTAAATATTGCAGACGCCCGAGTCAAATATAAAGGCACAAATCTTGATATTTTCATTACGAAAGAAGAAAACCAAAGATCAAATAAAAATTTAAACCCCATTGTTGCTTTAGTCCAGAAGAAATTTTATATGTGGATACAGAAAGATTTATCCATCTCTGGTCGTTTCTTACTTTCTAAAGCCGAACGTCTTTCCAGTTTGGTACAGCTCCACACTAGAGGCTTCCAATGAGATCAGCTCAAAAATAGATAAAATATAAATTTTATTTTGGAGGGAAAAGATTAATCTTAGTCGGACAAATATAATGATATATATTATATATATATATATATATATATATATATATATATATAATATAGATAGATAGATAGATAGATAGATAGATAGATAGATAGATAGATAGATAGATAGATAGATAGATAGATAGATAGATAGATAGATAGATAGATAGCCTTAACCAGCCTCTGCAGAGCCATCCTCTCAGCGCAGCAGTGCAGCTCCCATGCCACACAGTGATGCAAGTGCAGAGATCGCTCTCCACCACACAGTGATAGAAACTCCTCCGGACTGATCTCCCAAGTCCAGCTCTCTGCAGCTTCCTTGGGAAGTAGAGATGCTGGTGGGCTTTGTTGACCAAACAGGAAGTGTTGGCACTCCAGCTGAAGTCACTAGATATATGCACACCCAGGTTCCTGTAGCTGGAGACCAACTCCACTGCTGAAGTTCCAATATATAGGGGAGGAAGAGGGTCCTTGGCCCTTCTAAAATCCACGACCATCTACTTGGTCTCCTTGATCATCTTCCACATTTATGCCTTACCTGCCTGACCCATGATTTCATCAAACATCACTAGTTGTCAGAACCCGGGCATCCAGGTGCTGCTTCTGGATGTCTATTTGTCAACAGTAACACAGCACCAGCAGGCCTTCTGGGAGCCGTTTTACTGGGTTGATTTGATTAACTTTAGTGCTACTCAGTTCTATTCATGCTGCCAATACACATCATATGATTTGCTGCACCACAGTGTTTCCAGTGCATGCTTGTCTTAAAGCAATGTGAAATTAAGTGCAACATTCATTTGAACCACCACTAAATTTTTGTCTTCCATACCAAATTACTTTTGTATCAGATAGTGATTCATGTGTCACACACCATGTTTTGCAGAGAATGTGTGTCTCATTAAATGCTATCTTAAGCATTGAGTACTGGATGGGGATATTTACTGTAAGTTTAACAACAAGTCTATGAAAGAGTGTGAGCATTCTTATATATTGCCATAATGTTTTTGAGGTTGGTGGTGTTACAAAGTGGAAAAAATCTTCTGTGTTTTTTTTTAATCCAGACTAGATAAGCTGAGCTGTTTTATGAGAACAAATTTTAAGGGAGAGTTATCTATGTTACTATCTTTTTCTATCAAGAGGATAACACCACATGAAAACAGAAACTAGGGTTTATAAAGAGAAACGGCAACTAAAGTCTACAACACCACACAATACATGCTTACTTAAAGTACAATAAAACTACAGTTTCAAAACAGTCAGGAATGTAGAGGCCTTGTCAAAAATCCATATGACTTCAAATCACTATTCCAACATTGCATTTATAATCTGATGAGTCCAAACTAAAGATGTTAAATTTTGTAGCTCAGGTGATTTATGCTTTGATTTGGTTAATAAAGTTTTCGTGCATTTCCAAAGTGTAAAGTGTCATTATTTGATTTATATGCCCTGATGCTCACAGTAAATATTGAAAATTGAGATGGAGGTCAGCAGTGGAAAAACCCCCCAAACAGCATAAGACAGATACATGTGCAGAAAAACTGTACTTACCATTCCATTTACCAAGCATGACCATTCTTATTTTGAAAAGATAATTCTAACTTACTGTTATGTCTTTGTGGAAGATAAAAAGTGCAGGTAAGATGTTCTCAGTCTCAATCAGGCGGTCGGAGTTTCTCTGTAAGCCATTTTCAAATATTATTTTCAGTTTAACTTAACTAGGTCATATTTTGGCTTAAAATGTCTCAAAAGTAATATTTCTGTGTACATGTTTTTGATATTAAAATGGAGCTTGTTGTGGCACAGGGTTTAGCATGTTGACTGTTGGTCCATGACACAGTCTCTAGGGATCAACTCACAACCGCTGGCCCTTTCCTGAATGTCTCCCTCACTTCTCTCTGGCCATTTCCTGTTTGACAACTGTGAATAAAGATCGCCATTGCTACAAAAGAATCCATCTGTGCTGACTGGTCTCCGCATTTCTTTGATGGCGTGGTCAACTAGAATTCCAGCTGGAAAAAACTGCAAGCTGTAGCCTATGATAGTTTATTTGCACTGAATGCAAATAAAAATAAACCTGCTCTGATTTGGACTGACTTTAAATTAGATATTCTCAGCTCATAAAAATACAACATCTTGCACTTTCCACCTCAAATTTTACCTATAATACCATTTATGTAGAGTAATAGAATAGAGTAGAAACAACCTTTATTTTCCACCAATAGAGAAATTTAGTTAACAGGAAAGAAAATTTGCAGAAATTTAATGGGAAGTAGTAAATTCAACTGGAACACTAATAACTAACAGAGAATGGCATTAAACTGCTTATGTGAATACAGTGCACTATGAATTTGTATGCAGTCATTCAAATACAAATATGTGTCCTAAAAATGCTAATTTCTCAGATTAAAAGTATTTTTGAAAACAACAAACTTAAAGCAGGTTTTAAGCATAATTTAAATTATGAAAATAAGAAAAATATTTTCTTTGTAAGGTAAGAAAATATTCTTACTCAGATGATTTGACTGACCATTCTAATGAGAAATTGATGCAGCAAAGCAATAAAAATGATTTGATGAATAATTGCATCAAAATCTTCCTTAAAACACACAAACAAAATGAAAACCTTCTTCAACATTGCATCTGGCACAGCTCACAGCAAAAGCATAAAGTACACACAACAGATGCACACAGTAGTGTGGCACCAGTAGCGATAATGCTGGACACCGTTTAATTACTGAGAAACAGAAAGGGAGCACTGATTAGTACAACTAACAAATGTACACATTTTCTTCTTTCAAACAAGTTACATCAATAATCAACACAAAGGTTTCCAAGCTCAAACATGTTTTACTTTTTAAACACTGCAATGTTTGTAGTTCAGTAACTGTGCTACATAAAAATTGTTTTGATCACATGACCTGAAGAATGGAAAGTACAAAATGATGTCATCAGATTGTCTGTGGATCTTATTCATCTATAATTAGACCTGATGGATTTTGGCACTTCATAACTGGGTGGTCCAACAGTTTGAGAGCCTCTTGGTTTACAGTACTTACTGACGTTCAGTGACTCAGACTGGTTGAGCTAATCCTGGTTCTGGTTTTGCTAAGAACAGGGGGAAGTTTGGAACGGCAGTTAGAGGCAAACCTTACTGTAAGCAATCCTAGAAGTTAGTTATCTCTTACTATGTGTATAGGTGGTTCTAGACAGGGGCCAACAGGGGCCAGTGACCCTGAAGAATTGGTTCTAGCCCCTGTAATGATCTCTGTACTGAGATACAATACCAGATCAGTGTCTTATGATGATATGTGTTAGCGTAATCAGAATGTATTGGTCCCTTGGACCAACTTTTCATCAGGGGTGTGCAAGCTACAGCTCCAGAGCCAAAAGTGCCTATTTGACTCACCAAAAGTATTAAACTATTAAATACTGCACTGATTTTTTAAATTTATTTATTTATTTGGCCACACCATGGTCTCCCTGGTTAATTTAGTCTGGAATTGCCACTGCTATATGTTTCAAAAATACTATGCCATATGAATAAGATTTGAAATACCTGCCTTCAATGGCTTTCAGTAAAGAGGCTCAGATAAACAAAAATCTGTACAACACAAACATTCTCTGATTAGGTAAAATACCTGCCTACATACTAAGAGGACTATGAACACATGTTGGAAGGATAAGAAGCAGAGAAAACACTCAGTGTTTGCAGAGAACTTTGACACACTGTCAGAAGTCCGACTGTAAGCCAGTGTTGAAGGGTTGTTGCACTTTAAGAGACTGTTGGATTTTTCCAGTCCTTGGAACATCTTTGGGAAGCAGCACTACTTGAGAACAGCAGAAGGACATGTTCTCTTTTTTCCAATCCTTTAATAGATCCTCTGTGCATGCATTTGGCTGGGGTCCATAGAAGCACCATTATTACATAGCACCATTTTTCATAGTCATCCTTTACACTGGTACCCAACCACTAGCATGCATACACTATAAAATCATGTCCTTATAGATAACATTTCTAAATGTAGCATTGATTAAAATGTCACAAGGCAAATAATGACTATTCATACAGTACTTTACATATAAATTTGAACTGAATACAGTACACATTAAAGAAAGTGCTAGAGTACAACATTTCCTTGTTTCAGAAGTCTTAGTTTACAGAACTACAGAACACACCAGTGTCTTACATTTATCTAAATGTATACCTTTTCATCTTTTCTTTATTTTTCTTAGTTGCTTTTTTAAAGAAGGCCAAACATCAACATCTCTACATTTTCCAGTTTACAACCAAATGCATAATACAACAGGACAAGCAGAATGTCTTCTTCAGTACGCCTATGTTCACATCACTCTGCACAACCGCACATGAACACAAACACTTTGTCAGGTTAAAGTTTTCCTTTAAAAAATCTCTATTTTCCTTCTAGATGTGACAAATGGCACATATATTGATTAGAGCTCCTCTTCTATTTTGCCTTTGGCTATTTTTAATATGTTTCAGTCTGCTAAAAATAAAAAGCACAAAAATGAAAGTGAGCAGAGATGCATTGAAAAGGACTTTTAAGGCATCAAAACTAGAAAACACCAGTTCAGCAGTTCAGGGTTCAGAATCCTGTAGCCATCCATGTCATGTCCACTGAAGACAAGAACCAGACAGTTACAGGGACATTTTTAATCTTTAGATAGATTGCAGAATTTGACTTCTGGTACTTGCACTGTTGTTATTTATTTAGGAAGCATATAAGGGAAAGTGCCTTTGATTGAAATATGAATAATAAATGTGAATAATAAGACTTTATAAAAATATAACATTTTGTCTGTTGTATTTAGAGACTGATAAGTTGGATGGATCACATACATGAGTTTTAGCAGCTTTGGCCAGAGTTGAACCTTTCGCTGTGATATTAGTGTTAGCCCTATACATGCACAAGTTTTGGTTGAATAAACTTCTTTCAAATTTAGAATCTAAGTTTTTGTGTATGCTTCCCATTGTTAAAAACCAACAGATCTAAAGACAGGATGACCAAGACCTGCTCTGTTTGAGCGACAAATATTTCTAAAAAGTTAAAAAATAGCAAGTGGGTCTCTCTTCTAAGTGATGTAAAAATAATAATAATAATTTTACATTATATTTTCAAATTCACTCCTTCAGTCATTTAATTCAATAATTGCAGTTTACTCCAAACACATTCTTTTTATTCCATGCACTGATTGTGCCGTATTCGCCGTAGAACAGGACATATCAACTCAGACTAACATATATCTTAATCAGCAGTATAAATTTCAGATTAAGTGCAATTCTCTTGTTTATCTACAATCTACAAGTTGTTCAGAACTCCAAACAACACCTTATTTTAAACTACTCAACCATAACATTACGACCAATAGCCTAACATTGAGGGTTGTTTTGTTTTTTTCAATCTAAAGGCATCTGATCTTTTTGGACTCAGTCTCAGGTCTTTAGTGACTCTGAGGTAAATATTTAAAGTCGTAGAAGCTAAAAGCCATGGATGTTCAGGCTTGTCTCCTTAAACATGTTCCATTTCTCCACAGAGACATTATACTGCTAAAAGAGACCACTCCCATTATGAAACACTACTTCTTTTAAAGTGTGCAGTCAATCTACAACTAAAGTCCATTTTACAAAATAAAGTGAAGTCAAGGACTGAGCATTTTCTGGTTTTAGTTTTGAAAGGACCAAGGAGGCAAGGAGGGCTGCTGACTTATGAGCTGCAAAATGATCTAGTGATGAAAGTTTAAACTAGCTTCACAAGTTCAGGTTGTGATGGAAGGGTCAGTGCCCTCACCCAATCAATGGACTGTGCAATGTAACACCATATCTGTACTGTACCATTTTCCTACAGACCTACAACTGAAGACTGCCCAGAAACAGTGCTGTATGGGTCGGTTGTATGGACCGCTTTTACAATGGAAACAGACAAATTAGCATACTGAATCCCACCGATCTGCGCCTTACCCTTCATTGGAAATAAGGAGTTAGAAATAACACAGTATACCTCTATTTATTGTAATGTTTGGTAGGTGAGATGTCTGAAACACATGGTGTAAGGAGTTCTCTATGTCGACCACAGAGTTCTGCTTCAGTCCTGTGGGTCTAAGGGTGGCTCTATTTCTGAAAGCTTACATCAGCTCTAGATGTGCCCGCTGGTTTAACTAACCACCTTAATTGGTTCAACTGGTCCTTTTAAAACTTTAAGACTTTGCAGGTTGTGTGTGGGTTGAATTTATCTGCAGGTTGACTCTTTCAGACACAACCTTAATAAAGAAGCAGAATATCATGGGGGAGGGGGATGTGCAGCTTATAGTCGCTGTGATCAGTGATTGTCAATTTATGCTAATATTAGAATTATTAGTGGTCCTGCCAGAAATAATTTCAACAAAAGTGCAGATTTTCTTGAAAGTGTTTTCAATAACACTCATTTTACCAAACTGATGACCGTCCTGCTTTTACAGGATGTTACTACTGATGTGATATCCTATTATTCAGAAGTCGGATTTTCAAAAGTCTCACTAGAACATTTGCAGGGCAACCATCATTCGCTATCCACTATGGCTACACTTGTATAGAATGTAGTGAAAGTTGCTAGATTACAGTTGTCAAACCTTCATTTCCAGCTCCAACTTCGGGGAAAATGAAAACACAGCATAAATTGATTTTACGTATAAATATGATAAAATTCTGTCAAACACAGCTGCCGGTATTTTACAATAAATTAGAGACGTTTATTTTTTTGCAGTGTACACTTCATATTCCTAATATTAAATTTTAGCTTAGACAAGAATTATCTTCGGGAAAATTCATTTCTAATTTCTAAAATAGATTGTGCTTTAAATTTTACAAAGTATGATATATCTCATGTTTCTCTACATAAAAAAGTAAAACAAGTTACTGAAAATAAGTTGAGAGTCTTCACCAGACCCTCCTAAAAGGGCAGCAAACATTAAATATTCTGCATTTACTGTGGTTCATCTAACAGAAAAGCTCAGTGTTTATTTTCTCTGTTTTAACATATTCCTTCATGTAATACAATGAGATCAAAACACCTCAGAGAACTACTTTAGCAGTCAGCCAGGTTTTTAATACCAGTTGGCTGTCCATTTAATCAACATTGTTGGGTTTTATCAATATTCCTAGCTGATATTGATTTAAAAAAGGGGGATTGAGACATCCTAAGTTCCCCTAAGTTCTGTTTGCGTTGCTGATTCCTTCAGAAATGTCTGTCTGGACTTTAAGTGCAACATCTTTTACAATTTACATGGTCCAATTTAGAAAGAAAATCTACTGGAAAGAATGTTGACGTTTTTGAAGAATTTCACAATCCAAAATTTACTGGAAGAGTTGCTTTCAGTGATGTAAGGATGTGGCTCTAAGGAAGCTCTCTGGCTACCAAGTAGGTTCCTTGCCATGTTATTTTATAGAACCTGGTAAAACCTAGTTCCAGCTCCAGCTCCAGCGCTGGGTTAGCACTGAAAGCAGTGTGGTGAAAAACCTTAGGAGTGCTTCAATAACAAAATACAGAGTAAGACACAGAACAAGTTGATCTAATGCACTAAATTAAAAAGAGCTTAATGTTATGACAAAACCACATTCATTTTTACCTTCTGCCAAACATCCTTCACCTCATTTTAAAAGCTAAGTGTTTTTTAGATTCCTTGTTGAAATTATAAGATGCTGGAAAATTAGAGAGCTCCAAAGATTCTTCCTTTACTTTAGATGTAAATAAAAGATTTTCTCACTCCACACTATATACTATATCATGAAAATGTCCAGCAACTAGATCTGGTTTCCTATTTACACAAGAAACACAATGTGAACAGTGGAATACACAATCCACTGCAGCATGAAGAGCATATACTCATTAGCCACATTATTAAATAGACCTGTTTGAAAGCTTGAAACACAAGTCATGAATGAGCCAATCACATAGCAATAACTCATGGCATTTAGATGCTATTAAAATGACTTGCTGAAGATCAAAGAGGGCACCAGGATGGGGAAGAAAGGAGAGTGACATGCTGTTGGTGACAGGCTGGTCTGTGTAATACCGACCAGTCTACTGAGATTGTCCCCATATAACCATCTCTTGTGTTTAAAAAAAATTGTCAGGGAACTAAAAGTAATATTCAGTGAGCAGCAATTGCATGGATGAAAATACCTTCCTGGTAAGGAAGATAAACAAGCAACAAATGTTCAAATGCCCACTCAGTAGGTGCGCCATCTTTCCCAAGGATACAACAAGTGAGATAGCTGGAGCAGGGATTGGAACAGGCAACAAACAGATTACAAGATGAACTCATAGTACGAGCAAGGTATATCTAATAAGGTGACTGATGAGTATACATTTTTTTGAGGTACAACAAATGCAAATTTGTGTCCTCATGATGCAAGAAACTGAATGTATTCAGGTAGATGGAAAATAAACAGCAATATTTTTTTCTGTCTAATCCAGCGCTAGCCTCCTTTCCACTTCTGCTCCTTCAATTATTATATAAAGAAGCTGACTAATGTAAATTCACCTTGATTAAACCAGAATCAGAATAATTAGATCAAAATAAAACATGTCTTCTTGTTCGCAATGTGTGGGCTGTTCAATGCAGTAGCCATCAGTCTGCATCGCCACTCTACACACATCTTCCAACATGACAAAAAGAACTTATTCAGTCTGAGTTTGAGTCACAGCATTCCTGTGTGTGTAAAGCATCAGATGGCATGTCGAACAACGAATGCCCACACACAGGGACATGACCTAAAAATGCTTGTAAAATCCAATAAGGAGACGCTTCCAGGGTAAAATAACGCAAAGTTGTAATTAAAGGTGTCACTGCCCCAGGTGGTGTGGAGTCTCTTATCCTAATTATTTGCAGTCTGGACATTAGAAGTGGAAGCAGATTACCTAAAAAATCTTTCCTCTATCATGCATCATTTTCATCTTTTAAATGAATGAACCATGCCTAAATATGCCTTCAGCAGAAACGTTTTTTGTTTTCCCGGGCTGTTTTTACATTTGCTTCCAGTTGATCATGTTTGTGTGCCAAACAGAAGACAGGAAAACTGCAGAATTCACATCTGAAAAGACCATATGTAGCTGCCTGTGCTACGTCTTCCTTTTGCCATCTCTTATGACATTTTTTATGTTTAAAGTTGTGTTTTTTGAATCCACATTCAGCTAAGTAATTCCTTCTTTGACAGTTTTATGCTTCATGGTAAAAAAATGTCTCAAATATCAATATGCATGGATTTAGCCTTGTCTAATGACACACAAAGTTGGATCAGACTAGCTTCATCCAAAGACTACACTGTGTTCTATAAACTAACTGCAAGAAATGTACTCCATCCTCACAGTTATAGATTTGTTTTGCCTCCTTTGAGTCTTGTTGGCTCTTTAGTTGCAGTTGTTGCAACTATCAGTGCAACTGTCATTAAAAACCACACTCTGGACTGCTCACAAGTTCAATTCTCTTTCTGAAACTGACTAGTGATGCAACTCTAAGCACCAATGGATTTTACGTGTAGCATCTGACATCTGGTCAGTGATTCTGCACTCAATAGACTGCTCTGTAGGTTTGCATCACTGCAAATGTTGTCTCTAACTGACCCAGAGCTTGCCAATGTGAAGATCTAACATCTACTGTGCAGTTTTGGTATCTTTTGATGGATGCTAAACTGCCAGTGCACATAGCAGCAATGAACCTGTGTCTGCATGCACACATTAATCCTTGTATGTTGGGACTTTTCTGGTGCTGAACTCTGCTTTTAATGATCTGGAGAACACAACATACCCTGCAATTCTCCAATGCACATGAGAAGGCAAAGACCAGATCATGTCTTCACTGATAACAGTAAGTAAGAATACCGGAACATAACCTGATCTAAGGAGAAACACAAGGTCAAAGCCAGGATTCTGTTGTCCATGTACACTTGAACAGTAAACTGAAGGACTAAACTCTACATCAGAAAACAAAACAAGTTACAACACCAGCATAACCATTTCACTGGCAGCATGCATCGGCACACCAATGTTTCTCTTGCCTAGTTGTTGTGACAATTATAAATATATTATTCCATTGGATCAACACCTACAGCTCACGACACCATACTTTTCCCCAGGTCAGCGAGGCTGTAAGCACTGACAGGTATTTATTGCACTTATGGGACTACCTTAGGCCCCAACCATCAGGATATTCCAACAACCCAGCAAATTTCTCAGGCAACTACCTCAACTTTTGTTTTGACTCAAATATAGATATTCATCCTATGTTTATAAGGAACCTTTTGATTTGTTGCAGTTTGCACTTCTCTGCACTTCTGCTTGCCACAAAAATACTAGGTAATGTTTAGGGTGCCAACATTAACAATGGTCACTCTAAAGCTCATCTATTACCAGCAATACCACATCACTGTAACTTTTTTTTATTAATAACCATCTGTACAGTGCATTCTTAAATTTAAAAGGCAAATGTGGGTTAAAGTCCACAGAGCCCCAAATCATTCCCAGGCTGCTCCTGGTTAAAGTGCATCAGCAGCAGTAGATGAATCAGGTGTTGCTATAAGGCTATGAATGGATCACTTCTTGGCAGGGTAGATGTTTACCAGCCCTTGGTAAATCAGCCTACTTGTGGAGACAGTACATGGCATGTGAAAGGTTGGGCCATGTGTGTGGAGGGTGCAGAGGTCAGTCCTCTTGCTCTATGCTGTCCTGTCGGTCTTCTGTCCTCTTCTCCTTGTGGCATGCGAAGATCCTCCGCATTTCCTCCTCATACCTGATGAAGTTTTCTCCGAACCGAGCCCAGGCTTTCAATGGAACCGTGATGGTGTTCCTGTACGGCTGGCGCACTTCACTTATTTTTAAGAAAACCCCGTAGCGGTTTGAGCCCACATCGAAGTAAAAGCGTTTGTTGTCCACTCGGAAGGACGCTGCCTCCGGGAGCTGGGGGTTATCGAGGCGAGTCCTGGAGCCCAGTCGGCCATGCTCGTCCACCTCTTCGTCCCCGTAGTCCTCGATGAGCTGGGACAGGGCGTCTCTGAACTCGATGAGCCCCTGTGCGGGCAGAACGATGGTCTGTTCAATGCCCTGGCCATAGTAGCCCATGGAGCCGTGGCCTTTGCTGACGGTCTGCCGTATGCGGAGGAACCTACCTCTCTGGTTCTCCTTGAGGTCCAGAAAGTACTTCCTGTTGTCTCTCTCAATGAACTCACTCTTGAGAACTCGGTGGGCATGATCATCGGAGCCTACCGAGCCGGTGGGAGATGCATGCTGCTCCCGCGCTTTTCTGCGAGCATCATGCCCGCGGCCCTGCCCGTTGCTGCCGTGTTCCTCTGCCAGCTGGGGAGTCTGGGCCAGGCTCCCCCGCAGTCCGATTCGGGCGTAATAATCGATAAAATCTCCCAGGCAGTATCGCAGAGCCGGAGCCATTGACATGGACAGGGTCAGCTTGCTCTTCCTGATGTTATCATGACGCCCTCTCCCGATCCACACCTCGGCTATCTTCAGGAAGCGACCGCGCACACTCTGCTTCACGTCCAGATAGAAGCGTTTCTTCTGGATGTCAACGCGTTTTGAGGCCAGTTCCTGAATGTCATTTCCCTGCTGAGCTGCTCCAGCCTGGATGTACTGCTGGGGATACGCGTGTCTGGACAGAGAATCGGACGGGATCTTACCCCTGCTTCTCTCCGTTCCCCTGCAGCACCCATCAGCCATCATCATTATCATTTATATTCCAGCAGCAGTAGCCTGCACAGGAAAAAGCGATCTCTCCATTCCCAACATACAGGCTACTTGCTGGCTGGAAGAGCACAGGTTCACCTGAAAATGGCTGCGTGCTTTAAAGCTATCAACTCATCCGGTCAGAGACAAGAATAAACACCATGCATCCGGTCTCCGATGCGGTCTGCTTCCATGTTTCATCAGCGATTTGTGCCGCAGCCTTTCGTTAATACTGGGAACCGGGAACAGCCGACCTGCGATACAGGAATGAACCCGATGAACTCGTTCGCCCTCCGCCCCTCCCAGTCCTGAGAAGCCCTCCGTTAAAGAGACGCGACGTCAGCAGTGACTGAAGGCTGCATTCACTGCAGCTCTTCTCCACTGCGCGGATTTATGGCGGAGTAATGCGGGACGCACCGACTCCTGCCCTCCATTCAGACGAACATCATGTCCCTGAAGAGAACATGTGAAGCAGGATGCTGATTCTCTCTGCGACAAGAGACATTATTCTTCATAAAAATCCCATCATCTTCATCATCATCATTTCACAGTCCTCCCGATGGCAGAATAATTTCAATCATAAAGACATGTATATAAAAATAGCCATGGCCAAAAGACATATTAATTGACTGCAAATTAGTTTACTAGCTTGTAAGACTGACTTGCCTTTTCTTCTCCAATGGGTTAACATGATCAGCACTGAAAATGTAACTTTTCTAAAGCAATTTTTTTGTTTTGTTTTACATATTTGTTAAAACTGTCACTGTGTTATGATCGATGAGAGAGAGAATAAAAAATTTAAAAAAATCAAGCTCATATTCTTTGTCGCAGTGCTAGCTACAGAAATGACTTGATCAGAAACAAGTAATTTCAGAGCCAGAAAGAGCCTTGTGTATGAGCTGCTCAAACCCTCCTCTTGCTCTCTGCTACGGTACAGCTTCTCCCTGTCAGCATCTGCTAGGAATGAAGGTCAAACTGCTAAAGGAGAACTTTAGAAGTTCTTGTGGCTGAGATCTTTGTTCACAACAGTTCAGAGAACCATTCACATTACAACACACAAAGCTCCAAACCACCATTTCATCGTTTGTTGCTTCCTTCCAAAAGATAAATGGATATTTTATTAATCCCGAAGGAAATTGTGTGTCAGACCATTGCTCCCACTAATACAAACAATAAGCACCAAAGACCCAACAGATAAAAACACTGAGTATTAAGAAATAAATAGCAGTGTGGCAAGAGACAAACAAGTTCCCTAGTCTCTCAGTGGAGCGCCACACCGTAAGGAATTTTGGTGTTCACTAAACTTAACTGGGTGACTCTGATTGGACAAGATCGCTCTGATCTTGGAGATCGTCCCCTGCTGCACCACCTTCTCCACAGAGTGCAGGTCCAGTCCCACCTCAGAGCCTGGATTCTAAATGAGCTAATTCAGTACTCTTTTTAGTGGTGCCCCAATCCCCAACACACACCACCAGAACAGCACAATGGACACAATGAACCGGTACAACATATACAACTTAGCAGATCCCAAAAACATGCCACCCTTCTCAGATAGTATATCCTGTTCTTGACCTCCTTCTTGACCTGGAGGGAGCAGATGACACAAGTCACCACACCCTTTGGGTCAAGACTGTAGGACTGTGGCTGATTCTCATTAATCCTCTTCAACTTTATTTTTCTTTGTTGAAGAGTAACAGTAAAGTAAGTCTCTAATTGCTGACCCATTGTTACCAATATACATATTTATATGGCAGAAACCTAAATCCAAACTGTTCATTATAATCAGTTAGAAATTATACAGTTTTAATTGAAGGAAAAAAATCTTCCATTTTACTGCAAATAGCTTACAAGACATTCTTATTCCACGCACTCAAAAAAAAAAAAAAAAAGCTGAAAAAATACTTATCAAGAAAGGTGACTCCACACTTTTGCAGACAGTTTAGTGTCAGGCAAAGTTGACACAAAACTCTTGATTTAAGAAAAAAGGTCAAATGTCTGTTCAAGCCAAGAAGTCACTTGAGCTGTAATAACCCACAGACCACATGTAGCTCAGATTGTTAATGCATTTCAAAGAAACTTTATTGATACACAGTATAGGTTAACTTTTAACAAGGATAACTTGGTTACATTCAAGTGCAGCATATATACTAAAGCTAAAAAAAATACGTTATGTAATAAATGATAACGCCTAGCAATGCGCATCCCATTGCTGCAGAGCTGAATGCACAGAACAAGAAGAGGAAGGACAAACCCAAACTGAGCTTTCCATCCCATAGAGCCAAACTCTTCACCAGGTTCAGCTAAATGTAACCTCAACTCGCCAATGTGTACAGCATGTCTTAATCTAGAATTGAAATGACTTTATTGGAGCTAAACTGAATTGGATATTAATTGAACTCGTTCATTGAAAGAACATGTTGTGAATTGTTGTTATATAAAGAAATTGAACTGAAATGAACACAGGATGAACTATGTAGAGCCAGAATTGAAAAAATAGTGATAGGTATAGAGCAGAAGTGGAGACATATGTCCACTCAGCACTTTTCTGTCAGCAACAAACTGTTGTGCCATAAATAGCACTTTTTGGAGCTCCAAAAAAAGAGTAGTTCTGTTTCTAATACAATATCAGAGTAACACATCTCCACTCTAACTGGCGTTGCGTGATAAACAAGCACCATCTTCTTTCTGTGATATATTTGTCAGTTTGTTTTATATCACCTAATACCATTTTTGTTTCCAGAAGCACCGAACACTCTGCCCTGTGAAGCCTCCATTTGAGTTCCGGTGCTATAGACAGGCTGCAGAAAACGTTCACAGCAGTGTGCTCTCAGGAACAGGTTTCAGTTCCCCTGGAGATCAGCCTGTAGCTCAGAACAAGCTGACTGTAAAGAAAGTTTCTCTTCCATCTTCCTGTGGTCCTGCAGTCTACTGTGGAAAATGATTAATTGTCTGCAAACATGCTGATGACAGTGTGTTTTGTCCAGTACTAACTAAGGAGGCAGACCTGACAGTGAGCGTCCGTCCTTCCACAGGTCATGTTTGATATGTGGGACAGCCTTGCTGTTGTCAAACTAAACAGTTATATCAGTTTTCAGATTGAGTTAGTTAATTGCTACGCTAGCAGGCGACTTTAACTCTCGGCAGAAAATATTTGACAAAATATTCCTCCATTAATGTTCAGAGAAGACATATTCAATCTGAATGTCTTGGCAGTTAGAACTCAAAGCTTGCAGGTCCATCAGTCTGGAGAGGAACAGCGAGGTATACTCTGACTGCCAAGCATAACTGCTACAGGCCGTCATTCACATGACACTTTACAAAGAATTATACAGCTGCACATGTAAACATGCGTTGAAGTGGAAATGAGTGAGACAATTTTAAAATCATTGTGTCAAAGGCTTAAAATAAAATAAAACGTTACAGTGCGACATGTTCTTACTGTGGTCTGTAACCTCCCAACTGTGGCATGTAGCTGGACACTGCTGCTGACTCTGTGTCAACAGACAGGCTGTCTGACTCGGTGGTCAGCTCAGTGTCCTCTCTGAGGGGACAGAAGTCATGCTGCTCCACCCCCAGCGGCCTGAAGTCATCAGACTCCATGCTGTTCTGGTTCTCTGCACCAGTAAACAGTGACGGCCTGGGAGGAGGCTGGACCTGTCTGCATCCCTCCTGCAGCGTCACATCTGGGTGCTCTTCTGAGTCCAGCAGTGGCTGCGTGGACTCGGACCGTGAAAAGATGGAATGCTGTGAATGGGAGCTGGGTGTCTGCCCCTTGTAACCGCTGGATGCCACAACAGAGGAGTACTGAACGGTGCTGGCCGTGGAGTCAGCGAGGTCAGGGCCCTCATCGCTGTCGGAAACGCTCTGGCGCGGCGAGGACATGCAGGAGGAGCCGCCGATCCCGCTGCTGTGCTCCTCAGACAGGTATTTGCCCTTCTTCAGAGACAGACTGGTCTTGTCCTCTTCAAAGCCAAGCTTTACCTCACACACCCCAACATCAAGCAAAGACACACCAGACACACAGTTCTCCATTGGAGTCTCATCCTGCAGACGAACAAAAGATCACTGTCACATCTCAGACCAAAAGCATTTCACCCCAATACAAAATTCAAAGCTTTGTCAGGCCTATATTAAATGTAAATACAAATGTTCACTTTGGTTTTAAAACCTTATCCTGACACCAAGAGTCAGAGCTTTCATATGGGACCCACAGAAAAAGAGAGAGACAGGGTAGAAGTACTGCAGGTTTACCTTCAGAGGATAATCAGGAGACCAGTTTCCAATGGTGCTCTCTCCAGGGTTGGGAATCTGAGGCCAGAAGTTCTCCTTTAATCTGAAAGGAAAGAGAACTCTGACATTACACAGCTATCAGTCAGGAACCAACAACAACACACATCACGTCTCTAACACAAGACCTTAATGGAGCCCCACCTCCACTGAGCTTTTTTAGAGCAACTTTACAGCATGAATGCTCTTCATAAACTATGTGTTGAGATGCTGACACACAATGAAGAGTTACATCTTGTAGAGAAAAGAAGGAGACAGACAGGACAGTTCCACCTACACATCCTTCTTCAGGAAGCACAGCAGGAGAGACATGAGAACGAAGAACAGGAAGCCCAGGCTGACTCCCACCACGATGCCCTCAATCGTTCCTGGAGCTGACAGGAAGACAGCACAACAGATCAGCAACACTTCACATCGCCATCGAGTTTTCCTTTATTTCCACTAATTTTTCAGCTGGCTGAAAATAAAGGTTTATTAATCCTGACAAGCTATTAATACCAGATTGTTCATTTGTTGCTCTGCACCAACATGCAAACCCATATTCTAGATGAAGGACTCGAACACAGGTTTCTGCTTCCTTTGGCCTTCCAAAAAGCAAAACTCTGGCTTGTGAACTAGTCCTAACCATAGCTGGTACACTGGACATCAGGACAGACACATGTCTGTCCTGATGGATTGGTGACCTGTCCATCTCTCAGAAAGCCAACACCATTTTTTATTTTCCATCATCAATAATTTCTTTCTCCTCCTTCAATGCAGCTTAAAATCAGATTTATGCACAAACACACTTATCTCTTTCCAAGTGCTTTGCAGTTTATCTAGTTGCCTTCAATGTCTTTCTGCCTTTGCTCACAGTATGCTGCTATTATTTTATTAGGGCTTTTTAATGAATGTCCTGTTTGTTTAGCTGATGTGAAGCAGCTGCCTGCAGACAGACTCACCGTATCTCAATGTGGTGAATGAGTGAGGGATGCTTTTTTTTGAGCCTGCCACGGTTGAAGCGCTGATCCAGATTTCGTACTTGGTGTTGCCCAGCAGGCCAGTCAAAGTGTAAGACGTTTTGTTAGCTGGAACAGAAATCGATTCTGAACAGAACCAAACAAGTTAGGCTGACTGCTGAGAAGATGGTGAAAGCTTTGGAATAAAGAGCCAGTTCTGACAGGGAGGAACTTACTCGGGGCCTCATTCTCCTTTCTGTAGGATATGTTGTAGTTTGTGATGAAGCCCCGCCTCTTGTCCAGTGGAATCTCATCCCACACCAGCCGAGCATTATCGTATGCTGGGTAGCTCTTGTTAATAGTAGGGCCCTGTTCTGGAGCTGGAACCCAAGCAGAAACATTATTAAAGCTGATCACATCAGATTGGATCCAAGTCAGGTAAACACAGAACCACTGCTACCCAAATCCGCTCAGGAACTTCCCTAATTGTAATAGAACCAGAACCAAAGCAGTAATGCATTCACATCTGCAGCTTACTGGTGAGTGTGCTGGCCAAATAACAGGCTTCCCTATTTAAGAAAATAAAAAAATATGACTGCAGAGAATTAATTAATTGTTTTTCTATCATTGCTTTTATTGTCACGTCAATATTACCACAAAATATCATGATCAAATTTGAAGTCCTGTTGCTGCCAGGAAGGTGCTCTGGTCAGTTGAGACCAAAATTGCATGTTTTGGTTTAAGTGCAAGTGAGAAATGACTGAACACATCGTCTGCTCTCTGAAAGAAGCCGAGAGCAACATCACACTGTGGGGATGTTTCTGTTCAGGAGGGTCCGGGTTAGGGCTGCACTGACTGCAGTTTTCTGGCCAATCACTGATCTTTATAAAACCTGACCTGGCCATTCCAATTTTGGCCGATACTGATATTTTTGTCTGAAATGTTGTTAAATATAGCAAGACAGTTGCTAAGTGGTATCAGTGGGGTGACTATTGTTAATTGCAAATCTGCAGACATGGCCTGGTGGGCCGGTCTGTCAGTCAAAGCTCTCTCTGCAAAGCAGCAGAGGACAGTGGTTGATTTTTAGATCTTTGCTGAGGTAGATGAGATTAGTGGATAAGATCGGCTTCACGTGTAAGTATCAGCCCATCGCCCTTCTACCAAAATTAACGAAATCTGGGGCCAATTTATTGGCGCACCCATAGTCTGGGTAGCTGGGCCCGACAGAGTGAAGCAAGTTTAACCAGCAGAGATATCCTAGTCATCCAGCTTAAAATGTGATGACAGTCTGCAAGTGATCTGATAGTGAACAGAACGTATAGATGCAACATGTAGTCATTTGGAGAGTATGATGCGCAGTGAGCTTATCATAAGGAAGACATTTTAGCATAGGAAGATGGTCACTAACCAGAAAAACAGTCTGACAGTAATCAGCCTTTTAGGTAGATCAGGACCAACTCTGCTGAGAAAATCTCTAACTAACAAAGCACAACAGTCTAACTCAGTGAGGAGAACCATTTTCTCAGGACACAGATTGGTTTCCATTGTGACAAATCCAGGTAAGAAGTGAAGCGACTTTACAAAACTGAAAATCCTGGTAAGCTATGATGGGAAGATGGATGGAACTGAATACGGATCACAGCTGGAGGAAAAGCTGTAGAGGCTACAGAAGACCTGAACATTCAACCAGAGCACTAATATACCAATACCAAATGCAGAGTGCAGGATTCCCCTTAGTCAATAAAGGTAAACAGATTTTTTAAAAATATGGAAGAAAGCGAGAACTAGAGCATCATCCATTTCATCTTACCTCCTTGCTCCAGATAGGCTTCTTTATGAACCAGCTTCCTGATATTTCCAGACTGGCTCACATAAACTGACACGTTGTAGCGAACAAACTTCTCAAGGCTCCCTGTATTTCACATCAGAAAACAAAATAAACATTTTAATCAAATAATGATGAACAGTAGAGCTGCAGATTATAAGGATGACATATAATTATTGTTGCATTATCCCACCAAACTCTGTTCACAAAGAGCTGAATGAGGTGTGGACATATGGAAGTCCATCCATAGTGAGGAACTTGGATGCTGCCAATAAATCTCAACATGAAAACCAAGCCAGAGCCTGTGAAAGGAGCCCTTTTGGCCTGCAGGAGCTGCTCTGATACAGTTCCAATCTACTGGTGAGCAACAGCTCAATGTTCTGGAGGAGATTTTAACACAGCTCAGAAACATAAAGAAACTTTCTGAAAACATGATGGGGATTCTGCTTTTTAAAAATATGGCAAGTGCCAGTTTACAGCCTTCAATCACAACTTAATATTTAGTTATATATAATCCATTTTTTATACAGAAGAATCTCATGATTCATTGGCTCATTCACAAGCAAGACCAAAAAATACAAAACAGTTTAGATTTAGCAGCACTTACGAGCATCCCAGCCAGCGGTTGCGTTAGGATTTTTTGTTGTCCTTCATTTTGACTGAGGGCATCACAAATTTCCGTCATATTCTATTTTTATCCGTACATTTTTAAATGATAATGACATAGACTGTTTAGTTGCATTTAATTGTTGTGTGGTTTGATTAACATTCAACAAGTTGAAAGGAGAATCCTGATTCCAGCAGACAGATGAACACCTCTAGCTTTTTGTCTGCAGTGACAAAAACACTGACTGTGGTCCCAATAACCACATATAACACATAAAATTAAACTATTCCACTTATGAGCGCTTCACCTGCTGTGATCTGAATGCACAGCCTCTTAACTTCCCTAGTCCACATCTGGAGGAGAAATCTGTGCTAGAGTTTAGATTGAGCATAAAAAAAATCGAACTGGACCGGACCAAGCCCACAGATGTTATGTCTGAGCCCAATCCAACCCAACTGATTAACTTTAGATACCTTAGGCTGAATTAAGCTGGACACCTTATTGGGGCCTGTCCATAGCAATGCATAAGGAGAGCAAGTCCGTCACTGCCTCCATGCATTGCATGGCAGGCACCTATTGTTCTTCACCTAATAGAACGTCTCTTTATTATTGGGGCCTTCCCATAGCAATGCATAAGGAGAGGCTTGATCCCGGCATTGGAGCTGTTACTTTTATTGGGAATCGGACTTACGATTGCGACGTAAAAAGCGAAAAACTAACAAAAATTCCAACTGCCGAAACGCAGAGCATAACTGACTCCAACTGCCGCTCCGCTAGAGTGAAGAATGAAGTGGATTTTTGACCCCAAAACAATTTTGAAATTGCCGTCACTCCCACAAATATCGCCCTATCGGTATCAAACTCGGTCATAACATTGATACGAGTGCCTGCTCCGGGAAAATGTTTTCGAAATTTTGCTAGGGCTTACGCTTTTCTGTCAAGGTGCTTCAAAGCGAAATCATGGAACAGGATTTCCACACACTCAGCCAGATTGACTTCAATGTATTGCTGAAAAATGTCAAACCTCAGCACACACCATTTTTATCTCATCGCTGTTATTACTGTGAGTGATGTACAGAGATGAATCACGGTACTATCGGAGACGACACAGCCCTCTCAGACGCTTCAAACGGTTTTTTGATACGTATCACGGTTCCCGAACGGGAAGGAGTTGTTTGGACTGCTATTTTTAGTTTTACTTACTGAGTATCTCACAAAGATAGAATTTTTTCTCCACCTTTCTGTCTCACACACACAGGACAGCTAGCAGAGAATCCATTACCATAGCAAGGGAACATAGCAGGGCCGAGCAGCTGATCAGGACTACAAAAACGCATCACTGTAGTTTTAACTACAGCAGAATGCTCAGGAATGAGCTGGCATTTGAAGAACTACATTTTACACCTGATTTTATCCAACCATTGCTATACACAGGATTAGTGTGGTAATTATAAATGAAGCTTAATGAGAATTTCAAAATAAAAGACTTGACAATTTTTACATCACGTAATTGCTCTCTAGGGCACTATGTGCCTTTTAAAATACAACCACTGTTACATTTTGTATTAGTTTGGCAATTTAAAATGAAGTTTAATGAAAATTTCAAAATAAAAGCCTTGACAATGTTTAAATCAGTTTATTGCTGTTTTGCCCATTTTATAACTGATTTAACCCAATCACTGTTAATCATGGGATTAGTTATGACATTTAAAATTAAGCTTACTGAAAATTTCAAAATAAAAGCTTTAAGATCCCTATCTGGCTAGTGCACTGCCATAGGCAGTGCAATAATATTAGCTTGCGTTATCTTTTTCTCTCAAGTTAAGTTTTCTCTCAGGCAAGGCAGAACATTAGCATTAGCCTTTTACTTTAAATAAGGTATTAGCTATTTCTCTTACTTATTAGTAGGTATGTTTAGTATACTGAATGGAGTAAGTCAATTACAGACAACATGCTAGTGATGCCCCACATGCTACTGACAGTATTCATGCTAACATTAGCATTTTTGGCTAATTTTGGCTTATATACTACTTTTAACATACTGAATGGTGCAAGTCGATGTTAGTCAACATGCTTGTGATTCTCCACATGCTGTTGATTACATTGCAGCTTTCTTTAGCATTGATGCTTACTTTTAGCATCAGAATGCTGGGTCCAAACTGATGGGCACACTTTGGCAGGCCCCGGTTAAATTTCTTCAGGAATTTTCTAGTTGGGGCCTGCCCATAGCAATGCATAAGGAGAGCAGTGACTGACTTGCGAGTGCCTGCTCCGGGAAAATGTTTTCGAAATTTTGCTAGGGCTTACGGTTTTCTGTCAAGGTGCTTCAGAGCAAAATCATGCGCCAGGGTAACTGACACTCTCAGCTATTCATTTTCATACTTTTATGAAAAATTTCAGACCTCAGCGCACACCATTTTTCTCTCATCGCTGCAATTACTGTGAGTGAACTACAGATATGAATCGCGGTACTATCGGAGACGACAAATGGCCCTCTAATATGCTTCAAACGGTTTTCGGATAGGTATCACGGTTCCCGAACGGGAAGGAGTTGTTCGGACTGCTTTTTTCAATATAACTGACTGGGTGTCTCACAAAGATAGAAATCTTTCTCCACCTTGTCTCACACACACATGATAATTGAGCTGCTCTTTAGAATTACAATGACTGAAGGTTAGGACTACAACGTGGCGGAACACTCAGTGCCTACAGAAGAGGTCAGAGCTGAATGTAAAAACTACAACATGGCGGAACTGTCAGTTACTGATGAGGAGGAATGAGCTGGCCTTTAGAATTACTTGTGTTTTGGGTATTTTATAACTGATTTTAACCAACCATTGTTACACATGGGATTAGTGTGGCAATTTAAAATTAGGCTTACTGAAAATTTCAAAATAAAAGCCTTGACATTTTTTACATCAGGTAATTGCTCTCTTGGGGGAAAAAGCCTGAATATTCCTCTCAGGCCTTTCACAAAAACTAACTGCTTCAAACAGTTAGAATTATGGCTCTCCTTGTGTGTCTCACTCACATGACAGTTGAGCTGCTCTTTAGAACTACAATGACTGACTTCAAGAACTACAACATGGCGGAACTGTCACTTTCTACTGAGGAGGACAAAGCTGTCCTTTAGAACTACTTGTGTTTTGGGAGTTTTATAACTAGGTAAGTATCAAAATGAATAGCTGAGAGAGTCAGTTACCCTGGCACATGATTTCGCTCTGAAGCACCTTGACAGAAAACCGTAAGCCCTAGCAAAATCTCCCGGGTGATTGCTGCTTTGGCCTTTCTGTGAATGGTTTCATGAAACCACTGTTGCACATTGGATATGTGTGGCCATTTAAACTGAAGCTTACTGAAAATTTCAAATTAAAAACCTCCAAACTGCCCTGAGGTTAGTGCAATAAGATTATCCTGCATTTTCTTTGTCTCTCAGGTTAGGGCTCTGTCTTACACAGCAAGGCAGAGCATGGACCTTACCACAAGGGTCGCGTTTCATTGGCCGATGTCCTTTCTACGTAGTAGCAGGGCCATGACGTGCGTGGCCATCTGACAAACACAAGCTAATGTACATGCAGTAGTAAACACAAGCTAATGTAGCACCAGGCTACATTGCAGACCGGCAGAAAGTTTTCGCATCAACAATCGAAACAGAATGGTTCTCCATTGCCAGTGGGGTATCTGTAGTGGTGATGTCAGGAATCCTGATCGTATTTATGGTAGTAAAATTCACAGATTTTCAAAATCAGAAGCAGAATGCCTTGCTAGGATCAAAGCTTGTGCACGACCGCATGTGCAGCCAAAGCTTCATAGGATCAACAAGAACAAAGGAGGTGTGCTGATGTAAGTACTATTGATTTGCTTTCTATCTGAAAAAAGAAAATCAATAATAAACACATCCATCATGAACACCTGTTAACCAAGTACAGCATAACGGCAGTATGCAGTTTGCTACTAATTCTACACATCAAATCCTGTCTGCTACACAGTCTTACATTAGCTAAACACATCAATATGCAATGTGTATCTGACATACAGTAAAGATTTTATTTTAGCAGAAAAGGCTTTTGACTAAACTGCTACTCATGTTAGCCACGCTAGCATCGAGTACAGTGCCGATGCACACTCAAACATTTGCCAACAAACAGGAATCACCCAGATTTCAAAAGTAACCTACAAAACGATGAATGCCCGACTTAACCAGCCTTGAAAGAACAATAGGCATCAGTGATCTTGTCCACAGCTATATTGATGCTGAGGTTTATCTCTGCAGTTTTCCTCATCGACCGAAAGCATTGTGCTGTGACGTGCATCATGTTGGAGACATCGCGGGGCTCAAATATCTTGATGTCATCAAAAAAAGATGACATGAACTTGTTAGTTCCTCTGTCTATTGTTGTGCTGATATTTGGTAAAAATCCGGCAGAAATGAATTACTAACTTACTATCAGTCCAAGTGGAAGACCCCGTGTTTACATAGAAAAAAAGAGCCACGAGGCTTTGTTTGTGAGACTTGCGGCTACATGAGATTTTCTAGGCCAGTTGTAGGCGGAGCTTGGTATGGTCCATTAGCATTAGCCTTTTACCTTGAATAAGATATTACCTATTTCTCATACCTATGAGCCATGTTTAGCATACTTAATGGAGTCAATTACAGACAACATGCTAGTGATGTCCCACATGCTACTGACAGTATTCAAGCTAACATTAGCATTTTGGCTAATTTTAGCTTATACACTAATTTTAACATACTGAATAGTGCAAGTCCGTGTTAGTGAACATTCTTGTGATTCTCCAAATGCTACTTTGTAATGTTTTAGCATTGATGCTAATTTTTAGCATCATAACGCTGGGTCCAAAAGTGTGCCCAAACCGGGCACACTTTGGCAGGCCCCAGTTAAATGTCTTCAGAAATTTTCTAGTTTTATTTCAGATTTTACTGATTTCATTTTTAGAGAATAATTTGAGAAAGCAGTGTTACTTTTCCCATTTCTTACTTTTGTTTAATATCTACCAGCTCCATTTTTGCTCAATCAGGTAACTGCCTGCTCCTTTATTTGGACTAACAACATCAACAAAAAAATAAATAAAACGGTCAAAAACGGAATATAACCTTTAATTGCGGTCCTCGTGGTGGTTTTGTTTTCTCTCTGCCAGTCTGTTTTTCCGTTCCTTGCCCACTCAACTACATATTCAGTTACAGCGGTATTATTTGGCCGTTTCCATTCCACAAACATCTGACCCTCCTGGGACCACACCTTCAACTCTTCCATCGTTGGTCGTTCTGAAAGAGAAACACACACACTGTTAGCAACACATAGACAGCTTTACACCAACCAAAGGGCTAATTGAATCTCTTTTTCTTTGAACATTTGTAACAATAATAATCATCCAGTCACCTCTACAAGACATTATTTATGTTTTTCAAAAATGCTGCTCAACATTATACGTTAGAGAAGCAGCGCTCAAGATTCTGTAAAGCTCTGACCAGCTCATACTGATCTTAGCCAATTCTGAATTGTCTTTAAGAACTACATATCATAAGAAAATCTAAGAGCCAGAGGGATATTTTCAGCCTCCCAGCATTGAGCAGACAGTAAGAATGGTAGGATAAAAGGTGACACAACACCCTATGACACAGAGAGCTACTAGGTATAGAAGAATATTAGTAGAAACATTTTCTAGTTACATTACATTGGCAAATGTAATGTGACTGTCAATGTCAGCCTGTCAATGTAAGCCTGTAAATAGCAGTTTATGTACAGGCTTGAGTTCAGCAATGTGTTAGGTCCGTTGAGCGCAGCAGTACCACCAGTCAGGCTGGAGTCCTGCTAGTGACACACCACAGCCAGATTTCCTTTAAGTATTTATAGCAGCAACTACATTATTATGTTTATGGTGGTCTGGGTCTCTCTCCACTGGTCGTGGACTTCACTTGGTCTCAGATTAATTTATTTTGACTCTAACACTAGAAGGTAGTTTAGTATGTCGTATTTAGGTTTTGAAAACGATTGGATTTCTGACTTTCCAACCGGCCAATCACTACTCATGGTTGGTTGAGTTGAAGAATGAACAAATCCTCAACTGCTTTCGTAGTGCATCTCTGACATATGTGCAAGCATGCTAACATGCTTGTTAAAAAGTGGCTATTGTGCTACCATCTCTTGCTATGATGTCAAAAAATGTATGTTCAGACAGAGTTACTGTGAAACAACAGCAGAGCTGAAATCTTTTCAACCTCATCAGACTCTCTAAATACTCTTTAGTAAGTTCTTTAACTTACTAAATATGCATAATGGCAAGATCACAGCTGCACTGTGTTTTCTACTAGACCTCAACAGTCCACATGTGAATAAAGGCATTAATTGTATTTCCTTTTCTGTACTACAATCTTAATAAGGCTCTAAGTTTATTCTGCTGACACTGACTCTGCACTTGTAAGCTAGCTTTAGTGTTCATCTTCACTGAACCTTTAACATAAAGCTTCCATATGCACTTGCTGCTATGTTTCATTGAAAGAGATACATACCAGATGATCTGACAGGGATGCCCAAACACGCCTCTGGAGATGTCCCCTTGGAATTGTTTGCATTCACACACACTTTTACAAGCTGTTTATCAGCCAAGGAAATGTTCTTAAGCACAGTGACTCTGCTCTCACTGGAGTTCTGGTTCGGATCAGCTGAGATGATCTCCTGCTCCAAACGTCCATTCTTAGTGTAGGAAATTAAGCCAAATGACATTATCCTTCCATTGGCATACTTGGGATCCTGAAAGTCAAAGTCATACACACACACAGGATGAAAAAGCAGCCTCCATCAGTGGGAGAATCTGTTCAGCGTATACTGAGCTGTTCATCCCCTGCACACTAGGTGAGTCATTCTGCTGTCAACAAACCCGGCTGCATCCTTACGCCATTTAGTTTCACATTTTCAAAGTTTAAACTCAAACTGCTGTTCAGAACTAACAATGAGATCAGTGTAGTCCAATGCCCTCCTTGAGTCGCCAGATCTAAACCCAAATGAACATTTCAGACACCTGCCTGAATCTAGACCAGAACCAATAAAGCCAGAACCTGAGCAAATGAGTGTTCAGACCAGTGTACATGTAAGCAAGTTGGACCCAATAACATGTCTAGTGAGTGAATATGAGCTGATGTTTTCCAATCTGGTAATGTTTGATTTGGATATTTTTTATTAAACTGTTTTGTTTACAACATTATGAAACTTTACCTTACAAATGATCTGCACTTCTTCACCATGGTCACCCCCAGACAACTGCCACAAATCTGGTTTACTTCTAGGTCCTGAATCAGAGGTAGAAAAAACAGGAAGCATCACAGCATGACTCATGTCTTCAGCTGCATAGTGATGGGAGACATGTGCAGGTTTATAGCATCATTGATAGAGGGAACATCTGGGCTTTTTGAGCCCATGATATTTGATCATTGAGAAGAAAGAAAAAATATTTACTATGCATATTCACATGTACACACATGCATACACATAGGGCTGTTGAACGATTAAAATTTTTAATCTGATTAATAGGAGTTGCTCTGAATTAATCACAATTAATTAACTGAGTTAATAAATGTTTAATAAGTTCTAAATGTTTAATAGGAAATTAATAAAAATAGGGTGTAACAGGCAGAACTGTTGCTTCAGTTGTAAAAAGCTTCATGTAAACAACAGTAAAATAATTTCAGGGCTTCCCTGTGCTCATGTGATGGAGAAGAGGTGAACAGAAGATGAGAGAGACTGAAACTGTTTCTGGGAATACTTTTGTAAAAAATGGAAGCCCCATAGAAAAGAAAATGAAAGAAGAAAAAGTGGAAGAAATAGGCAAAAACAGTGAATGCAATTGCTTTAAAACCACAGCGCAGGTGATGTCCAAAAAGTACAAAAGCCTGTTCACACACTGATGGTAGTAAGCTACTAGATAGAGGCCAGAGCTGCCCTGAGGCACACCGAGCCACTGGGCCCTCTGACCACCACGAGCAGAGGCGGATGGAGCGGGGATTGAGCCAGCAACCTGCCCATTACGGGACAAACTCCTACAACCATCGCAACCAACGTCCCCATTGTGCCAAGTCGGGCACAGACGGGATTCTGATTAATGTTCTGGACACACGTCTAACTCCATATCTGTGTCAACAGTCAAAAGTATGAAAAATAACACTTACGATCCTCTGGTGTTGTCTTAGTTTCATTGGCACTCCAGTTGCTCCAGTAACCCGAGTTCCCATCTCGATTTCTGCAGCGCATCTGAATGACATAAGCTCTGTATGGCTGAAGATTCTGCAGTCTGAAGGAAGTTATGACCTTCTCTGTGTCTCCAAGAGGTATCTGTAAAACAGAAACCCCAGTGTCAATTTAGATAAACTCAATATCAATATTAATAATAAACCAAGAATTGATTTATCTGAGTGGGTTTTTATTCAGAATATATTCTTTAAAATTTGGTCCGACATGCATCAGTTGGGATTAAACAGAACTGTCTCAAAGGCAGCAGAACTTCTGCTAAAAATATAAAATATTCAGCATTTCAACCAGAATGGGCTCAGAAACATTTTTGATCTATAAAGTGCTTAGATCACATACACTTACATATCTCCAGATATGGGATCCACTTTGGCAGTATCGAATTTGATAAGTAAGTTTTATTCGTGCTTCATTAATAGGATGCTGCCATTTGATTAAAAGGGAGTTAGGGAAGGGCTCCTCTGGAATTGCAGTCACTTTGGATGGAGGATCTGTTTTCACTGGAACACAGAAACACAAGAGTCCATTTCAGAATACAACAAAAACAATAACCTTCAAAAATGAAGATGGTCAAACATTTCCTTACCGAATTCATTGGCGTCCTGTTTCAGATGCTCAGACTCCACTGTTCCCAGTAAATTACGAGCCACCACCCAAACATCCAGATGCATGTAATGGGGGAAGAATCCCAGATCCACCTTGTTTGTGTTGAGGAATGTTGTGCTGCTTGTGAATGTGGCTGAACTGGAGACATTTTTTAGAAAACTTAGAATATGAAATAAGTTGTACTGCAGAACATGATCAGTTCTTGACCTCTCTCACTCTCACTTACTCGCAATTCTTCCCAAAAGCATGAAATATGAAATCATGATGAAATACTGGGATCAAAATGTCCAAAAGCAACTTTCTCCCACAATCTAGGAATACCAGAACAATGACTTCACAGCCTGATGGAGCATGGTGGGGCATGGTGGATTATGATGGGGCTGGTGGAGCATGGTGGGATATGGTGGGGTATAACAGGGCATGATGGAGCATGGTGGGGTATGATAGAGCATGGTGGGGTATGATAGAGCATGGTGGGGTATGATAGAGCATGGTGGGGTATGATAGAGCATGGTGGGGTATGATAGAGCATGGTGGGGTATGATAGAGCATGGTGGGGTATGATAGAGCATGGTGCATGGTCGGGTTTGGTGGCTGTTGTGAAGTAGTTATGTTATAAACACTGATGCTGGCATTAAGTTGCCTTGATCTGTTTCTTCTATCTGTCCCTATCAAATACAGTAAAGTAAAAATAAAACATGCAGAACATATTCAGATCATCATTAGATCATCTGCATATAGATTTAAAAAAAAAAACATTCAAAACCTTTTTATTCTTCAAAACAAACAATCATGCTACCAGACGTAATGAACAATGCTGGCATGAAGCATTGGTGCAAGACTCACTCATGTTGCACCATCACTGTGTAGTTTGTTTTGACATCTTCAGTCTGACCACCAGCCACGTCCCACTTGCAGTTTAAATCACTGGAAACAAATTTTTCATGCTGCTCTGCCACACAGGACAGGTTCTCCACTCTCCGAGGTGGATCTGGTGTTGGGCCAAGAAGAGAGACCTCAGATTAGGAACCAACTACAGTTCACCTTGTTTATAGTCAGAAAAACAGAACTACAAATTAGGACTGCACAGTATTAGAAAAGGAAGTTATATGTGAGAATATCTGGAAATGTTGTGATAATCACATGATCAAGAAAAGACCTTTGCAGGGGCTGGAGCTCCAAGTTAAAAATGGTCACATACAAAAAGGTCATGAAACACTATAACAATATAAGAACGGAAATTAGTCAAGAATCTGCAGAGTAAATGTAGTGTATGTTTCCCTGATGGGTTCAGTGTTGTTGTTGAGGGGCTGCTGTTGCTCATAGTGCTGGAGAGCTGTTTTAATCTGAGACTATGGTTGTTAAAAAGACTGTAGGAGAGATGGACGCTAATTATGAACTCATCAATGCCATGAACACATCTTTAGTTGTGTTCATCTGTGGTGGTATTGAGGAATGTTGTGTTGCTTCTATATGCAGCACAACATATAGAAGCAGCACAACTGCCACTAGTGTTCTGACTAAAATCAGGCAGTTAGAGAACATCACCCAGTTCTAAGTCTCTAAGTCACTGAGAGAAGGACTCAGTGGAAGTCCTAATTTAAAATACTACTAGTATTTTAAAGTTTGTAAATCACTGAATGGCTTGGCACCACAATATATTAAATATTATTATATAGGCAACAAATATCCTGCCTTACCTTGGTGTGTTCTCAGTCATGAAGCAAAAAGATTAATAACATTTCACAGGCAGTCTGTCCTGTTATTGTGGGAAATATGGTACAGTTTTTTTTGTTTGGAAAAATCTTTTTTAATAAAGAACCAACTTCATATTAGTTCCTTATTTGGCTTCATCAACATGTCAGTCCTGCATAAAACAAATGTCACTAATATAGTACAGCTACGGAGACTCAATTAAATTGGTAGCTATCATTATTGCACCCTATGTTTTTTTTTTACATGCATATTGCTTAAAGTGATATTGTGATAATAAATGTGCACCCCTATACTGTCAACCATTAGCTGCCCCACAACTACACACACATCGATTGGGAATCAATTTAAAAGAAAATTTGATTACCAAATCAGATTTGGTAATAAATTTTCTTTGAATAAATAAACTTGACCCCTTTCCATGTCAGATTAAAAAACATGGGACAGGTTTCATATTGAGCAGAGTAGACTTACAGGCTTTCTTCAGGTAGATCCCATGAATAAATTTGCTTTTATTCAGAGAAACGTAGGGAGAGATTTTCTTGCAGATACAGAAAAGCCACTCAGATTCTTCACCACTGATGAGGATGGTCACAGCTAATGCTGATTCATTGATCTTGATGTAGTTTTTTTCAGGTACAACAGATGATTCTGATAGATTCCAGTAGAGATTGTCGGCAGTGACTTCAACTGTGTTGACGATCACGCATGTAGCCGTGAAGTTAGTACCGATCTCCACCACTGGAACATGAGGAGCAGTCACCAGATGGGTGCTAAATTCTGCAGAAGGAAAAAAAAAAAACATTGAACGCATGGTCAATATGTGACGGCCTCTGAGGTTATTTCTGAACTGTAAGATTATTAATTCCACGGTGCAATACGTTTTCAGAAAAATACAACAAAAAGTTTCTCCACATGACTTTTGAAAACCTAAAAAGCATAACTACAGCAGTATGTTGGTAAGAACTGCCAGTCACATGGCTGAAGGCTGATGTTAGCTGGGTCAGATGAGCAAAGTTTAAGCGAAATATGTCAAACTTTTACTTCTGCTCAGATAATAAAAAACCTAAATATTGGCTTCTCACAAAATATTACTATGATATCATAGAAAGGAAAGATAAGTTTTAATACAGAAGATGGCCATGTTCATGTACAGTACAGCATCTGTATTCAGCCTTTTGGCATAAATTATTGCACCAATGCAGTGTAGAATGGAAGTGATCTATGGCTCCTGTACAGTGGAGCAGAGCCCAGGTTGCTTTTAATAATATTCTAATTTTCTTAGAAACTTTCTAACTTTAGAAATGTTCTTATATTTTGGTCTACATAAATTGAAAGTCATATTTAGCTCAATTTCTGATGATATACTAAATTGCTGGGTCACATTTGAAGGGAGGCCAGCACACGATTCTGATATAGTAATCTTCAAACCCAATGTCAAGGTTTCACAACAAAATAATCCACTTTTGGATTATACTTGTTTTCATCTAAAAATAAAACTACAACAATTCTTTCTAGTGCTGCTTAAACAATATATTGATCATATCAGATACAATAATGTCATTGAAAAGGTGTTTCCTTTTTTGATTAGACATAGTCACAATCATAAAATATATGCCTGCTAAATTTAGCAGTATATCTAAAATAAATCAGCTTAATGTGCACAACATGACTGTTTTTATGTTCTGTTAAAAAAATAATTATTAGAACAAGCTGATAACAGTTGGATATTTAGATGGGCTCCAAGCTCTGGCTGCCAGCCTGCACTTTGCACACTAACTGTGTGTGTATTGAAGCTACAAATACATCAAATATCATTTGTCATCTTGATATCGACATCACTGCAGTTATTTGCACTAATAGAATCATAATCGATATTGTTATTGCAATGTTCAGCAATAGCGCTGCAAATGCATGTATTCCTCATGTCATACAATCCTAATATTTACATGTCACTTCAGAAAAATGCTGAAGTGATATATTTTTTAGATGCATCCCAAATAATTTGTAAACCCACTTCTGCTATTTAACTCAATTTAAACCAAGTCTAAAATTAGAAGAAAAAACAGAAAAGGGAGTCAGTTTAAAAAAGGCAACGCTGTGCTCGTGTATGTGGATATGTATGGATGCATGTAGAGTAAACTTGAAGTGTGAATCAAACGTAAACTGGAGGTGTACTTTTAATTTGAAAGGAGGTTGTAAAAGAGGGCGCCGTAATGCCTAGTGCCATTGCGCACGTTGAAATCAAGTGAGGACCTGCTTTACTGTCATTTCCGAAGAGGTGGTTCACTTTACCGCGGTGAAAGACGAGTTCTGATGCTGACTGTCAGCTTCTATCTAACACTTCTGATCATGCTGACTCTACTGTCGGAGCATTAATAATGTCATACCTTTTAAGTCTCCCATTTTGGTCGGGAAACTATCTTTTTTTTTACCCCCCTTTCCCGCCATATTCCCATGTTATTACTTTCCCATAAATATCCCATTTGTGTCCCCTCCACTTTCTGCTTTATTACTCCTAGTCCTATCAGAAACTTAGTTGCAATCAAACTCTCTCACACAGACCACTATTCATTCTTACGTTCACCATCAAACCCTCTTACATTTACTTGTGTTCTCATTCCTATATTCTGTCATTCATTCTTACGTTTGATAGTACGAGAGTTTGATATGTAAGAAAGTTTGTAAGTTTTGGACTATGGGGCCTCTCATAAACTTCTAACAGAAACAGCAATCACAGCACTCTCACTTCAGAGAATCAGAGTGAGTTCAGACCAGGACCAAAAAATAGTATATGTAAGAAAGTTTGTAAGTTTTGGGCTATGGGGCCTCTCATAAACTTCTAACAGAAACAGCAATCACACCACTCTCACTTCAGAGAATCAGAGTGAGTTTAGACCAGGACCAAAAAGCAGAGAACACTCTCTGGAAACAGCTGTTCATCAAAACTTCGGCTTATTGGGAGTTAGGTAGCTACACAATACAGCTTCTGACAAATGTTTGTGGTTTTACAAATACTGGTCAGAGTATGGGTTACCATGGTGTTCCCTGGGACTCAAAGGTAAGATAAAGAAAAGACTGTCTGACTTTCAAGCAAGCAGTGTAATTATGACCACCAGAAAACTCTTTATGACTGCAAATCAAATCAAATCAAATTTTATTTGTATAGCAAATTTCAGCAGCAAGGTGTTTCAAAATGCTTTACATCATAAACACAAAAACACAAAGTCATGCAACATAGAATAAACAATCAAAACATTAATTTAGATGGGCATCAAAGTAATAATTTGTTATCCATTTATCTAAATGTTTTACTTTGTACGGATCCTGATCTTTGACATACTTCCAGTCATTTGATTTTAGACTGTCTATTGGCTAATTTTTACTTATCCCTTCCCCTTTTTTTTTTTTTTTTTTTATTATTAAATTTGGTTCAGTTTGTTGACGCCTAGGGAGTCCTAATAACTGGGGATCTGATTCAGTAGGCCAGCAATTAAAACAACCTGTTGTGGTAACTCCCGCTTCTTGCCTGTGCATCCACAAGAGGTTTGCTGCTTACAACCCTACTGTTTTATATGAGATAAAATACCAAATGGTATTTATACCTCCAATCACACTCACATTCACCCTTTTTGTCACAGAATTTAAGCGCCTGTTTTAGCCGGACTCCGTCGTCCGTACCACGGGTATTAGTCGGGCCCCGTTGCCCACAACAGGACAAGGTCTCAAACCTTGCAGCACCAGGCTCCGTACACCTTTACAAGAAATTTTGCGTCAGGAGTTTGCCGTCCTACACTGATTTTGTGCACTATTTTTACTGTTAAAGTCTGGAATTTACAGGGTTTTCAGTACATGCAATGACCCTCAGTCACTCGCCACTTTTCAAAGAACTGCAACTGGAAGAGCAAACAGCATCAGCCATTTTTAAACTTATCCAAAAAAACTATAGTGACTGTGAGCTGACACATTATTTTTCTATCATTATATATGTGGAGTCAGGCATATGCTAGGGGTGGAAGAGTCTTGAGCACCAGCTCCTTCCGTCCTTGATGCCCCAAGTGCCATTTGTTGAGAACTTTTTTTACTTTTATTTTCTTATGTGTATCTGGAGGCCTCCCTGTGTCCATCTCAGAGGTGCTGATAACTGACTATGTTTAGTTATGAAGGGTGATAACTACACATAGAAGAACTGTGTAGTTATATCATGGAGGTTAACCAGTCAGATATTAAGGATTTATTTAGGAATACGGTAGCAAATCAGAATAGATTCTATCATAATATACTTCATAATTAGCGTCCATCTCTCCTACAGTCTTTTTAACAACCATAGTCTCAGATTAAAGCAGCTCTCCAGCACTATGAGCAACAGCAGCCCCTCAACAACATTGAACCCATCAGGGAAACATACACTACATTTACTCTGCATTGTTCCAACAAGATAACAATCAAAAGGTGATTTAATTCCATGTTAAATTCTTGACTAATATCTATTTTTGTGTTGTTGTGGTGGTGTTTGAAGATCTTTTTGTATTTGACCATTTTAACTACAAACATCTCTGAACGGCTCTATTTTAGAGTGAAACGCTGTGCCTCTCCAGCTCTTCTCTTCCTGGAAGATAATATTCCCAGGAAACAGGGAGGCTGGCAGCAGAGGTGAACTGGAAAAACGAAACTGACCGTGTTTAGCATGGAGCACTGAGGTGACGAAAGCCAGTCCAAACAACTGGAGCACCATCGAAGACATCATGACGACAGCTGCAAGAAAAAGACGATCAGGAAAAGACAAAACAAAAAAGATCTCAATTTTTAGTTTGCACAGAAGCATAAAGAATCATAGTTTAGGAGCTGACGCCTGACTTGCTGTGTGAAATACCGAATCTAAAGCATTTTCTTCTTTATGAATACAGATATCACGATCGTGGTAGTTTTTATAGCACCGTATAAGATCGCTACTCAGCACATGTTTCGCTTATCGAGCTAACGCTGTCCTTTCGGTTAACTCGACAGTTATGTTTAGGCAGAAAGAAAATCCAACTTACCTCCGCTGCTAAACAGGAGCTTCAGAAATTGACCAGTTAAGAAAAAAACATGCCCTATTAGTAGCCACCCTGTTTGTCACGTCCTTCCGATTCTTCTAGTTTAGACCCGCCCACTTCCCGTAAGGAACAGGCTGTGTCATAATAATGCCGTTAGGCTGCAAGGTCTGAACCGTCCTAATGCCGTAACGACATCAGAGCCGGGGGCGCTAGACTTCTGCCAGAATTGCGAAACAGACCTGCTGGAAAACACTGCCACATTATTGGCCCAAATAACTGTCTGTCAAACACGCTCAACAAATGAAAACCCAGTTCTTTCTCTGCGCCATTTGTGTTTTGGGGCTCTGCACCATTTACACACCGGCATAGCAAGCTGCGTGCACGTTGCAGCTCCTCCGTTGGATCATTTTGATGGGTCCGTGGTTAAAATAAACATATAAAATATTTTTATGCTTATATCGATCTATAGATACTGTCGATCATAAATAATTTGACTCTTTATATTTTTGAGCACCCTGCCTTCGGCAATTTGTTTTGTGATATAATAATATTGTCAAAAGGTGACGGCATGATCAAATTGTGAATCTGACAGGATCTGACAGATTGCCACACATGTAAGATGCTGAAAGTCCCACTATTTAGGGGGAGATGTTGTCCTTTACCGGCGACGACTTCTAGCTTGGTGTCACACCGGCTGACTGTTATGGAAGAAACCCACTGCGACTTTCCGGTATGTCCCCGCCTCCCATTTACAGGAACTTTATGCAAATATTAGTCGCTGATTTAACGTTCTGTGCGAGACAACTTAAATTAGATGTTCCAAAAAAACAGGAAGGGCTAAATAAAACACAAGATTAAAAAATTACTTGAATCAGTGACATTTTATGTTATTGTGATCAGTGCAGCGGCCTGGGCAAAAACCTCATACCTGTTAAGTTTCCTTTTGTGGCAAACACATTTTTCTTAATGGTGTAAATCTTTGCATGTGCTTCACTATTTTTAAGTTCTTCATCTTACTGCTTATTCACTTATTACTTTAGTTTTAGTTTATATCTTCATGGCATGAGTTTTAAAGTATTGTACCCTCTTACAGTTGAGAATACCTTTTCCAGTACTGGAACCCTTAAATGAAGCCGTCTATAAGAAGGACCAAGCAGACTGTATCTCTTGAGGAAGATAAGATTCTTCAAGGTTTGTACCAAGATGCTGCAGATCTTTTATCAGTCTGTTGTTGAGAGCATCATCTCTTCTGCCATCATCTGTTGGGGAAGCAGCATCAGAACCAGGGACCTAAAAAGGTTCTACAACCTGATGAAGAAGGCTGGTTCTGTTCTGGGGACAACTGTGGAACCTCTGGAAATGATCATGCAAAACTGGAGTCTTCGTAGGATCAAGAAAATTATGGACAACCTTGACTATCTCTTCATGAGACAGTCTTGGGAAAGCAGAGCAGAATCTTCAATCTGTGGCTTCTTCAGATTCAGTGTGGTACAGACGGCTGCAGAAAATCCTTCCTGTCAACAATTTCTGTCAGAATGCCCCTTGTCAATCTGCCCGTGGCTACTATCCAGAAGGTTGCTATCATCAGGGTGTTGCAGATTTCATTTTAAAGAGTCTTTGATAGTCCTGAAAAGAACTACACAAGTCTGAAGTCATGTTTGTTGTTTCCTTATTTAAGCCAAAATAAACTTCGTGTAGGACCCATCAGTACCATCAAGTAAACACAACAGTTAATTGTCAGGAGGCTGGATTTTGGGTTCTGTGTGGGGTTTGCCTCCAGAAGGAGCCAATAAGCCACTGGGTCTGCTGTACATCTCTACACCTGCGATTCATCCAGGCTCATCAGTCAGAGGATAAAAGGAGTTGTCAGTCCCTTGACGCCTGAGTTTTAGCCTTTATGGTATGCTGAGCCCTCCAGTATTCATCCATTGATTCTCTTTGTGTGAAGGTTTGATTAGCTATGTGACTCACCTCTATGTGTTCTTCTTTAAAGGCTTCTTCTGAAGAAGTTCCAGGATTTCTCCTTCATATTCCTCTGGTCTTTACCTCCTCTAGACCCTGGGTTGGGAATTGAACCCAGGACCTACTTGCTGCAAGGCAAAAGTGCTACCAACTGCACAACTGTGCAGCCCTATTACAAATTGTCATCTTCCTAAAATAATGCCCTAAGTCACATTTCTTCAAAAGTGATTTTAGAAAAAGAAAAGAAAATCACCACCTCTTATCTGCCAAAAGACAATTTCGGTAAAGAAAAAAAACAAACTTGGGCCATTATTACAGAAAAGTGACTAAATGACTGTAATAAACATACAAAACATTTCTTCAGTCTGCATACTGATTCAATTTATTTGATTGACACCAAATATACTCCAGAGAGTACATGTTTCAAACATATCATTCAGTATCCATCAATTGAACAGATTCATCAACAACATCCAGAGAGAGTGGAGTCTCAGTTTTGGTCAGGACGGCTGTGGTGCCAGGTTTATAGCGGTACTGTCCCTCTCTGGTGGAAAGAGTGAAATAGAACAAGACAAAAGAGTCAGTTTTCATCTGTGAATGAAAAACTATTAGCTGTCCAGTTTATCTGAGTTCAGCTGTTTCATGGAGCTTTGATTGTCAAATCTTGTACTCTATTGAGAGTGTGGTTAGTGAAAGGGTCGTCAATTCCAGCATAGGAGGCCCAGTGTCCTGTAGATTTTAGATGTGTCTCTAAAATCTAAAATTTTAGATTTTAGATTTTTTAGATTCAACACACCTGAGTCTCATAATCGGGTCATCATCAGTACTCTGAAGAACCTAACTGCATTCTGAGGAGGTGATTGAGCTATTTGATTCAGGGGTGTTGGAGCAGGGACACATCTAAAAGTTACAGAATACCAGACCTTAAGGACCCACAAGTTCTCTGCATAAAAGAAATCCCTTATCAAATCAATCAATAACGTTTTATTTTTATAGCACATTTTAGTAGCAAATCATTTCAAAGTGCTTTAAATCATAGCAAACACAAATACACAAAGTCATGCAACATAGAATCAACAATCAAAACATTACATTAAGTCAAGTGCCATCATTAAATTTGTAATTGATTACGTTTCAAATACAGCTCTAAACATGTGGGTTTTTAGTCGAGATTTAAAGAAAGCCAGCCTTAGTACACTCACCTTTGACCCTTTGATGTGGGCTTGTCATAACCTCTGAGAAATTGCACTCCAGCTTCAGTTATGACACACAGATCCACATTGCTGCCTGAGCCTAGGTCACAGAAGATTCCTGCAGCAATGGCATCCCTCACAAGCTGCTTGGCTTCCTCCAGCTTAAGAGCAGACCAGAAAAGAAGAACATTTTCATGATTGCTGCTATTAATAAGAGGAAAGGGAAGTATCCTTTGAGATAATGTTATGGCATAGTACTGCAGGGACATAGTAGTGATGCTTCTTTAACATCTAAGAAACAGTAGATAAAGCTAACATTTGTTCAAGCTCTAATGTATTGATTGTTTGCAATTAAAGTGAATCAGAAAAGTATTCATACCATTTGAACTTTGTTTTCAATGGTAATGTAATAAAATACATTACCAGATTAAATGTGGTAATGTATTTTATTAAGTCCTAATGTTATAGATAAACTTAAATTAGTGTACAACTGTGAAGAGTGTTTCATTGACCCCTGAACCCACAAATTTTTTATACAAACTACTCTGACACCTACAAATAAATCCCTGAGTACAAACACAGCTGTTTTGTTTCTGGTCACAGAGGGGATTTTTTTTTAGACAACATTAGAGATCAAAAAGCATAACAAAAACATCTCAGAGTTCTATTCTGAAAACTTAAAGCATTTGGTACAACTAAAAAAGTCTACTAAAACATGACTGTCCAGGTAAACTGACCAATGCTCGAACAATGATCAGAGAAGTAGTCAAAGGGACCGTGGTAACTGAGGGAGCTGCACTGATTCATTGCTCAGGTTGGAACCTGAGCTGTGATGTGGAGCGCCCAATGTTTTGCTTCACTAAACATGTGTAAGAAGATTCTCTGGTCAAACCAAATCTGTCTGGCCTTCTTGGGGCTGAAAAGTGGCAAACCTATGGAATAACAATCATTACAGAGGACTTTAATCTCTCTTTTCCAGTCATGTCAACCGAGGGGAGATTTATTCAGCACATATGCATACACATTACAAATTCCACATTTACAGAAAATCTCCCATTTCTTATTGGTTACAAGACCTTTCATATCGAGTGGTGTGTATTTGGATTTTTTAACCAATAGCGTCCTTTCCTTCAACTTGTGCTGATCTCTGCTCGTTTCATGCTGGAGTCCTGTGAGTGTTTCCTGGAATTGTCCACAGCTGTGATATTTCAAAACTGACTATGTGACAGCTTACAGCACTTTGAAAGTTGTTTCCTTATCTTTCTACATCTGAACTCCCTCCTGATTTTTCAGGTCAGGGTGACCTGCTATGAAACAAAAAAGCTTTCCAGGTCATTGACCTGGAACATTAGTTTTACCCGGTTCCTAGCAAAAACTGCACAACTAAAATAATTACTCCCCTGCAGCCTTCATGCAAAATATCACATGTAGCATAAAAAGTAGTCCTATCTTACCCTCCTCACAATGACACAGAAGGTTCAGGGAAACTGGTTACAGTGTATGTGCTAGATCACATGTGTCAAACTCAAGGCCCGCGGGCCACATGTGGCCCGCCACGTCATTTTATGTGGCCCTCCCCCCCATCACCACCGTTTTATAGGCCCATAATTGACTTAAAATAGGTTTTGAGCACGAATTGACTACAAACTACATCTCCCATAATGCATTCCGATTGTTACCAGCCAACATTACGGCTTCTCTCCACTAGAGTACAGCAGAGTCACCTAAAGTTCATTATTAACTTTCCCAGCGAATAAAACTGAGACATCGACAAGCTAACATCAAAATGTCTAAGAAAAGAAAAATCGATTTACAAGGAAGACTGTTTCATGAACGATGGGAAAACGAATACCTGTTTGTACTTCAAGGTGAAAAACCAGTATGTCTTTTGTGTTCTGGGACCGAAAGAATACAATATACGTCGGCATTTTGAAACCAAACAGGGAGCTAAGTACGCTAAATTTAGCCTTCAAGAAGAACAAAGGAAAACCCTTGTCTGAACTGTCCGATCCGAAATGGCTGTGTGACTTTACAATGTTATGTGATGTCACCGAGCATCTTGCTCAGCTAAATCCGAAACTACAAGGATGTAAACAAATAATCACCCAGATGTCCGACATGATCACAGCTTTCCAGCGCAAACTCGACCTATGGAAGTGCCAGGTGGTACAAAACAATCTCGTTCACTTTCCTGCTTGTCAGATCATCTCGGCCTCCCGGCGCTTTTTCATGTGCTCGGTTAACTACCAAACTAAGTATGTTAATAAACGAGTTTGATCGGCGCTTTTCTGACTTAAAATCGCAGCACTCTGATTTTGACAGCTTTACCAATCCTTTCACCGCCGATGTCTGCAGTGCGCCCCACCGCCTTCAGATGGAGCTATTGAGCTTCAAAGCACAACGGCATGAGAGCGAAGTTCCGCGATGTTTCAAAATCGAGGACTTTTACCGTCTACTGCCCCCTGATTTGATGCCACAGCTTCGACTCCATGCAGCTCGTGTTTTGTTCATGTTTGGAAGCACCTATCTGTGCGAACAGATGTTTTCAATAATGAATTTAAACAAGACCAAACACAGATCGCGCATTACTGACGAAAACCTGCACGTCGTTTTGCGGATTCCCACAGCACAAGAACTAAAACCAGACATCGACGAACTGACCAAGGGAAAACGGTACCAGACATCCGGCCATAAAACATCGGTAAGCACGAACTGAGTTAAAATAGAATGTAAAACCAAGACTAAGTATACTAGAATATGCATATAGTTTATTGATTTTGCTTGTGTTTTGTGTTTATTTACAGAACAGGACCGATGAATGAGGATGTGTGTGAGTTGGTGTCAGGGTGAAGAAGGATCAGTTTTGCCCTCAAGGACAGGCAACATCACCTAATTGTTTTGTTCTTATGTGAAAATACATGTTGGTTGTGTAATAACAAAAAAGTTTTGTTAATGAAGTTGAGAGTTAATATCAAAACTTGTTTTTATTATTTGCTTGCTTACCTTTAAACACTGATTTAAGTATTGTAAGTTTTAAACTGACCAGTAACTTTACATCCATGTAAACTCAAATGTAATATTTAAAACTTGAAAACATAAAATGAGTTATTTGACAATATGAGGTGTTGTTTAATTTATTTTTAACATTGTATTTTCATACATTTATGCTCGGGGTGCCCAAGTCTAGTTTTCCAGACCTCCCACTCTGCAACTTTAGATGTGTTCCTGGATCATTGACTCATCACTAGGCCTCTTCAGAACTGAGTTGCTGCTAATGAGGGAAGTCAACCTTTAGTCTGGGATGTGTTTTAGCAGGGATGCATCTAAAAGTTGCAGTCTGGAGGACTGCACTTGGGCACTCCTGATTTATACCGTCAATGTGGCCCGTTGAGGGTGGCCAATATGCTGAAGTGGCCCTTAGTGAAATTGAGTTTGACACCCCTGTGCTAGATAAATGCTACTAGACAAAGGGGAATCCTGGAGGGAAACATGTAGGAGGCTGCAAAAGATTTGAGACTGGGTGAAGGCTCACCTCCCAGCAGGGGAGTTTTAGAGTCAGGCACATTCATGTATTATGACCCAAAGTCCAGAACTAAATCCAACAGAAAATATGCAGCAAGACTTGAAAGCAGGTTTCTATCCAGCTCAAGTTTCTTTGCAAATATCAGTGGGCAAACATACAGTATTAGTATCTAGATGTGCAGAGCTGGTGGAGACAAACCCCAGAAGACCTGCAGGTTTAATTTTAGCTAACTACCATTCTACAAAGTATTCATCCAAGGGGACCAAATACTACTAAACTTTTAAAAAATTAAAAAAATATATATATATATATTGTTTTCCTTACATGTTATAGCTTTGGTTTATATCTAGAGTTGGTCTGTTGCATAAAATCCACATTAAAGTTAATAGTTGTAACATCACAAAATCTGGAAAAGTTCAATGGGCGTGAGTAGTTCTCTAAGGACCTGCAAATGGTTCGGCACAGCTGACCTGCTGAATGATCAGTGATTCATTTGACAGCCCAACCCATCACCATCTGCTCAGAAAACATTACAACTTACTACATACATGCTTCCTGATCCAGTTTAACAGTGGCACTGTTCCCATGATTACCTTAATGATGTATGAAAAGTTAGATCATCTCTTTTTGACAAGGTAACGGGTTGTTAATCGTACCTCCATGTTGGGTTTGAATCTGTCCTCAAACACTGAAACAGCAGCAGCAGCTCCAGAGCCTAAAGCCATAGTCAACAGAACACAAAACAGGAACACAAAATTTTACTGTTCCACTGACAAAGTAATTAAAACACTATACAATAACCCCATGCTCAGTTATTATGATCAGAGTGGCTACATTACTGTTTAATTTGTGTTTGTAAAGTTGTAAAGTGTCCTTAGGTGTTTTGAAAAAATCTAAATGGTAAATGGACTCCAAAGTGCTTCACACAACATTCAGTCATTCACTCAGTCACACACTGATGGTAGTAGGTAAGGTTGGTGAAGTGTCTTGGCCAAGGACACAGCAACTGAGATAGATGAAGCCGGAGAAACAAAGCGAAACAAAGCAACATAGCATGGCGTATTGCTAGAGAAGGTTCAGAGATGATTAAGGTTAAAGTTCTTAGGGGTATTGAATCTCTCCCAGAGAACCGGGAAAGGACAGATAAACTGTTGGGAAAGTGTGGCATAACTTCAGCCCAGATTAGAGAAGACAAAGTTAGTGTTAGGATGTGTAGGAGCATTAAGGCATTCAGAGAAAGAAGGTAGCAAAGAAAACGTGCATTCTGAAACATGAAATAGTCAGTAGTTGATATAATTTAATTATTTAAGTTGTTTCACAGAACGTTTTCGTTTGGAGGTTTCTCATCTTCCCAGACAATTTAATTTCCACCATTGTTTAAAAAAACAAACAGAAAAAAAACATACCCATGGTGAGGAAAGGCAGTTTATCATAGGAGCCATGTGGATAAACACTGTATAGGTGAGCCCCCGTCACATCAACTCCTCCAACAATCACTGATGAACCCATGTGTCCCTGGTACCTAAAACATCAAACATCAAAAATCATTTTAGATCATATGTATCATTTTTCTGATATTTCTCTACATACAGCGCTTATAAAAAGTACTCACTTACTTGGATATTTTACCCTTTTCAAAAATAAAGCATTTGTCATAAACAAAATTAGATTTTTTTAGGCCAAAATAATTTACAAATATTTTTAATGCTAAAGTGAAAACTGATTTCTAAAGATTTCTAACAATTTAAAATTATGAAGCATTAAATAGTTAATTTCACAAATATTCAACCCCTGTAAAGTGACAGACCTAATTCAATGGAGGTCCAGCCAGTTGGTGCTGGTGTTCTCACAATGAGTGAAGTGGATATCAGCTGGGAGCAAGTATAGCAGTATAAAGAAAGCTATGCTTAGAAGGTCCAAAATGTGCCATCCATTCACTGGGTCATCAACATTCCTTGCTACCATTACAGCATGAAGACTAAACAACACTCAAAGTAAGTCAGAGAAAAGGTTAACAAAAAGTTTAAGTCAGTGGAAGGATACTCAAAAATCTCTAAGGCCCTGAATGTGCAAGAAGGAGACTGGTGAGAGAGGACACCAGGTCACCATGACTACACTGAGTAGTCATGGTGACTTGCAAGCTTCAACAGCTTAGATGGAGAAACATTGCAGACAACAACTGTTGCCCTGGTTGGTCACCAGTCAGTGAGAAAACTACTTTGAAAGAAATTCAGATTAAGGCTTGACTAGGGTTTGCTTAAAGGCACATGGGAAACTCCATGGTGAAATGGAAGAAAGTTCTTAGGTCTGATGAGACCAAAATGGTGAAGTGCACCACCACTTTCCACTGTGAAATGTGGTGGCGTCAATATGCTTTGGGGATGGTTCTCAGCAGAAGGCACTGATAGAGTTGGAACAGTTTAGGAAGGAAGAATGGAGTAAAATTACAAACAGAGAAAAAACTAATTCAAATATAGAAGAAACAGAACGCATGAATAACTAAGAAATTAAGCATGGAATGAACTAATATGGCATCTTCTTAATAATTATAATAATAGACTAAATAAAATACCCCCCAAAATTATCAAAACAAAGAAGAACCAAAACTCATGAAAAGTGACAAGAAAGTTGGTTTACTAAAATATATTAATTTTGTTTCTGGGCCCTTTTCAACATAGAAGACCTCACCTGAACAGCATTTGTTTCAGTTGTCTGGTTACCATGGCAACAAGTGGGGGTCGGCCAGTGTTGAGCATGTGCAGCTCCACATTAGATGCCATCATCTGTGTGGCCATCTCTGCATCTGCAGCCACACCAGCTCCGCAGCAGCTGCAGAACATAGAGGACAGTGGAGCAACTGAAATTGTGAAGCTAATTGCTTAAAGGCATATGGGAAATTGAGACATGTGATTGAAACACTTTTTGTTTCAATTACTCTTTAGATTGTTTTATGCAACTTAGAGAAAGATGTAAGTTGAACAGTCAGAGAAATACAAAGAATTTTATACAATCCTTAAAGCTGAAGAATAATTATTAGGACAGAATGTGAATATTTATATATTTCTACTTTGATTATTTGTCCATAAATGCATGTGTGAGTGTGTATTGTGTTTTTGAGGGTAAAGAATCAGGGCTGGATTGAAGGTAGCGCAGACACACAACCCAATGAAATGTTCAATTTAATCTCAATTCAGTTTCCTTTACCAACAATACCATTTTCAGGTAATTCTGTATGATATTAGGTACAAAATTAGTAATTCATTATCTGGCAAGCAAATCATCTTGAATAACTATGTAAAAAATTTGTACTGTAAAATATGTTCATATTTTCTCCAACAAAAAGAAATCCTTTAACCTCAGTCAGAAAAGGGAAGAACAACTATATTCATTAGCTGTACTCACTAGATCTTTGGAGCGATGTAGTGAATCTTCATACAGTTTTTGTCAGCTACCACCATGTCATCAGTAGCTCTGGTATCTGCTCCCAGAACCACTCCATCCTGGAACAACAGAGGAGAAACCCCACCTGACTGACGTGAAGGCTTACTTCTGAACAGTAAACGAATACAGGCACATGTTGCCCCCAGGAATGTGGCTTTCATCAAACATTCATTTGACCAAAAACACCTTATTCAATCTGTCAAATTCTCTATAGATTTTATTAGGTTTTGAAATATCACTTTAAGTACATAGAGCACAGCTCCAAAACGGGGGAATTTACATCTAAATAGAATTCTCTTACCTTATAAACCATCCCAGCGATGGTGGTCCCTGTCTTTCTGGCATTAGGAGCTTTGTATGCCCCCTCTAGCAAACTAGACTCCAAAACCGCATTCCTGGAAAAGATCAAGAAGTGCCCAGAAAAGCAGAGATGTTTATTCTGGTGTTGTTCAGCTACCCTAGCATTAACTTCCGGGACTTTTCTTGTCATTAAAGGAGAAGAGTTTTTTTTACCTGCGGCTGTTCTCAAACGAGAAACCTCCATTCTGCTGCTGATGGGGGTTCAAACTGTGAAGCATGTTCAGTAGGTTGCGAGATGAAGACTTAAAGCAAAGCTGTGGCTCACTACAGGTCCGACTGACTCAGTGCTTTTTAGCAGTTTTTACTTTTACTTTCACTTGTTTAGGAAAGCCAAGCCTCCAGAGCCCCACTGTAAAAAGAGAACTAAACTGAATGACTGTTTGTTCTTCCACAGCTGAAATGAACTTTCAGCAGAGAGTTATGGAGATATTAGAACAAAGAAACAAATTCCATATATGTAGCTCTGATCATTGTCAAACAAAACAAAACAATTAATGAGTCAGGAACTGCAACAAAGTAAATACACTGCAATGGAATAAATACTCCTTTTTACAGTGTATTTATTCCACATGACCTGGAAAGATGGAACCTGGTGAGTCAGCTCACTCAAGATGTTATCAACCATATTGTAACTCTACAGATGGAGACAAAATGATAGTGTTGGGTTTATTTCGTTTCCAAACCTGCAGGAATCAACCAGAGACACAAACTACTCTTCTGCAGAAGAGGGGAGAGAGCCAGACGTGGAGAACCGCCGTTAAACACTGTCTGGGATCAACTCCGCCGGCTCTCAGTCCCCAACTGCCTTTTATTATGTTAACAACAAAGAAATTGGCTTTTTCACACAGTCACACAAACAGTTGACCAATAAACATTCCCAGGAGACGTTCTGGAATCGTCTTTCGACATGCCCTTACCAGGACAGGAGACTGACCATTATCAGTTTCACAGGTAGCTGCTAACACAGACAGTTGATGGTCAAAGCAACCAATGACAAAAGCAGTTGGTAACACACACATGTGAAAACATTTCTAACCCCCAAGAAAACATCTGAAAAACAGTTAAGAGTATAAAACAAAAGAAAGGAGTCAATAGTATAAAACAGCATACAGAATAATATGAAAACATAACCTTTCAAATAAACTCATAAGTACATGAACTTAGATAATTTCCCTAACAGATAGCGTCCTTCCTTTTCAGTTCTTTTCATTGTCAGACATGAGATCTATAGAAATATTAACTTCATAGCTGTTGAACAATGGGTTCTTAAAGTCACATGAGGATTTGAGGATTGCTTCACACCTTTGATAATGATAGTGATAGTGATAGATGACAAGCATCATGAAAAGCAACTTCTCTTTTTCAATCAGTTCTGTTAGGAAATCCAAAACTGAAAAAAAGACACCAGAGTGTGGATAGTAAGAGAGTCTTTTCTTTTTACTCATTAGCAACATAAATCCTGTATTGACATAGTCCATGTCAACACTTACATAGTTTTGTTATCTATATAGACATTTACAAGATGTCCACTAGCGGATGATGTTGACTCTATAATTTAGCGTAAAGATTTTTACATTTCGATGTTGATGCTGTGCTTTCATGTGTTGACCTTTTCTTGCACTTCCAATCATATCTGTGACTTCAGAAATAAAGGTGCATTCCTTTTATTTGCATTAGCTGTTTTGAAAATCAGCAATTTTCAAAAATTGCTGATTCTCAAATCAGTAATTTGATTGTTGTTTGGTTTTTTATATTTTATATTTTTTATATTTTTTATCAAATTTTATAAGGTTACAGCTACAGCTTCATAAAGCAAAACCAAAGCTTTTGAATTTGGTTCATGCATTATTCACGTCAATCATTTTAAAAATCTGTGAAAGTTTCTACTTTTAGTTGGATTTTTAATTTTATTTATTTATTTTTGTCTATACCATATTATAGCTTCCTAATGTATTACTGAAGTTTTCAGTTTGAAGGACGATGCTGCAGCAGGTTTAAATTGAAGGCAACTGAACCTTCACTTTGTCACTGTCTTCTCTTAAAAGACGGTGCAGAGCGTAATTTAGAACAGATAATAATGTGAAGCATTCAGTTGTTGAGACTTTTGCCTATTTTGTTTCTATGCTATTTACATATTGTTGTTATCAATGTAAAATTAATAATCTGGCTATTTGCTTTAAATTAAAATAGTTCATCAAAGAAAGAATTGAAAACAGACGCAAAGTAGAAACAACAGATGAAACAGATTTCTACAACAATGTTGATCTGCAGGCTAAATGGAAATCATTCATATGACGACTGTCTTTATATCAGACATCCTGATATAAGACATTGCGTCTGTCACCTCAAAGCCCCAGTACCACATGCGACTGTTCACTCTGCTTCTCCTTAACGTTTCTACCAGGTGGGTTAAAGCCGCTGCTGACTGGATCTGGGCTGGAGGTGAGCAACTGTAAATAGAAGTTACTGCAGAACCTCAAGTGTTAATGGAAGATTCGGCCCAATTAGAGTCACACCATAAACATAAGAGAAAATACTGGAGCAATAATTAGAACCGCAGCATAAAGCCAAACATGCCACAATTAAATGAATCAAAATGTCTCCAATTGGCGTAGCATCACTATATTGGCCTCCATTTTAGCTAAAAGACTGAAAAATGGTTTAAATGGTATAATACATGAATCTCAAAATGGCTTCATACCTGGACGCAACATTTCTGGTAATCGATTAGTGCCAGATTTGGCACTAATCGAAAAAGTTAAAGATCTTATCTCTGATGATCCAATGATTCCGTTTTTAGATGATCAAAAGGCCTTTGATACAGTTAGTTTATTTTAGACACATTGTCCTTTTTTTAACTTTGGGAAGTTTTTTATTCAAGCCTTTCAGACACTTTGTAAAGATAATAACAGTTCTATAAAACATCTATATGGCACATCTAGCCGATTTAATATCAATAAAGGGGTTCGTCAGGGATCTCCTGTCTCCCCTTAATTTTTCTGCTTGTTGGCCAAATTCTAAATTATTTAATAGACAGAGCTCATTGGAGGGAATTAAAATATTTGATCAAGAACTTAAAATTTCACAACTTGCTGATGATACTGCAGTGTTCCTGCCTCTCTGTCTGTTAAATCTAAATTCTCCAGCATTTCAGGACTGAAACTCAAAACATGTGAAATCCTTCCATTATATACAACTGCTGTCACTGAAACGTGTCACATCCCTGTAAAAAACATTGTAACTTACCGAGGAGTTAAAATCTCCTCTGACCACAATAACATGGGTTTGTGTTTGTGAATCTATTAAAATGAAATGCAACAGTTGGTTAGCTGGGATTTAACTATTTATGGTAACGTACTATTAAGCAAAGCAGAAGGAATGTCAATATCTTTTCACATCATTAGATGTTAATAAGTCGTTCTGATCTGATCTGGATAAAATTCTCTTCAAGTTGATATGGAAAAATAAAACAAAATTTAAAAAATCTGTTCTGTCAAACTCTTTAGCTGAAGGAGGTTGAAATGTTTTGACTTTTATTGTCTTTAATCAAATGTTAAAAATTAATTGGATTAAAAGATTTCTAAAAAAAAAATCCAAATTCCATGTGAAATATTTTCCGAAATCATCTGTTCAGTAAACCAGGGGGTCAAAATTTTTTACGGCGTCTCAGTTGGAAAACTTCCAGTCAAATGAGCTAAATTTCATCAACAGGTTCTGCTGATGAAACGATGTTGGATCGTCTATATAATAGACGATCCAATTACTGCATTGTTCCATTTACTGTATTAAATGGAACAATGCTTGCATAATACATAAGAACTAATCATTGTTTCTTCATAAGTGGGTTGATAATAATATTAATTTGAAAAATTAGTTACTAGATAGTAATGCTGAGTGGTTTTCCTATGAGCATTTCATGAACATAGAGATTTCTCAAAAAGAATCTAAAGTGGTAATTAAAGCTGTTCCTCATAGTTTGCTCTGTTTAGCACAAACCAAACATCAAAACATCAAAACCTTCATGACTCAATTTCCATTGAAGGAACTAATATAATGAATAAGACATTTACAAACGGGTTGATCAGAACTCTCTTACAAACTTATCCACTCCCATAAGTCAACATTGATGGGATTATTTGAGCCAAAAATTGTGGCGTAAAATCTTTTTATTTCCTAATATGTAATAACTAATAGGATTAAAGAATTTTTATTTAAGATATTACCTAGTTAAAAATAATATTTGTCGCTTCTCTCCAGCAACAGCTGCTCTTGTTGTCAGTCTGAAGGTGAAAGTATTGAATGTTTATTTGTGGAATGTTCTCATTATTTTGGTCGGCTTCCAAAAACTCCTTTCAGAAAAAATTTGAAAAAACTATTATTTTATCACATTTACATATTTTACTCATCTTTAACAATTAAACTTTTTCTTTAGATGAAATATATATAGTGGATCTTAGGAAAATATTTTATCCAAAAGATGAAATGGAATAAAAAAATTCCCTCTTTTAATAATTTCGAGAAACTGACTTAAAATGTATGTTGCCTCTGTTGAAAACCATAACTTTAATAATAAGAAATTAGTAAAAACTTGAACTCTTCTCCAAAAATTTAACTTCATCTCATACGCAGATCCATCTGCTATTTTTTCCTTTCATTTTTTGCCATTATTGTTCTTTTTGCTATAATATACCCTTCTTCATATCTTCAAATTTGAATATATTTAAGACACTTTATGAAAATCTAAGTGAAAAAGTACACATCATTTTATTTGACCAATGTATATATATATTTAACTTTTGTCTTTCTAGACTTTAACATCAACACAGTCCATATTTGTAATTATTCTTTATTTGTTTTTATTATAATATTTTAATATTTGTCTTAGTGTGAACATCTGTATGTATGTTCATGTTATTTGTTTGAAATAAAGTAAACAAATAAATCGTTTCCATAGCAACGATCAGAAGCAAGACCTTGCCCCCGAAGTCCAGTGAGCTCACTGATGAGGTCATAGATCACATCATGTACATCACAATAGATCAAAGAAGTTCTAAAGCTTACATGTCTTGCGTGAGAACATTGAGCCCAAAAAGTTTTGATAGAGACCAGAATCTGCAGCAGCAAACATGAAGAAGTGTTTAAACACAATCCATTTGGGTGCCTTAAATCGCTCGACATATCGGACACAGAATCCACCGAAGACGACGAGTCGATGACACCCTTTTTGCCCAGAGAGCAACAAGAGCTGATGGACTCTGAGCCGGAAAAGCAGATGGAAGCCCATATGCTTTTCCGAGATGGCTGTACCTGGACCATCTCTGACAGGTCAAGAAAAACCAGAGATGGATTTGAATGAGGTGAAAAGACGTCTAGAAATAGCTTTGCTAGAAAAACAGTTCTTACAGGAGGAACTGGAGAAACAGAAGGATGGGCGAGAGAGACCTGGGAGCACCGGGATCGACGAGGGAGCACTGTGACCATTGGGAGGACCAATGGTAAGAACACTGTGAGGACCACTGGAAGGTCCACCGTAGGCGACTAGGGAGCCCTGTGACCATTGGGAGGACCACCGCCAGAAGCAAATGAGGCGATGAGGGAGCTCTTGGACCCCTGGGAGGACCACTTTTAGGACCACTGGTAGGACCACTGGGAGGACCACTGGGAGGAACACCAGGAGGACCACCGTGTGGACCTCTGGAGGTAACGAGGGAGCCCTCGGACCACCTGGATGCTTCGAGTGAGCACTGGAACCACCGGGAGGACCATCAGAAGGACCACCTTAGACGACGTGGGAGCCCTGGGACCACCGGGGTGGACAAAGGAGTACTGTGTCAATTTGGGGGACCACCGGCAGAAGCACAGGAGACGATGACGGAGATCTTTGACCACCAGGATGCGATGAGGGAGTTCTTGAACCCCTGGGAGGACCACTTTTAGGACCACTGGTAGGACCACTGGGAGGACCACTGGGAGGAAAACCAGGAGGACCACCGTGTGGACCTCCAGAGGTAACGAGGGAGCCCTCGGACCACCTGGATGCTTCGAGTGAGCACTGGAACCACCGGGAGGACCATCAGAAGGACCACTTGGGACGTGGGAGCCCTGGGACCACCGGTGACAAGGAGACTGTGCCATTGGGGGACCACGGAGAAACGGAGGACCATGGGAGGACCACCGAGGAGAGGGAGCCCTGAACCCCGGGAGGACCATAAAGGACCACCTTAGGCAACTGGAGCAATGGGACCAGGGAGGACCACGTTGGGAACCAAAAGAAACCAGGAGGACCACCGGATGCCGAGGAGATTGGACCACCGGGATGAGAAGAGGGAGCCCTGGGACCACCGGCGACGAGGGAGCACTGTGACCATTGGGAGGACCAATGGTAAGAAACGGAGGACCACGGAAGACACCTGAAGCACGAGGGAGCCCTGGGACCACCGGGAGGGACTCGGGACCACCAGGAGGACCACCAGAGCAACGGGGACACGGGAACAAAGGGGACCACTGGAAGGTCCACCGGGGAAAGGGAGCCCTGGGAAAACCGATCGACGAGGAGAACTGGGAACATTTTGGGACCATGGAAGGTCCACCGTAGGCGACAGGGAGCCCTGGACCACCGGAGCGACGGGAACCTGGACAGGGAGGACCACCCCAGAAGCACAGGAGGCATGGGACTTGGAACCCCTGAGGCCACTGCAGGACCCTGGGAAAACCAGGAGCCACCATGGGAACCCTGGGAACAGGACCCTGGAACACCTGGGCTTTAGGAGCCTGGAACGGATCGACGAGGGACACTGGGACCATGGGAGGACCACAGAAGGCCACAAGGCGTGAGGGAGTCCTGGGACCTCGGAGGACAGGGAGGACTGGGACCAGGAGGACCATTGGAACCCCGGGGAACGGGGACCCTGGGACAACTGGATGCTAGGATTCGTGATATTGGGAGGACCACTGGTAAGAACACTTCGAGGACTACCTGAGGCGACGAGGGAGTCCTGGCACCACCGGGAGGACCATCAGAAGGACCACCTAAGGCAACGTGGGAGCCCTGGGACCACTGGGAGGACCACTGTTAGGAACACAAAGAAGAATACCAGGAGGACCACCGGAGGCGGGGGAGAGGACGGGACCACCGGGAGCGACGAGGGGGCCCTGGGACCACCGGATTGACAGGGAGCCTTACCTTGGGAGGACCAATGGTAAGAACACGGAAGGACCACCAGGAAGGGACACTGTGACAAGGAGGACGACCCGGAACACGGAGGCTGAGGGACCTGGGAACACCGGGACACGAGGGAGCCTTCAACCCCTGGGGGACCACTGGTAGGACCACGTAGGACACTGGGAGGAACACTAGGAAGACCCTTGGGACCCCAAGAGGAACGAGGAGCCCTGGAACCCTGAGTTCGAGGACCCTGGACCATGGAGCACGGGGACACTGGACCATTGACCGAGTGGACCACTGGAAGCATGGTGGGACCACGGGAGGACCACCGAGGCACGAGGGTGCCCTGGGACCACCGGGTGACAGGGAGACTGGGCCATTGGGGGACAGGGCGAAGCACAGGAGGCAATGAGGGAGTTCTGGAACCACCAGGATGCGACGAGGGAGCTCTTCAACCCCTGGGAGGACCACTGGTAGGACCACTGGTAAGATCACTGGGAGGAACACTAGGAAGACCACTGTGTGGACCCCAAGAGGTAACGAGTGAGCCCTCGGAACACCTGCATGCTTCGAGTGAGCCCTGTGACAACTGGAGTCGACGAGGGAGCACTGTGACCATTGACCTTTGAGTGGACCACTGGTAAGAACACGGTGAGGACCACTGGGAGGACCACCTGAGGCGACGAGGGTGCCCTGGGACCACCGGAGTCGACGAGGGAGCACTGGGACCATTGGGAGGACTATTGGGCGAAGCACAGGAGGCAATGAGGGAGTTCTGGAACCACCGGATGAAAAGGGGAGCTTGAACCCCGGGATCCACGGAGGACCACTGGTGGACCATGGGAGGACCATGGGAGGAACCAGGAGGACCACCGGGACCCCGGAGGAACGAGGGAGCCCTGGACCACCTGGATGCCGGGGAGCTCTGGGAACCGGAGGGCGAGGGAGCACTGGGACCAGGGAGGACCATGAAGGCCACCTAGGCAAGGGGAGCCCTGGGAACCGGAGTCGACGAAGGAGGACTGGACCATTTTTGGGACCACGGAAGTCCACCTTAGGCGACGTGGGAGCCATGGGACCACCGGGGTGGACAAAGGAGCACTGTGATCATTTGGAGGACCTCCGGCAGAAGCAAAGGAGGCGAAAAGGGAGCTCTGGGACCACCAGGATGCGAAAGGGGCCCGGACCCTGGGAACCCTTTTAAGAACGGGAGGAACACCAGGAGGACCCCGTGTGGACCTCCGGAGGGAACAAGGAGACCCTCGGACCACCTAGGCTTCGAGAGCCTGGAACCACCGGAGGACCAGAGAAGGACTAACTTAAAGACGTGGGACCCTGGGACCACCGAATCGACAAGGAACGTGACCATTGGAGGAACTGGTAAAAGAACCTCGAGGACCACCTGAGGGACGAAGGAGCCTGGGACCACCGGAGGCGACGACTGAGCCTTGAACCCCTGGGAGGACAACTGGTAGGACCACCGGAGGAACCGGGGACCCCCGACGCGGGGAGACCTGGACCACCGGATGCGAGGGCCTGGAACCACCAGGAGGACATGACAATTTGGAGACTGGGACCCGGGACCACCCGGTGGAAAAGGAGACTGTGCCATTTGGGGACCACCGGCAGAAGCACAGGAGGCATGAGGAGTCTTTGACCACCGGATGCCAGAGGGAACCCCTGGGAGGACCACTTTTAAGACCACTGGGAGGAACACCAGGAGGACCACCGTGTGGACCTCCGGAGGTAACAAGAGAGAGCCCTCGGACCACCTGGAGGCTTCGACTGAGCACTGGAACCACCAGGAGGACCAGCAGAAGGACTAACTTAAATGACGTGGGAGCCCTGGGACCACCGTAATCGACGAAGGAGCACTGTGACCATTGTGAGGAAGACTGGTAAGAAGAACACTGCGAGGACCACCTGAGGAGACGAAGGAGCACTGGGACCACCGGAGGCGACGACTGAGCTCTTGAACCCCTGGGAGGACAACTGGTAGGACCACCTGGAGGACCACCGTGTGGACCCCCAGACGTAACGGGGGAGACCTCGGACCACCTGGATGTTTCGAGTGTGCTCTGGAACCACCAGGAGGATCATAACGACAATCTTGGACGACGTGGGAGCCCTGGGACCACCACGGTGGACAAAGGAGTACTGTGTCCATTTGGGGGACCACCGGCAGAAGCACAGGAGGCTATGACGGAGATCTTTGACCACCAGGATGCCATGAGGGAACCCCTGGGAGGACCACTTTTAGGACCACTGGTAGGACCACTGGGAGAACACCAGGAGGACCACTGTGTGGACCTCCGGAGGTAACGAGGTGACGAAGGAGCACTTGGACCACCTGGATGCTTCGAGTGAGCACTGGAACCACCGGGAGGACCATCAGAAGGACCACCTTAGACAACGTGGGAGCCCTGGGACCACCAGAGTCAACGAAGGAGCACTGTGACCATTGGGAGGACAACTGGTACGAATACTGCGAGGACCACTGGGAGGACCACATGAGGCGACGAGGGAGCCCTGAGACCACTGGGAGAACCATCAGAAGGACCACCTTAGGCAACGTGGAGCAATGGGACCACTGGGAGGACCATCAGAAGGACCACCTTAGGCAACGTGGGAGCAATGGGACCACTGGGAGGACCATCAGAAGGACCACCTTTGGCGAAGTGGGAGCCCTTGGACCACCGGAGTCGACGAAAGAGCACTTGTGACCATTTTGAGGACCACTGGTAAGAACACTGGGAGGACCACCTGAGGCGACAAGGGAGCACTGTGACCATTTGGAGGACGACCGGCAAAAGAACAGGAGGCGATGAGGGCACTCTGGGAACACCGGGATGCGACGAGGGAGCTCTTTAACCCCTGGGAGGACCACTGGTAGGACCATTGGCAGGAACACCGGAGGACCACCGTGCAGACCCCCCAGATGTAACGAGGGAGCCCTCGGACCACCTGGATGCTTCGAGTGAGCTCTGGGACGACCGTGATATGTCGAGGGAGCACCGGGACCACTGGGAGGACCATCAGAAGGACCACCTTCAGCGACGTGGGAGCCCTGGGACCACTGGAGTCGACGAAGGAGCAATGTGACCATTGGGAAGACCACTGGTAAGGACCACTGCGAGGACCACCTGAGTAGATGAAGGAGCACTGGAACCACCAGAGTCGATGAGGGAGCACTGTGACTATTTGGAGGACGACCAGCAGAAGCACAGGAGGCGATGAGGGCGCTCTGGGAACACCGGGATGCGACAAGGGAGCTCTTCAACCCCTGGGAGGACCACTGGTAGGACCACTGGCAGGAACACCAGGAAGACCACTATGTGGACCCCAAGAGGTAACGAGTGAGCCCTCGGAACACCTGCATGCTTCGAGTGAGCCCTGGGACCACCGGAGACAACGAGGGAGCACTGTGACCTTTGACCTTTGAGTGGACCACTGGTAAGAACACGGTGAGGACCACTGGGAGGACCACCTGAGGCGATGAGGGAGCCCTGGGACCAGCGGAGTCGAAGAGGGAGCACTGGGACCATTGGGAGAAGCACAGGAGGCGAAGATGGAACCCCTAGGAGGTTCTGGTAGGACCACTAGTAGGACCATTGGCAGGAACACCGGAGGACCACCGTGCGGACCCCCAGATGTAACGAGGGAGCCCTCGGACCACCTGGATGCTTCAAGTGTGCTCTGGAACCACCAGGAGGACCATCAGAATGACAATCTTAGACGGCGTGGGAGCCCTGGGACCACCGGGGTGGACAAAGGAGTACTGTGTCAATTTGGGGGACCACCGGCAGAAGCACAGGAGACGATGACGGAGATCTTTGACCACCAGGATGCGATGAGGGAGTTCTTGAACCCCTGGGAGGACCACTTTTAGGACCACTGGTAGGACCACTGGGAGGACCACTGGGAGGAAAACCAGGAGGACCACCGTGTGGACCTCTAGAGGTAACGAGGGAGCCCTCGGACCACCTGGATGCTTCGAGTGAGCACTGGAACCACCGGGAGGACCATCAGAAGGACCACATTCGGTGACGTGGGAGCCCTGGGACCACCAGAGTCGACGAAGGAGCACTGTGACCATTGGGAGGACCACTGGTACGAATACTGCGAGGACCACTGGGAGGACCACCTGAGGCGACGAGGGAGCCCTGAGACCACCGGGAGGACCATCAGAAGGACCACCTAAGGCAACGTGTGAGCAATGGGACCACTGGGAGGACCACTGTTGGGAACACAAAGAAGAACACCAGGAGGACCACCGGATGCGGCGAGAGAGATGTGGTACCACCGGGATGAGAAGAGGGAGCCCTGGGACCACCGGTATCGACGAGGGAGCACTGTGACCATTGGAAGGACCAATGGTAAGAACACAGTGAGGACCACCGGAAGAGCTACCTGAAGCGACGAGGGAGCCCTGGGACCACCATGATGCGACGTTGGAGCTCTGGGACCATTGGGAGGACCACTGGTAAGAACACTTCGAGGACCACCTGAGGCGACGAGGGAGTCCTGGGACCACCGGGAGGACCATCAGAAGGCACCTTAGGGACTGGGGCCCTGGGAGCACTGGGAGGACCACTGTTAGGAACACAAAGAAGAACAAGGAGGACCCCGGAGTGGCGAGGAATGGGACCACCGGGATGTGATGAGGGAGCCTGGGACCACCGGAGCTGAAGGAGCCTGTGATATTTGGAGGACCACTGGCAGAAACAAGGAGGCGTGAGGGAGCCCTGGGACCACCGAGTCGACGAGGAGAACTGGGAACATTTTTGAGGACCATGAAGGACCACCAGGCAAGGGACCCTGGGACCACCGAGTCGACAAGGAACGGACCATTGGGAGGACCAATGGTAAAACACCGAGGACCACCTGAAGTAGAGGGAGCCCTGGGACCACCGGAGTCGAGAGGGAGCACTGTGGCCATTGGGGGACCAGGAGAACCACGGAGGAACCGTTGGACCCGAGGAACAGGGAGCCCTCACCCCTGGGCTTGAGGACACTGGAACCACCGGAGGACCATAGGGACCACATTCGGTGACTGGGAGCCCTGGGACCACCGAGCACGAAGGAGCACTGTGACCATTGGGGGACCACTGGTAAAAACGGAGGACCACTGGGAGGACCACCTGAGGCGAGAGGGAGCCCTGGACCACCGGGAGGACCATAGAAGGCCACCAAGGCAAGTGGACAATGGGACCACTGGGAGGACCATTTGGGAACACAAAAAGAAACCAGGAGGACCACCGGATGCCAAGGTGTGGACCACCGGGGATGAGAAGAGGGAGCCCTGGGACCACCGGTTGACAGGGAGACTGTGCCATTGGGGACCAAGGAAGAACACAGGAGGACCACCGGAAGACACCGAAGCGAGAGGGGCCCTGGGACCACCTAGCACGTTGGACCTGGGACCAGGGAGGACCACTGGTAAGAACACTTCGGGACCACCTGAGGCCGAGGAGCCTGGGACCACCGGGAGGACCATCAGAAGGACACCTTGGTGACGTGGGAGCCCTGGGACCACTGGGAGGACCACTGTTAGGAACACAAAGAAGAACACCGGAGGACCACCTGGGCGAGAGGAGTGGACCACCGGGGATGGATGAGGGAGCCTGGGACCACCGGAGCATGGGACACGGACAGGAGGACCACTGGCAGAAACACGGAGGGAGAGGGAGCCCTGGGACCACCGATCGACGAGGAGAACTGGGAACATTTTTGAGGACCACGAAGGCCACCTTAGGCGACAAGGGAGCCCTGGGACCACCTAGCGACGGGAGCCTGGACCAGGGAGGACCAAGGTACAAACACTGCGAGGACCACCTGAATCGTAGAGGGAGCCCTGGGAACCGAGTCGACGAGGGAGACTGGGCCATTGGGTGGACCACTGGTAGAACCACTGGAGGACCACCGTGGGACCTCTAGAGGAACGAGGGAGCCCTGGACCCCTGGACTTCGAGGACACTGGAACCACCGGGAGGACCACAGAAGGACCACATTGGTGAGTGGGAGCCCTGGGACCACCGATGCGAAGGAGCCTGTGACCTTGGGAGGACCACTGGGAAACTGGAGGACCACGGGAGGACCACCTAGGCGCGAGGGAGCCCTGGACCACCGGGAGGACCATCAGAAGGACCACCAAGGCAACGTGGACTGGGACCACGGGAGGACCACTTTGGGAACACAAAGAAGAACACCAGGAGGACCACCGGACGGCGAGAGAGTGTGGACCACCGGGAGAGAAGAGGGAGCCCTGGGACCACCGGATCGACAGGGAGCCTTACCGGAAGGACCAATGGTAAGAACACGGAGGACCACCGGAAGACTACCAAGGACGAGGGAGCCCTGGGACCACCATGATGCGACGGGAGCCTGGGACCTTGGGGACCACTGGTAAGAACACTTGAGGACCACCTGAGGCGAGAGGGAGCCTGGGACCACCGGGAGGACCATAGAAGGACACCAGTGACTGGGAGCCCTGGGACCACTGGGAGGACCATGAGGAACACAAAGAAGAAACCAGGAGGACCACCGGATGTCAAGGGTGGACCACCGGGATGTGATGAGGGAGCCTGGGACCACCGGGTGAAAGGAGACTGTGCATTTGGGGGACCACGGCAGAACACAGGAGGCGATGAGGAGCCCTGGGACCACCAGAGCGAGAGGGAACTGGGAACATTTTAGGACCATGAAGGAACCTTAGGGACAAGGGACCCTGGGACCCCGAGTACGAAGGAGCCTGGACCATTGGGAGGACCAATGGACAAACATCGAGGACCACCAATCGTGAGGGGCCCTGGGACCACCGGAGTCGACGAGGGAGCACTGTGGCCATTGGGGGACCACTGGTAGAAACTGGAGGACCACCGGGGACCCTGAGGAACGAGGGAGCCCTGGACCACCGGATGCTTCGGTGAGCATGGAACCACCGGGAGGACCATCAGAAGGACCACATTCGGTGACGTGGGAGCCCTGGGACCACCGATCGACGAAGGAGCACTGTGACCATTGGGAGGACCATGGTAGAAACGGAGGACCACGGGAGACCACCTGAGGCGACGAGGGAGCCCTGGACCACCGGGAGGACCACAGAAGGACCACCAAGGCAACGGGAGCAATGGACCATGGGAGGACCACTGGGGCACAAAGAAAACCCGGAACCACCGATGGGCGGAAATGTGGACCACGGGGATGGAAAGGGAGCCCTGGGACCACCGGATCGACGAGGGACACTGTGACCATTGGAAGGACCAAGGAAGAACACAGGAGGCCAGAAGAGCTCCTGAACGCGAGGGACCCTGGGACCACCTGAGGACGGGAGCCTGGGACCAGGGAGGACCCTGGAAAACACTTGAGGACCACCTGAGGCGACGAGGGAGTCCTGGGACCACCGGGAGGACCATCAGAAGGACTACCTTAGGTGACGTGGGAGCCCTGGGACCACTGGGAGGACCACTGTTAGGAACACAAAGAAGAACACCAGGAGGACCACCGGATGTGGCGAGAGAGATGTGGTACCACCGGGATGTGATGAGGGAGTCCTGGGACCACCGGAGTCGATGAAGGAGCACTGTGACTATTTGGAGGACCACTGGCAGAAACACAGGAGGCGATGAGGGGCCCTGGGCACCGAGCGACAGGAGAACTGGGAACATTTTTGAGGACCACAGAAGGACCACCTAGGCGAAAGGGAGCCCTGGGACCACCGTAGTCGACGAAGGAGCACTGCGACCTTGGGGGACCAATGGTACAAACACTGGAGGACCACCTGAACGTGAGGGGCCCTGGGACCCCGGAGTCGAGAGGGAGCACTGGGCCATTGGGTGGACCACTGGTAGAACCACTGGTAGGACCACCGTGGGACCCAGAGGTAACGAGGGAGCCCTCGGACCACCTGGATGCTTCAGTGGCCTGGAACCACCGGGAGGACCATCAGAAGGACCACTTGGGCGTGGGAGCCCTGGGACCACCGGTGACAAGGAGACTGTGCCATTGGGGGACCCGGAGAAACGGAGGACCATGGGAGGACCACCGAGGCGAGAGGGAGCCCTGAACCCCGGGAGGACCATGAAGGACCACCTAAGGCAACTGGAGAAACCAGGGAGGCCACGTTGGGAACCAAAGAAGAAACCAGGAGGACCACCGGATGCCGAGGAGATTGGACCACCGGGATGAGAAGAGGGGCCCTGGGACCACCGGATCGACGAGGGAGCACTGTGACCATTGGAGGACCAATGGTAAGAAACGGAGGACCACCGGGAGCCCTGAAGGGACGAGGGAGCCCGGACCACCATGAGCACTTGGAGTCTGGGACCATTGGGAGGACCACTGGAAGAACACCGAGGACCACCTGGGCGAGAGGGAGTGGGACCACCGGGAGGAAAGAAGGACTACCAGGTGACGGGGAGCCCTGGGACCATGGGAGGACCACTGTTAGGAACACAAAGAAGAACACCAGGAGGACCACCGGATGTGGCGAGAGAGATGTGGTACCACCGGGATGTGATGAGGGAGTCCTGGGACCACCGGAGTCGATGAAGGAGCACTGTGACTATTTGGAGGACCACTGGCAGAAACACAGGAGGCGATGAGGGAGCCCTGGGACCACCAGAGTCGACGATGGAGAACTGGGAACATTTTTGAGGACCATCAGAAGGACCACCTTAGGCGACAAGGGAGCCCTGGGACCACCGTAGTCGACGAAGGAGCACTGCGACCATTGGGAGGACCAATGGTACAAACACTGCGAGGACCACCTGAATCGTAGAGGGAGCCCTGGGACCACCGGAGTCGACGAGGGAGCACTGTGGCCATTGGGTGGACCACTGGTAGAACCACTGGTAGGACCACTGTGTGGACCCCCAGAGGTAACGAGGGAGCCCTCGGAACACCTGCATGCTTCGAGTGATCCCTGGGACCACCGGAGTCGACGAGTGAGCACTGTGACTATTGGGTGGACCACTGGTAAGAACAGGGTGAGGACCACTGGGAGGACCACCTGAGGCGACGAGGGAGCCCTGGGACCACCAGAGTCGACGAAGGAGCACTGTGACCATTGGGACGACCACCGGAGGCGATGTGGGACCCCTGGGACCACCGAAGTGGACAAAGGAGCACTGTGACCATTTGGTGGACCACCAGGATTCCGGTGTGCCCTGGGACCACCATAGTCGACGATTGAGCACTGTGACCATTGGGAGGACCATTGGGAGAAGCACAGGAGGCGATGAGGGAGCTCTGGAACCCCTACGAGGTACTGGTAGGACAACTGGTAGGATCATTGGCAGGAACACCAGGAGGACCACCGTGCGGACCCCCAGATGTAACGAGGGAGCCCTCGGACCACCTGCATGCTTCGAGTGAGCTCTTGGACGACCGTGATGCGGCGAGGGAGCACTGGGACCACCGGGAGGACCATCAGAAGGACCACCTTAGGCGACAATGGAGCCCTGTGGCCACCAGAGTCGACGAGGGAGCACTGTGACCATTGGGAAGACCACTGGTAAGAACACGGTGAGGACCACTGGGAGGACCACCTGAGGCGACGAGGGAGCCCTGGGACCACCGGAGTTGACGAGGGAGGTCTGGGACCATTGGCAGGACCACCGGAGGTGACGTGGGAGCTGTGGGACCACCGGCGTCGACAAAGGAGCACTGTGACCATTTGGAGGACCACTGGTAAGAGCACTGTGAGGACCACCTGAGGCGACGAGGGAGTCCTGGGACCACCGGGAGGACCATTAGAAGTACCACCGGGAGGAACACAAGAGGAGACGAGGGAGCTCTTGGACCACTGGGATGCGACGAGGGAGCTCTGGGACCACCGTGATGCGACGAGGGAGGTCTGGGACCATTGGGAGGACCACTGGTAAGAACACTGTGAGGACCACTGGGAGGACCACCTGAGGCGAAGAGGGGGCACTGGGAACATTTTTGAGGACCACAGGAAGGTCCACCTCAGGCGACGTGGGAGCCCTGGGACCACCGGAGCCGTCAATGGAGCACTGAGAACATTTTTGAGGACCACAGGAAGGTCCACCTTAGGCGACGGGGGAGCCCTGGGAACATTTTTGAGGACCACTGGAAGGTCCACTTTAGGCGACGAGGGAGCCCTGGGACCACCGGAATCGACGAGGCAGCACTGTGACAATTTGGAGGACCACCGCCAGAAGCACAGGAGGCCATGAGGGAACTCTGGGACTCTGGGTTCCTGCCACAGTCTAAATTCACTATTGTTTAGTTAATTGGTCTTTAAATTCTGTTAGTGAGTGTCATGATGTGGTGTGGTGGAAAGCGCTGAGTTGACGCAGCAGACCCAGGTAGAGGTGAATATGATGGTTTTAATGGTGAAAATATCTAAAAGGTCCAAAAGATTCATAAGCACAATCCAAACAGTCCAAACACCAGGCAGCACGGCTGAGCGGAGGCAAAGGCTCGACACCGGTAGCAAGTGGTGAAATGAATGGGCAGAGAGAACCACAAGACAGACTGTGATATATATATGTATATATATATATCACATACATGCGAGTCATATATTGTGTGAATCACATGTGATTCACACAATGACATTGGGGCCACCCAGGGATTCAAGTAGATTCCAGGTGGATTACAGAGGTGTGCATTGCAGCTGCTGTTCATGCAAGGCCGGCACAAGGTAATATGGTAATCCTACTAAGAAACTCTTCCTACTAAGAACCTCAGCATGTTTAAATATTGATAAGGTGAATCTGTGAGAGGGAGATCAGATTTACTGGCCGAGTTTAAAATCAATCACTGATTATTGGTTATTTGTTGTGATGTATTTGTGAACAAACCCATCTCAAACACAAAGATTACACCATATTGTAGCCATGGTAACACAACAATCAAACTATCAAGATGATTATTTCAACTTTTACAAAGTAAACTTCCTAATTAAATTCTAAATGTACTTTTTTTTTCTCTGCTGAATGCATTAAATAAAATGTAACATTGTTGTTCTCTATAAATGATCTATGGTCTGTGTAACAAATAAACCATTTCTAGGGGCCCCTGAATGTTTGGAGGGCCCCTGAATGTTTGGAGGGCCCCTGAATGTTTGGAGGCTCCTGAATGTCTGGAGGGCCCCTGAATGTCTGGAGGGCCCTGAATGTTTGGAGGGCCCTGAATGTTTGGAGCTCCTGAATGTCTGGAGGGCCCCTGAATGTCTGGAGGGCCCTGAATGTCTGGAGGGCCCTGAATGTTTGGAGGGCCCTGAATGTTTGGAGCTCCTGAATGTCTGGAGGGCCCCTGAATGTCTGGAGGGCCCTGAATGTCCTGAGTCCCCTGAATGCCTCAGGGGCCCCTGAATGTCTGGAGTCCCCTGAATGTCTCAAGGGCCCCTGAATGTCTGGAGGCCCATGAATGTCTGGAGGCGCCTGAATGTCTGGAGGCCCCTGAATGTCTGGAGGCCCCTACCAGCAGCTACTGAGTTTCCTTTGCCTTGATATTCCAGTCGTATAATTCTAGATCTCAGAGATGCTAACATCAAACAATTATATATAGTTAAACCCCTTTGAGCTTTTTGATCTATAAATCAATCAGCAGCCAAATTGTTCTAGATGTTAAAGAGATATTATTAGGGCTAAATTAGTATAATATCATTAAATTTGCTTATTTAATAACTTTATAACCTTTGACCTTCTCTCTTCTGGTCTGTTTAGCAGCTATAGTCTCAGATCAACTCAGCCCTCCAGGATTGTCAGCAGCAGAAAGAGCAACTTTATACCTGTTGGCGAAAATAGACCACATTTGCTTTGCATTGTCCCTGCATAATGGCAATGATATAGTCGCATAGAATTAAATTATTTAATAAATTAATATGGGTTGTTGCTATGTTGTTGTTTTAAGACTTTGTTCAATGTGCCCTTTTTTTTAACTTTGACCCTCTGCCCTTCCAAAGGTCTCTGCACGGCCCTGGACATAGGAGATTGTGATATTAATGGAAAGGCTTACTTCATAACCGAGAACAAAATACGAGTATATAAGCATTTGTTTATTGATAACACGTAGTGGTTATCATTACGAGATTCACATTTGGTTATCGCAGCCTTACAATTCGGCTGGCTCTGAGAGGAAAGCGTCTCCACAGTTTTCATTTGTGTGGCGCAAAGTTTGTGACTGTCTTCGTGTTGGGTAAGCTAATGATACGATCGATTTGTAAATGAACATTAGATGGCAGAAATACGTCATCCAGCTTTCTGCCCTGCAAGAACAGGAAGTTCACCAACTAACAGGATGTCCCGCCCTCGTTGTTATTATTTTTGACTAACGTGATTGGTCGAGGAGAAATTGAAGCGTCGTTTGAATTGAAAGTCGCTGGATTGTGTGCTGCTGTCCCGTTTACAGGAGAAAACGGGAGTAGTGACCGTCGCTGGTATTTTTTCCAAACCATTTTACAAGGTAAGAACACGTTTTTAGGTTTAATGTGATGGTTTAGCCCTCCTTGCTGCTTCTTGTTAGCTTTTTTAACTTAAAAAACCCCCAAAGAAGCCGACGATGCACCACCCGTGTAAAAACGTCATGATGTTTCTACCAGACATAGAGCTATTCATTTATTCATCATGTGGTTAAAAGATCATGCTTCGTAGCAAAGTATTCAGCAACATGCTGAGAAATGGAAACATCCAGACTAAAAACATGTTTGTGTGATTTAGAACTTTTTTGTGCACTGCTCGCACCTGTCTGCAGTGCTATCAGAGCTCTGCTCCCTGAATGTTGCCCATAGCTTACCAGCATATGGAAACCTGTAGAGCTATGCTTCTTTGTCACTTGGGCTTCCTCTTGGGTTAGACCAGCGCTTCTCAACTCCAGTCCTCAGGCCCCCTGCTCTGCTTGTTTTAGATGTACCTCTATTCCAGAACAGCTGATTCAAATGATTGCATGATCATCAAGTGCTACAGAAGCCTGTTAATCACCCACATATTCAATCCAGGTGTGTGGCTTAAGGGAAACACCTAAAACATGTAGGGCAGGAGGGCATGAGGACCGGAATTGAGAAACACTGGGTTAGACATAAAACATGTTTATTAATTTAAAGGTAAATGCAAATACATTCCATGATTTCTTTCTTTTTTTTTCCTGCTTGATATAACAGCAAACTGAAGAAGTTCATGGTGCACTAGTGTTTTTGTCAACATAGTCTTACTTGGAAAACACCAACCACTGTTATAATAATGGATAAAAGGTTATATAAAAAGAATGTATTAAAACTGCTGGTACAAACATCAGGCCGTGGTGCCAATGTTGAAAAGGCAACAGGTTCTATATGTGAACCTGTTACATATAGACAGGTACATATCGATTATTCAGAGTCAAATTAAAACTCTGAATAAGTCTTAATTTTAACACCTACCTGTTAACTTGTTAAAATGAAAATTTAGACTGGTTTCTGTGATATTGAACTAACAATATAGCTGCAAGCACATTTTTCTTTTTCGAGCCCAGCTGCTGCAGCTTTACTGAATGATTGTAGGCATAGCTAGTAACGTTGTAAAGCAGGACGTCTTTTTTTATGTCATCTAAAGATATTTAAGTTCACACTGCTGGCACTACTCAACTCACCATCACTTCTGAATGAAGTAGATGTAATGTGACCTCATACAAACTAAAGTTTTTGATGACAGTCCCAGAAGAGTTTTAATAAAGAAATGATTTGAAGAAAGTGCCAGTTAAAAGTATTAACTGGACTTGAACCTTTTCACATTTTTTCTCATTACATCTTGAAATGGCAAAATATTTTTTACCCTCCTCTCCTCTTACAAAAACAGGAGAGAATTTTAGAAACTTTGAACAAGTCATGGATTGCTGTTCAATCTATAATCTGAAAGCAAAGTACACACACAACTGCAAACCTACCAATACATGGCCTCCCTTCTACATTTGGTGTTATCAACCTTTTCAAAGAGCTGCTTTGAAAAGTGATTTTCTGTCACTGCTACAAAATAACATTTCTCTAGATCCACAAAAAGATTTTATACATATGTAATAAATTATTTTGAAAGCTAAGTAAATTGGATTTTGTTTTTATTTTCAGATTTCATAACAAAATTAGTCATCTTAACTTTTTAAAAAAGTTTTAAGAAAAGTTTATTTTGTAGAATGAGACCATCTGAAGGAGGTCTTCTCCTGTTCTGCCTTTCACCTGTGTGTCAGAGAGCATGACTCGCAATAGACCTGCAAGCCGCAGAAAGGGCCATACCCCTGTCCACCGCCCCCCAGTGCCAGCCCCTAAAACACCTCAGTCAGCTGTTGCCTCCCCGAGGAGAAGTGGACCTTCATCTGAACCGTCAGGTAAGTGAGAGAAAACTAGTGACTGGTGCAGAATACTTCGTCTGCTTTGTCCTTTGAACTCTTATGGCTTGTCCACATGTAGCCGACTATATGATAGACCAAATAGATTTTTGTAATTTTTTTTTCATCCCATCTAAATCACATAAAAATGTGGATATGTTACGTTAATAATGTATGTAACCTCCGTCTAATAGCGCTAAAACAAATTATAATAAAAACTCCAACCAAAGTGAAGATTTGAAAATTCTCCTTTTTTTTTTTTTTTTTTGCATTTTTGTGTGGACATTAGAAACTGGAGCTTTAGAAGTAAAAACATGACAGTCTGCACCAAATGATGCAGCACTGAAGTCACATAGGTGCCTTTAGTGACGTTTAGTGACCATAACAATGGTCACGAAAGATAACTGCTAGGTGCTGATTTTTACATTTGTTCACACACTTTTTTACTTGTTTTTTTTTAATTATTATTATTTATTTTATATCTGTGACCTGCCTGTATTTGTGAAGAAATGTTGGGTACTCTTAAATTTATTGGAACTGGCAGGATGGTGAATATGAGGATTTAAATTTCAACTTCCAGCTAAAGGAATAGTTAATTTAAGCATTTTTTTCTGTCTGAGGTGTTTCACACATCAGTCTAAAAGGCAAGAAGCAGCCCTGCCTTTCACTGTTTATACAGAGTTAGTTTTTTTTTTTTTTTTTTGGGGGGGGGGGGGGGGTTGTTTTTTTTTTTTGCTCTGGTGGTGACTTCCATCTGTGACCTGCTTGTATTTGTGAAGAAATGTAGGGTACTCTTAAATTTATTGGAACTGGCAGGATGGTGAATATGAGGATTTAAAATTCAACTTCCAGCCAAAGAACATTCTGCATTTCTTCAGGTCGGGCTGTGGGGACCCCCAAAAAGAGGAGGTTCAGACCAGGAACCAGGGCCCTGATGGAGATCCGGAAGTACCAGAAGAGCTCTGACCTTCTCATTAGGAAGACTTCATTCGCCCGCCTGGTGAGTCGGGAAAGCTTCAAGCCGAGCAATTTTTTTGTTGACGACTTTTTAAATGTGTGTAGGCCTCAAAAACAGGGCATTAGCCTGTTATTTTTCCCTTAGTCCAGATTTGCAGGTATTTGTTTAGTTTTTTACACAATATTTAAGGTGCACACAGCAGACAGTGGTTTGGGGGGCAGGAGATCAGACATATTACTCAACCACACTAAACATCCTGTGTCTTTTAGCCTAAGTGTAAGCTATTCAAACAAAACCCTGATCCAAATAAGATAGTACAGAATCTCAACCAGGTCCTCAGAACACACATGGTACTACTACACATGTGAGATAGTTTGTGAAATAAAGTAACTCCAGAATCTTTAAAGGTGCCTGAAAAAGTCTCTGCTTTGTCTTTCCTTTCACCTCTGGTGTTTCTTCCTGGCTCAGGTTCGGGAAGTGTGTCAAACTTTTTCCTTAACCTCCCTCCGGTGGCAGGTCTATGCGCTCATGGCTCTGCAGGAGGTAAGCTGTCCATACTAACACACACAGACTAGAATAAAAATACCCTGTATTGTCCTACGGTGGGGGCAAAGTAACAGGCACTCAAAGCATGTAGGTTCATTGAAATATAAAAATAGAATTAAGAATAACTTGCTATTCAGTAAGGGAAAATTACATCACAAAATACTGTGCAGTTATTAAAAATAGCATGATTCAAAGGAATATGCAACAAAGTAGAATAAGAAATGTACCATATCTTCTTGCATTTATTCTTTATTAAGTGTCAATAAAACTGTGTAGACAATCAAGATGTGCAGATACCAGCAGAAAGAGTTTTATTTTTTATTAAAAATGTTAACACAATTATACAAGGACTGCAGTGGACTGGTGACTTGTCCAGAGTAATCCTGCTTCTTGCCCATTGACCGCTGGAAATAGGCACCTGCACCCCTGGTGACTCCACTAGGGATGAGTGTGTATAATGGATGGATAGATGGATGGAATATAGAATTTCCATCAGTACAACAGTCATATCATTCATTTATACTCAGAACATCAGGTCTAAAACACTTCTTTGTAATGGATTTCCTTGCATCTAAACTTAGTATTCCAATTTGATATTTAGTTTTAACATTTACAGGTAGGTGTTGTATGAACCCAAAAAGAAGTTGTACAAAGTTAAATGCAGAGAAATTCTAGATCTTACAGAGCATGGTAAACATTCAACTAGTATTTAGTCACTTGTGGCCTCTTTTTCTCTCTGTGCTTCCAGGCTGCAGAGGCCTTTCTTGTCTTGCTATTGTCAGATGCCAACTTGTGTGCCATCCATGCCAAGAGAGTCACAATTTTTCCACGGGATATTCAGCTGGCCAGGAGAATCCGTGGGGTGGATCGCATGTAAAGTCCACACAACAGCTGAGGAGAATCCCAGCAGCATTTGGATACTATTGACTTGGTCCCCATTTCCACATATTTTCTGTTGTGTTGATTCAGTGCCTAGTTAAAATTTAAAAACTGGTTTTTAATTGGCTTCTGAAAGCAAGACAATTTTCAACCTGATTTTTTTTTAACAGTTGGTAAGTTGACACATTATTTCTGTAAAGAAATACAGCAGAGACTGTTGATACATGTGTTTCTTGCAGCTGTGGTTCAGTTATAGTTCACTGTTTTAAAGGCATTTACTAAAAGTGTGTACATTTTTCTTGTTCATCAGAATAAACGTATTTTGTTTACAAAATGTTTTCTTTAACTTTTTGTGTGGATTTTGAATTTTCTGCTTGTCTCAGCCCTTTTAGAAACTGAGAGCGCCCATTAGTTTCCCCAACTTCCTTAGCACTGCAGTCAATCTGACAGTCATCCGTTCAACATTATACTTTCACTAGTAGCCAGTGGACTTATTTCACTGTGTCCACATTGCAAACCTGAGTAACGCTATCGTCAACGCTCGCCAGTCGCCTCACAATTCCTGACTCGCCACGGGCGCTGTTTTCTTCAAATTCAACCCAAAAATACAGTTTTGATCCCAAAGGAAAATCAAATGTTGTAACTCAATTCAGATTCTTAAGAGTTATTATAGATAGTGATGCCCTGGTGAAAAATAAATATATTATGTATTCTAATCATTGATATACTTTTTTTTTTTTTCCAAAATCTATTGTCTTTTATATTTCAAACGAGACACACATACAAGTAATTCACAAATGCACAAAACGCCAAACAACCAAAAGAAAACACAATAACAACTTGAACATTCAAGGTGACAAACATAAGTTGATTGCATTGAGACAGATCACTTTAAGTTTGCATAAAGGGGTGTATGTTGAGACTTAGTCCGAGAGATGTAATCGGAGTCCACAAGCTAGGTTTTGAGATGATGGCATTGTCCTCCCCGGATCTAAGCATCAAGACAGTTTTTCAGTTTCGTACATTGTGATTGAGTACATTTGGAGTTAATGTGAAGATAACAGACTTACAGCCACTAGAAGAATAACATAAGCAATATGAGCTAAAATACATTCAGTCATTCATCATTATGAGTATTTATATTTTCCAAAAATAGCAAAAACTTTCCCCATATCTTTGTGAACACATAATATTTACCCTTAATCATAAAGGTGAGTTTTTCCAAGGCAAGAGAGCTTGATAATGTAGATATCCAAGTTTTTAACCGGGGTCTGGTTATCGATTTCCAAGATCTGGCTATACTATATTTGGCCTGCACCAAACAATAAATTATGGACTTTTGATCGGCATTGCTTATTTGGGTTTGAGTGGGAAAAATTCCTAAGATACACAACCTCGGACAGGGATGAAGTTTAGTACCGACAATAAGTGAAATTGTATCCAAAACCTCCTTCCAAAACTCCTGAATCTCAGGACATTCCCAAAGGCAGTGAATCAAATTGCCTTTATCTCCACATTTAGGACATGTATCTGGAATGTTGGAATTAAATTTATTTAGTAATGTTGGAGTAACATATGTTCTCATCAACCATTTGTATTGGATTAATTTAAATTGAATATTAATAGATTGTGTCTGTGCCTTCAGACAAGCCCTCTGCCATTCCTCTACTGTTATACATTTCAAGTCTTCACACCATGCCATTCTTTTGTGCTCTGATGATGTCTGGGAGCTTTCTTTGATGATGTTATAAAAACGGGATATTAGGCCCTTCTTCAAATGGTAATTTGTTGCCATGTCTTCTATAGAAGTAAGGGTGGGTAATGTTACAGACTTTTGAGTACCCAAGACAAAACTTCTGATTTGCATAAACTTAAAAAAATGTTTAGTTGGAATATCAAATTTCTGTTTCAAATCTTCAAAACTCAACATAATTCCTTTATCAAATAAATCTGAAATTTTGCATAAACCTTTAGCGTACCATGTTTTAAAACCCATGTCTTTCCTGCCTGGTTCAAAAGTCATATTGCCCCAGATCAGGGAGAATTGGGATAGTGTTGGTATTTCTTTTTTGAATTTATGTACATCATACCATACTCGGATAATGTTTTTAATAAATGGGTTTGAAGTATTCTTTAATAAGTCTTTGCATTTCCTTGAGTATATATATGAATTTAGGGATAAGGGAGTGGTGTTTATATTTTCTATATTTACCCACGACAGAACAGTTGCTGAAAACCAGCAGGATGCACTAGAGAGCTGAGCAGCCCAATAATACCATTTGAAATTTGGCACACCTAGCCCTCCTCTGTCATATGGAAGACATAATAATGATAAACGTAATCTGGCTCGTCTGTTGTTCCAAATGAAGTTATTTAGGATTGTTTGAATTTTTGTAAAAAAAAAAACCATCAGGAGGATTAAGAGGGATAGCCTGGAAAAGATACAGAAATTTGGGAGTACGTTCATTTTGAGAATATTTATGCGGCCAATCATAGATATAGGCAAGGTAGACATTCTATCAAGTGATTCCATTATCGAGTTGACCACCGGCATGTAGTTTGCCCAAACCAGATCATCTATGTTTGGAGTAATTTTTATGCCCAAGTACGTGAGGCTGTTTTTTGCCACCTGAAATGTTGTGTGAATTAGTGGGTTGTTTCTTTCAGCCTGTTTTAAAAATAGGATGGCGGATTTAGATTCATTAAGTTTATAACCGGAAATAAACCCAAACTCGTTGATAGTTTTAAGTAGTTGGGGGATTGAGCATTTTAGGTTGGACAACATTAAAATAATATCATCTGCAAATAGCCCAATTTTAGATTCAATATTTTTTATTCTGACACCATGTATGTTTTGATTATTCCTTATGGTTATAGCCAAAGGCTCAATTCCCAGAACAAAGAGGAGAGGTGAGAGGAGACAGCCTTGATGCGTGCCCCTAGCTAGATTAAATGATTTAGATACTATGTTATTAGTTATAACAGAGGCAGTGGGTTTATTATAAAGTATTTTAATCCAGTTTATAAAATAGCTACCAAAACCGAATTGAGAGAGAACTTTGTAGAGATAATCATGTTCCACTCTATCGAATGCTTTTTCTGCATCAAGTGAAAGCAAAGCTGTATCGGGATGTTCATATTTTGCATGAATTATATTCAGTACACGACGAATACCATAGTGAGCTTGCCGCCCCTTTATAAATCCATTCTGATCAGGGTCACAAAGGGATGGTAGAAGTTTCTCAAGCCTAATTGCTAGTACTTTAGATATTATTTTGGCATCAGAATTTATAAGTGAAATTGGTCGGAAGGATTTGCATCTAGTGGGAGATTTCCCAGGTTTAGGAAGTACTGTTATGATCGCATTACGTAAGGAAGGAGGTAATTCTTTAATGGTATAACTTTCCGATAGCATATTATAGAGGGGCTGCAGTAGTTTTTTTTTTTAATATTTTATATAGGTCCACAGGAATCCCATCTGGACCAGGTGATTTTCCTGATTTTAATTTATCTATTGCAATTGAGAGTTCATCTATAGATATTGGCATATCCAGTTCTGATTTAGCCGTTTCACTAATTGTGGGGATGTTTAAAGAGTTAAGAAAGGAGTCAAGTGATGCTTGTGAGATATGCCCTTTAGACATGTATAATTTTGAGTAATAATCTTTAAAGAGATCATTAATTTTTCGAGGATCTGTTTTCATTTGCAGTTGTAATTTCATTTATTGCCCTCTCATTCTGTAAAGCTTTAATGCGCCACGCGAGAAGTTTTCCTGCCCTCTCTCCCTGATCGTAGTAGGATTGTTTCAATCTGAATAGTTCAGATGAAGCTTTGTTAGTAGACAGTTTATCATATTTTGCTCTCATTATCAGCAGTTCTTGTTGCTTTTCTATAGAACCCTTAAGATTTATCTCAAGCTCAATCTCCTTTATTTGTTCTTCAAGTTTTAGCATATCCATGATAATTTTATTAGTTTTATTTTTTGTGTAGCTTATCATCTGACCCTGTATAAAAGCCTTAAAGGCTTCCCATCTGATAGATGCTGTAGTCTCAGCTTTATTAAGGCTGAAGTAATCATCAATATTTTTCTCAATACATTCCAGAAATTTGGGCAATTGCAACCAGTGAGGTTTTAGTCGCCAAATAGGATTATGTCTAAACGCAATTAAGGGTGAGAATTTAAGCATGCATAGTGAGTGGTCGGAGATCAGTATGCTTTTGTAGGCACAACTCTTAATTCTGGCAACCAAGGAATTTGAAATTAGAAAATAATCTATACGGCTGTAGGTATTATGGGTAGTTGAGTGGCAAGAATATTCTTTCTTTGTTGGATTCTGTATTCTCCATATATCTCTTAAGTTTAGTTCAGACATAAAATGTTGTATAACCCGTCTACTTTTAGGATGGGACAAATCTACACCTGATGATCGGTCGAGATTAGGATCTAAAACACAGTTAAAATCTCCACCAAAGATCACATCACCATGTAGAGGTGTAATAGAGAGAAACAAATTATTGTAGAAATCAGGGTCATCTATATTAGGACCATACAAGTTAACCAAAATTAAGTCTTGGTTCATCAGCGATGCTTGGATTATTATGAATCTTTCAGCAGGATCTATGATAGTCTTTTTTATACAAATAGGTAACGATTTATGAATAAGAATTACCACCCCCCTGGCATGTGGAGAAAATGAGCTTGAAAATACTTGACCTGACCATCTTCTTCTTAGTCTTGCAATTTCGTTTGCAAGTAAGTGTGTTTCTTGGATAAAAACCACTTTTGGGTGGTATTGTTTAAGTCTATTTATTACTTTATTGAGTTTGATTAATTTCCTAAGGCCTCTTACATTCCAGGAGATCACATCAACAATGGACTCAGTACTCATTTGCTTAATGCCCATACATTAGCTTTTTCTGTTTTTGGTCTCAACTGTAGGAACTTGTATTTTACAACTTGAAGAACATTGCACCTTGAGAACATTGAACATTTACAAACACAAAAAACTTTCCTGAGATTTCCCACCAGTGGGAATCTCCAACTCCCTTTCCCCTCTATTCTGTGACTTGGCTATGCTACTGATCCTAGAAAAACAGGAGCAGAAAAAACGTCTACTTAAACAACTTTAAACACCACACCTTAAACTGCAAACTCCGACCATACTATCTAGAAAATATGTCCCACTGCTATGAGAGGGAGATTTAGTCAAGATATGTATTGTGCAGGATCACCGAACAAATGAAATATTGATCCTTATTAAACCCTGCTAATGCTGTTATCCATCAGTTTGTTGTTTTGTTTTCTGTATAAATTCCTCCACCTCCGTTGGCGTGTGGTAGAGGAAGCGCTTACCGCCGTGGAAAATCCTCATCTTAGCTGGAAATATCAGTCCAAAGTTTATGTTCAGATTACGGAGTTGTTGTTTCACCACCTCCGCGGACAGATCAGGGAAGAACATCACATGGCAACCGTTGAACATCACCTTTCCTTTCAGACGAGCTGCAGTCATCACCCTCATCTTGTCTTGATAGTTTAGGAATTTCATGATGATCACGCGAGGCGGGCCGCCCGGAGCGCTCTGACCCTGCAGTCTGTGGGCATGCTCGATAATGGGGGGAGATGGAAAAGCGTCCCGTCCCAGGACCTCCATCAGCCAGGTCTGCAGAAAATCCACGATGTCCCCCTGCTCCGTCTTCTCGGGCAATCCTACGAGTCTCAAGTTGGATCTCCATCTCCGGCCTCTGTTTTCAAGCTCGTCCACCTTCAGAGCGAGATCCCGGACTTTCTTTTGTAAGGAGGCTTCTTTGCTTGTTAACGAAGCGACGCCGTCCTCCAGGTTGCCAATGCGGGATTCTGCGGAGTTAAGCCTCTCAAGAAACACTCCAATTGTGTCTTTAATTTCTTGATTTGAAGTCACGTTTTAAGGGCTTGAATTGCTTCGAGGAGGTTAGCTTCAGAAGTCTGGGAGCTAGCGTTAGCCTCCTCCATGTGCTCGGTTTCCACTTCGCTGCTAGCGTCGCCTTCGGATCCCTCTTTGCTGGTTGATTTCGCTTTTAATTAGTGTTTACTTGGCAGGTTGAGGTGAATCTCAAGCTTGACTCAGGGAGATTGCTCGTATGAGAAATATCTTAGCAGTGGTATAGATATCTAAAAACAGGGTATAGTGGTCGGAGCTCAGAGCCCAGCAAGCTGCTCAGTAAGACGCCATAACCGGAAGTCATTGATATACTTAATATTTAAGAATTAATTAACTTAAAGTATGTTTTTTTTTTTTTTGGAACAACTAATTTGGTGCTTAATGTATGTTAATTGTAATTGTAAAAACATCACAATTTGAAGTGTACTGTCATGCTTTTTGGGAATAATTAAAAAGTATACTTAGTAGACTTAGTACACTAGTATAAGGCTTTTTTTTGTCATGTGTTTGATGTTTTGAGGCATGAATAAATTATTTATTTCTTTGTTAAACAACAATACAGCAAGTCCCACGGTAAGCATAGTTTATTTTAAATTTGTTTCTTTGCTATTTCAACAAAATACTAAGATTATTGAAGCACCTAATACAGCAAACTTTGTTAGAAATGTATAAACACTGGAAGTGTTTCATTGAAGTATACTTAGTCACTTTACCAAATATTTACAAATATTGAAATGTATTTATTTTGAGATTTATTAAGGTTTGCTAAATGCACACAGAACCTATTTGAAAATATTACCAAAAATACAACTTCATAAAAGTATTGTTTGTATATATTTGTAATATATTTTTAAAATGTACATTTAAAATATAAATTTTTGCAAATACATGCAAAGTGTTCTTTTGAAAAGGATTATACAAAGTAGAATTTTAGTAATATATTTAATTAGAATTTAAAGTATATTTTAGAAAAATAAAACACTTTTAGAAATTGTACCAAACAAAATTATTTGGAGCATTTTGTAAAAAAAAAATATATTTTTAATATAATTTTAATAAATATGTCCACTTGATAACATTACAAATGAATTTCAGAAAAATACCGCTTATTTAAAATTTACTTAAATATATTATTTTTCGTCAGCGTGGCTGTTGGCAGGAAAGGTCTCTTGTCTGTATCACAATGAATCTGAAGAAGCCTCTGACTTCTTCAGATTTGCATAGTCTCATAAAGAGGATGATCAGAGTTGTCCACAATTTTCTTGATCCTATGAAGAATCCTTATTTGCATCATCATTTCCAAAGGTTTCACAGTCGCCCCGAGAACAGAACCAGCCTTCTTTATTAGGTCTTTGGCTCTGATGCTGCTGCCTCAACAGATACCAGCAGATGAGATGACACTCTGAACAACAAATATATAGAAGATCTGCAGGATCTTACTGCAAACCTTGAAGAATCTTAGATTTCTCAAGAAAATATAATTGTTGATCCTAGACTTCCAGACTTAATTGTTACAGTCCCATACTGTGTGGATAATTTACTTCTGGTCTCTGACCAGATATCTAAATGAAGTCTCTTACAGTCTATGCAATATGCAAACCCTTTTCATTTATTAAAGAGCAACAAGGTTTATGTAACAAATGACTGAACTTACTCCTCCCTCAATCAGAGGTTGGTCCTAAGATTCTTTTAGCACTACTTTTACAAAGCAACAATCTTATCTGCTCTGTAAAGCTCTGCATTTCAATAGCACAGCGTCATTCTGTGGCCAAAGCACCACTGTTCTTTAAACAGCATAGTACAGTGAATATCTGTTGTGAAGTTTATCTCTTTCTCATGTGACCAGCATTTCTCAACAACAAAGAAAAGTGTAATAAAAAATGGATAAAACTTTTGCCAATACATATACCATACTACAGAGAGATCTCCTCATCTAAGCCCAGTCTAGTATTAAATTTATTAAAATGAAAGTTAATTAACCTTAAAAGTTTAGGCAAGGTGCCTGCCTCACCGACTAAAACTGGGAGCTAGTTTTATAGGAGAGGATCTTGATAAATGAGGAATCTGCCTCCCATTCTATTTTAAGAACCTCTAGGAACCACCAGTAAACCTGCAGTTTGAGAGTTGTAGAACATATGGAACAATCAGATATTGAATAATTAGATTTTTTGGGGCTTTATATTTAAGAAGAAAAAGTATATGGAGTATTCTGTAGCTGATAGAGAATATGTTAAGAGAAGCTAAAACTAGTGAAATATTAAATTTTATTCTCATTAGGACTCCGGCTCCAGTGTTTGGGATGTGCTCAATGTGGGGGGCAGGCTTTTGAACATTTTTTAATACGATTTACAGAAATTCAGCCTACAAGCCTGTAATGTATGGATTAATTTTTAACATTCGGGATAAACAATTTGTCAAATGTACGTGAGTGAATAGGAAATTGAAAACTGTGGAGAAGAAATGTCCTATTTACTTCTGTATCTCCTAAGAAGCTGGTCATAGCAAAGTTTTTTTTTATTATTCACCTATGGGGGGCAGTGAAGTCCACCAAACTTCCGGAAACCCAGAAGAAAACGCTGTTTAGGTTTGCGCATGCTCAGCAGCCTGTCGGTGAAGCAGTCTGTTTTCCTGGTGGGAACATCGGAGCTCAGTCTCTTTAGTTTTCTGTATGAGGGCAGAACTATAACTACAGTAGGAATATAACCGAAGGATGTTTGTTACATAAGTACTCTGAGACAGAAGCATGATGTTTTCAGCCAGCATGGAAACCAAAAGAGTGGAAATTCCCACCAGCGTACTAGACGATCTGTGCAGGTAGGAGACGGTTCTCTGGCTCTTACTGTGTGCTATTCTAGGGCAGCCAAATGTTGTTACATGCTTTCCGTTTTGTGTAGTGTGTTACACTGGATTAATTTGTTTATGTCCTAAATCAGAGTAGGAATGTTTGCGTTCACTGCGCAGCCATTATCGTTTCTGTTCAGAAACTGCATGAAGTGCTGGGAACCACTGCTGGAGCCCGATGGAAACTGCAGGGATTTTCCTCCCCTCGGTATCCTGCATCCTCTGTAGGGTCCCCTTGACCTGCTCATTCAAACTGTACCGGCGGGACAGGGCAGGGAAAGTTTGGAGTTTGGAAAGTAGAGTACATAGAGAAAGTAAACAGAGTACTTCCATGTGACTCCATCCTCCTGTATTTACAATTCACTTCAGTTTATTTGGCTATTGGTTTGTGGGATCTCCGAAGAGGTCTGTATGGCAGTCTGATAAAAGGGGGGGGAAACAATTAAACTAAACAGTGTTGTAGTCCTTCAGTTGAACCAGCTACCTCTTCTTCGTCACTCCATTTAGCTTCTTCCTCCAAAACTTCAGATGACTCAAATCTTCACTGAAATCCTCACAACTTCCTCCACTTCACTGAACTCAGGCTAGTTGTTTACTGTTGGATTACTTTGCACCCAGATGGCACTGGTTCTTTACTACAGACAAAAACAGCTACACTCTGCATTTATAATATTTTGTGAGAAATATTTATTATTAAAAGCTTTTGTATACACAGAATGAAAGTGCAGTAGTTAATCTTTTAAATCATGTAAGTGGCTTTATTGTGTCAGGGACACTTAAGTCCTTGGCTCTGAAGCTGCTTCCCCAGCAAATGATGGCAGAACAAGGTGGCCTCCACAACAGACTTCAGACCTGAAGAAGCATTTAGCTGAACTGAAGGTCTTAAGCTGCCAGACAAAGTGTGGTTTCTGCAATCTGCAATCGGTGCAGCCCTAATTTCTATATCTAAAGAATTGCAGAAATTTCATTCATTTCAGTCAACATGTGGTGACAATGGAGGAAACTGGCTCAGTATGGACAATTAAAATGACTCCTTACTGAAGCTTTTATATGCTTCTACATAATAAAGTTTCAGTGCCAGGAATATGAAGACCTCTCTCCCAGCTGATGTCAACCACTGCTAATCAAGATGTTACATGATGATCCTGCTTTAAAGGAAGGCAGATGCAGATAAATAAACATAAACAAGTTTTTTATTAAAGATCTGGCTTCAGTATCTAAAGTGTGGTAACAGGGATTGTTGAAATTTTGCAGAAGTCAAAAATGGTCTGAGACTTCTGTTAGTTCTGTTAGTTTGAATCTGGACAACAGTGGTATTTGGTAATGAAAATGCTTGGGAACCCTGATAGGATTTGTTTTCGTCTGTGCTTGTGTAGCCGGTTCATCCTCCACATCCCCAGCGAGGAGCGGGACAACGCTATTCGTGTGTGCTTTCAGATTGAGCTGGCTCACTGGTTTTATCTGGACTTCTGCATTCAAAACACTCCAGGAGCGCCTCAGTGTGGAATCAGAGACTTCGCCAAAGCTGATATCCTTTCATATGGTGACCAGCTCTTAAGACATTTCTAGTCATTTCAGTGCAACCTTTATGCAGATGTGTTCTCTTGGCTCTTTTAGGGTTTGATAAATTGCAGGACAAACCTAATGTAGGAAGTCCTGATGGCCATAGGTAATATTCTTCTTGACAACTGTAAACTTTTCCATCATTGTCCATTTCTGCTGCCACATGGAGAGGATGTGCAGAAGGTTCTGGAGGAATGGAAGGAGTACAAGATGGGTGTACCCACGTATGGGGCAATCATTCTAGATGAATCACTGGAGAATGTGAGTTTATGTTGCATGTAAATAAATCACAGTAAGAAGTTACTTTAGTTCGGCTGTTGTCAGTCTGTCATTTCCAGTGACGTGCGGTGAGGTTCATAGCTGGTGAGGCACTGACGTAATCAGAATCACATTTGCAAATGGATGCTTCGATTGAAAGTCCACTTCAGAAAACTGTTTTAGTGTCGAAATGTAGTCATCCATGTTGAAAGTCGGGATAGGCGAGAGGAAAAAAATAATCTCTATCTCTCATAATCTATCGCTGCACTTGACTTGCTTACCGTATCGTTTAGCCTAGCTCGCTGTCACTTACTCTGCAGTTGTGGAGTGACAAGACAAAAGTCTGGGATCTTGAGCGCCCCCCTGCCATGACGCAAGAGAACTGCCTGCCTCACCTCCAACCTGTTCTCTGCTGTTTATAATCGCTCAGCACACGAAACACGATACACAAACACAGTTGGTGACAAAAAGCACTGTACATTATATACATAAGCTAAATTATTGAAAATCAGTTCACATATTAAATACGTTTAAACCATTTTATTGACGCCGTACAGCAACATGCTCTCTCCGCTCACCTGCCTGACCGCACGTCACTGGTCATTTCTTACTTAATAACTAAAAACATTGCAAGCTCACTTTAAAAAGCTTATCAATCAATTAAGTTTATTTGTATAGCGCATTTCGGCAACAAGGCATTTCAAAGTGCTTTATGTCATAAAAACACAAAAATAGGTAGTATTCTCCTTGGCAGCTGTAAACGTTTGACTGTTTAATGATTCATTGATTATGTTTCAAAAGCAAGTCTAAACAGACAGGTTTTTAGTCTATATTTAAAGGAACTCAATGTTTCAGCTGTTGTGCAGTTTTCTGGAAGTTTATTCCAGATTTGTGGTGCATAGAAGCTGAATGCTGCTTCTCCATGTTTGGCTGGGACACAGTGGTAGCTGTGAACTGAATTAGTTTTATTTTTCTTTATTTTTAACTAGATAACATTATGAGCATTAATGGGCTGAGCATAATACAAACTATCATCTTTCAAACTACAGTCACATTATTCTTAAAAAAAAATAAAAAAGAGTACTCAAATATTCAGGAAAATAAAACATTAAATAATGCAAGGTCACAATGAAATAATGTACAAAATTTGCATCATGAGAATAATGCAGGCACTGAATTTAATAAATTGACATTTCTGAATGAAATATTCTCCACATAGAATAAACCTGTTTATCAAACATTCTTATTTTCACTATTTCATCCAAACAATGTATTATTGTGTGAAGATACAAATATGTTTAGATTAAATCATTGCTCAAATCAATGGATTCATCGTTTCTCATGGCCATGAAAGTGTGTGTGTGCATGCGTGTGTGTGTGCGTGTGTGTGACATGTAACTAGTACAGTTTTTCCTTCCAGGCGCTGCTTGTTCAGGGCTACCTGGCCAAATCCGGCTGGGGATTCCCAAAGGGGAAAGTGAATGAGGATGAAGCTCCTCATGATTGTGCAGTTCGTGAAGTGAGTCTTCCAGGTCTTGTTGGCTGAGTTAAAGCAGTATAACTGTCTCTGATGTGTGCTTCAAGCAGAACATCTAACTGCTTTGCAGGTGCTGGAGGAGACAGGTTTTGATATCAAGAACCGCATCTGCAAAGACGTGTACATTGAGCAGAAGATAACTGACCAGTTGGTACGACTCTATATCATCCCAGGAGTATCCAAGGATACAAAGTTCAACCCCAAAACACGGAAAGAGATCAGGGTAGAGAAACTTTCCAACATTTGGAAGTGCTTGTATTCTATTGTTAAGACATATTTCTTCCAAGCAAATCTTGTTTTCTTTTTTTCCAGAACATTGAATGGTTTCCTATCGAGAAGCTGCCCTGCCACAGGAATGACATGACCCCAAAGTCTAAACTGGGACTCGCACCTAATCGGTTTTTCATGGCCATTCCATTCATCAGGTAGTAACAGTTTAGTACAACATATAACAGGTTTTTAATTCAGAAATATGTGGGTGTACATGCCAGCAGGAGACATTTGTCCGCCTTTTTCAAAGTTTTAGTATCAAAGTTAAATGGCATGTGTTTTAGTTTATATATAACCAAATAAAACAACTATTGGGATTAGATGTCAATAAAAGTACAAATTAAAATAATAAAAGTCATCATTTTCATTGTCGCTTGTGTTCTGAAATAATACAAGGATATTTTTATACCCAGTTTGGGTTCAACCAATAATTATTTATTCCGTGATCTTTAGAGTGCAACTATGACCATAAAGTTTTACTTTTTGAGAAAATGTCAAATGTCATTTGGATAGTAGTTATTCCTGATCTGATTGGCTGATAGTATTGATCGAGTTCAGACCTCCACAGGTCCATCATAGGCAGCCATATTCAGGTGTGTTTCTATCAGACAACTGGTGTTCTGCTCTCTTGTTCGTGTAACTTTTTGCTCTTTCGCAGACCACTGCGTGAATGGATTAACAGACTCAAGGGTGAATCAGATAGTGATGAGGAGCTGGCAAACAACAGGATGACCCCATCCAAACCTATAGACGGCATTCGGTAAAAATAAACCCCCACCTGTTCTTAGAATACTTAAAACTTACTCTAACTAATATTACTAATACTTAGTTTAGTGGTGTAAGCAGCATCAGGAACAGCCACTGGAAGGAAGGAGGACTGTTTGACTAGCTTTGGCAGCTGTGTGCAGTTTGAATTGAATGCAGGCAGTCAACATTTGACTCTATCCCAGCTCAAGTTGAGACCTGCACACAGGTGGCACAGTGGGGTGTTTTATCTACCATGCTGTATGAAATATAATGTGGAAGAAATGACAAAGCCAACTTTCCTAGTGCAAAGTGATGTGCAGAGGTTGCTGTTGTTTTTTTCATAAAACTGTGAGGTTTACTTTTTGTTTTTGTTTTAGAAATATGTGTACACAAATATGAGTCTTTTACAGACATACATGCTGTGAGCATACTTGCAGGTGTACTCATGCCCTTTGAGGTCAAAACACATTCTTTCCTTCCCACATACCACCTTCCAAAAACTCTTTATTGTGTATCTATCTAAGGTCAAAGAGCCGAAACAATGCAGGCACTGATGTATATCCAGGAGAAGGATGGACCAAACACAAGCAGCAGAGGACTCTGGGGCAGACAAACCAGAATGATCCCAACCAGGTCAGAGACACGCAGAGTACTGTTCTGTTGTCATAGAATATTCCCCCAAATCTACCCTGATGCTGTAGCACACATAAGCAAACACCTATCAGCCAGCACAGCAGTTACTATGGAGTTTTTTATCGTGGACTGATGGGATTAATTTTACTTACCAACGTTAAAGAGAACAGTAGGGCTGATCTTACTTACCTATTGTTCTAGGGCCGATCCTAGAACCATAGGCTGGTTTGGTAGTGCAGGACTCTGCACCCATTGGCTCTTAGACCCTGCACTGTTTTCTAATGGCCAAAAATGTTCAAGACTTGACTGCATATTCTAAAATGCAAAAATAATAGCAAATGCTTGCTTTAGGAGTTTTATGAGGCATTGTCTTTCAACATGTATAGCATAAAGAATTACACTAATAAAGTGAGGAATATTTTTCTTAAGCCAATTAATCATTTTTAGTAGCAAACTAAATGTTTTTTTTTTCACATTTTATTTTTGACTGGTACATTGAAGATAATGTGTTCATTCCATTTGAGATTTTCCCATAAAACAAGTCTGCTGTTGCACATATTGCAAAACTAAGTTGTGGCTTGAAACAATTTTTTTTAGCTCCACCAGGGGCAAAAATGGCTCTCAGGGTTCGAGCCATTGCTGACTCTTCTGTAGTTGTGTTGAAACTGAAATATCTGAGACCAAACATCCAAGATTTGTTAGGCTTGAGTGAGCAGAACAGGCACTTAGGATGTGTTGCAACATGTTGCCGTCTGTGTTGCTGTAACAAAGCAGCAGTTTTATGAATGTGAGTGCAACTAGGAAATTCCAAGGACAGGTTTCAAGTCCTTACAGCATCCCAAATTAAAGAAACTCATCAGAATGAGTTGAACACATCCAGTATCAGTTTGTGGTACTCTTGGAGATAAAGCAAGCTTACAAGCTTGAGAGCAACAGGTTTGCTGATGGCAGTATTATGATGTGTGGGCGCTCTGCTGCCAGGTGGAGAAGACTTCAGAGAGGAAGTTGAAGCATACACACAAGTGGGTTTTACTAATGGCCAATGTAACTAAGCATGTGGCCAGGCTGGTTACAAAGTGGCTTGGGAACACCATTTAAAGTGTTTTGAAGTGGCCATTACAAAGCCCTGATCTCAGTCCCATAGAAAGTACTCAACTGAAAAGCTGGGCGTGAGCAAAGCAGTCTTCAGTCAGTTCCAACAAGCCAGTTCTACCAAATATTAGGAGAAATATATGCAAACTTCTGACTTTGAAGAACGGTTTTAAAAGACTCTTCCTGACATTATTCTGGCTTTTAGCAAATAGAAACCATGTTTATTTCCAGACTGACGTAAAACAGGAAGCATTTAATCTGACTTCATCAGGCAGTGTGGGGAGAAAAACAGCTTTACTGTTGGTCTAACCAAACCCTTCGGTCCTAAATCGCATCACTGATAGAATATCAGTATTTAGTTGATGTTCAGAAGAGTCTTATGTTTATAAAAATTATGTACCTTTCAATCCTAATGTCATTTATATAAAATTAGAGTCAGCAAAGCTTAATAATATGTAATCAGTCAACTATTTTGTGTTTGACTTTATTGATGACTTTTCTAAAGCTAAAAAATGACGGTGGTAAATTGTAAAGAATTAGTCCTTGTCCTGTCACAGCTTAGAACAGACCACAGCCACTACCTGCTGTTCAAGGTCTGTATTCTCTCTGCAGAAACTGGCTTTGAAAAGCAGTGGCAAAAAAAGACAGGACTCTCCTTGTGTAAAGAGAGGAACCGGTGAAAATGGATCCAATAACCAGCAGGTTAGTAGCGGCACATTGAAACTTAAGCTACATTCACCCTGTGACAATGATCGATTCCGATTTTTAGTGAGATCAGAATTTTTTTGCATGGTCATTCACATTTCAAAATGTATACGACTTGTACATGATCGCCTGTGTGAACTCTTAACAATCTGAAAGTGTCCTGCATGTGTACAAGACGACTCAGAATCATCACTTGTAGAGAGGGTGCTCAGTGTTTGCGGAAGTAAACATGGAAACTACTGGTGGAGCATATCATGCAATTTTAAAGTCCAATTGGAGCCAGCAACTTAATCCTCATGGTCCGCCATTGTTGTTGTTTTTCTTCCTGCTTGTGCATATCAAGACGTAGAATAGTGACATTTGTTGAGTATCGTTGACGTTCACATATCCAAGTGGCCTGGGTTGTGTTAGAAAAAATTAGATCTGTGTTGTTCAGACTACGTTGGAAAAAGAAATCTGATTTGGGTCGCTTCAGGCTGCAGTGTGAATATAGACTAAGCACCACTTCCTTCATTTTTGAAGATGTTATTTATCTGAGCAAAATAAATAATCTTTATGAGGGTAAACAGAGGTAAAGTCCACCTAAGATGCTTTCACTATACTAGACATCTGAAAAGCAACTGTTGCATCCCATCAATCTTGGAAGGGTTAGAAGGGTATTTTGAAATGATTTAGAGCAATGGTTCCCAAAGATTTTCTTCTAGGCCCCCCTATGGATTGCACTAAAATCCCCCCAGAAAAGAAAAATAAAATTAACTGGAGACACATATCGTTCAACCAGACATAAACCTATACACATATTTAGTTTTCAAACGCCACTGATGTTTATTTCACACTTCAGGTTGCAACAAAACGCTTAAAACTGTCTTTACAGTGAAACACTTTTGTGTAACTGTTATCTTTTTTTTTTCATTCATCCATACTGCCCCCTTCCCCTGCAATGGGAGGAGGGGCACATTATCATATAATAAAAGTAATAAAGAGGTTTTCAACTATTCACACAAGAAAATATATTAAAGTCGTAAGTCACATTTTTATGGTCCTGATTTCCTTGTTTCTCAAGACCTTATATAGAGGTTCTTACTTATTTAATAAAGACTCTGAAAATAAGCTGTTTGACTCCTATTTTACAAACCTTCCTTCATCTCTTTAACAGAAAGAAGACAAACGGCCTCAGCCCAGACGACTTCAAGATATGTTTGAGAGAGGTAGGCTGCATAAAGACTAAAGCCCCATTCAGATCATATTTTTGTCTACATCTGCAGCTTGTGCCTCTGGACCCCATCCAGGTCCTCAGGAATCACTGACTTACATGTTTTGGATGGGACCAAAAGAGTCCATTATGGGCAGGGGGGGTCATACTATGTGGTTGTCCTGGGACTACGATCTGGGTGGGCTTTAAGATGCCTTAATTTAGAGTGTCCAAGTCCAGTCCTGTAGACCTACTTCTCTGCAATGTGAAGATGCATCCCAGCACACCTGGACCAAATTAATTACCAGGCCTCTTTCTACATATAGGCAGAACTGAATGTATTGGTGGTCTGCTTGAAGCTTAAGATCCAACAAATGGGTCAGTAAACAACACAGTGCATTGTGAGTATTGTGTCAGAGCTTGACTGGTTTGACTAGAACCAGGTGAAGAATGTTGGGCCTCCATTTTTTGGAATTACTTCATCAATGCAGCTTTGAGCCAGTGATTCTGCTGAGGTGTTCAGGTAGCTCAGGTTGCTTTGATAGCTACCTTCAGGTCATTTGCATTGTTGGTTCTGGTGTTTCTCATCTTCCTCATAACATTGCAAAACTGTAGATTCCCGTTTGCTGGCCAGTCAAGAACAATATCATCATGCACAATGAAGCAGCTTTTTGGTACATTTCAGTTTGGACAGGTATGAAGTCCTTCTGGAAAATAAAATCAGCTTCTTCATAAAGCCCGTCAAGCAGAAGGAAGCAAGAAGTACTATAATATTTCCTGGCAGACAGCTGCACTGACTTGGGACTTCAGAAAACAGTGGACCAACATCAGCAGACCACGAGAACTGAGAAAACTTCACACTGAACTTCAAGCAACATGTATCTCCAGTCGTCCTCCAAACTCTCAGACATTGTTTTCCAGATGAAGCATAACCTTTACTTTGACCTGGAAAGAGAATGTTGGAAACCTACATTTAATTCAGATTTGCAGAAATAAACCTTACGACACCAGTCATAATATTGGTTTTCATACTTTTGGTCACCAGTTGCCACTGAAGGACTTTGCTGAAAAACTTTAAACAATGACACTTTTTTTCAATACAAGCTTCATTTGTAGCTCAATGCTCTGCAGAGAAGGGAGTTAAACCATTCGATTCATTCAAGTGTGTTGGAGCACAAATGTCTCCAAAAGTTGCAGGATAGTAGCCTTCAGGACTGGACCTGGGCAGCCCGCCTCACCATGAATACAGCAAAATTCTCCACACCTCTTTATCTGCTAGTGAAAAAGCCCAAAACTTAAGTTGCCTCAGTTCAGTCTGAATAATATCTATTGTCCCAGTGCTGATCTGGAAACATCTTCACATTTACAGGGTTTTCATCTCTTTTATTTTAGCAATGTTGTCCAAACTCGGTCCTCAATGTCTGCTGATGAGAGGTATCATAACAAATTTTGCTAGATGATAAATTGTGTGTTAAATAATAATATTGTTGCTTTGAGACCACTTTCAAGTAATATTTAAAAAATTGCATAATAATGCAAGTTCACAATCTCAAAGACCAATAAACTTTCATTTTAAAACCCTGGAAGTGGAAGATATTTAAAATACTTTAAGATTAATCCTGATTAGTCTTAATGCTTAAGTCTAATGCTAATGCTAATGTTTATTAATGCTGCACAATATGATCAGTAGGAGAAAACTTGTAAGTTGGTCATATGAACAAGTTGAAATAAAAGGTCTTAATGGTGAAACACTGAGATGGGATATATCTACTAGCTATTTCAGTGATAATAGTTTAGTTCGAAAATGATAGTGTTGTTTTCATGTTTAAGATATTAAATAATAAAATCTCTTTTGTTTTTATAGATATGGCTACAAGCAGTTCCAGTTGCCATTTATCAGATGGAGACAAAGACTTTGAGCATTTGGTTTCCTCCAAGGCTTTCCTGAATTTCAAATTTGACAGAGATGCCATCATGAAATGTTTTGATTACTGATGTTCATCAAACTCTACATTCAGTGACTTTTAATCTTCATGGACAAGGATGTTTCTGAACAAGCTCTTTCCCTTTTTGCCGTCCTTGTTGTGAGCCCACATATCCATTTGAAGTTTGTCCATATTTCTCTAACCATGTAGAAAAGTGTTTCATCTTGCCTGCCTTTACCATCCATCTGTTCTCACATCAGTTCATAATGTAGCTGTTCTTTCATCAAGCTGGACTTCACGTACTTCTCACATTACTGCACCAAGTTATGTCCACAGGAGACTGCACCCAATAGATGGCAACTGTTCAATATAGCATATATTCAGTAGAGCTAAAATATTTCTCATTTTGAAATCTTTCAGATTTTAGACCTTATATTTTGGGGAAGTGCTAAATGTAAAACAATGTGAAAAGAAATGATAGCATATTAAATTTGGCTGTTGAATCACTATCATTATTATTACTTGACATCTGGATTTTTAGATTTTATTAAAGAAGGTACATTTAATTCTGGGGTTTGTAGTTTTATAGTTTTGTTAACCTGCTTTACATCTGTCAGAGAACTTCTAGTTTGTTTTATACCAAACACTGTGTTGCTTCATATATTTGCATTTTCAGACACTCCTACTGTGTTCTCAACAGAAACCAGAATTTTTCAGACAAATTTCTCACAGTGAATGGCATAAATTTTAAACTACAAACTGTTGAGTATATTCTGAAACGATTTTCTGAAACCATTTGTCATTAGTTTGGCTCCATAATTTGCCACTTCTTTTGTCATATTTTTTCTGGGGATTGGGTTTGGCTTTTAACAGTTTTCTCTGAAATGAAGATTTTATTTTAGGGACTTATAATATATGTTTCATTTTGAAGAACAAGCTGACTGTGCATTTGGAGTTTTGGAAACAGAATGCTACTGAATCCATGGAGCTTTTCTAGTTTAAAGCAGAAACAAATTACTAAATTAAGATTGAAAAATATGAGTTTCAAAATAATACGAAATAAAATTCTAAATAAAAATAATTAAAGAAAAACTGAAATAGTAAGTTTTACATTAATTGTGTTTCAGGAAGGAAGTTCATAATTTAACTGCTTTACTTGAACTTGTGTAATGTCCACTAATATTTGAAAAATAATGTTTTAAAAATTACATTTAATATTTCAGGAAAACATAAGAAACATTGAGTTCTCTGTCTAGTTTCTTTTCTTAGATATATGTCTCACTCCTGTTTGTTGTGATTTACAAGTTTTGTATGATCAAAGTGATGCTGTACTGCTTTAAAAACTTTAGACGTTCCCAATCATGCTGTTCATGACACACAATTTATCTTGTTAAGCTGGCACAGGTTGATTTCTGTAGAAGAAAATAGTGATATACAAAACAATGCTTTCGTTTCAAAAAACCTAATGTTGAGATTTATTTCTATGTGACTTTGTACTCTGAGCAAGTGCTGTGTTCATACCATGAGTGATTGTTTTACGAGACTTAGAATGGTTAAGCTGTTTGTAATGGATTTTACCCATGGTTATCTCAAGTGCACTTGGTTTAAACAGTTTTTATTTTTGAATGGTGAATTTAATAAAAGTGTTTTTCAAGAAAACTGTGTGAAGTAGATTTTTCTTTAAAGAGAAAATGTTTTATTTGCATCATATCATAGGATGTTTTTCCGTGCAGCTGCAGAGGGTGTATAAACTAACTGAACAAGATGTGTCTGCTGAACTTTCCCAGACGGGTTGTCTGGGAACTCGCTGTTTTTCCCGTAGCCTCCCCTGCATGGAGATAGAGTGTTTAGTTTTCGCATCCCGTAGATATGATAGTGAATGAGCATACAAGGTTGAACTGTTCCCTCTGTTTTCCTTTGTTTCTTTTGTTTGGTCTTAGAAGATTGAGTCTCCGCCTCTGTTAGGTGAATAAAGTAACTATGCAACTCTGAATTTGTTAGAGCAGAATGATTTTCGCCTAATGCATTGTGTTTTTGCTCTCCGTCTGCAGATGTATTAAAGATTGTTCTTGCTCCCTGACTTTTGTCTAGATCTCAGTCTCTGAATTGTGCACTTCACAACTGCTTGAGGATTTAGCTTTGCTTTGAATCTCTAAATAGATACTAACTCTCATTTGTTTCTGAGAACTACTTTATATACATGTTTAATGGAATAGAACACCTTCTGGTTCCTTATAAACAGTTTATCCAGCCCATAATATTTGGACTATATTCTATAATTCCTCTGCACTTCTTAGATTTTGCCTCAGAAAAAGTATATGTATATTAGTCAACAGATTTGATCTCTTTAAGGTCTGAAGTTGGATTGATCCCCAACATAGTCCCAATTTTTTTGCTGATGGTATGCTTAAAGTTTGGCTAGGGCAGGAGAGAAGGATGCTGAGCTTATTCTTGAACTCAGCCTAATGTTCAGACTTCCATGCATCTGATCCTCCTTTTTCCTGAAGCCTGTGATCTTCTTCATCCCTAACCACACATCTGATTATTGACTGCTGACTTATATAACCAAGAGAGTTGAGAACAAATTCAAAGCTAACCATTTAGGCGTTGTAGTTACGAAGCTGAAGCAGTTGTAGTGTGATCGAAATGCATAATTTTTTTTTGAAATAGTCAATTATTTAAGTTTCATAAATCACAAACCTGGTTTTAAATATTTTCCTACGAATTGAGAATAATCTAATCTAGAAGAGTTTAAGTGTTTTTTATTAGCGTAGATGTTGAAAGTAGTGCAGAATTAAGTGAAATCGCCCTTTAGCCATTTCCCGAATCGGAAGCTGCAATCGAAAACCAACTTAAGCTTTGTCCCAAAGAGGAAAGGGTAGAGGAAAGGCAGACAAAAGGCCAAGCTGTTCTTTGGGAAAAAGACATGAACTCAGTGGGAAGGCCAGCATCCCAGTTTAACCGATGTCGGAAACGATATAGGAGCAAGTTATTTTTTATTTGTCCTGGTGCACTGATTCATTAGGGCAGCGGTGGATGATACCGCTGCTCTAGCCACCAGCTCGTGAGTCTTTTATTCTGAAGGGGTCAGAGCGGATGCGCAGTCGCTTATCTTTCACTGACCGGACACTAGCTAACCTGGTGTGAAGTAGTGGCAACAAACCGGCAGAAGTTAGGGAGTTCACTGACGTTTAACTCCAAGGTACGTCCTCCCAAACACCAAATAGGAGGCCGCTCTCTCAATAAGGAAAATTTAAAATCGCTTTTAAACGGCTTCATTCCTCGGTTAAACGTACAGTTAGCTAATTTTAAATCACGTTTCTCTCACGTCTCTCTCACACCTGACGCTAGCTTGTTTAGTTTTAGGTTTCAGTACCAGTGAAATGAAACGCACCAGTCATTCATACTGTATCTAGTTTATTTACTTTGATCAACATTATTAGCTTTTTTCTTCTTTTGCTCTTTCCTTTGGTTTGTTATTTTGTGTGTATTTTCTTTTAATTCCTGTAAAGCACTTTGTATTGCCTTGTTGCTGAAAATGTGCTATCTAAATAAAATTACCTTTACCTTTGTACTACTAGCTAGGCTCTATTATAGAATTCTCTTTCTTTCTTCCGAGAAGAAAAACAGTGAATGAAAGTTAAAGTTTAAACCTTCCTGCCACTTTAATGTGGCAGGAAGGTTTAAACACACTTTCATTGAGAACAGAATAAATTAAATACAGACGCATTTAATATGACGGTTCCAGAAAATTCTACCATCTATTATAACCGCTATAAATTAAATTTGATGCAGTCTTTCTATGTTAATACCCTCTAAATTTTATGCACTTTTGTTTATTGTTAGTAAATGTTATGAACCAACTTTTAATTTTAATAAAATCTGATATAATAGAATGCACAAGTGGTAGATTTTCACCACAATCTAAAATATTTGTATCATCAGCAAATAAAATAAGTCTTAGGATTGATAGGATTGATTATACCTTACATGTGCTATTAATGTTTAAGATTAATAATTTGGGACAAACACTGACCCTTGAGGAACACCACATACAATGTTCAAATATTCAGATTTAAATTGTTCTATCTTCACAAATTATTTGCGGTTCTTTAAGTAACTTTTCACCCAGTTTAATGCAGTCCCCCTGATCCCATATTGTTCCAATGTACTGACTAAAATGTGATTAATGGGATCAAATGTTTTTTGACAACAATGAACATGCCTCGAGCAAATCTCTTTTCATCTGTAGAGTTAGTAATATCCTCAATTTGTTCAATTAGTGCATGTGATACTGATCATTTACATTGGAAGCCATGTTGACTATTCACAAGTAATCAATATAAATATATCAATATATATTGACACAGGTGTCAATATAAAATATTGATGTTTTTCAATAAAATTGTCTAGTTTGCTGTTTTCTTAGAGCTATTACTAATTACAGTATTTAAGGTTTTCCACACACCTTTTATATCATGCTTATTTTTCTCTAATAATTTGTATTCTCCTTGCACTTGCGTATAATAGAAATTGACTTATTTTTATACCTTTCATATTTACCTTTGGCTTCAATAGTCCTGTTTTGTATGCAATTTTTATGCAGTGTGTTTTATTACAAACATTTACTCCTTGACATCCATGGATTATTTTTTGCCCTTGTTTTTTTCAGTACAGTTCTACAGAACAGTTTTTATCATAAAGAATCATAAATATTCTCAAAAACTCATAAGCCTTATTCACATCATTTTCTTTGTATATTAATTGCCAATCAAGTGTCTATAGATTGATCAGTCTTAACTCTTGAATGAAATGGTTTATTTTCTCATTTGGTTTTCTACTCTTAAGAGTTATATAATGTGAATGCTGAGATATTCACATTATATAATATTGTCAATATAAAATATTGTCAAGCAATGTGGCGCAGTGAACTGTTATTCCAGTTGGTTGTGTGATTTTAGGAAATAAGATGTAAGGATACCTGGTGTATCCTTATTTTTATTTGGATTTATTAAGTTGATATTAAAGTCACCATAAATAAACATGATCCTATGTTTCACAGTAGTAAAGTGTTCCTCTATTGAGTTTTTAAGTATGCTTATATCATTACGCGGTGTGCTGTAGATAAAACCTATGACTACATTTTCCAGTTTTTCCCTATTTATTGTCATATTAAGACATTCATGCACATTGTATACAACGGATAATATTTTGTCCACCACTACTAATTCATGTCTGTTCATACAGATAAGTTCAACATCCATGTCTTCATCACTGTTTATCCATATTTCTGACATTAATATAATATTGAAAAGGTGTGTGAACTGATTTAAGTCCATCCATCCAATTAGTGTACACCCTTGTTTCTAGTGGGGTTGGGAGAGGTGCTGGTGCCTATCTCCAGCGAATGTTTTGGGCGAGAGGCGGAGTCACCCTGGACAGGTCACCAGTCTGTCGCCGGGAAACACATGATTTAAGTAATCTTTAATATTATGAAAATTTGCATACAAACTTTTGCTGTTAAAATAAATGATGTAATATATTATAATATTTAAAGTACTAAAACTGAAAGAGTTTCCAGTTGATCCTGGTTGTTGCCTTTCAAAGGTGATACTAAGAGCAGAAGCTTAAAGTGAATAGAAAATCTCTTAAATCATCCTATAGTTTCCAAGAGGCAGTAAACATGGACTCTCAGTCCTCTTCCACCTGACCTTTTCCTACTTTTTGTGCTATAACAAAAATGCTGTCATAAATCTGCGTTTTCACTTATCTGCTAATTAAAATTAAATGCTCTCGTGCTTACTAAGGTTTCCTATGGAATCGGACCAATTTCTAGGTTTATTAAATGTCTAAGACTGAGTAGTTCTCTGAAACAGCCTGACTATTGTCTTACCATCTTTACCTCAGGAAAATTGTCACAAAAAATCTGCAAAAAAGTTCTCAATCCCTGAATGATGTCTTGTGCTTTCTTTTCATAAATGATGCAATTGATGTGCACACAGTCATGTATATATTAAACAATGCATTATTTTTTATGAAAGTTCTTCCTTTAAAGTCGATAATGAACAACATTTTCTGATAATTTGTAGGCAGACTGATCTGTTTTTTCTTTAAGTTTTCTTGGGTTATTTAACAGTATTTGGATATAAAATAGGGAGGAAAGAGAAGGAAAAGACATGTTGTAAAAGGTCTGAAACTGGGAATCAATCCCAAGACCACCGCAATGAGCACTACAGCCCACATCACTGTCTGCTTTCACCTAAAAGTCTAACTTTCTGCTGTTCTCATACTTGAAACAATTTCTTTTTTTTTTTGTTTTTTTTGTTGAACAGTTTTGAACCCAACTGTTCAAAAAGTGAACAGTTGGGTTTTTAGTTTAGAGCACTTGACACTAGTGAAAATGATGTCTTTCTGTGTTGCAGTGCACCATGTTTAATGCTATGGGGACATCACAAAAACCGTCCAGACGTCAGAACGTGTCACCTCAAGGCTCCAGTTCCAGTGACTCGAAAACAATTCACATCGGTGAAGAAGTCAAGATAGCAGTGAACCTCTCTTTGGAGAGGTTTCGTTATAGTGATGAAAAAGGTACCAACAAAAACTTCCATCATTCATCTCTTTGCACAAACAGCTCGGTTCTCTTAGGCGTTTTTAAGGTACAAGTTAAAGCCAGTTGGAAGTTTAGTGTGTTGTCCACTGGATGGGATGGAGATCAAATCTGAAATAATAAGATGTCCTCCCTTTGACAATTGTAAGATCTCATTCAATTGTTGAAACATGAACTTTTCCTGCTCTTTATGATATATAATATGAAGTAGGGCTGTACGATAGTGGAACAAACTGTTGTTGGGATTATTTTACTTACAGTGTGGTTTGTATTGGTGTGGTTTGGATATAAAAATTCGCAGGAATTTTTATATCTTGTGTATTTAAGAATGTTGACTTAACATCCTTAGGTCAACATCCTTAAGTTAACTAAAGGATTTTGCACCTTAAGTCAACTTTAGGAGCTGTGACTCGAACAGCACCTTAATTTATCCTGGACTGCTGTCATTAACCTGTACTGATCTTACTTCTTAATGTGAATGTTACAAGTATGTTTTTTTTGTCTGTAATTGAGAGTTATTACTCGGGCTGCACAATATTAGAAAAACTTTCAATAATGTTAGAAAAGTTCGCAAGCGTCTCTTTTTCACTGCTTGAAGTTAAATCAGACCCGTCCTCTCTTGTTTTAGAGAGGATGGGTCAGGATGGCCTGACACTGACACTTTGCGACACTGTTTTACTGTCTGTCGCTTGGTGCAGTACTTTACTGGTTGTGATTGGTTGATATTTATCCAAGTCAATGCAGTATTTGCAAGGAATACTCTGAATGAAAAAACAATTTGTGATTGACTGTTGTGGTTACATTAACTTGATCAAGTTTCAAAGCAGACACACATCATGTGGCAGATCACGTATTGAGCAAGCGTGTGTGAGGTGGCTGGTTGCACATCATTTCTTGTTCACCAGGACATGTGCATGTATCAGTCTCAAAGCACACTTAACGTCAACTTCTAAAAATATGAATACATGTTGAAATATATTTGTGCTTCACATTGAGCTTGCAGAACAAGAGCTGTGGCTTTTATGAATCATGCCTATCTTGCTGCAGTACTTTCTGAAAATAAGTCCTCACAGATGATCATGTAAATACCAGAAGAGGTGGACCTGCTGCTGGAACACTTTGCATATCATAAAGTTTGAATGAAAAATGTGTGATCCATGCAGAGGAACAAAACCTCAGAGATCCAGGTGTGAGGCCACAAATGTGCAGAAGCGTGAACGTTGTAATAGGTGTTCACCCTTGACTTTACTCCAAGTTCAATACAACTATAAACTCATCTTTACTGTAACTGTTACTGGTATACAAAAAACGTATTCGCTATTATGTGGTTATCAGTCACACGGTGTCCCAGTCAAGTAAGTGTGTTACTTTAGTTGTTATAGAAATGCTATTTACATATATCAAATATGACTTAAAAAACATTTGACTTCATAATTTAATGTCTTGAAATTGGGTTTCTGTCTCTTTAAAAACTCCTGGAACGTCATGTATAAAGTGTGCATACGCACAAAAAAATGTACTGCGCCATATTTTACGCACAAGTCGGCATGTATAAAATTGAACTTTGTATAAAATGAAGTTTTAACAAACTTTTTCTGGGAACATTATCAAACTACAAAGCATCAAAAAATTCACCTAAATACACTGAAATCTGACTACAGTCAGTGTTATTTAGACCAAGAAGCATCAAACCCAATGTTTTTTTAAAATTACTTTAATAATATTCTGTTTAAACGTAAATGATGAAACTGAACCACATTTATCCTGTGATTCAGAATAAATGTGGTTATTTTATGCACACAAAATAAAGAAAACAAAAATAAAGGGATGCAAAAAGCTGACTCCAACGTTAGGAAAAGATATAAAAATATATAAAGATGTTTTTGGTAGAACACAAGATGGTTGATTTTGCCATCACACTCTTGTAAGCATCAGGAGTCAGATTTTATGTGGAGTATGCTAACGTTTACCCTTTCTGCTTTTGGTGGAACAGAGATGGAATTCCCATCCTCACTATCCAGCACTGAGCGGGCCTTTATTCATCGACTGGCCCAGTCCCTGGGCTACATTTCCAAAAGCAAAGGGTAAGTTCAACTATTCAGTGTCTTTCAGCTCCTGATGTGAAATTCTAGAGCTGTAGAAAAATATTATCTTAGTAATTGAGTATTGTACAGATCAGTGGTCCCCAACCTTTTTATTACCGCGGACCGTTCGAGACTTGGCAATTTTGATGCAGCCTGGAGGGGGATTTTTAAAAATTTTTTTGCCTCGATTTTCCCTTTACAACAATCTTACAACGTCCTGCAGTGTGTGGTGGTGATGTGTGCTCATTAAATATGACCGATATAAAATCGGGCATATTCAACATGTTTGATTGTCTTGACCCGATTATCGCAGCCTGTGGGGTTTTCCTTGACTTGGAACGAGAACTTAGCCTGTTGAATGTGACAGGGAGCCAATCAGAAAGTGACGTAAGAACCGAGGGAAATCCAAATAGTTGACATGGCAACTGGATGTGGAAATGTTTATTGCCATATATAAAGGTCATTATTATATATGTTTATTATATGTTGTTATGTTTATTCAGTTAAAAATGTTAACAAAAAAACATAACTCACCACCAAATCATAATGCAGCAAATAGAGCGGCTCCCGCCATCTTTTATCAAACATATTTTCTTTTTGTTTCGTCTTTTATCACTTAAAATGCGTCCACAAACTCTGACTACCTTCTTCTACATTGTCATCGTGTTTGATTATTCTAAATTCACGTTTGGTATTGTTGGGGGTTTTACTGGATTTTCTTCTGGAACCAGGATGCTCGTGAGTGGAATCGGTTCTTGTGATGTGTTGCTCTTGCCATGTGGCTGGACACACAAACCGATCGAACCTGTTGCACTTTTATCAGCTCTGTGGTCACAGAGGTTTGGCCGACAATTATTAAATCATGCTGTGTGAACCAGACCTAAAACTCACAAGCTCCACTCCTCTCATCTCGTCTCACTTTCCTAACACTCTCTGACTCTGTTCGCTATGGTAACGATTCCATATCCCTTCAAAACAAGATACAGATGCGCCTCGAACACGAACATTTTACTTTAGTGAAAATTTTAACTCACTATAACCACTAATGTGCGTGACTTCTGGGTGCAAAACATGGATTTCTCCTCTCAGTGCCTCAGACAAATGATCTGCCAGTGCGGATAAAGGAGTTTTTTTTTTCTTTTCTGTCGGCTGAACTGATTTTATGTCAGATATGAAACATTTTAAAAGGGAGCCCTGAGCTTAAAGGGAGCCCTGAGCTTGTTCCTCCCATCTGGGAGTGATGAGAGACAATGACACCCGAAGTGTTGCTTATGCACAGGGAGCTACTTGGTCTCTACGTGGCGAAGCAGTTTGAAGCTTCATTGCCTCATTAATGAGCCGGTCACCATATGATGCAGAGTGGGCTTGTAATGTGGCAATCACCTACCGGGATAAATCCACTGTCTCTTCTCTGGGCCTTTTCCCTTCGCAAAGAATCTGATCTGCTTCTGACTCATTTTGCTGCTTGTGGCTCAATGTTGGCGCGCAAGACGTAACGGAGAGAATCCGGTTGAAGGATTTTCAAAATAAAAGATCATCCAGACTCAAATAATACATAAAATGGAAATATTTAATTATTTCTTGGGCGGCCCAGTACCAATTGGTCCACGGACCGGTACCGGTCCATGGCCCGGTGGTTGGGGACCACTGCTATAGCTGCTATAGAATATTCTGATGATTAATTCAGCAATCACATAAAAATTTTCGAAAATAAAATATTGGTGAATTCTGCCACAACAGCATGCAACATATATGTGTGTGTGTGTGTGTGTATATATATATATATATATATATATATATATATATGCATATGCAGACATGCATCTCAACATCAAAAGTTTGAACACACCTTTTCATTCAGAGTTTTCTTTATTTTAAATGACTATGAAAATTGTAGATTCACACTGAAGGGATCAGAACTATGAATTAACACCTGTGGAATTATATACTTAACAAAAATGTGTGAAACAATTGAAAATATGTCTTATATTCTGGGTTCTTCAAAGTAGCCACCTTTTGCTTTGATTACTGCTTTGCACACTCGTGGCATTCTCTTGATGAGCTTCAAGAGGTAGTCACCTGAAATGGTCTTGCAACAGTCTTGAAGGAGTTCCCAGAGATGCTTAGCACTTGTTGGCCCTTTTGCCTTCACTCTGCGGTCCAGCTCACCCCAAACCATCTCGATTGGGTTCAGGTCCGGTGACTGTGGAGGCCAGGTCATCTGACGCAGCACCCCATCACTCTCCTTCTTGGTCAAATAGCCCTTACACAGCCTGCAGGTGTGTTTGGGGTGATTGTCCTGTTGAAAAATAAATGATGGTCCAGCTAAACGCAAACCGGATGGAATAGCATGTCGCTGCAAGATGCTTTGGTAGCCATGCTGGTTCAGTATGCTTTCAATTTTGAATAAATACCCAACAGTGTCACCAGCAAAGCACCCTCACACCATCACCATCCACCATCACCTCCTCCATGCTACACGGTGGGAACCAGGCATGTAGAGGCTATCCGTCCATCTTTTCTGCGTCGCACAAAGACACGGTGGTTGGAACCAAAGAGCTCAAATTTGGACTCATCAGACCAAAGCACAGATTTCCACTGGTCTAATGTCAATTCCTTGTGTTCTTTAGCCCAAACTAGTCTCTTCTGCTTGTTGCCTGTCCTTAGCAGTGGTTTCCTAGCAGCTATTCTACCATGAAGGCCTGATTCACACAGTCTCCTCTTAACAGTTGTTCTAGAGATGTGTCTGCTGCTAGAACTCTGTGTGGCATTGACCTGGTCTCTAATCTGAGCTGCTGTTAACCTGCGATTTCTGAGGCTGGTGACTCGGAGGAACTTATCCTCCGCAGCAGAGGTGACTCTTGGTCTTCCTGTCCTGGGGCGGTCCTCATGTGAGCCAGTTTCTTTGTAGCGCTTGGCAGTTTTTGCGACTGCACTTGGGGACACTTTCAAAGTTTTCCCAATTTTTTGGACTGACTGACCTTCATTTCTTAAAGTAATGATGGCCACTCGTTTTCCTTTACTTAGCTGCTTTTTTCTTGCCATAATACAAATTCTAACAGTCTATTCAGTAGGACTATCAGCTGTGTGTCCACCTGACTTCTGCACAACACAACTGATGGTCCCAACCCCATTTATAAGGCAAGAAATCCCACTTATTAACCTGACAGGGCACACCTGTGAAGTGAAAACCGTTTTAGGTGACGACCTCTTGAAGCTCATCAAGAGAATGCAGAGTGTGTGCAAAGCAGTAATCACAGCAAAAGGTTGCTACTTTGAAGAAACTACAATATAAGGCATATTTTCAGTTGTTTTACACTTTTTTGTTTAGTACATATTTCCACATGTGTTAATTCATAGTTTTGATGCCTTCAGTGTGAATCTACAATGTCAATAGTCATGAAAATAATGACTATTGACATCTTCATTGAATGTGAAGATGTGTCCAAACCTTTGGTCTGCACTGTGTGTATGTGTGTGTGTGGGTGTGTGTGTGTGTGTGTGTGTGTGTGTGAGTGTATATATATATATATATATATATATATATATATAATATGTGTGTGTGTGTGTGCGCGCATGTGTGTGTACATATGTACAATGTAATAAATACAAATGTTTTTATTTGACATTTTCAGAAAAGGCTCCAGTCGTTTTCTGACAGTCAGGAAGAGAGATGTTTCAGACAAACCTCGGCCCAGTACATCTCTCGATCTGTGCCCCAGCTCCTTATATTTCATCCGCAGTCTGCTGCAGAGATTTCCCACCAGCAAGAAGGAACGTGCAGACATGCATCCCAACATCAAAAGTGGCATGTCTCTGGCTACAGAAACTAGTGATTATCTGTGTGTGAAAATGTGTGTGTGTGTGTCTGTATTTGATATTGTGGAGGGCACAATATCAAATACTGTGTATAGTGCACTATACAGAGTTGAGAGGAGAGTAAAATGCACTTTGGATTTGGGCAGAGGACTTAAACATTGCCCTCAGTCCAACACCAAAATATAACTGGAAAACTTTCGACAAATTTTGATTATTTGTCAAGCAGTGTAACTCAACTCATGTGCAGTGTGTTTGGTCACATAGTAACTGATGTATCATGTCTTGTTCCTCTTTTAGACAGCGGCTTTGACAGGAACAGAGCAAGTGGGCGCCTAAACAATGGCATTCCTATGGTTCCTAGGAAGAGGGCGCCATCAGACCTGGACATTTTCCGAAGCTCCCTGCCTGTACATGAGCACCAGGAGGAGATTGTCAGGCTGATCAGAGAAAACAGGGTGGTACTTGTTTTGGGAGAGACTGGCTCTGGAAAAACTACACAGGTGAATGTTGATGCAGGTGTATTTAAAGTAAAGTTTTCTGTTTGGCTTATCTTTTCCCTTCAAAATCTTCATATATTTGATATTCATCTATTTCTTTTCATTGAAAGCTTTTTGTCCTGCAGCAACAGTTTTAAGCTTCTGCTTGTATGACAGATGATCAGGTTTTTTTGTAGTATAGAAACTGTTCAAAACTAGTCTTTCCAAACCAAAGGAATTTTTCAAGTTAAATGAATCTGTGCCTTTATCCATTTGGACTTTTTAAAAAGCATGTAATGTAAATGTTACATGATACATTTCTGCTTTTGTTATGTTTGATTAGTTCTTATGTGGAAGAAAAATAATTATGTATTTTAAGACTTAATAAGCTATGAAATGATACTTGATGACAGAACCTGACAGCATACTCACAGGTGAAAGGAGATCGACTTCTGTTAAAAATATATAAACCAAACATAATTTTAATTGCATATTCATTAAACAGACAGTAAGGAAATGTAGAAACAACAAAACTCATAAGCCTTACCAATATGCATAACATTTGAAAGCTGCTCTGGAGGTTGGAATTACCGGTAAGTGGGAATTACACTATCACTGTCTCTGAAATACTAATTACTTCTGGAATGTTTCTGTTCAGATTCCCCAGTTTTTGTTAGATGATTGTAGCAGAAATGGAAAACCCTGCAGGATTTTCTGTACTCAGCCCAGGCGCCTGGCTGCCATCGCTGTGGCTGAGAGAGTTGCAGCAGAGAGAGGGGAGAGTGTTGGCCAGACAGTTGGTTATCATATCAGACTGGAAAGCAGGTACATTTAACCTAAGCTAGTCAGATTCTATTTGGAAAAGACATAGAGCTGTAAAACTGTTTAGAACAAAATCCTGATTTTGGATGCTTTTCTTGATTATGCTGGGAAGCTGGTTTTCCCAGATAATCTGGAGTAGAATTAAAACGTCATGTTTTGACTGATCAGACCGCCAGCTGATCAGTGGTCACTGGATAGTAAGTTACAGCATAGACAAAATATTATTTTATATGTATTTAATTTTGTTTTTATTTGTTGTTTTTTTTAAACCCTTAATTTTTTTTTCTTTTTTTATTCTTTCTCTGTTTAACACTGTACTTGAATCTCTCACTGGTGATTTCTGTATGTAAGGGGAAGATTACAAGGGAATGTATTTCTTCAGTTTTTTCTGAAATATACTCAAAAGTTCAATAACGAAATTGATTTAAAAAAAAAAAGCAGGATGGAAAGATACTGCAAACTTTTTCCATTTTTATACTTACTCTTTGCATATTATTAGCATTTTATGTTATAAGCCAACCCAAGTACCATGATTGTTAAGTAGAAGGAAAAGGAATTCATGCTTTTATTTTCCTTTTTTACATATAAAAATCTGAAACATGTTGAAATGAAAGGAACCCATAGAAATAACAGATTATATCCTGAAGTAGGCTAATTCACAGATATAATACAGAGGGAAGACTGTTCAAAAGGCCATTTGTCAGCTTTTGAAAACCGTCCTCTTCCTCAAGTTCTTAAAATGTTTAGCAGCTGCTCTTTATTTTGTAAACCTCAGGGTCTCGCCCAAGACACTGCTAACCTTCTGCACAAGTGGAGTCCTCCTCAGAACACTGATGGCTGGGGATACAAGCCTCACAACCGTTACCCATGTCATTGTGGTGAGCATTAGTTCTATAAATGTAGCATCTTCAAGCACATGATTGTAGCCAGATGCAACTTCATTGATGCTTTATTCCAGTCTGAGGCCAGTATTTGGAATCTGAAGAACAGTAAATACTGTTTTATGTAGGTTTTTGATTTCTCAAATTTCCACAATAAATTTAAGAGTAGTTATAGTTCTGGTAGTGGGAATAAAATGTAAGTTTTAACTTGTAGCTTGTGTTTTGTAGTAAAATGACATCATGATTTTGTGGCTTGGTCTTTCCAAACAGGATGAGGTTCACGAGCGTGATGGTCTGACTGACTTCCTTCTTACTAAGATGCGGGATGTTGTCCAGAGGATTCCCACACTGAAGCTGATTCTCTCTAGTGCAGCTCTGGATATAGATCTATTCCTCCATTACTTTGGCTCCTGCCCTGTGATCCACCGTAAGTCCTGTGAATGTTTGATTTTTCCAAGAATTAAACATCCATTCATACACCTGCATGATAACAGAATGCTGGTGCCTGTCTCCTGCATAATAAACCTTGCCGAATGGAGCTCATAGCAGCTGATGTAAAAACTCTTAGAAGAGGCTGATCTCCACACTGCAAAACAAAACATTCGCCCTGCAATCAGTGGATCACACTTCATCTTGTCTTTGTATTGGTCAGGAGGGCTGATGGTGCAAAAAATTTGCAACCTAGCTTCAATCCAGTAACTTGTCATCATCAGTGTGTCAATGTGCCTTTTGAGATTTCAGTTGGATATATAAGAGCTATGATAGATAAAATGTATTATTATTATTAATAAAATAATTATTTACGAATTAGGAGGGAATTGTAACCAAGAATGCATTTTAGCATTTTAACCTACATTAAACAACAGGTAGTTTGTCTTTAGTGCAGTTACAGCTTGAGCTGCATAATTGCCTTTCACTTTCTTGAAACCAGAGTTATATGTCTTTAGTTATCAGAATGTGGAAGGGTTTAGATGTAAGGCCCATCTCCACCTCCTCTGTTTTTTTTCTGCAGCAGTTTCCAATGTTGTGGCAGAGAGTGTCAACCCAACAGCAGAAGTGATCAATGTCACATCTGCTGAGTGCACTCCCTCCAAGGGAGAGCAGTATGTTTCCAAATAACCAATTCGAGCAGCCTTCAATCCTTTGCAGGAATTTTCCATTTCTCAATACTTTTTAAAATGCAACAACAGAGGTGTATAACTGGCTGCAGTGCATGATAAGAGAAGGTCGGTAAATTTATACTAAATTTATGGTTAAAATTTTATGAACTACCTTGTAGTGGAGAGCTCCTTCAGTGATAGACTGCTTCATCCGAAATGCAAAGGTGCATTATAGAAGGTCCTTCCTTGCAGACTTTATAAACTGCACTGATCCCAACAAAATCAATGAGTTATTTATATTCCTGCTTTTTTTCTTTTTTTTTATAAATACATATCCCTATTATTTGCAGTTTGTTTTACTTCTTGCAGTCTGTGGGTTTTTTTATACTGATGAATGTTCATTAAAAATACATATTTTTTCAATAGATTACTTAGTTGAAAATTTCTCCTAAGTAAAAAGCATACCATTTTTAACAACTGATCAGTAATATTTGTTTCTACATAGACTGTTATTCTTATTTTTACATTGTTTATCTTTGAGCATTCTCATACATAGCTTTAACTTGATGCTGATACACTGAATTTTTCCACTGTGGGAAACCCCTGGTAGTTTCCCCATGTTTCTGGATCTCTGAAATACTTACTTACTTCTTGTTGTTAAGAAAATCATTAGTCATCATTGAAAGAAAAAATATTCCAAGCAGTTCAAAACAGAACTTTCACAGTCTTTCTAAAAGTTTTAAAGTTAATTTATAAAATTGGGAAGATTATCTCCTGATCTGATTTATTTGAGAATTCCTTTCTCCATGGCAATGTGTTAGTAATCACTTAATCACTGAGGACTTCTCTCTGTTTGTAGTTAAAGGGAAACAATTTGAAGTGAAAGAGCTCTTTCTGGAGGATATTCTGAGGCAGACTGGCTTTAATAGAAAAGACATCTGGAAATATCAGGAAGAGACTCAGAGAAGTATGAAGCTTTTCTTTTTTGAACCTCCTCCAGCCTCGTCACTGATTTCATGTTAAGCTCCACTATCCATGTGATATTCAGAAGAGGGGAAGCAGAAACGATTGACAGAGTGGTGTGAGACGGTGGAGAGCGGTTCTGTTGGTGGGAAACGGACCCACATGTTGGCTCCAGGCTTTCTTCATGCTGGCAGCTGTGGGGACAGAGAAGATGAGGGCTCCATCAAACTGGCAAGCCAGACACACGACATTATACACTATGAAGCATTAACAACACACACTCTGTTCCCTCTTCGACTGGATCTGATGATTGTTTTAACATTTCAGCATTTTGACACCTCATGTATTTTAATTTTAAAAGTTTTTTCTTCACACTGACAAAAAAAGAGACTCTTAAGAGAAACATTTAGACTTTTTTTCACACTTTAAAGAGATTTTTATCATTAGTTGCCTGTGCCTTGTCAGCTTTCCACTCAGTCCTTGTAGTCATTTTCTTTAATACTGCAACCTGCCTATAGGTCGGTGCTAAATGTGAAAGTAAAAAGTTTAAAAAGTGTTCACAATTTAGCAGGGAACAAGCTTTTAATCAAAGCTAAGTTTTGTTACTAGCAGCCTTTTGAAAAGTCACAACGTTTTCAGATTTTTTTCATTCAAATTATTAAAAGAACTTTAAAACAGTTTTATGAACAGCTTTTAAACAAGATAAAAGTTCAGATGAAGCTTTAGGTAATAACAACTAATGATCCACTTAAAAGTGATCCATTCTTGGATCCTGTGTCAGACATGTCTGGATTTTGTGTGGCTGTTTTAAACCTACCTTTTAGATTTAACAAAAAAATAAAAATGTTTCAATCACATAAAAAAAAAAAAAAGAAAACGCAGAAAACAAGTTGCTCTAAAACGCCTCAGAACAGAGGTAAACCTGGGGTCTGTGGAACCACAATAACCAGGAATTCAGACCAAGGCATTGCAAATGGTAAGTGAATGACTGACATTTGAAAAGGAAGAATTTAAAAGCGTGTGTCCACTTTATGTGCACGTTGCACAATATGAATCTGGATCCTAAAACTGGACTGAAAATGAGAGAAACAGTGGAATTACATAGGAATTCTTCCTATGTAAAACTATAAACAACTCCAGAAAGCCTGAACAATTTTTCCATATTTCTTATGTTTTTCACCATCTTAGTGAAGTGCTGTCAGCAGAACACACTGTCTGTGAACATTTTGTTTTGTGTCACAGAACGAAAATGACACAGAGCAGCTTGAATCGTGGCTGTTGCGGGAGATGGACTCCTGCATTTCCAGCATTTTCCTACATGAAGACCAGGAGGCTTTCAGTCAACTCTTCAATCTCATTCTAAATGAAAGTGTCCCTGGTAAGATTCTCTCTTTACATCTAACTTGTCTACATACGCTAATCTACATTTGATTTTAAGCTTTAATAACATTACATGTGATGTAAAGAATATAGCAGACATATCAGGGAGGAAGTAAGGAAGGTTAAAGCAAATTTAGGTTCTAAAACTATATGCCACACTTTGAACAGGCTCACATAGCTTTGGGCAGTGCTTCATGTGAGCAGTGGATCAGTATGGCATAGTGACTATACTTTTTAAGACATGACTGTCCACAAATACAACAGATCTTGATGTATAGAAACATTTGCCTTAATTTTGATTACATAAAATCTCCATTAGAAACATTGAAATTGGTGAAATCTAGAGAGAACTGGATGTTATTTAGTGCTTTTGCAACAACGATCAGAGTAGTAGCCGCGTAGGGTGAAGTAATATGTAAGCTGAGCTATGAATGTACTGTTCTCTGATACATTTTATTTCAAGAATGCCATTAGTCAAATCAAAATCAAATCAAATTTTATTTGTATAGCACATTTCAGCAGCAAGGCATTTCAAAGTGCTTTACATCATAACAAACACAAAAACACAAAGTCATGCAACATAGAATAAACAATCAAAACATTACATTAAGTCAAGTTCCATCATTAAATTTTTAATTGATTACGTTTCAAATACAATTCTAAACAGGTGGGTTTTTAGTCAAGATTTAAAGGAACTCAGTGTTTCAGCTGTTTTACAGTTTTCTGGAAGTTTGTTCCAAATTTTTGGTGCATAGATGCTGAATGCTGCTTCTCCTCGTTTGGTTCTGGTTCTGGGGATGCAGAGCAGACCAGAACCAGAAGACCTGAGGGGTCTCGAAGGTTGATACAACAGCAGCAGATCTTTAATGTATTGTGGTGCTAAACCGTTCAGTGATTTGTAAACTAACAACAGTATTTTAAAGTCTATTCTTTGTGCTACAGGGAGCCAGTGGAGGGACTTTAAAACTGGTGTTGTGTGCTCTATCTTCCTGGTTTTAGTGAGAACGCGAGCAGCAGCGTTCTGGATCAGCTGCAGCTGTTTGATTGATTTGTTGGACAGGCCTGTGAAGATGCTGTCCAACAAATCAATAGGTTATCTGTGTAAAAATACAAATTTTATTGTATATATGGAGACTTAATACTGCAGAATAAAGATTAAGCTTGGATGTCAGTACAAAACCAAAACAGATACATATGCTCTTCTACGTAAAGTTATGTATAATGAAGGCAGGTTTGGGTGAAGGATCTTTCTTCTGTCCTGAATTGTGGTTCAGTGGACTTCATGCACAGTGAGACCGGCTCCACGGCTCTGATGGTGTCAGCAGCGCGAGGATTCCTTCCACAAATGCAGCAGCTGCTCAGTATGGGGGCTGATATCAACATGAAGGCATCTAACGGGTGGTAGGAAGGCACAGATTTCTTTTCTATAATGCAAAGCTTTGATTATAAACATTAAAGTGGCTTAAAACATTTGTAATTAAAGTAGGCCAATGGCACCAACTCAAAAGACGGATAACTTCAATAATGGAGTAGATGTTGTCACAGTATAGTCTATTAGCTTTGCTTTGATGAAAACATTTACAAACTGTTTAAGACATATGACTCGTTTTTTTACATTTCTTTTCAGGACTGCCTTAGATTTTGCTAAACACTTCCAACAGACAGAAGCAATGGATATCCTCAAGTCTTCAATGTGAGTCTATTAAACAGTGTAGACAGGAGCTAATGGCCCATAAGCAGTGGATCATTAGAGGTAGCAACCAACAGAGTTACTCAATTATAGTTATGTATCAGAAATTCTAATCAGTCTCAAAAGTTTGATCAGAGATCTAAAAAGTCATCCTTTCACTTCATCAATGAGTCATGGTTGCATACTTTGTCAGAAGGAATGGGATGAATATATCCTATATTTATTGCCAGAATCACAATAAGTTATTGCCTCCCCCACCACCCCGGTGACAACAAACCAAATTCAGCAACCATGTATTTCACAATTTTCAAACAAACTGAAGATCCCCGATCTGCACTAGTCATGCCTGCTGCTCTAGCTGACTCTTATATTGCTAGGATGATTCCTGAAGTGACATCAGCACATCAACAAAGCTCAAGCCTGGTTCCTGCAGAAGCACATGATTGTTTACTTATATATATTTTTAGGATAATTGTGAATACTATAAACAATTAAAAGCAAAACGGTTATTTTGTTTCTGTGCAGACCTTTGGGGGAAATGAGCAGCCTGGAGGAATCAGCATTGGTACAGTGCAGTCCTACAGAGCTGAGCAGTGAAGAACAAGAGCTTCTCAAACAGTACCATCACAGCTTTGATGACCAGCGGGTGGACCTGGATCTCATCATGACATTGCTCCACAACATCTGCACCACCACTAATGAGGGTGAGGTTTAGCATTAAGGCAGACAAACCCCTTCCATCCAGTTTGAACTGTTTTCTTTACATTCCTTGCTTTTTGGACCTCTGTTAGTACAAGTCAGTAAAAAAGCGTTACGCCTGAGACTGTTCTATGTTCTGTGACTGCAGAAAAACTGAACAATATACACATAATGAAAATTCTCTACTACTATATACAGTAGCTGATTATAGGTGCATAAAATAAAATAAAGGTTGGATGAAATCTGTCTGAAGGAAGATAAGAAGTGTATACTTACTTCATGACTACAGTTTTTATTCTGAATTTTTTCTGTACAGTTTTGTTTTTTTCATCAGACAAACATGAAAATTGTAGGTTTTCACTTTTCAAGTGTTTATTGCTTTGTAGTGGTAATTTGCTCATCATATACCAAAAGCAATAATACAGTCTTGAGATGGTGAAACTTGAAACTCTTTACGCAAAGTCAGCATTCAGTAATCTGCTTTATGACCACAATGAAATTTTTCAGGAGTACACCGATTGCAGTTTTCTGACTGATCACAGATCTTTAAAAAGCCTAACCTTATAATTTCAGTTTTGATTAAACATTTTTTGTCTGAAGAGCCAGAAAATGTAGCAACAAAGTCGCTAAGTTTGCAACAGTTGGGTGCCTATTGTTACATGCAGGTGAGACTTGGTGGGCAGGTTTGTCAGTCAGCCTTCTTAAAATGGGGCAGTGGCTTACTTTCAGATCCTTTATAAGATTAATGGATAAGCTCTAGACAGACAGACGTATAGACAGATTTAAGATTTTCCCTCAGGAAAATTGTTATCTCCGTCTCCCATACAACACTCTTAGGTATACATAAAACACTTAAAACATTAGAACATTAAAAGCTTAGCTAAACTGACTGGGTGACCAGTCTGGCTACGCTTGGTCATTCACGACAGTGTATGACAAGGCGCTGGTAATATCAGATTGATCAAACAACCTCAACATGTTTCTGCAGATGTTAAAAGATCTCCGCCTCCTCAGGCGGACATCTTAACACCAGTAACTTGACTGGTGTTACTTGTCAGAAGGAATGGGATGAATATATCCTAGCAGTATGGTCTGTGTTTGTTGTCCAAATACAGACCAAGATATTTATAGGTCTGCACGATCTCCACTCCCTCCCCTCCTGTCAGAACCAGTCTTCAGCTGCCTCTGTCCCTCCTGAAGTCAATGACCAGTTTGTTTGTCTTGGATGTGTTTAGCTGCAGGCTGTTTGTATGGCCCCAGACAACAAAGTTCCACATCGGACTCATCTACTCTTTTTGTTCTCTTTGATGCACCCCATAATGTCAGTGTCATTGGCATACTTCTAGATGTGACACATTTCAAAGTTCTTAAGAAGTCCCAGGTGTATAGGTTGAAGAGGATGGGTGAAAGTATCGTACCCTGGGGGGCTCCAGTGCTGGTGACCACAGTGTTAGACATGATGTCCTTTATCCTGATAAATTGTAGTCTCTTGGAGAGGTAGCTGGAAAACCAATCAAACAGGCAGGAGTCCTCGCTCATTCTGGTAAGTTTTTGCAGGAAGAAAGTACTGGCAGTGCCACGTCAGGTGCGAACAAGTATGAATCAGCCAATTGCCAAGCTCCTAAAATGAAGGAAATTGGAGAAAATTTCTCTGCTGGCCAATTTATGGTGCACTCCTAAAATGTTCAGAATTTCTCCCGAATCTGAAGCACAGTCTAAGTAACTTGGATTTTTCCTCAATCTGATTTTGATTTTTCCAATTGTTTGTGGGAAGACAGAAGAAGAATTGTATAGTATTCTGACAATTTAACTTTATGTTCTGCTTAGTTTCTTTCTCAATGCTTCCCCTAAGAAGTTTTTGTCTTTCTTTGTTGGTAGTAAAGAATACTTGGTTCGTCAATTAGTTTTCAGCTTCAGTGACCACATCATAAATCTTTTCATAAACTGTGCAGGAATGTGAAGTTTTATCTTGTCATCTGCAGGTGCTGTCCTCGTATTTCTTCCTGGATATGATGAAATTGTGTCATTGCGAGATCGCATCCTCTTTGATGATAAGAGGTTCTCCACTCACTCTGAGAGGTAATAAGGCAAAAAAAAAGCATGGCAAAGGTCTAATAATACTTTATCCTGTCAAAAACTGTTAAAAGTTATTACTGCAGTCTAACTAAATTTAGTCATAGTGATTTTAGTCAGGCAGTAATAAGTACTAAATGAATGCTCTGAAGGTTGCATGAGGAGTTATACTGCAGAGATTTGTGCATGTAGCCTCTCTGGACACAGACTGGGACTCGCATCCAGGATATAGGAGAAGTACAACTATACAGAGATTATTAGGGACCTGCACTAATGCAATTTGCAGGTCTGTAAAATCACTTCGTAACAACTGATCACCTGCTGAACTGGTTATAATCTGCTGTGATTTATGAACTCGAAAGCATTTGAAAAAAGGACATTACAACTTAGTGTTGCAGCTTAGTGAATAATTTTGTTAATTGTTCAGTTCTTTGCCAGTTGTTATATGCTGGACTGTGGACATAGTTTTATTCTGACCAATGTTTGACTCAAGAGCCAGACACATTTATTGGCACAAGGCAAGTTTCTCTGAATTGGACTAACTCTCTGTATTTGCCAATCTTTCTATGTAAGGTCTTCTTTCACTGTTTGTTCTGAGTGTATTGACCTGCACTACTAGTCCTTGCTTGTGGGGTTGATGTGTCTTACCTCTCAGTTACCAGGTTTTCACTCTGCATTCTGACATGCAGACTCTGGATCAGAAAAGAGCCATGAAACCAGCTCCATCTGGTGTCCGGAAGATAGTGAGTTTCTTTGTTCTCTCCTCTGCTGTATATAGGAAAATGGAAGCCCATCTATACTTATCTGTCTATACTTACTAATTAATTTAGCATTTATATATATATATATATATATATATATATATATATATATATATATATATATATATATATATATATATTATATATAAATATGCTTATGAGTAAACAAAAGAATGGGCATGAACCAGCTTTTTTTCTGCTCATCTTTTCTTTTCAGATTCTCTCTACTAACATTGCAGAAACAAGCATTACTATTGATGATGTGGTCTTCGTAATTGATTCAGGAAAGATCAAAGAGGTACTTGTCCCAGAAAAACACTGAAAAACATAATAAGCCAGTGGTAACCAGGTTGTTTTAGTTTGTTTTAATGCTGTTTGTGTGGCTTTTTCTGTTGTAGAAGTCCTTTGATACGCTGAGTCGGGTTTCTATGTTAAAGACTGTTTGGATCTCAAAAGCCAGTGTCTTGCAAAGAAAAGGAAGGTAAGATTGGAATATTACTTTTTCCTAGACATTTCAACCTTGCGTTGACTGTAATATTGGCATTGTTTGAGACACACTTGGAAACAGAAAGGCAGGAGCTGCACTTGTAAGTTTGATCTCCACTAGCAAGTTTTAATTAGTAAATGAACCGACTGTAATAACTTTCTACTTTTACTGACCATATACCAACACCCAGATAAGTGGGCAACTTGGTGTTAGGTGACTTTGACATATGGCAAAATAACCACTGGAATACTATGATTGAAAGTTGTACATTAAATTTAGTATCACTATTACATTATCCATAAAAGTAAGAAGCAAGGGAAATGCACATATTTGTACTTCTATGCTACAACCTACTCTTGTTTAGTCATTTGTGGCAGGACAATCTGCCATGTTATTTTTGCATGCTTTTTCTTTTCTTTTTTTTTTTAATAATTATATTTATTGGTTTTCAATATTTTGACAAACAAACAAATACAACACAAGAACAAGAGAACAATCCAGCTCCTATAGTTACATACATATATATATATGCATATGCATATGCATACACACACACATATATATGTATATATATATATATATATATATATATATATATATATATATATATATATATATATATATATATATATATATATATATGTATATATATATATAACTCTGCACACTAGCAGCAGGTCTACTTTGCTGCCGCTGAGGTGTAAACGCAGCACGACCGTCTTAACACTTATGTTGTGTTTAAAGCCGGCTCAGAAAAACATGTCACGATGTGTTAACAAAGGATTAAACAGTTGTAACTGCTGAAAAAAAGTGACAGAAGGCACAGATATGGGAAGTGCGGAAGCCCCTTCTGCCGGGGTGCCCTCGAGGGCCAGCATCCTGCATGTTTTAGTTCTCTCCTTGGTGGTAGTAACAACCTTTTCAGTATGTCAGTGTTCTTCTTAGGTCTTCTAATGAGCCATCATTTAATCCAGGTGCGCTAAACCAGGGAGAGAACTAAAAGATGTAGGATCCCGTCCCTTGAGGACAGACTTTAGGCACCACTGTCCTACTGTATCAAATTGATATAGGAATAACAGAGAGTTGGGCACTTTAAGGTAAAAACAACAGCTTCCAGTCCAGGGGGGATGGCTGACTCTGCAATGCCCACCAATGCCGCCGGGCCAGATGTTATGAATTCAGTAGCAAGAAGAGTCATACAAAACCACGACGAATCATCCAGCCTTTCTATAATTGCTTCTAGGCATAGTAATCTTACTTTATGTTAACATTTTAATTGTAAAATGTATTCCAGCTCAGTTTCAGTTCGGTCTCTGTGCAGAGCTGGCCGCTGTAGACCTGGGGTTTGCTTCCATCTCTTCAGTCGTCTCAGATTCAACAATATGCAGGAGTTCCAGGTTCCACAGCTGCTGCGGATGCCACTGCAGGTACACACTTCCTATATTTACCAGCACAGCTTTTATTCTCTCCTAATAGGATACAATCATGTGGAAGTGTGAAATGTTGTGGTGATGGCTCTTCAGGTTATTCAGCAGATTAAAAGTCTATAGTAGGAACATTTTCAGAAAAATGCAAGGTTAAAACATATTTGCTTACAGCTGACCCCTTACAAGGAATGTCATGTCTAGATTTTTTCTAGGATATAAAAGGCCTCTAAAGGACTAGAAAATGTGAAAAGCTGAGTCATGAAAAATGAAGAACAAACTGATAGTGAGAGTTTGGAGGATTTTAGCAGGTGTTCACAGGTCATGGGAACTCAGAGGCTGTAGAACAGACAGAGCATTAAGTCATGTAAAGTTGCTTCACAGTAAAAGGTATTGTGTTTTTCAGGAATTGTGTCTACAGACCAAGCTGTTGGCTCCTTCATCCTGCCCCGTTGCTGAGTTCTTATCTAAAGCTCCACAGCCACCTCCCACACATGCAATCCAGAGTGCTGTCCAGATGCTAAAGGTAAATTTTTTTTCCCAAGTTCCATCATTCTACTGATAATGAAGTGGCTGTGAATGCATGCTAACGAGCCTGTGTGCCCACTAATGTATTCCAGCCCGTAAAGGTGCATTGCTTATGCCAACCTCTCTCTCAGACAATAGATGCTCTGGACCAGAATGAAGACTTAACCGACCTGGGCTTCCACCTGGCTGATCTACCTGTGGAGCCCCACCTGGGCAAAATGGTGTTATGCGCTGTTGTGCTCAAGTGTTTGGACCCCATTCTCACCATTGCCTGTACGCTGGCCTATCGTGACCCTTTTACCCTCCCTGCTGAAAGCTCCCAGAAGAGAGCTGCTCTGCAGAGCCGCAAACGTTTCACGTCCAACACCTTCAGTGACCACATGGCCCTGCTCAGAGCTTTCCAGGTACAGATGTTTGCCTTTTTCACTACTAACCACAGTTCTTGTCTTCCGGTCATCAGCATTTGTCTCATTGAAAGGCTCATTAAGCTTGAATTTAACCTTGGTCGTTTTGAAGGCGCTCTGAGATTTCATAGATACTAAATGTTTTTCTTATTCACAATTGAAAAATAAAGTAGTGAAAATAAAGTACAGGGGAATATTAATGATGTAGTGAAAACAAATAATTTTTTCTTTCTGGCTAAGAAGAATCTCTCACTAAAGTTGACATGTATTGTGAGTTTTTTATTATTATTATTATTATTATTATTATTATTATTAGGAATTGTGTTTCAACTCCGAAAGTGTGTTTAAAGTCAGAATGTAAACAAATTCAACCTAAAACAAATTATTTTGACTGAGCATAGGACAGAAGTCAGAAATGTGTGATTTTTCTGTTTTAAAATCATGAAACAGCTGAAGTTAACTTCTTAAGTCTGCTGTAAAGTCTCTGGGAGACACATGACCAAGCCCACAAAAAATATATCAAATCACAGCCAATTGAGCTGAAGAGTAGTAATGGACCTCAGATCTCATAAAAAAATTGAGAGAGGTTCACAGCAGTGAATCTTTTACAAACTAAGACAATAGATGATACCTGAAAGGCTTTAAATATGTCAGACCGGCTGCAGCTTTTAATCTCTTAAGTTACACGGCTGGCCAGGACATCGCCAAATGTTTTACAGAACCAATGTGTTAATCCTCCTCATCTACTGTGGCTAAGGCTGCCAGTAAAGAGTAAAGGGTCAGTGAGGTTATTCATGGTGTGACAAAAGCTTCCAGAATACTTTTCTGCTAAACAGCACAGATGTGGACTTGGGTCATGTGACTTAGAGTCAAGGGACATATTCAAAATTTCAATTTCACCAAATCAAAATTTAAAATGACAATTTCATCAAATTGTCATTGAATGATTCATTAATTACCACTCATGTCTTCACGGTAATTTTACCCCAGCCAGCCGTTTTCTGTTCACCCTTATCCCTAATGGGGTGAGGAGGTGCTGGTGTTTATCTCCAGCTACGTTCTGAGTGAGAGGCGGGGTCCACCCTGGACTGCTAACCAGTCTTTCGCAGGGCAACACAGAAAAAAAGACAAACAACCATGCACACTCACACCGAGGGAGAATTTAGAGAGACCAATTAACCTAACAGTCATGTTTTTGGACTGTGAGAGGAAGCCGGAGTACCTGGAGAGAATTTTATAATTTTACCCCTTCCAACTTGAAAAGACCTGATTTCTTACACCAAACGAAAAATGTGTTGCAAAGAGAAACTGTCCAAGATGTATTATTCAGTTACGTTAATAGTAACTTACCCTGAGAAGTGATGAGGTCCACCATACCAACCATTAGTAGTCTTTCCAATCTCTGCTCTAATTCATTAAAATATGTCAAGTTGAGCTGAATGTCACAGTGGGAGATATTTAAACCTCCCTTGTGTTAGGCATGGCAGAAAGCTCGCAGTGAAGGCTGGGAGAGATCATTCTGTGAAAGGAACTTCCTGTCCCAGTCTACCATGGACATGATTCTTGGCATGAGGACACAACTGTTAGGGCAACTTCGTGCTATTGGTGAGTTTGACTTTTATTTTCCTCTGATTTTATTAATTCTCTGCAAACTGTTAGAATCAAATAAAAACCACTGAAAAGTCACAGCAAAAATTCTTAAAATAGTTAAAGTGTAATTTGAGGTTTTTTGCATCTCTTCTCTAGGAACACTTCAGGACCCATTGTGTGATCTTAAGTTAATGGTATATGTGGATATTTATGTCGAACTGTCTGATCTCAACTTTGGTGTCGTAGTATTATTGTGGGGAACTGTTTCACACAGTAAATAATTAGTTTTAAATTTTCAAATGTTTCTGACTTTTTACTTGAGAAACGACATCAAAAATTCTGAATTGGTAATAGTTTGCCTTAGAAATGTTCCTTCTGTTCATTTATTTGTGTTTTAGCCCCTGGCATGTTGACATATGCAATATTTATAAATTTTATAAGCACTTAGGTTATTTTTGCTAATGGAGCCTTTTCTTTGGTCGGCCAGGTTTTGTGCGCGCCCGTGGGGGCAGCGATATCCGTGATGTTAATCTGAACTCTGAAAACTGGGCTGTCGTGAAAGCAGCCCTGGTGGCTGGAATGTATCCAAACATGGTTCATGTCAACAAGAAGACCTCTCTGCTCTCCAGTAACAGAGAGAAGAAGGTTCATTTCCATCCTACATCAGTCCTGAGCCAGCTGCAGTTGAAGGAGGTAGGAATTTAATTTTGCCAACATCGAAGCACAAAAATCAGAGAGAGAAAGTTCACATGGAGCAGCCGCTCTGCTTTTGATGTGTTTAAGATTAATAGGCCTAAAGCACTGTTGCTTTGCAGCAAGAAGGTTGTGGGTTAAAATCACAGTCTGGGGTCGTTCTGCATGGAATTGGCATGTTATCCCAATGCATGCAAAAATGACTTTCAGGTTAATTGCGTTGTCCTGTTTTTGGTCCATCACCCAACAACAGCACTGCTTCAGTACTCTGCAACAGAGCTTTATAAGATCCGCTTACCTCTGCATGACTCACCAGCTCTGTTCCTATACCGAGAAATTTTCTATCCGCCCTGTCAGACAGACACTCAGAATTACATAAAACTTCACTAACCTAAATCAAATTCATACCCAAAAATCAGATAGCGTTTAGCAACTTAACCCTTTAACAACCACACCAAGAAAAAAACCTGTGAAAAAATTTTTCTTTGCATTTCTTATACCCTAGGGTGACTCATAAACACAATCAATATTTTTCTTTTTATCAACATACCCTGTGGTTTTTAAAATATTGAGCTCTACCAAACGGTTGAGATGTCACTTAATGGTTTAAGTACATGACATAATAAAAATAGCAAGTACAGTAGATAAATTAAAATAAAATGCTAATTTATAAAGAAATAAACAACAAAAAATGTCTGGGGCATTGGATACAGTTTATTTCTGTCAAAATGCCACAAAACACTAGTTTTAATTTCAACCAAGGAAAACATTGCGTCGAACAAGGAAATATTGCAGTTTTAATTTTTCCATCTTGACTGTATCTGTATTAAAATGCAACAGCACAAAATTCTCACATTCAATCCACTACTGATTATAGGTAACAGTGCAAAACATTCATTTTTGCATTCAGAAGGGAAGGGAGGGTGCTGCAGAACAATGGAAACATTTGTTGCTTTTGTGTCTCGGTGTGCTTTTTCTGTTTTGGTGCGGCAGCATGTGTTTTGGGGTGCGGGTGTCGCGTGGCTGGAGGATTGATTGAACTGGTGTTGCTTGTTTTCATTTGGACTTTGGGGGAGCATGGCAAACACAGAGAAACATTGCCAGGCGTGTGGAGCGTCGCATTTACGGCCTCGTCTGTGTGTTTGCTGGGCGGTGTTCTTTTTGTGCATTGAATGCATTTTACCTCTGGTGATATAACTTAAAGCATTCCTGGTTTGCATTCAAACACAGGAAGACATTGCTTTTCTCACATTTCCACCTGGACACTCCCTTTGGACACAGATTGCATCTCCCTCGCTTTTCACAGCGAAGAGGCCAGTGTTCCACGTTGTCGTAGCGCACATCTGTTTGTGGTTTTGGTCGTGATGGTCTTGGGATGTAGCCTGTCTTCTCTGGTGGTGGAGAGCTGGAAGATGGTCGGCCAACTTTGGATGCTGGCTTATTGAACTGGTTCAAACTGTGGGCAACTGCGAGGCGGAACCATTTGAAAGACATGGGTTTCTCATTCAGGAGGCCACTGCCCCTTTGTAGAGTAACCAGAAATTTGCAATGCAGAGGTCCAGGATGTGTCCAAACGGGGGAAAATACCATCTCCTTGACTTGGCCGGGGTCTTGACAGGTGTACTAGCATGTCAGACAGATCGATTCCTCCCAGGTGCTCATTGTAGGCAGAGATGAGTGATGGGCATGGGATGGTGATCTTTGCGCGGGACTCTTTGTCCCAGCGTTTCACTGTTGAAAAGGGCATAATCCCACAGGCATTACTAAGCAAGTTGACACATTTGTTATCGTTGTGTCACCAGAGGTGGAGTGAATCTGGTGCATGGGGGGAGTGCTGTTTTGCGGGCACATGGATGGGATTGGAGATGTGATGCCTTGGTATGTTTGGTGGTGTTTTTCTGTGTTTGCCATGTTTTTTCGGGGTTTGGATGAGGACGGGTGGCGTTGGTTCGGTCAGTCCTCCAGATGCGTGGCACTTGTGTCCCGGGGTGCGTACTGTTGTGCCGGGGCGGGGTGTGTGTGTGCTGGGATGCTGGGGTGGCGGGTGTTTCTATTGTTTTCAGTGTTTTCTTTTCCTTTTTGAATGTAAAAATGAATTATTCTTAGTGTATAACACTGGAATAACACTTATTGTTTCATATTCACACCAATAGATGAAAATGACTGTTGATTTTATAGCAAAAAAATAAATGTTAACTACAATGGCTTAATTTGCTACATTTACCATAAAGTGACAAATCAACCGTTTGTTCAAGCATATTTTTAAAAAATTATTAGACCTTTAATTTAGCTTTTTAGGTGGTATCAAGTAACATAATTCTGTTTAGTAAGGTCTATAACACTATCATATGCCAGAAAACTATTCCTGCCTTTCAAAGTTTTACCACAACTTGTCAATATTTGTAACAGATTTTTGTGTTTCTGACTTCCTGGTTTGTAGAGGGGAAGAAGAAGAATACTATTTAAAGAAAGAGTGCTCACTAGTGGATTTCTTTAACATATCGTACCTCAACCAAGTGGCAGAGATAGCTCAATCAGGTTAAGCTCAGTTAGGCACTCCTCATATTGATATATAGAGTCCCAAAATGTACTAAACCATATGGTTGAGCGGGCAGTTAATTAACTTACCTTGATATGTTTTTTTAGATTTAATGGTGAAGTTTTGAAAACTAGAAGTTCATGCTTTCAGGGACGCAAAGGTGGCACTAAAATCTCCAGGAGTTGTTTTTTTGACCCAGTTAACCTTTCTTTTAAATAAGGCCATGGGTGGCCCAGGTCTCCTGAATGACTACCCTTGGTGGACTGCGTTTTGGGTTTTAATGATTCTGCAGGTGTCATGTACCCGCCTTGCTCTTCTTGAGGGAGGGTCTAACTGTACTTTCTCGCTTTGCAGTGGTTCAGTGCACCAATTCCCCTCGCCATTGGTCACTTTCAAACTAATGAACAAATAAAAAAACCACAATGTGACTTAGATATAACGTGTAATGCAATGCTGCATAGAAATGTAGTTAAGTTGAATGTACAGGTACTTACTGTACTGTAAAATGTAATGGGGTAAAAATCGAAAGTACCCACGATTAAAATTACTCAAGTAAAGCACAGATACATGAAAAATGTAATCAAGTACATCCCACCACTGACAAAAACTACTAGATTCACTTCCTCCTCATCTGCATCCCTCTTGATTTTTGTAACATTCTTGTATAATTTTTTTTTCTTCAAAAATAGCACTTATCCACTGGCAACCTCTATCGACTGTTACTTTAATATAATATGTTCCAGTTCCAGTTGCCCCTACTAATTCACTTTCACACTCCCCTCAGTCAATGACGTCTCCAAATTCATTAAAAATTCTAAATATTGCCAATTAGATCCTCTTCCAACTGTTCTTGTTAAAGCTACCCTTCCCTCTCTTTCCCCATTCATTTGTAAACACAAGACTTCCTTTTGTTACCTGAGTGATTCATTGGCTTTCTATGTCCAAAGAAAGGCTTCGATATGGTGAACCTTTCCTCCTAATATTCAACTGTTTTAATCAGACTGTTTGAGTATGTGCTTGTCTGAAACTGGTCAAACATTCTTTCTATGATTATGAGATATGAACTGTTTTAAAGAAAGGATTCTTAGGGATATGATCTTTTGTGTTCATTGTGTTTAGAACCACAGCTCCAAATCAGGTCAGACCCTCCCCACAGACTGGTTGATCTATGATGAGATGAGCAGAGGTCACAGGATGGCCAGTGTCCGCTGTTGCTCGGTGGTGACCTCCATCACAGTGGCCATGTTTGGAGGTGGTACCAAACTTCTCAGCTCCACACTCCATGAAAGTGCTGTACAAAAAAGAAATGGTAAGTAAATCAGTCAAAGACGTTTTAAAAATTTTTTTTTTTCTTAAGTTTTTATATTTCAAGCACTTAGCCTTTTTAAAGGGGCAGAATTACAGAATGTAAAATTAACTTTTTTGAGCTCTACATTATTATCATAATGACCATCAAATTTTGCCTTGATTCTTTCATGCATGTTTGGGAAATCCTTTACTTTCCTGTGGCAACCATTGTTGGTGCATAATTGTTTGCACCTGACTCCTCCTTGGAGCTGCAGTCTCCAGCCAAACTTCTACTTTACAGAGTAGTGGTAAACCTTTCAGTGATTTATGAACTAACAACAGTATTTTAAAGTTTATTCTCTGAGCTCCACGGAGGCAGTGGAAGGACATTAAAGCTCAGTGATGTGCTCTATCTTCCTCATTTTATTGAGTAAGCAGCAGTGTTCTGTATCAGCTGCATCTATCTGACTTTCTAGGCAGACCTGTAAAGTCACTGTTGCAGTAATCAGTGTGGCCAAAGACAAACACATGCATATGATTTGGCATGAAAGACATCAAAACTATGAGAGATTTTCACAAAGATGTTTTTTCTTAGTTTTTGAGAGCTGTCTTTAAAATCTGACCCTTCTCCTTCTTACTTCTCACTTGGTCATTTTCATATTAGACAGTGTTTAACATCACTGTTTCCAGAAGATAAAACTTTCCCTGCTGACCCACCGATTTTTTGTGTCTAATCAGAAATCCCCCCTCTCTAATATTTATGGAACACTAATGGCGATTGAATTTTCCCCATCTCAAAAAAATAAGAACTGCCTTTGTAAATGAATTAGGTGCAATACAGTCTGGATCATACTGATTCTCAGCATACAACTAAGTACACCATATGTTAGGTTACAACTTGAACAGTTTAAAGCAAAAAAAAAAAGTTAATTTTTCGAAATCCAATTAATTAAAAATTCTTCCTTCAATTCTAGATCAAGGTGACAGATGTCAAACTTCACCTTGCGACATAAGTCATATGTTTTTCTTCTGTCCAAGGTTGCATAAATTCTAGAGTAATTTCTTTTCTGCACTTTTATGGACAAAGTTTCCCAGCAAAATGGGATTTTATCTTTCTGTTCCCCTTGATGGATTCTGTAGCATATTTAGTTTAAAAAGTTAAGTAGAGACAATTTAAGCTACTTTGAATAACAAATTGAGTGTCTCCAAATGATTAAAATGCCACCTGTCTCATTTGTGATTACTGTGTTTTCACTGTCCTAATGATTAATATTGCATGTTAAGCTATTAAAATTCAACAAAAAAAAGTTGTAATAAAAAAAAAAAAACACCTGGATGAGTTTCTCTAGATCTTGCTGGAACATTAGTACTCTAATCCTAGAAATGTTCTGCAGGTGATAGAAGGCCGACTTTGTAATTATCTTTTTTTTCTCTGAAGGTTCAGGTCAGAGTCAATCACTTCAGGCCTGATCATAGTCACTAGCTTTAATAACTGAAGCTTTTTGCTAACTCTTGATTGTTCTTTTTATGTTCAAAGATATTTACTAGAGGTGCACCGTCAAATTGGCCTCGATTACCTTCATTTTGGAAATTGATTATTGGCCAATGCTTAAATGTAAAGCAGATCTTATCCACCAATCTTATCTACTTTTGCAAAGGTCTACAAATCAGCAACTGTCCTCTTTTGCTCTGATATGAGAGAGGTTTCACCGACAGAACGCCCCACCAGGTCATGTCTGCACATTTGCAGACATGACCCACAGTAGGATGACCCACGGTTATCAACTCAGCGACTTTCTTGCTATATTTATCAAAATTGGAATTGTCAATTGTTTTAAACATGGGTAATCAGTGGTCAGATAGAAAATTGCAATCGGTGCAATCCTCATTTGAAATAGAGAAGACTTGGGCCCCTTGAGAATTTTCCTTTCCTCTTGTGGCTGAATCTATCTATTTATTTTCGCTATTGTACTATTTATTATCGGACTGTTATGGTTGACCTTATTCAGTGTAGCATAGATGATTGGAACATCTTCACAGACCTACTGGGGAGAAGGAAGTCTCTGATTGGCCAATAGGAACATAAATGGTGACTTTCATCCAGGAGTTTCAATATCACACGAAACTGTTTGCCTTGTAGAGTTTTTGCTGAGGTTGTGGTACTTTGATGGTCCCATTGACGTGTGTTTCTGAGCAGTGTAGGACTTTGTAGGAGTACCTCCACTATATGAATCCAGGATTTATGGTGAGGGCTGTTTAGTTCCTATCAAATCTATATAAGAGCTAAGGACCTACATCTGGGCAGCTTGTTGTCACCAGTCCTGTTTGTGGTGTTTGTACCAACAAATTAACTTCTCATCAATATGCTGCCCCATCACTTTGCATCTTCTTCTTGAGTTAAGGATTTTTTTCATGTGCTAAAAATCACTTCTTTTAATTGATCAACTTTCTGTCTCAAATTGCTGAGAAACAACAAAAATTACTATTAGATTTGGTATCTATTTGTTAATTATGCCATGAAATCTTCAACATTTCTTCCTAAGCTTACAAAGATCAAATGTTCTGATGTTTTAGAAAGCTTGCCTCTGCAAATTAAGCAGGTTTCTGTGTTTTATTCTGCAGAAAATCCTCTGGATGATGTGAGTGACAGTGACACAGAAGACTTAGTGGAGATAAAGATTGACGACTGGCTTGTCTTCGGGCTTGAGAGAGAGGTGAAGAAATAAAGGCCCTGACATACTTTATCCAAAGCTGAACAGCTGACACAGAGTCACGTGGTTTCGGACTGTTTGTATTCTCACACACCTTTCATGCAACAACACAGACCACCTGTCTGTGTTGTTGTCTGAAGTCCTCCTGCTTCAATACACGTCATGCTTCGTGGTCTCTCCTCCCTCTATACATTCTCTATTTTGCTTTTAGGAAATGGTCACTGAGCTTGCGCCATACTTTTTTCCAGATAGCCTCTTCAGTGAACAACTGATTTTCTGGATATTTAATTCCTGGATGGTTTATAACAAGGAGTGATTAACCGTCCACCAGTCTTATTATCATAGTAATTTAGTGAAGAGTAGTACAAATATACATAATTTGTAAACTGTAAGTACTGCAAAAAAACTTCTGAACAATCAGACAACACTTCGAACGGAGCTCCGTGAAGATACTTTGACCTGGGCCTGATGTTGAGTTCAACAGGCAGATGCCTCTCTGCAAACAAAGTCACACAATTTTCATCACACGTTTACGTAAACATTCGTTTATGTAAATGAGAAGTGGTTTCAGCACTTCACATGAAGCATGTGAAGTGCTTCATGTGAGCCCTTAAGACCAGGTTTCAAAACTTTTACATGTGGTGCTGAGTTTTTTGTGTGTTTCATTGGTTCTTAAATGTTTTTTCTGGTGAATCAAAATGTAAATCCAGCATACTAGTGAATTCTTCTTATTGTTTTAAAAATTTGAAATCAGTACATAGGATGACAAACTTTATGTATGTATGTTATCAGAACATTCTGTGAAGATTTTCTTTTGTTACTGACTCATCATGTAATCTTCATGTTTGTTTAGATTACCCATTCTCTGACAGACGTGTAGTTATGTTTATCTCCTGTTGGCTCTACTGTTGTCAGACTGCAGCACTGGTGTCTGAACTCAGACAGAAGTGGCAGAACTTGTTTATAAAGAGGATCCGCTGTCCTTCCAAACCCTGGTCTCAGCAGGACGAGGCAGTCATCCAGACCTTAGTGTCTGTATGTGCTCAACTTCATTGTTGTTCTGCAGTTTGCCTTTGGATGGGAATTATTCCTGTGTTTAATGCCTGCAGTTCACGCTGACTGCCTCCAGGTGCTGGGTGCTGAGGAGCAGGAAGCCGGCCTGCAGCAGCCTACAGGGATTGGTCAGAGGCCTAGGCCTATGACATCAGAGGATGGGCCAAGGTCATCAGGGAGGAACTCCAAGGCCAGCCCCCAGCCGCCCTCTCACAACACAAATGACAAGTAGGCCAATAACTCATGTTTCATGGTAGTGTCTTGTGCTGGTTTCTCTTCTTTTATTAGATTTTTCTGTTGTTCTCAGTTTTCTATTCATGGTGACAAAACGACCCAATCATGCTTTGGGTCTTAAGATTCTACAATTTTCTGATTTAGGATGGGCTCTCAATTATCTATGTATCAGTGATGTGCGGTCAGGGGAGGCAGGTGAGGCATCATGGAAAGAAAGAAAATATATAATAATAAAATAATTTAAATTGTTTTATTCATCCGGTAGTTTGTACTAAAAAATATTTATTTTTATGTAACTTCACCAATTTAGATTATTCTTTCTTCAAAATCGCTGAATTTTCTTAATTTCCCATTCAAGTGCTTGGAAGCGATGCAGGTGAGGCAGCAGCGAGCTCAGCCTCACCTTGGATTGCGCAACCCCTGGCTAACTGCGCTGGCTGCTAAGCGGAGAGAGCATGTTGCTGCACGGCGTCAATAAAATGGTTTAAACATATTTAATATGTGAACTGATTTTCAATAATTTAGCTTATGTATATAATGTACAGTGCTTTTTGTCACCAACTGTGTTTGTGTATCGTGTTTCGTGTGCTGAGCGATTATAAACGGCAGAGAACAGGTTGCCTGCCTCGCCTCCAACCTGTTCTCTTGCCTCATGGCAGGGGGGCGCTCAAGATCCCAGACATTCGTCTTGTCACTCCACAACTGCAGAGTAAGTGACAGCGAGCTAGGCTAAAGCAAGCAAGCTATGGTAAGCAAGTCAAGTGCAGCGGTAGATTATTAGCGATGGAGATTATTTTTTTCCTCTCGCCTATCCCGACTTTCAACATGGATGACTACATTTCGACACTAAAGCAGTTTTCTTAAGTGGACTTTCAATCGAAGCATCCATTTGCAAATCTGATTCTGATGACGTCAGTGCCTCACCAGCTATGAACCTCACCGCACGTCACTGCTATGTAAATACTATGCTGATGTAGGATGGTAGGACATAGGGGCTTCATCATACCTATGTGATGATGTGCATTTGCTCTAATGGCTTTAACCCTCTGGTGCATAGCAGTGGTGCAGTGGTTTATATGGTGGAATTACATATCAGTCCTTAGAATGCTCTCTACTGGTGGCAGTAGAGAGCATAATTCAGTGGCAAGTTGTTGTAACTACAAGTTAATGTCATCGGAGTCCAAGATGGCCTGCAGACAAACACACTCAAATGACCACTCCTGGAATATCCTCTCAGTCCTTCTATTCTCAGAGAATCCTAGAGGTAAAAAAAATATGCTGGCATGCAGGAGTATCTAGGTAACAATATTATAAACTTAGTTTGGAAAATTTTGTTTCATGTAAGTAGAAAATTGAGATTAATCATGTGTCCACCACAGTGGACATCATGTATTGCTGACTATATTTTTAACATAAGTCATGTAGTTGATTTGTTTTTCATTATAACTGTTTTGCTTGCAATTAAATTCATTTTGAGTATATCTATAAGTTAGTTTTAAAAATATCATTTTTTATCCAGATCAGTTGTAGTTTGTGTTAGTAAAATTATAATTTTCTCATACTTTTAGACCACAAGTGCAGCAAAGAATAAGGATCACTATAGAATAGTCAAGAAAATTCCCTCTTGACTCGTCAGATGACGAGTATAGTGACAGCAGTGATGAGGAGTGGCTGCCAGAGAAAACTAGAAATATTGAAGATACGGATGATGAAGAAGATGTAGATAGTCAGGATGCTGGAAGTCGAAATTATGAGGGCCAGGATGATGCAGGACAGGATGCATAGGGAGGTCAGCAAGATGAGGGAGCTGAAGAAAATGTCCACATTGGTACATGCTCAGAGAAAAGCATGTACCATGCTTTTCGTGGTACAGTGCAGTCGCCAACAGTGCCCCTGCACTGTGGCTGTATGGCAGAGTAGTCATCTTGCAATCGGAAGGTTGTAGGTTTGATTCCAGCTTCCTCCTGCCACATGTCAATGTGCCTCTGGGCAAGGCACTCAACTCCAAATTGCCTACCGGTCTGCGTATCGGTGTATAAATGTGTGTGTTTGTGAGTGCGAATGGGTGAATGTGACTCTGGTATAAAGCGCTTTGAGTTGTCAAAATGACTGGAAAAGTGCTATATAAGTTCAGTCCATTCCATTCATTCACTCAACCCTGCAAATATGTCTGGAAAGTCCAAGACAATAACTTTGATGGAGACTTGCCACCTTTTCTCAGAAAAAAGAGAGTAAATGTTGATGGAAGAGAACCAGTTGATTTCTTTAGGTATTTGTTTCCCTTAGATTTCATTGATAGTGCATAACACCAACATGTATGCGTTGCAGAAAGGGAAAGAAAATCTGGCAGTGACAAGAGAAGAAATGCAAATTTTTCTTGGGATCAACATGGTATAGGGTATATTCGGTATGCTAGGACACAGATGTACTGGTCCAATGAGGATGGCCTTCATCTTGGAATAATTGCAGATGCTATATCTGTAAACAGATATGAGCAAATTCTTCTGAAATTATTCTTCAGTTAAGTTCATACTGTTCTATGTTGTATGCTGAAGCGCATGTCGTCCACTGTAGTGGACATTTTTGTAACTTCATGGAAAAATAAAATTTTTGAAAAAAAAGTTCATATTTGTTTTTTTCATGTCCTAAGAAGAGTAAAAACACATTTTAAAAAAATCTTGACTCAGGGATTCATAATTCATGCATCAGAGGGTTAAAACAAGAATTGCATATTGTGGAGGGGTCTTCACAGTTTGTTGCACTGCTGCCCTGCTGCAAGTTGAGTTTGTTAAGAGTTTTTAAAACCTAGATGGGAAAAGGAAAAAATAAATTATTTTGGCTGGACTGTAGTTTTACCCTATAGACCTGTCTGCATTCTAGTGAGGCTTTTTAAAGGATTTTGATTATCTCACATAAATATCAGTCAAACAGTTCCTGAATCACCAGTTCATCCATCTCTGTTATCTAATAGTGTTGTTGATTTCACTTTGTTGGAGAAACATAAAAAACCTTTCAGGCTCATATTCAGTGCAATCTTATCTTGATTAAGATATATATTAAGACTATGTCCAGCACTGTGGTTTTCGTTCTGGTCATGGAACACTGGACCAGCTCTACACCCTCAGCAGGGTCCTGGAGGGTGCATGGGAGTTCGCCCAACTGGTCTACATGTGTTTTGTAGACTTGGAGAAAGCGTTCAACCATGTCCCTCGGGGAGCCCTGTCTCCAGAGTATGGGGTACCAGGCTCTTTGATATGGGCTGTCAGGTCCCTGTATGACCGTTGTCAGAATCTGGTCCGCATTGACGGCAATAAGTCGGGCTTGTTTCCGGTGAGAGAGTTGGACTCCGCCAGGGCTGCCCTTTGTCACCGATTCTATAATACACAGAATCAGTGACAATTGTACAAATTGAATTTCTAGGCGCAGCCAAGGTGTTGAGGGGATCTGTTTTGGTGGCCTTAGGATCGCATCTCTGCTTTTTGCGGATGATGTGGTACTGTTGGCTCCATCGGGTCATGAGCTGCGGCTCTCGCTGGAACGGTTCGCAGCTGAGTGTGAAGCGGCCGGGATGAGGATCGGTGCCTCCAAGTCCGAGGCCATGGTCTTGAGCCGGAAAAGGGTAGAGTGCCTTCTCTACCCTTTAAGTTAAGTTAACTTCCATTAACTTAATGGAAGTTAATGGAATAATTAACTTCCATTAACAATGGAAGTTAATGTGTAGGTCGAGGGAGGTGTCCTGCCCCAAGTGGAGGAGTTCAAGTATCTTGGGATCTTGTTCACAAATGAGGGAAGAAGGGAGCGGGAGATCGACAGGCGGATTGGCGCAGCGTCTGCCGTGAAGTAGGCACTGTACCGGTCCATCGTGGTGAAGAGAGAGCAGAGCCAAAAAGCGAAACTCTTGATTTACCGGTCGATCTACGTTCCTACCCTCATCTATGGTCATGAGCTTTGGGTCATGACAGAAAGAACGAGATCTCGCATACAAGCGGCCGAAATGGGTTTCCTCCGTAGGGTGGCTGGGCTCTCCCTTCGAGATAAAGTGAGACGCTCGGTCATCCAGGAGGGACTCAGAGTGGAGCCGCTGCTCTTCCACATCGAGAGGAGCCAGTTGAGGTGGCTCGGGCATCTGGTCAGGATGCCTCCTGGACGCCTCCCTGGTGAGGTGTTCCGGGCACATCCCACCGGGAGGAGACCCCGGGGAAGACCCAGGACACGCTGGAGGGACTATGTCTCCCGGTTGGCCTGGGAACGCCTTGGGATTCCCCTGGAGGAGCTGTAAGAAGTGGCTGGGGAGAGGGAAGTCTTTGCCTCCCTTCTTAAGCTGCTACCCCCGCGACCCGACCCCGGATAAGCGGAAGAAAATGGATGAATGGATGGATGGATGGATGGATGGATGGATGGACGGACTGTCCAAATTTAACAGATGTATCAAAAAACCCAAATAACAATGATGGGAATTCATGATGGGAGTTATCTTAGATTAAGGAAGTTTATCTATTAAGAAGTGGATTTTCAGATTCAAGTTCGTTATTATATTCCTTGACAAATAATTATTCAGACTTCAGATGAGAGCTTTTATTAGAGATTCAGTTGTTAATGTGTAGAATTCAGGAACTGGGTTTATTAGTTATTACAGTCGCCTTCTTAGACTTTCTGTATAAGGTCTAAGAGGGCCCAGACTTTCTTAGACCTTCTGTATAAGAAGGTCTGAGCCTTCTTTTACAGCTGCTTAGTATTACATGAAATAAGCATTTTAGCTATTTTTGAAATAAGTTTAGCATACTCTTGGAGTGAGTCAATGGAAGTCAACATGATAGTGATATGCCACATGCGACTGAAGCATTTATCATTTTATTTTTATTTTTTACAACTTTGGCCTGACAAATTGCTAAGAAAGGAAGAGGAGGTGTTGTAACAAACATCTAAAATGATACTGATTAGGCAGCATAAACATAAAAACCAATAAATATGTTATTGTATTTACTAAAGCACAGGTGATAGATGTGGATGACAAATTGCATCTCAAAGCCCATGAGGTAAATGTCATACCATTTTTCAACATATTGCTAAAATGCAGCAGTCTGATTCTGATTCATTCTACAGTGTCTGATTTTCTTTACTTTTATAAAAGTCTGTCTCCAGGGCAGATAGAAAGTAGTGTGTTCAAAGTATTTACAATTAATATCAAACCTTACAGCTGGCTACCATTTGGTTAGCCCTCTTCAACAGTTGACTACTTCCCCACAGGCCTCGTCGAATGCTGTCTTCTGACCTGCTGAAGACTAACTCCCACAGCAGAGATGAAGTCTCACTCGCCATCAAGAAGCTGTGGGATTATCCGTCTTCCTCCAGTAGTTCTTCCTGCTCTGTTACTCTGGACGGGCCCCCCGAGTCTCCCTCAGGAAAGGTGGGACATATTCGCTACATAGGACATTTAATGTCCTATGGGCCTCATCTGGTCCTTTAAGATGTCCTTCAGTGTCCCAGATATAAAAATTAGATATCAAGCAGGCGTTAGGTATTTATTCTGAGGGAATTTCAGTGAGCAAGAGGTGAGGACAGGTCTATTGTTTCTAGAAGACAGCAGTTGTTTATGAAGCCCCAGAGATAATTGCCTACCCCAACTGAAACAAAGTATCTCATTTTCATCCATATTCCAACACAAGCTTAACTCATTGTAACCTCATTCACTAATGTAAGGTGTATACTCAATAAAAGGAGGATTGTGTGAGCTTAAAGGAGTTGTTTTACTTGTTTTGTTCCCAGCTGGTCTTAAAGTCTGTGTCTCAGAAGCCTACTGTGTCGTCAGTCCGATACTTCATTATGAAGAGCAACAGCATCAGAAACATAGAGATTTCTCAGCAGAAAGGCATCTGGTCTACTACACCAAGCAACGAGACCAAACTCACCCAAGCTTTCCTGGCAAATAGCTTCATAATTCTCATCTTCTCTGTCCAGGGATCTGGACACTTCCAGGTATTTCATTTGACATTGTTGGTTTCCTCTGTACATGTCTTTGAGTATGAGACTGTAATGTTGTGAGGGGTTTGTGGTAGGATCCACTTATAGGAGACGGAGGCCACCAGTGAGTTTGAAGATTTAAATCCTTCTTTATGATCTATATTAAGTAGCGCTGCAATGCTTTGGTCTGAATTCTTGGCTATTGTAGCTACACAGACCCCTGGTTTACCTCTGTTCTGAGGCATTTTACAGCAATTCGCTTTCTGTGGTTTTTCAAAATGTGAATGAGACATTTCAAGACCCACCCACCAGAGCCATTTTTACATCATAGCAGCAATATTGTGATCTACCAGAAGAGAAAATCTTTATACCAAAGTTTATTAAAGATGACAGCAACGAAAAACTCATCCATCCAACCTTACATGTTGGTGCCAGAGTCTGACCCAGAGCAGGAGAATGAAGACGACCATCCTGCAGAACCACGTATTCAAATAAATGCATTGTGGTGTTATTACTGCCATGTGCGTTAATACACACTCGAACCAAACTTTTTGACTTGTTTGCTTGTAACTTTGGCATAACTGAACTTGGACTAAAAAATTGCTGCAAGAAAAAAAATGGTGAATTCACAAACTTGGTTAGCCCGAAGTCCATGACTTTGTTTAGCAAGAAAATGCAATACAGACAAGAAAATAAAATAGGGAGAAGAGAAAAATTAACAGACTAAAAAATGTAACCCAAAAAGAATATAAAGAAATCTGTGCAGCACCAGGAGAGAATAAATTTAAATTTTTACACTCTTACATGCTCAAAGTATGCAAAAAATGTACTGAAGACTAAAAATGTAGATTTTGCAATATATGTCCCCTTTAAGGCTTTCTAATTTTTGAAACTTTTGAAGAATAGGAATATTTCTGGATTGTATCCAGCATCTCCGTTACTGCATGCTGTCACTTAGAGATTAATAACAATTTTATTGTTACATGTCAAAAATAAGTGTGAAAATTGTCCAAGAAATGTGATATATGCAATAAGTTTTTTAAAAAAATAAAAAGCATTCCACTGAAGGTGTGTGGTTTGCAGGGTTACGCTCGCATGACATCTGTCGTCAGCCAGGAGAGCTGCCAGGACTGGGGCTTCATGGGGCTCGGAGGAGTTTTCAGTGTAGAGTGGATCCATAAAGAGAGTCTTCCCTTCCCCTTCACCCAGCACATCCTCAACCCATGGAATGACAACAAGAGAGTTCAAGTCAGCAGGGATGGACAGGTGAGACTGCATCATAAGTTCAAACATACTGTAGCTACTTGCTGCAGATTCTGTGTTCTCAGACTGGCAGAACTGCCAGAAACAGTAAGCGGTGTTGGGATTTACAGTATGAGGTGGTTAACACCACTCAGTTTCTCTTTCCCAAGGCTTAGGTTGTGTTAGAGCAGTGGTATCAAACTCTAGTTGATGTCCTGCAACTTTTAGATGCGTCTCTGCTTCTTCACACCAGGATCCAGTGTTATTTTATTAGCAGAGCTCTGTAGAACCTATCTGTATTCTTGTGATGCTGGTTATCCATTTAATTCAAATGTAGGACAAGGGGCACATGTAAATGTTTCAGGACAGCAGCCCTCAAGGACTGGAGTTTGAGACAACTTTATAAGTGGAAGCAAACATAAAGATGCCAAGAAAATGAAAACTGTTGTGATTATGTGGATATTTTGTGTTGTGTAGGAGTTGGAGCCCCAGGCTGGCAGCCAGTTGCTGTCTCTGTGGGAGAGGAATTCTGGGAATCAGCTTCATTAATGTTGGACTCCTCATTAACTTAACAGGTATTCTAACTCTGTGACTGGCTAGGAACCCCCAAACTTACTGACCATGGAAGGAAATATGTTTACTGGGCACTCAGGGCACTAATGTTGCACATGTGCCATGTTTTGTTTGTATTCCACCTGAAGTGCCCTGCACCACCAGTTCAGACCTGATAACCAGAGAAACTGACTCATTCCACAGAAAAATGTCTCCTCTGTGCTGTTTTCACCTCTTCACTAATTTCTCATTCTGTTAGATGTGTTTTAGAAATTAGATTTGTTGTATAAGGTCTCCGTACAATAAGTTTACAATAAAAAGAATGTGGCTCTGAAGATGTAAACATGATTAATGGTCATCTGACAGCAACTTTATTTTTGCTGTTGTTTTTCAATGTTTTGCTTTATTCTAACTGGTGTAATTGCCCTGTTTTTATCCAACTGACTTGTTTCTATTTAAAGCACATTGCTTATTTTTGTGAGAATACTCAAAGTCTGCTTTATTTGTTCATTAAAGATCTGTTTAAATGCTGTATTGTAATTATGACTTATTATTGCCTCAAAGATGTAACTTTCCTGTTAGGGATGTCCTAATATTGAATGAATGTCCTTTTATTCTCAAAAGCCAGAGCATAATATGCTGATGTTCAATCTCTCCTTGAGTCCCATCACAAGTAGAAGGAAGCATTATCCATAGGGTTTACTTTCACTGAGTTAAGACAGATGCACCTTTATTCTCCATTGTCTGAAATGAAATCAGAGTAAGCTTCAGTTAGAATTAAGAAAATTATTTCTGTTTGCTAAACGCTATAATATTAACATAAGCAATATGTCAAATTTATTCAAATATGTCTTCAAATTCAGGGCCCAAAATCTACAGTTCATATTTTAGCCAAACATCCCTCCCAAAGAATCCTGGCTTAAGAGTGATTCATTCCCATCTTAGTGAGAAGGTGTGGTTCACCCTGTTGCTAGGTATGACACTGTCTTCTGGGATCTGAAATTGGATGATTTTAAAACAAAATAAGAAACAAAATAAACCAAATACGTTTCTTGTAATCCATTGACTGGATGACCACAGCTGATCAAGTCTTTTACCAGACAGGCCTAAATGTAAATGAGTCAGTAGACTGTTCCGAACATGTAAAATGTTCCCATCTTAGTGAGAAGAAGAAAAGTAAGACAAAAAGTTGTCCTACTTTTTCTAAAACCACCCCAGCCAGGTTCATCCATGAATCAAGGCCAAGAACAACTTGTAAGTATTGAGATTGTGTTTTAGTCTGTGACTGTGTACGTTAGTCTTTCTTTACAACTTCTCCAGTTCTACTTGGATAGATGCTCCACTATCTGTTTCACTCCTTATAGGAGCATTGTTCCTTTTACATGACCACGCGAAGCATGGGAAGGAATAAACTGTCAGGGTTTCTGTGTGTGTGTCAGAGTGCGAGTGATGCATCTTTTCCAGTGAGGATCTTGGTGGAGAACCTGGGCAGCTACACAGGTGGAGCTCATCAGCCTCATCAGAGTACTGGGAATAAAGCAGCAGCAGAGCCTTTGTTCAGTTCTGGATGATTAATGTTTACCGGTAGTCTTTCTGGCACCTTCTTGTAGTTACCTGTCACAAGCTATTGACTATTTCTGTGCATTTGCCAGATGTTTCATAGTCCTTGTGTTTGCTGCCTCTAGGTTGTCTTGTTGGATTTCCATGAAGAATCAGTTCCACTGTTTCTCTTCCTGTGGATCTACCTGCAAGTCACCTGCCTGCCTGCTCTGCGCTGTATTATTTCACACAAATTGGGATGTATAAGGTGCGCACTGTTTTATAAATCTGAATTTATTTGTGCGCCACACTTTTCAAAATAAAGCTGTGTACTCTTTTATACATGAGGCCCGTAGTTGTTGACCAGTCATTAAAAGCAATAATGCAAACATAACCACAGAGGTCAATAGGACCCGTGCATTGGCCTTTAGTTTGACACATTTGCGGTGTAAAAACTACTTCTAAAAACCTGCTTCCTTTTGACGTTTTAAGAGATGAACTGCTGGTTAGAGCTCCTGCTTCGCACATTATCTCTGACTTACACACCATGTAGCCAATCCCTGTTATCATTCTTTGACATGTCTACCCTTCAAAATACACAAAATAAACAAAGGCCATGTCAGTAGTTATCTCTTCCATCTTGCCTGTAAAAGGTGGTTTTATTGTAATGCAGTGAAAGGCAACTAAATGAGGACACAGTGAATGACTAAGTGTAATGTCAGAAACTTAAAAGTTCTTTTCGAGATGCTTTGATTTGTAATTGGAGGGAAATGACCTGTTGAGTTTTGGTAATGTGATTTGAGAGTTGAGCATTTTTGAAATAAATGAATAAGTTTTTTGTTTTGCTTTTATGTAGCCACAAAATATAATTCAAAAGTTAATGCTCTATGCTAAATGCTGTCTTGCAGCAAGAAAGTCCTTGGCTCAAATTGCAGAATGAGGTCTTCATGTATGGAGGTTACATTTTCTCCCCGTACGGCTACCTACCACAGTACAAAACATGAATGTTATGTCAACTGAAAACTGCACAATACTTTTGCAAAGTATTGTGTGTATGAATGATGGTGTGTTTCTGTGTTACCCTGTGGTGCACTGGACACCTGTCCAGAATGTACTCTCTTTTGTCCAGTGACCACTGAAGACATACGATCCTGTTAGGAAGAGTGGGTTTTGAGTGGTACCCAAAGTCTGTCCTCAACGGCTGGCATCCTGTATGTTTTAGTTCTCTCCCTGATTTAATGAATCATGGATCATGATTGCTCATTAGAAGGCCAAAGAAGAACATTAACATGCTGAAAAGGTTGTTACTGGCACCAAGGAGAGAATTAAAACATGCAGGGTGCTGTCCCTTCAGGGACCACTGGGTTTGATGATAACTGGATGGATGTTTTATTCTGTGTTCGATGTGTTCATAGCTGTTTGTGTCATTAAGGTTACAGCAGGAAAAATTACTAAACTTGCCAAAACTTAATGGCTGCTGGTGTGTTTTAGAAAACTGTCTTGTTGCATGGCCCTGATTGGACCAAGTGTCAGTTTGCAAGCACACAATTAAGTTATTTGCTAAATTGTGTGCACATAACATACAAATAAGCAGCACACGTCAATTTTTAGTGTGTGGCTTTGGGTTAAAAATGACTAGACATGACTGTCTTTAACTGTACACCACTGTAGAAGAACAAATATTCATGAACTTTGGAAATATTCAATTTTTGTCATTATAGTGAGCAAGGGTTAAAATGAACCGATGGAGGAGTGCTTCTCTACAGACATTCCTGACACATTTCATTGTTGTCATTGGATAACACACAACTATGCTCAGCACCAGCAGACTGGTTGAACTCCTGTTTTTAAATATTTTAGTCAGCAGCTCTAGGCTCCCTTTTATATCCAGGAGTAACGGTATTAGTTTTTCTCCTGGATGAAACCTTCTTTTCCTAGTTTAGATAGTTTGTGGCTGAACTTGCCGACATTGTTATTGGCTGTGTTAATGTGTTCTAAAAAAAGGCTTTAATATTACGGGGCTGTAATCATCAACAAGGAAGAAAGATTTAACAGAAACGAGCGGTCTGGCTGAAACTTGCAAGTGCTGCCCACCAACACGTAGACAGCGCCACGAACTTCTCCTTTAATTTCATTGGTTTCTTTTCTCTCACCAGACATCGTACAAGTTCCACCATTGGACAGTTGTGCCAGCTACAGTGCGTGCGTGGTTGGGACTGCCGAAGTGTGATTGGCCAGCTGTCTGTGGAGTTTATGGTGCGTGAGCCGTGGTTGGACAGGAAGCCGGGTGTCAGAGCCGTGTGGATGCTCTGTGGTCCTGTCATCAGTAAATATAAAGTCAGTTCTGGCTGGCCAACTGAGTGCTGAGCAGCAAAGCAGCAGCAGAGGTACTGAAAGGTTTCCCCTCACGACAATTGACTTTACACGCAGGTGAGAAACTACTCTTTAGACATTACAATCTCAAGTCTGTCTCTCAGAGCTTTGTGCGGCCGTTTTTTCTTCTCCGTCATGTGCAGTTATTATTAATGAACAACACGTTCTTAAATTATGTATCACGTGAGCTAGTGGAAGTGTTTTAAGTGGAGGGTTGAGGCATGAAGCTGGTCCGTCAGTTATTGCGTTCCGACAAGCAACAAGCTAGAAAATCATGCACGCAGTCACTCTAATGTACTTTGCCGGATCATTTTCGGTGATAATAATAGATATTACATTGCGATTCATGTCTGGCACATTTATGCTAACATGTGTTTTTTTCTTAGATTGTGTTTGTTATTGATCTGTCAGTGACCTTTAGTAACCGGTTTAGCTTCCAGGAAATCCTGTTGCCCTTTCACCCACTTTATTCCCGGGTGTCCTCAGCTGGGCTTCAAAACCTCCAGTTCTTCTAACTGTGTAGCTTCATGTAAGAACAGGTATGTCTGGGGTTCAGCTGTCAGTGAGCAGGTTGAACAGCTGCAGTATGACGCTATCTAGCGGTGCTAATAGCTATGTAATTGCGCTTTATGAACTGCAGAGCAGGAGACCAGAGTCGCTATTTTGGCTATTATTGATGTGAAGTAACCATTAAACCTAACATGATCTCAGCAGCAGAGATAGCTGTGGCTGAATCAGCAGCTTGTTTGAGAGTTTTGCGCCTTTCGATTGTCCAATATTGCTAGCAGTGTTGAAGAGCAGCTCTGCTGTTTCCCTGAAACCCAATCAAAACAGAACCGCAGTATGTAGAACTACAGGCGTCTGTGAGCAATTGGTGAGCTTAAGGAGGATGTACTCTTAGGCTCACACTAACAGTGTCGGTTATACTTCTGTATTTGTTCATCTTCATTAACTCATTAGGCGTTGGTGGACAAATCCCTATTAACTGCCTGCTGACATTTTTATGTTGGTCTGAGTATACTGCAGTAATGCTCATCATTAAATCCCTCCGTCACATGTTTAGGATGCCAGGATCAGCCTCCAATACCTGCTTAGGACCCTGGCCCAAAGATGTGGGAATCATTGCCATGGAGCTGTACTTCCCATCTCAGTATGTAGACCAGGCTGAGCTGGAGGAGTTCGATGACGTGGCAGCTGGGAAGTACACAGTGGGACTGGGACAAGCTCGAATGGGTTTCTGCTCGGACCGCGAAGACATCAACTCTCTGTGCCTCACCGTGGTCCAGAGGCTAATGGAGAGGAACAGCCTGTCTTACGACTGCATTGGCCGGCTGGAGGTTGGCACGGAGACCATCATCGACAAGTCAAAATCCGTCAAGACAGTCCTGATGCAGCTGTTTGAGGATTCTGGCAATACAGATGTGGAGGGGATTGACACCACTAACGCTTGTTATGGTGGAACAGCTGCACTCTTCAATGCTGTTAACTGGGTGGAATCCAGCTCATGGGATGGTAGGTAAACATGTCCTCCATCTTAAACAGTATTTTTGCAGTTCTATTAAATTGGGATCCTGGCATAAGTCATCATACTCCCTGTCAACTTACCATTCCAGGAAAACTGTTTATCTGGTGGCCATGCTAACGAGGCTGAGCATTCATGGCAGGCTGTGATGTGATGAACCAGCTATAGCCTAGCAAAGGAAACGGGGAGGGTGTGAGCAGCGTGTACACAACATTGCTAAGACTGTCGTACTCGCTCTCATTCGTTGTTTCTGACAGAGCTGTATATTTGTTCCATTGACAGCAGGTCCATGAGGAGAAGGAATAGGAGCTTGATTTTTTCCCCCACAGATTATCTGTCATGACATGGTGACAGTTTTAACAAACAAACAAAAAAAGGTTTTTTTCTAAAAAAGGTTTTTTTGTGGTTTTCTATGTACACACCACCATACATTTGAATTCTTGACTGTTATCTGTCGTGTTATTAAATGGCATAAAGGATAAACCAGCAGTATGGTTGAAGTTCTACTCATCTGCTTTTTTTCTCCTGCTTACTTTTTCTCTCTGCAGGACGCTATGCTTTGGTTGTTGCCGGGGACATCGCCGTTTATGCCACAGGAAGTGCTCGGCCTACAGGGGGTGCTGGTGCAGTGGCCATGCTCATCGGGCCTAATGCTGCTTTGACCTTTGAAAGAGGTCAGTTCATTAATGAATTCTTCTGATATTGACCAAGAGTTTCTCACAGAATACTTTTGTTCTAGGTCCCTGCAGGTTGAATCATCTGATTGTTTGATTGTTCAACCTGTTCCTAGTTTCCTGAAACCTCATGATTACATGAGTCACAGAATCTGAGTGGGAAAACTTCCCAACAGTTGGGCCTTAATTGTAGGATTGTGAATCAGTGAGTAGAGTAGTCCTCTGGAAGTTTGAAAGCTTAGGTTAGGTTACTGCTTCCTTTTGTCGCATGTTGATGTGCCCTGGGGCCAGACACTTAACCCTAAGTTGCAGACCCATTTGTGTATGAATGTGAGTTCCACCTGGTGAATGTGGCTCTAGCGTAAAGTGCTCTGAGTGGTCAGTATGATTAGAAAATAGGAGTCAATTTGTTCAAATGAGGGAATTTAGGTCATCATGTTTAATAACACTCGCTGAGTGCTTCAGGGAACTATTTTAGGTCCCAAATTATGTATATTATATGTTAATGAAATATGTAAAGTCACAAATGTATAACAATTTATTATTTATGCTGAGAATAACATTATTTTTGGTTCTGCCAATAAACTATTTGATAATAATATACATTTTCTCAATATCTGTAACTTTATATTGTTTGGAAAAAGACCTTCACTACCAGAAATGCAAGTAGAAGAAAACATTGACAACATTAGGCTGAACGGCCTTTTAATTAACCAAGCAGTAATTGGAAACCTCATAAATTATGTTAGGGGAAAACTAGTATTGGTATGCGAAGGAAAATAAGACATACAGTCATACACTAGATGTTTTCTACAGCTCCCTTTTTCTACCTTACTTGTCATACTGTGTAGAGATTCTGCTACATAACTATAGAACTAACCTCCAACCTGTTCATATTCTGCAAAAAGCCATAGGAACAGTAAACTGCTTATGATAAAACCACCACACTAAGACCTTCTGTAGCCAGTGGGAAGTAGTCAAGTTTGCTGAGCTTGTAAAATGTAAGACTGCACAATTATACAAAGAGCAAAAAATAACATTCTCCCTAAAATATTCAGAAATTGTTTAAGGAAACTGATTTGAGATATGAACTTTCATGGAAGTTGAACTTAAAACAACGAAGTATACTACATTAAAAAGTATGTGCATCTCTTTTTCTGGGATTAAGCTGTGGAATAGTTTGCCAGAAGATCTTAAACTAGGTAATAACATAACACAGTTTAAAGGGGAATTAAAACATAGAATGATTGAAAGCTATGAAGGCACTTAAATATTTGAAATCTAATAGAAATCTTTATGATGGCGATTGACATTTGTAATGTTTGTTTTTTTTCCTGTTTTTTTTTTTTTTCTTGTTTAGATCTTGTAATAATATTTATTCTAAAGACTAAACCTATGACGAGTAAAATTGCTTTACTGCTATGAACTAAGCTGTTGTGGCAACAGATCTTTGGGGAAATGTGATTATAAAAACTTGTTTCTAATCCTGGAGGTCTGCGGGGAACCCACATGCAGCACGCATATGACTTCTACAAACCTGACATGGTGTCAGAGTATCCTGTAGTGGACGGCAAGCTGTCAGTCGAATGCTACCTGAGTGCCTTGGACCGCTGCTACTCTGTGTACCGCAATAAGATCCACGCACTGTGGCAAAGAGGTGGGTCCAAGCTGGGGAGAACTGTTCACATCTTAAGCTTTCAAAGTGGCTCATTGATTCACTTCTACTCATAAAGATGTTGATACTGTGCAGTGTCAGATTAGATTTGATGAAAAGCAGAAATGTCTCTAAGACAGACAGATACATATTCTCTCACTTTCTGACTGAACAACTTTACTGAAATTTCCGATTTTAAAAAATGAAATTGCTATTATTAATTTGTTTGGTCTTTAATTTTCTTCAATTAGTTTGACGGAAACAGGAGGGATTTGTTTTGCTTAAAATTGATTTCAAAGGGCCATTTTGATGTTTCAGCTTGTAAGAGGAATTATTTGTTTTTAAGCACAGCTGATGCTTGTGCCACTTTGACTGCAGAAAAAGTCGACAGGCCTTTAAACTCTCACTGGTTGCCATACTTTTAATATTATTTTATTTATTCATCAACATTTATCTTGCTTTTTTAACATTAGCCAGCATGATGTCAGTGTACAGTGACTGTTCATGACAGCACAATAAAATAAGTTATGCTACAAAATTGATATTAGTGACCCATTAATAATCTATTTGGATTACATGTAGATGAGCAAATAAATGAGTGGAGAAACTTCCACACACAAAACTGTGTGCGGGAGTTGAGCCAGGCGAAGAGAGGTGATCTGTGTTGTAAATGATTTCAATAGCCTACCTGGGAATTGTTTTCAGTAGTTAGAGTATTGTATCCTTGCCTGCTTCCGAAGTGGCTCATTGAAGACAACATGTGCAGTAGAGTGGATGTTGACGCAGCATGATGTCGATAGATAATCCCTCTATAAAGTCTGAAGTATGAAGCTAACAATGAATGGTTGTCATGACAGCATATAAACATGACGCATTAGCTATTTATCTGCAGGACATGACTGTTGATGAAAAGCTTCTTGTTGGAGAAAGTATTTGAATCCTTGTGTTTTTCTAACAGAGGGTTCTGACAAGCACTTCAGCCTGGACGACTTTGACTTTTTAGTCTTCCACTCTCCCTACTGCAAGCTTGTCCAGAAGTCTGTGGCTCGACTGATGCTGAATGACTTTCTGAAGCACCCCAACCCTGACACAGAGGAGGGACCTTTCGCTGGATTCGATGCCTTCAGGTACTTGCCGAGGACAGCAGATCGGCCTCTGGTTCTTTCTAATAGAGTTCTTCACCCTAAAGGGGCTCTTGAATGGTTAAAATCCAGTGAAGCTGCGGCCCTCTGTTGTTCTATAAAATGAGTGTAGCATGTAAGAACATTTAACTAGAGTCAATGTGAATATCAGTGTTTTAAATATCTAAATACAATTAAAAGCTTGAGTGACGATTCGGTATGTTTGAATTGGAATCAAACATACTGAACCTAATGGAATCTAAAATAATCTTAATGTAATCAGAAGTTGTTGCTGAAATCAGAAGGAAGTTGCGTTCCAGTGGGAATACATCAGCTACATTCAAGCCTAGTCGATATATTTCATACTTCCTTCAAATAGAAGTATGGAATATATCTTGTATATCTATACTTTATTGCCTGCTTATTGTCAACATTCTGTCCTGGTGCTGGTGATGTCAGAGTCCTTCAGTGTTGGAAACACGTGCTTACACTCTCTATAGTGGACCTTTGTTGTTTTATCTTTCAAAAACTTACTGTGTAGAAATCCCAGAAGTAAATTTTTCTCTTTGCAGGTGTCTCCTGTAGTGTGGTGGTTTTCCTGCTGTTTAGTTTTTTAAAACTACAAATACAATATTTTACGAAAAACATTCTGACAAAAAAAACATAATTTGCTGAAACAAAACAAAAATTCTTGCAGATTCATTTGGACATGGAGAATTAATCCTGTATGTCTGCTTGGCAGAGACGTGAAGCCAGAGGAGACGTACTTTGACAGGGATGTGGAGAAGGCCTTTATGAAGGCCAGCGCTCAACTGTTTGAGACCAAGACCAAGGCGTCTCTGCTGCTGTCCAGTCAGAATGGAAACATGTACACACCCTCTGTGTATGGCTGCCTGGCTTCACTAATAGCACAGTATGTATGCCTTAGTGCCTGCTTCCCGACTGACTCGAATCAACAATGCTCTGAAAAACACAGCATCTATTCTAAACAATATGTCATATTAATGTGTGACTAAAGGTAATGAGTTGGATATGTATATGGATATGCTTAAATTCATTTAGATTAATGGAGGGAACTGACCCATAAAGCTTCAGATAATGGTTGTAACGACAACCTTTCTTGTTTCTGTGTTACAGACATACAGCATCTCAGCTGGCAGGACAGAGGGTGGGCCTGTTCTCTTATGGGTCAGGGTTTGCTGCAACCTTGTATTCTCTTAGGGTCACTCAGGACCATACCCCTGGTGAGTTCAGGCTCACCTCCATGTGACCTCCATATGACCTATGTGTGTGTCACACAACAACAGAAACTGATGGGTGTGTGTCATGGTAGGGTCTGCACTGGACAGACTTGTCTCCAGCCTGACTGATCTGAGGGTCAGACTGGACTCCAGGAGAAAAATGTCACCTGCAGCTTTTTCTGAAATCATGAAGCTGAGAGAGGAGACTCACCACGTGGGTATGTTCCTGCCTTACCTGCTGCTACTGTCACTTCTGTGAGGGTAGGAAGCTGGAATCAACCTACAGCTGTGCCACGAAGCTGCAGTCACCAGATTTGCTGTTTAAATTACAATGTAGATCTTTTAATCATCTTACCACCACAAATTGGGTTGTCTATAGTAGCTTGGCACCCTGCTGTGAAACAGACTCAACAGGTTGTCTGGTTTTCTTTTTTTTTTTTTTTTTTTTTACAAATAAATAAGTGAAAGTTGTTTTTGTAGAAGCACCTGTTCACTGTAGCGCCGCAGGTCTTGCTGCATATGTCTCCAGCAACTTTTTAACATGGAAATATAATTTTGTCCATTCTACTCATTTTAGTCTAGATTTAAAAGATCTCAGTGTTTTGGCTGTTTTGCAGTTTCTTGGAAGTTCATTGCAGATTTGTGGTGCATATAAAAACAGTTCAGTTTTGGCCAGTTAGCTTCCTGTGTGCCAAGAAGAAATCCTCGTTAGATTGAGGCAGCTTTGCAACCTATAACACAAGCAAGAACTAAATAGAGGTCTTCTCTTCTTGTTCACTTCTCCAGCTAGCTACATCCCTCGAAGCTCGGTGGAGGATCTGTTCCCGGGGACGTGGTACCTGACCCGAGTGGATGACAAACACCGCAGGGAATACGCCCGCAGAGCCCTGGATGATGAGCTGCCGGCAGAGCCAGAGCTGGTCCGCACCGCCTCAGCCTCCGAGGTACTATCCCAATGAGTAGAATCTTTCCAGAGCCAGGTGTAGTTATTCCTGCTACCAGAACCAGGACCACATCTAGTCAAAGCAGGTAGAATGGACCCTGCTTTGACTAGATGTGCTTTGTGCTTTGACTAAAGGGCAGGACTTCTTTTATTGACCCTGATCTAAAGGGTCAGCAAGAGAATGCCAAACATTTCTGTTGGGCTGATTTGTCTTCAGAAGTTTATTTCCTTCATCTCTTCAGTTCATCTTCTCTGTAAACTTGTAAACTCCTGACTTGAGTTCTCTTTGTTTGATACCAATATTGAGAGCCTATCACCCATTCCAAATGTCGGTGTTTGTCAGTTTCCAGTTAAACGCATTAATAAGATGAATGAATCAGAGAGGAAGAGCAGGTCCTGATGCTGTTGCTGGTCTGCTTTGTCTCCCCAGCACATCCCCAGTCCAGTCAAGAAAATGCCTCGCATGCCTTCAGTCATGGCTGGCCCTGTGGCTGGCCCCGGGGCCACCAGCAGCAACTGACGGCGTCTGTGTCCCCTTCCACATGGGCGGGCCCAGCAGAGTAGAACTGGAGAAATAGACAGCTGGGCCCAGCTGGAGGGCCGGGAGGTCCTGATGGGGACCATCAGGAATCCTGCCTTCCACCTACCACCAAGCCCTGCTTTTCAAAGTCATACATTTCTTTTTATTATTTGTTTTTTCAATATTTAGATTCTTCGGCGGTTTCTGTTTTTCAAAGTCCATTTTCGAATGTATCTTAGTTCTGCATTGGTGCAGAATTGATGGGTCCATTTGGGAGAAAAACAGACATATCATGCTGCCAACACTCAGTCTACACCATTAAATAAACAAAATTATTTAAGCTACAGCTGAGTAGAAAAACAAAGGGAGCGAAGTGAAAGATATTGCCTTGGGGTTATGGTTGGCAACACAGCAGGTGATGCAGCTTATCTTATTCACTGTGTTCTGTGAATTCATGATATTCTTTTACTGTTAAAATTGTGCTGTTTCTAATATTCTGGCCTCCATCTGGTGACGTTTGGAGCAAAACACCAGGAAGCGCACGCTCTTTCTCTCCCTCTCCAATATGTAAGGCATCATTCGTCAGCCCTTGACTTTTATTTAAACTCTTGTTGGCAAGGCAGCCATGACACCTGAACAACTGAGTGTGATGCTACATGGCAGTGACACTGTTGTTAATGATGACCTAGCATGGTCACCACCTGGAATTTCTTCCAAAAACACAAGGAGCACCAATTAGATCAGTATAGGAACGTCATTGGTCTCAGCATCTTTATTTCCGGCTTGATCATTTTTCTAATTGGATGTTAGAGCTGTAAGTTTCTGCAAAGTCTTACCATAATGTTTAAAAGTGTCATTGACGTTGTTTGTGAGGTCTGCTCTGCAATACAGTGCTGCACTGCTGGCAGTAAAGTAGCAACAGCAGGTGGGGCTCTAGCTTCTCAACAACCTTTCAGTTAATTTACTGGGTCTGTTTACTAAAGTGGCTAATTTTACTGTGATGGACCAATAGAGCGGCCTGTTGACATGTTAAAAGTTTAGTCTTTGTTTCATGTGAAAGCTATTTGATGCTCCCCAGCCGTCACAGACCTGGCCACAAGAACCTCAGACTGCTCCCTCTGCTGGACCAGAAGAAGTATCACAGCATCATATGTCAGTTTGACCACATTTTTGCTCCAATAATTGACCAGATGCTAAACAGGGAAACTTTGGTTGGTGATGCCCAAGAACAGGAGAGTCACATAAACCCAGCAGGACTGAGCAGTTGATGCTCTGTCTGTCAACTGCTGGAGCTAGCAAAACAAACGGATGTGGAGACAACCTTAGAACACGGTGCAGTAGGTGGTGGCTCCGGCTCATGGCAGCTTGGATACTTGATGCTATAGTAACTTTCTTTTAGAGAAGCCTTACAATAAGCACCTGGGAAGTGCAAACTGTACATATTATAAAGATTTGCATTCAATAATGTACAGATTTATTCTTTTAAAGTGTAAAATCAGTTGGTTGAGCTGTACCAGCTTCAGTAGTGTTCTGCATTATGGTGTGCTCTTGCTGCCCGGCTCAAAGGTCACATGACCCTTTCCAGTGTTGATGGTTGTACAGCACGAATTATGATTATTTATGTCATGTAGATATGAATGTATTAATGTTCCACCAGATTCATTAAAACAGAGACTTGTATTACACATGTAGAGTGGGAATAAATGAGGATGGAATGTGTGTCTATACGGTTTATTTCAAGAGAATGTTCACATTACATTTACACTGCACTCTGCATGCTTGAGTTTACTGCAGGATATGAGCTTCTACTAAAGAGTTTATACCAGCTGGAATTCTCACACTTCCTGCTGCCATGCAACAAATGTCAACAAGTAACACGCTTTGCTTTGAAACTTATGTAGCTCATAAGTTTCAATCATGTGTAAGAAGAATAATGAAAATCTATCTATACACTGGAATGAAGACAATTCAACATATAGGGAAGGAATGTAGCCTGTGACTGAAGTGAAGTTCTGTTCTAGAATTACAATATCATAAATACTCTCATTCATAAAGTTGATTTTTTTTTTTATCATTCATGAAGCAATGTTCTTTTACACAATGATCTTTAGAGGTTCTAGAACAGCCTCCGGAACAGATTCTTGTTGAGGTATCATGACATCCTGCCTTATTTGGGTCCTTAAATAAGGCAGGACCTCTTCCAGAACTCCTTTTCAACTTTGGTCAGGCTAAAGTTGAAAAGGTGCTTCAGAATCCCTGAAGACACAGGCCTTTAGGACCTGGGGCTGACACCATCTGAACCTGCAACTATGTTCAGTCTCTGTATATTTCACCAGTTGTAGAGTCTGACAGAAGAAAAGAGATGGAGCCAGCTTCTTCTGATTTGGCTGAAGACAATGGAACGCCTACCAGCCTCAACAAACATCTTCATTGAACAAGAAGACATTTGTGCAGCAAAAAAATATTTGTGCTGCTTTGGCTTTGAAGATATTAATACAAGTTCAAAGGTCAAAAGCTCAACCAGCCCCCCCCCCACTTTTTACTTGAAATCAAGTAAATTTGGTTTCAGTCAACTCAGCTATGTCTGTGCTGGTCTTTGCATTCTGACCAACAGTAGAAGATGTTAAAGCTAACAATGTAATTGGAGAAGGAGCTGGCACTGAAGAGTTTACAACTGCATTTAGATTTTAATAAACCTCTAGCTTTGTAAAAGCTGAAGTGGCAAACTGAAATTACCAAGGTAACTCTAGATAGAAGTTAAATCTGATTAAGGTAAATTGTCTGAGGCGTCTTGTGACATAAGAGGAAGTTTAAATTCTATGCTGTCTTTAAAGGGGAACCAAATGAAGCAAAGCTAAATTTTCAGCTCTTGGTTAAACTCAAGAGTTTCTGTTGATTTTTGGGTTTTCCTGACCATGAAGAATTGGTCCAGTCTTAGCATAACAAATGCATGGACTATTTATTATTATTTTAACCGTTAATCTGTCAAGATATTTCAAATGTTGGCAATATTTGACATTTCCTGGCGATAGATAACACCAAGGTTAGTGGAAGTCAAGTTTATTCCATCTAGACTGACGAACTAAGCAGTTTGTGTTTAAATTCTGTATTTTAAAAACGGCAATTTCTGTGTAGTTTAAAAGCGACAAGTTGTTCAGGCTTCTAATGTCTTCATTAAAACACCTGAACTGCTACCCCGAAAAGGGATAGTTAAATTTTTTGTTAGTAGACTAGCTGTCTCTTCTCTTCCTGCACAGTCAACGGAACAGGAAGCGAATAACGGGCAGCAGCATCTACACCGTGATGGGAGTAAACCAAAAACATAAGTCTGGGTTGGGGGCAGGGATTAATGTCACATTGTGTGTCAAAGCTGTTGGCTCACAATGTGTGCTCGCGCTGTTAACTGTCTCGCGCCAAATCTTTATCAGTTCTTCTAATTAGTATAATATTGAATGTCGTCGTCGGGAGTACGTCATAAGTCCATGTCTATTATCATAAACATCAGTCAGAGTGCAGTCCTGCGAGAGGACAACCCTGCTGTTGGTCAATGCAACAACGCATAGTTCTATCAAGGGAATCGCTGCTCATTAGTGGTATACTTATAAGCTAACATGAGTAAAACAATCTGGGCAGGAAAAAACACCGCCCTCTGTACGTAGACAAGCAGGGTGGAGTTTCAGGCAACGGCACCCCAGTTCGGAGCGGATAGGGAGGGGAGAGAAAAGTCGCTTTGGGCCTTTCCCCTGGTTTAAAACTGTATTCTGTTGGGAAACTGTTAGAAAAAGACTTTTACGGACGTGACTTCATCGCTCGAAGAGCCGTCGACGGGACAGCAGTGAGGCGCTCAGGTCAGAGGGAATGTTTCTAACCTTCAAAAGTTTCCAGACTTGGTGCAAGACGTTTTTGACGTCACCAGAAATCTGTAGCTGCAAAACTTTAGCCAACTAAAGCAGACGCACCTGCAGCGTTCTCAGACAGCACGAGATATCACGTTTTAAAATCTACAGGTTCGGTTACACAATGAGGAAACGGCTCCGAATCACGCCCGCCACATAGACGCGAGCCCTCCGCTCCACCATCAACAGTTTACACACACACGCACTCTGCTAAAGACACACACGCACTCTGTTTTAATCTGTATTATAGTGGAACATTCTGTTTGCGTTTTCATGCCGTTACTGTATCATGTTGCTTAAGATGTTCCTGTGTATTTCAGTTTGGCTGTTCTGAAACTGTGAGTCTGTGAAAGTTCCGTATTTCAAAGAAGGTCTTGCCTTTGAGACCGCCCATCTAGTCTTCTCTCACTGCGCCTTTTATGACCTACAGCACAAGTTCAGCTCCTAACTCTCATTGTGTAGGCAGCTCGGCTCGGCTCAGCTCTCAGATTGTTGGGCGTGTTTAACCAGACACAGCACGACAGAAATGTAGCCTCCGGCTGTGAATTCTTCTTCCACTCAGATCAAGTGAAACAAACTGACGGAATCTGAATTCAGATTTTTGCTTTCTAGTAATTTGATGTAATGGGTTGCAAGTCGAGTTTGTCTAAAGATTGGTGCAGAAGTTTTATGGAGTACCTTCGCCATTTATGTGTTTAGTTTTTTTAAATTTTATTTTGAAATAGCTTTGGCTAATGTTTCTCTCTTAAATAAATCATTCAAAATGCTTTTGAAAGACTTACTTTAAGACAAAGAGCGCCATATTTAAAAATCAGAAACGGTGCCAAACAAATCAGTATATGCATCTGGTGAACACTTACTCCAAGTGTCTCTTGGTTTCTTCTATTTTTCAAAACAGAGCCACAGATGATGTGATTTCTATATTTTGATCCCAGTCAGTCTTGCTTTATTGAAAGTTCATGTGGAATTATCACAATTCTTTCTCTGTCTGACTCAGGTTTGTACCCACAAATAAAAATGTTTGGCCATTTAACACCATATTGGGTCCAGAATGAAATTATAAAACAATTGACATACAATTTTCAGGTTAAAAATCACCTCTAGAATGCCTTTTAGAATATCTGCTTTTAACAAATAGGTGTTCCAGATGGCATTTAGTCTCTTGAGGTCACATGTTTTTGCAAAGCTTGCGATATAACAGCACTAAGAAGAAAACCTATGGCATTTTAACATTGGCTGCTTTTGAACAGCAGAATGCTATAACCTGGTCTTCATGGTATCTTGCTTTACTGTATGTAATTTTACAGATAATTTCCATGAGTTTTTGTCTCTTCTGCTTTAGCTTCTGTACCACCCTGAAGATGTAACGCCAACATTGTTTTCAGTACAGGCTGTCAGTTTTTAGATGCATTTTGCTGTCAACCTAATCCAGTGTTTCTCAGTTCTAGTCCTCATCCCCCCGCAGGATACCTGCCCTCGAAAACCCACTTTGGCCACCACTGTTTCAAGTGTTTCCCTTCTCACACACCTGGCTTGAATTTGTGGGTGAGTAACAAAAAAAATGTATAAGGCAGGGGGGCCGTGAGGACCCGAATTGAGAAACACTGATCTAATCTAAATAATTGGATAATCTTAATAAAAGTATGGAGCCAATTGTCCTCAGTTAGTGGAGCTTTGGATTCCACAGCATTACTGTTCAGATATAGTAGCAGAAGACCGATAGCAGTAAGTAGACTGTTGATTCATGTTTCAAACAGATGATGCACAAGAAGGGGAAGCACTCCTATCTGGCTGTTTGTTTCTGTGGTGATGGAGTGCTAAAAACCTAATAAGGAGTGGCATTGTATGAAAATTAGCAATAATTTTTAATATTGTGAATTGGGTCACAACTTAAGATAATCATATAGACTAAAACCTACACTGAAACAATGTAGAAGCTCAGTTTAACAAATTCACCTGAATCATCACACATTCAAGGACTGCTTAGAGACACTCAGCAGACTATTAAACATTAATACCGTTCCAAATCAAGACATATGTAGTGAAGGATTGCAGTTGCTCTGGCTGCTAATATTATGTGTTATATGTTTTTATTATACAAATTCTGTTATAAGATGTTAATTTGGGGTCTTCCCCTGAGAGGGGCAGTCCACCTTGAGCCGGGGAAGTTTTATGTTTTAAAAATATTACAAGTTGACAAGAAATTTGAAACTATGACTTGGTAAATTACATTATTGGAAGATATTATTGACAATATTTAAACACCAATTATAGTCTTAAAAAGGCATAAAAAATATCTAATACCATAAATAAATCTAAAATAATATAAAATAAATAAAACTATTTTATGCATGAGGCCCCTGGACTTTCTTTGTCATGATTAAAATGTTTTTTATGTGCAGAGCTTATGTACTGCATGAGTGTGTCATGTATCGTCAGTGTAGAAGACTTTCTTTAAATTAAAAAACGTAAGGACATTTGCAGGGTGAAGGAAAAAGTCTTGAGTATGAAAAGTTGGCAAATGTTGTGACAGACGAGCTACTAGATGCATGGCTGTCAGCACTGGGCTTACAGTTTCACATCACTTAAGGAAACCTGCTTTTCATTCCAGTCTGTTACACAGGATGACGTGTTGGTATAACTAAGCCATATTTGGCAACAACAAGAAATCCTGCTACTACTCCAGCATAAAAAATTATTTATTTTAAGAGCAAACTGGTTCTCAAACCTCATCAACTACCTGGCTAGTTCAGTCTGACTGAGGAGACGCCTTGCTTTGTTTGGATCATATAAAACCATCTTCAGGTGGGATTTAATACAGTAATAAACAGTCCTGCTTCAGGAATTTACTCGCTGTTAATGTTTTTAGGAATTCAGTTACTCATTTGAGTTCAAATTGATATTGACATAATTTTACAAATTTGTGTTGAAATGTAAATCTAGTCCTCTGGCATGTATGCAGAGGACACATACCACTTCAGGACAAAATTAGCAGTTCTGTTTCAGGACTGGTGTTTAAAGGCGGTCCTAACTGCTTAAATAGAAGGCACATCTTCAATGCTACCTTCTCCACAAGCACTGTCTTATCATTAAGACTATCTTGTACTGGACTGAGAATCTATACCAGTGTGAGTCTAAATTTATTTTCTATGAATGCACATGGATTTTCTATCGTCAAAAGCAGAGCTAAGGTATCACATAATTTTAATCACGCCATTTGTTAACCTCCTTGCTAGTTTGTGCCTTTTAAATCCCTGTTCGGGTCTACAAGACGGATCACACAGTTTCTTGTTTGACTAAAAAAAGCATGTCTTAGTACCATCTGTATAATCTGCAATCTCTTTTTTTGAAAGTCTGTTCACTGTCGCCACTTGTATCAAGAGTTGGAATCACTACAAATTCAGTAACTCAATGCACTGAATTTTCAGGGGTACATTCACACAGGGAGGACCTCCCTGCTGTGCAAACCTGACACATAATTTCCTCTTTAAATCCAGCTCCATACAAAATGTACTATAATTTATTTTATATGCCTTGAATTCATATTTTTTTGTAATTAGGCACTAAATTAATTAGCTCAGATGATTTGTTTTTGTAGTAGTTATGCCAAACTGAAGTAAAAAAGATAATAGTTACTGTGTGTGCAACTTAACCTTCTCAGTTTAACACATCTTAAGATATGGAATATGTTACATGAGTATTTGATTCATCTGGTCAAGGAATGTGCATGCTTTGATGACATGCTGAAATTGCAGCATCATGTAGTACATTGACAGGACAGCTACCTTGGATTCAAGGTGTCTTGACAGTCTTGTCCACAGAGTGACAGTGACATGGCTACATAAAAAAAAAACACAGGCACTTTCCAGACAGCAGTCTCATTTAAACAAAGCCTTAAGATAAGCAGGTCTTTGTATGGCACATTTATGCTCATGTTGCATCCGTTTTCCAACACTAGAATTGATGCTTCAACAGTTCAAACTAAAAAAATTGTTTGTTACTGGCTTAGAACGAGAACTGACCTGATGTGGTGATGAAACTCTTTCTCAACATGTCAAATAAGCAAGGAATCCAATATGATAGATTATACCAGGTAATTTGGTCATTTGATTTGTTGTAGTACCAAGAAGCTTCCTCAAACTTTGTTACACTGTGAACTTTCATGTCTCGTCTTTAAGTTTATTTTTACCCCATATGTACCAGAATATCCAATGGGCAAAAAAACATGCATCCAGATTTTTTTTTATTTTTGTCTCTGACTCTAATGGCCTTTATTGAACTGACCAGAAAGCAGATCCAGACAGAGGGGGAAGAGATGTTGCAAAGGTCACTGGGTCAGGACTCAAACCCAGGAGAGCCACATCGACGACTCAGGCCTGCATACAAGGGTTGGGCTTTACTCCTGCACCACCGCTGTGTCCAACATGCATTCAAATTGCTGTAGTTCCACTTTAATTGCATGCTGCAACATTAAGGAGACAGTGCATTCATAAGGGAGACAGTAATACTCAGAAAAGACTAGGCTTCAACTTTTCTATAGCAAGTAACTTGATAAGCTCCAGGTTTCAGTCTAGCTTTATAAAAGAAATGCACTGACAGAGCATTTTCTGGTCGATACTAATATTAAGCTTTATTTGAAGTAGCCTGCCCAATTGTTGGCAAAGCAAATTGCATTTTAAGTCTTTCTATTCTATAGTCTGTTTGCTTTTTCTGTCTGTAACACACTAATAAAAAACACCAGGGGTAGAATGAGATTCACTGACTTGCAGAGAGAAACTTAAAAATGCGAATTGAAGAAATTGGAGATCAAAACACTGACCTTCCTATCCTAAGGACACATCATCTGGGAAGAAAAACATGTACAAATGCTGCTCTAGGTTGAATGAAGTTTCTTGTGAAATTTCATTCTTGTGAAGTATAAAATTTTTTGGCCAGAAGGAATTTGTTGTTGCCATTTTGTTCTTAAAAGAATTTCTCTGGTCTTGAGTAACATGTTTTGACCTTGAATCAAACTGAAGATTGAATTGGCTCTTTTGGGAGGTTTATTTTGGGTAAAACATAACAAACTGCTATTCTCTAATGAGACCTTGCATAAAATATTCTGTTTTTTGGATTTAGATTGTTGTTGAACAGCACCAGCCCGCAATGAATTTGACACAGTTAGAACTTGTTTACTTTGCAAACAGTTTGCCGATTCCTGTAAACAAGTCTTATTTAGGGATAAACTGGGATTAATTGGTATTCTCCATTAAATGTATTTCCTAATGTTCACAGGTCATGGAATACAATGTAAGCACCCAATAGAAACAGACTGCCCTGCTTTGTTTTTGTAGGCTTAGCTAAGGCTAAATGCGTTACAAACATGTTATCTTCTCCCTGCCACAGGACCTCTGTCTTTATATATATTTTTTTGTTGCTTTTGGATTGATGACAACCCAATGTATGCTTCTCTCCCTGTGCTTGTGTTTTCCTGCTGCTATTCTAGTGCATTCCATTGTTGAATTCCTCTTCATAGCAGAAGAACGCAGTCAAGCTGTTTTGACTAACAGCTGTGCTCCATCAGGCCTTCCAGTAGACACTGCTAATCCATCAGCAGTTTTCCAGAGATTATCACCAGAAGTAGCACAAATTAAATTAATAAAAAAAAAAATAATGAAAGGTGATGGCATGGTACCAGACGTGGTGTTGATCATGACCTGTTCCGTTTTTCTCTGACAAGAGTCTGTTCCTTCTGTCTGTATTCAGCAAAACAAAACTGGACTGCAGCATCACAGTACTGTGACATATCAACAAAAAAAAAAAGTTAAATTCATAACATCAGTTTTAAGAAAAGACAGAAAAGCAATAATTACTTTTTGTGGGTGTGACATAATTTGCAAAATATACATTTATTTATTATTATTGACACATGTTTTTATTGTTATTACTCCCCATGTAGACAGGCATGGATAGTAAGAGAATCATGTCAGCAATTCACCAATCAGGATATTTTGTAAAGATCTTTAGAAAAATCTAAAATTAAATAGTATTTCATTCATATGTGTGAAAATGTATTTAAAGTTGGTGTCTAATGAAACTATAGGTTGTGTTCAAAGATTAGTTTTTAAAATTTATTTCTTTAAGATGTGTAGTGTGATGCAGACCCCTGGTCTAGCCATAATGTGAAGAGGGTGTTGTGCCCCCAGCTCAATCAACATTCAGCACAGACTTGAGTGATTTTTAGCGTTTTTTCTTTTTGATCCAGACCCCAATGATTATCAGGAAAACATGCAAACTGTAGCAGCTCCCCAGCTCTTGATTTACTCAGCGCAGTCTTGACGGGTGATTTTCAGCATTTTTTATTTTCTTTTGATGCAGAACAATCATGATCATCACAGTCACCTGCGTCACCATAAAAACTTAAACATACACAAACATTAGAATACAAACCATAGACTTGCAATACAAACAACAAAACAAAACGTACCTTGCTGCTTTCACCAGGGGAACGCTAAGCATTTGTTTCTTTGTGCCAAACACATTTTCCTGACAGCTGTTTAAACTGTTCATTGGTACAACTAATGCTGCCAGCTTTTACAGAGCCTGCCCTCATTGGCTATGGCAGACCGTGAGAAACATACAAAATAAAAAATCATTACGAAGTACAAATGCCGTTAAACAAAACAAAATATAAACCACCAACAGTGTTAATCAAAACAAACATCAGTAAACAATCTACAACATTCATAATTTAGAACATTTTCTTTCAATAATTTACAATTTTAAATAACACATTCATAATTTACGCAATTTATTTCAAATAATTTACTATCTGTTATACAAACATTAAAATATGAAACATGAGTTTACAATACAACAAAACAAAACGTACCTCTGTACTTTTGTACTAGGGGAGTGCAAAGTATTTGTCTGCTTATACAAACATTTGAATCTTGCTCACAGACATTTTCCAGCCATTCACTGGTACAACTGATGGCTGGCACGGTACAAAATAAACATGGAAAACTACATATACTATTAAATTAAACAAAATATAAACAACCAACAGTGTTAATCAAAACAAACATCTATAAACTATTTGTAAAATTTGGAAATTAATTTTAAATAATTTATACAATTTTTAAAAATTTACTAGTTGCAAACAGTATTTTTTATTTTTAACATGGATTTGACATCAGAGTGAAACAGTCAACAAGTCTGTCCATTTAACTTTTTTTTAAGAAAGGGGTAGAACTGTCAAAATAAAGAGAGATTTGCTTTTACTCATTGTGGTGCTACCTGGTAACAGCATCACTTGCCCTGCATGCATAATGGTGCAGCAGCAGCAAGTCAACAAGTGCTGGTGGAGCCCACAAGCCACACAAGATGTGAACCTAGAATCCATAGTGAGACAGTCTTCAGCTCAACTAGTTTTAGTTTTACTGCTCACGGTGCCATCTTGTCCTCTTACCCAAGGGTGAACGCAAGGGTAAAATTTCTATGGTAAGCAGGAAACGTAGAAGAACAGTCATATCAGAAATTGTGGTATGCCTCTTTATAGAAAATAATGACTTGAACTGTTTTCTATTTTTCTTTTGCCCAATACTAAAAATATAGCCACCAGCCTTCAGACTTGATAAGGAACTTATCATGGAATTTAAGTGACACCTCAGACTTTGTTTGGAATCCTGGATTACTTCTAGAGAATGGAACCTTATAAAAGATATATTTGTGTTTCGAATTAAATAAAATTAACTATTTAAATTTGTTTGAATATTTTATTTTCCAGACAATAAAAATCAGATAACTTTCAGCATAATTACTAACTAGCTTGATTGTATTTAATAAAGAAAACGGAATCCTGTGCTGAGTGTAGAAGAAACAAAGCTGGAAGTGTTTCATGTACATCTTTTTTTGCTTAATCACATTTTAGTTACACGCCACAAGCTTGTAATTAAAGCTTGTGGCTTTAGTTACAAGGGTACACAGTATCAAGGCTGATGTTCATAGAATATGTGAGGTGAACTTTAAAAAGAGAATTTAAATAACTTCGAACAAATAATGAGCAGTGAAAAGGCTCTCTCCAAAGAATGAAAAACATGTCAGAACAGTGCTGCCATTTGAGCTCTGGAAGACTGAAACACACAGTTATCTTTCAACATTCGTTTCGGTATCTTAACTATGGGACACGACCCCAGCGCCTGTCCCTCAGAAGCTCTACTACGTTATGCCAGTCTTGACTGGCAGGCAGAAGTGACATCGGCTCCAGGATGTGATGTCAAGCTCACGATGGGAGCGTGACATCACTTGCGATCTTTAGTCTACACCTCTTCTCGCTCCCAGAAGCAACTCTTATTTGGCTAGTATGGTAACTATTGAGCTAGCTTAACTGTTCACAGAGCAAGCTAACAACTCTGTCGCTGAACGCTTCTCAATAGCTGTGCTTGCTTGTTCTGAGTTCTTCTACCGCTGGTCTGTCACCAAACAGCAGCAGCTGCAGCTAGTCACCAAACTAGCTGTGCCTTCTTGCTTTGATTTTTAACTAAGCTTATAGTCACGAAGCTTGGACCTGTACTCACCATGGACAGGACCAAACTACCAATTAGAACATGCACGTGTGGCAACCTCATTCCTGGGGCAGATAACCATTCTGTCTGCGCTTCATGTCTGGGCCCGCAACATTTCCAGGACGGATTAGCGTCACCAGCAAGCTGCAAACATTGTGCACGGCTTTCTGTTAAAACTTGTCTACGCAGGCTCGCGCACCATGCTAGCTTGTCAGAGGAGGACCCTGTGCTGGGGGTATCCAATCAGGCAGAGGTAGACCTCTTTGCATCAGAGGAGAACACTCAATGGCCGAGGTTTTTCTCCCTGACCGAAAAGGGCGGTTCGCTGAGGCTGGATGCTCTAGCACATGAGTGGCCTCCGGTTCTCCTGTACGCTTTTCCACCGCTGGAACTGCTTACTACCCTCGCTATGTGCGGGAGAGGAAGCATTCACTCATCCTGGTAGCTCCCCGCTAGCCGGGGAAGCACTGGTTAGCAAAGATTTTCCAGTCTCTGCTGGGCGAGCCTTGTCGGCTCCCTCTCCGCAGAGATCTTGCAGAGAGACAGACGTTGGGGTCGTATCCCATTGGATAGTCGGAGCTACAGCTGTGGCCCATCAGAGTAAAGGACATTCACCCCCTGCAGGTCTACAGATCATTCCACTTGTGGCATGGCCTCATCCTGGGCACTGTTTCGGGGTATACCTTTGGAGGACGTATGTGATGCTGCCAGCTGGGCAACTCCTCACACCTTCACTAGGTTGTATAGACTGGATGTCACGGCACCAACTCTGGCTCACACAGTTCTGGGTGTGAGATCCACATTTAGGTAACTGCAAGATGCATCTTTTGGTCTTCGAGTAAGCTTATCTGGCAATACAGGAGTCGCCATATCCCATAGTGAGATACCGAAACGAATATTGAAAGAGAACTTTAGGTTAAAGAATTGGCCCCAGTTCTCTGAAACATGAGTGAAGTATCTCACCAGATTACCCTGTTTGCCTGGAGCGAAGAAGAGGTATGCTTAAAAGACTGAAGATCGCTTGTGTGATGTCAGGCAATATACTGGAAGTCCCTCCTCCTGCAGCCAAAGTCACTTCTACAGGCCAGTCAAGATTGGCGTAATGTAATAGCGCTTCTGGGGGACAGGCGTTGGGGTCGTGTCCCATAGTGAGATACCTTACTCGTGTTTCAGAGAACCGGGGTTAATTCCGTAACCTAAAGTTCTTCCTATACTGGTATTTTATAAACTTCTGGTTTTTATATTTTCCTAATATTGTGGCATTTTATAGACTACCTACCAATATTTTAAAAACAAACTTTCACCGTGTTTGTAAACTAAAGAACCTCATGTGATTTCAACAAGTTTTTTTTGTTTGTTTTTTTTAATTCTAATTGTATCAAGGTTCAAAATACATTTTGTCAGTATACATAGTTATTTATTCTGCTACTATATTCAGAAGAATAGGATTGTCTTACGATGTCAGTCTTTTGCCCGAACATACAGAGAATTGTACAAGAGATTGTCACATGTGGGACACAGACAGTACTTTTAGGAAATTTCTTCAGTGTCAGCCTCTTGGCAGCTCCCCTTACCAGCTTCTGTTTGATCATTCTATAAGTTTTAGATAAATGTTCAGTTTTTGGAAACCTTGGCTTTAGCTAAAGGATGTAAATGTTAGTAAAATTAACTTTATTTCAGGTTAATCAGATTCACTGTAATTGGTTGGCACATGTAAAGCACAGTACATGCAAAATAAAGTCCAACATACAATTTGAGTGACTGATGCACTCCATAGCTTTTCATTTCAAAAGGGCACTTTCACTTCTTTGTTGCTAAAAGAACCTGGAAACTTTGTCCTAAAATAATTTAATATATTGTTGAGCAGGAAGATGCTTGGCATGTAGAGTCTATGTATCACAAAAATGACCAGCTTTTAGTTATAATTACTGTAGTTTGCTGTAGAAGAAAAGTTTTAAAAATAAGCATGTTTTTTGTGGGAAGTTGCACTGTCACTCAACATATCATGGCCGACCCTGAAGCACAAGATAGAGATACCACTGTGTGTCATTTGAGTGCCGGAAATAGAGCGGATGTTTGGTTCAGGGTGACAACTGGCTGCTGGAGCTTCACTATGGAAGAAGTTTAGAGCTTCTTAAGCTGCAAAGTCATTATTGACAGCCTGCTGCTGTAGATAAATTAACCACAAAGAGGTAACTCTTCCGATGCATTCATTTTCACAAACATTTTTATTTTCTGGTTTCTTTAAATTTTCAAACATCTAATAAAAATTTTTATTATATTTATTCACTTGCTGTTTTCAGAATACTCAGTTGATGCAGGCTGCACTTCCTCATTCCTCAGTAACGACAGTAATTACTGTTGTGACCCTGCACTTCCTTTGGGTGGACTGAGAGATATTAACAGCACAATTTCAAAAGTCTCCAGACTTTGTGTTATTTGGACAAATTTCCTGTTTGCTTTGACTGATTTTAATTGTACAGGAAGAGCAGTAGGTTTTAAGAACCTTGTTTAAATCTTGTATTTAAACCTTATTTAAATACAGTCATAAATAGGCTTTTGTAATAGTGAACTTTTTTATCTTCCTTTAGTCAAACTAGGTCTGCGCAGACAGGATTCCATACTCCCAGCTGAATCATAGCTGGGAGTATACGGATGTCTGAAATGCCCTTTTATGGTATTTTTGGGCCTTTAAAAAACAGGAAGAGGCATTGGGTCATCTGATCTCAAAAGAAACATGTCATTTGAGAGCTGTGGAAGTTCAGGTTTGTCTCATTGCAACAGCTACACTTGCACCAATATCTAAAATAGCTAAATAACAGAAAATATCCAGTATAGACAAACAAGTAAATTGATGTGAATGAGCTAGAACAAATGCATATTTTGCAACAAGTGTCAGTAGCTTTGGGTCTGATTCTGTTTGAAAAATACATTTCAAGATTTGTAGGAATAAAGTCTCTGGTTTTATATGAACATGTGGACAACCACAACTTGCATAATTAAAAATAAGAGCAGAAATATGGATGTATTTTTTATCCTTTTTTCTTATGAATGTGTTTTCATCAAGAAATGTTTATTTCTTGATTCCCAGGCATTCTGTATGAGCGTCCACACAGAACTCCACCGATTATGCTCATTAATAGACTATTTTAAAACTACAGTTTGGAAGGAAGCTGGCTGGGCTCCCACATAAATAGCTTGACTATAATTTCCAGCAAAATCAGATGATGTATGACTAAAGAAAGCAGAATGGTATCTCCCAATCAGTTGTACTTATTAAACTCAAAATAACTACAAATGAAAGGCAGTTAGCATTATTATAACTATATAAAAATAATTCTAGTCTAGCAGCAAGATGAACTATTTGTGCTTTTCTATGTTGATTAAGGCGAGTTATTGATTTTTGTTTTAAACTTTTATATTAATACTATGAAACTCCAATAATTTTACTTCATTGTTGAAATGTAATAAGGTTGTAGTACTGCTAGTACCCAGAGAGAGGCCAAGACATTATTTTGCAAGTCACAAGTTAGACTCAAATTATTACAGTCTTGATTTAAGTCACAAGTTTTAATGTAAGCTCTTAGCCAGGTCATTTCAGAATAAACTTCTTTGGCCAGGTTTGTGTGAAATTTGACTTTTGTTTTACTTCCTCACAGCATACATGTTAAATATACATATGAAAACCAGGGTTTCCTCCAGAAATAAGGTACCCTGACCAGCTTGTTAAACCTGGTGATCAGGGCACTGAGCAGGTCCGCAGGCAGCTCACTGTGTTTTTGTATTAAAAGATGTTAAGTTAACAAGAAATGTAAACCATTACTGGGCAATTACATTACTGGAAGACCTTACTGACAATTTACAAACGTACAACTATAGCATATTAAAAACAACAAATGAAAACATAGGACTAAAATAATTATCAGTTATTTGCACTTCTGATAAATCCAAATGAAGTCATCAATCAGTCAGTGGATCTAAAAGCATGATTCAATGCTGATCACATTTGGAACTGGCCCAAGGCAAAAATGGACTAAGCAGCTGCTTATGCCCCCCCCAGGCCTACAGGGGCCCCATAAATGCTGACATTTTAACACAAACCACAGATATAGATATGTAACATTTATTTGAGAATATCAATGCTGTTAAATATGATTTAATGGTTTGAGCACAGATAAATTGAAAAATGTTAAGTTGTTTAATATTTAAATTTAAAACTGTAAAGAACTGGCAAATTTTCTTTGTAAAAGTTCAAAGAACAAACTTCATAACAAAACAATCTAACTATATTCATAGTTAGATTGTTTTGTTACCACAGCTGCTTTTGTGGCATTTCAAATATGCATATTTGGTTTGACAGTGGAGAATCTGACCACTCCACCTATGGGATGGTCATTGTGTTTATCAGAGAGACATGCTGAATGGAGATGAGGTCAGTGCAGTTTAGTCCTGTCCTGTTTTGTGGATGAAACAAACCCCACAGTGATGGACATTAACACAACAGACTAAGTAATGAGAATGTATAAGATGACTCCAGAGCAGGGACTGAAAAAAATATTGCTGCATATCTTCAATATTCAGCAATAATATTGAGGATATGTAGCAATATCTTCAATATTGCTGAAGATATCACCAATATTGACTGATATCTTCTGTCCTTAATGCTCTGAAGATACTCTTGCATTGTACTGTCACCATGTGTACCAAGAGTAGGAGAATTACTCTACGATCTGCAGAAAAGCAAGCTCCTGCCATTGAAATGAAATTCAGCAGGTTTAAAAAAAGCTGCCATCCTTGCCTGCTTTGTAAGTTTTTACCACTGTTTTTCTGTGCACTGACTCTGCAGTCGGGAATGTGTGTTCACCTGCCTGGCAGTGCACCTGCACTGGCGTGCCTGTGGGTTAGAGCATGTGAGCATTACTGATGCACAGTAGAAGCATGCTTTTGTAAATGAACTAGGGGGGAAGGGTGTCTCATGTTGCCCCCACAAGATGCTGCCCTAGTGGTTGTCCATGTCGCCCATACCAGAAACTGCCACTGTAGATATATGTAACAAATACCTAAAACTACATATGTTGGAAAAGTAGATTTAAGCAATGTTACTTTTACCACAAGTTTATGAGGAAGCTATTTTCAATTGAAGCTTTATGTATGTCACACTTGCATTTGTGCCTATTCAAACTAATTATAACATGGTTTCCGTTTTTCTTTTAGGACGTGTTCAACCCCCACCTTCGACTGGACAGTCTGTAACACACTGGTTATCTTCAGGTATTTATTTCAGAGTTCTGAACTTTGAATATGCAAGTAATGAGTAAAACAGAAATTAATAGGAAAAATAATTCTGTAATTTATTTTATTGTAGACGGTATCAACATGAAATGTTCGGTCTTGTTTGAACTTTTTTATGTGGTAATATACAATTTGTTTATCTCAGATCCACAAAACACAATAGATGGCACAACAGATCCTGTACCTCTTTGTTTTAATAGCTCTAACAACACTTTACCTCTTTGTGGCATTGAGGATATCAAGAGATAAACTGTCTCTCTGGTTTATGTTTTTTCTTTTATCTCACTGTACGTACAGTAACAGAAACAAAAGAAGAGTAGAACTGACTTGCCATTTGATTTTTGAACACTAAAGATTCTCCTTCAGGAACTGATCAGGACAGGTACACCAACCCAATGCTAGGTTCTTGTCTTCCTCATCCATGCCAGCAGAATTTGGTTTCCCACTGTCTTGTTGAAAAAACATCCCTGGCGGTTCTGACCATTATCCTGGTCGACCAATTGTGAGGTCAGGATATGATGTTGGAAGTAGAGGGGAATTAATCTCCCCTCAATTCATTTCAAAGATGCGTAATACATCAGCACCGGTAACAGCCAATGTTAATAATTTTTTTAATATATCCATATCAGTCTATTAAGTACAACTGAACCAATATTGACTGATGTTTACTTCAATCTTGTTGCATTTTTTCATGTAAATCAGGAGGGTAGGGAGGTTATCTACTGTAAATTATATTTGTTCAGTCATGTGATAGTGGTAGTGATGCAGCACAGGATTATGGGATTGTTTAACAAGATCAGAAGAGCAATTCACATGGTGTCCCACAGATAGTCTGGGTTTCCACTAGTTTTGAGTTAGTCTGGGTTTCCACGAGTTTTGAGTTATGATGACTAATAATAATGTGAGGAGTATCAGTATCTCAAAAGGAGCCACCCTTTTATATGTGCAGCAATGTATAATAAGTAATTAAATAAGTAATATTTAATAAATATGATCTGCTGAAAGTGAAAATTATTTTTCAAGAGTACACTGAGTCACAATCTGTGGTACTTGCATGTAAAGATTTTTTTTTTAATCTCATTTATTATTTTAACCTGGAATCTCAAAGTTGTAAGGTGTGCTGTGCTTCATGTTGACACACCAGAGTAAAACTGAGAAGAAATCAACGGTTGGGTCTGGTTGGACCCAAAGGTAGTCAAATTTATGAAGCAGCACCTCAATAGCTTCATCTTCAGATTCATTGGCAGTGTTGATTCTCTGGATAACTTTGATTAAATCTGATATTTTTGACTGCAAAATGACTTTCCTGGCTGACCTCTGCCTCTTCTACAGGTGTGGAGTGGGTGGTAGAGCAGAGCCGCAATCATGGTTGCCTTGTCTTTAAAAATTGGTGTGGGGAATGTGGTGAAAACAATGCAGTTTGAACCATCCACAATGGTCTATGATGCCTGCCGCATCATCAGGGAAAGAGTCCCTGAGGCACAGCTTGGCCAGCGTGAGTAACATTTCTCTTTCCCCACACACATGCACACACGCCCCACCCACCGACACACACAGGTGAGCTTGAGTGGTTTATCTGGGATGAACTGAGGGCCTTATTATTGGTCATATATCTGAACCATTTGGAGGAAGTGTCGTCTGTTTTAATGAACTGGATTATTTTAGTTTGATATTCTGTACACATGTGAACTAAACTCAACCTTGAGAATAATTATGCATCACATGTAGTAATGACTGAGAGGGAGAGGCAAAGAGTCTGGAGGGAGAATGATTCTAGGGGAGAGTGTATGCCCAAAGAAGAGAGGAAGCCATCATCCACAATAAGCAGTATGGTAACGGTGCATCACCTACTGAATTCTGCTTCCTGTGTCTTTATGTTGTGCATGAAGATTATAATCACACTCATCAAAAAACTCACTATTCATCCAGAAATCCTTTGAAATTACAGACCCATCTCCAATCTGCCTTTCATATCCAAAGTGCTACAGAAAGCAGTTGCTTTACTGTTGCTCCACGTCTATGGAATGCCGTACCTGACACTTTGAGGGCACCACAATCCACTAATTGTTTTAAAAATGAAGACATTTCTTTTTGTTAGATATTGGTTTTAATTTCTTTTGATTATGTATCCATTTATTTAAATATTTTATCCATTGCAATTCCTTGTTTTGTTCCTGTTTCCTGCCCTTTGAGATTTAAAGATATAAATAAATATATATATATATATATATATATATAACCTATTATTATTATTAATTTGGTGTCATCTTTACTTTGTGGGAAAAACAATTATCCTGTAAATTAAATGTGTGTACCAGAGAGAAACAGCAATAAAAAAGCCTTGTCCAAAGATACTTTTCAACCTTACAATGTGGTCATGTGCTCTGGATTAGTCAAACATATTCAACATGCAACTGTAAGAAATGCTCCAGCTTTTGTTTCTTATAACTTAAACTTCTACTATAGTAAAGTAAATTCCTACTCCAGAATAGGGACTGAAAAAGCAGCTCACCCTTATGATGAACTGCTGAGCCATGTTGGAAGTAGTTGAAGTTACTATCCTTCCTCTCTGAGCGAAGCTTAGGCATCTTAAAAAGACTCAGATCAAATCGAAGAGTTGTTAGAGTGAATATGTGCCATGGCTTTCCAGGGAACAACTTGTTGTTTTCCTCTGGAAGAGTTAAAAGAAGAAGCTGGTGAAACAGTGGAGGTAGTTTTGAGAATTGGGAGGACTCGGGGGTTTTTACAGAGCTCTCTCTCTTCCCTTTCTACACTTCTTCCTTTTGGATCCTTGATTAAGAATAAATGAAAATTAATGTAATGACCTGCTTATTTTCCTTGTGGAAATTCAGAGTAAGATTCGTAAAAATGTTTAAAAAAACACTGTTTGCCTCTCTACATTCGGAAGAAAACAGTTCTGCATTTTGATTGTAGCCTACATCATTTGAGGTCCATGATGTTGTGTTATGTTCTGTTTCACAAGCTATTTCAACATTTGCTCCCTGCACAACTTGCTCCAACATGTAAGCTATTTTACATTAGGCTGTGAGTGAGGTATATAATACCCATGGGAAAAGCTTGTCTCTACTGGCCAGTAAATTACACAGTCCAATTTTGCAAATGTCTTGCGCAAAGCCCTTCAAGTTGGAACTACTTAATATAGATCAGCAAATAGAGAAGGAAGAGAACAGTCAAAAGTTTGTTGTTTTTTTAACATTGTTAACAGTCTGACAAAGACAAAGCCCCATTAAACTCTGTTCCTTAAACCCTAAGCAGCAGCAAATGTTGCTTTCTGTCCAACATAAGTTGGAGTGTCCTTTGGTACTCCAACTTATGAATGACTGTTGGAGCCAAGTTTGGATGACATTGTTTTGTCTTGTTCAGCACTCTGTGCTCACCTCCAGGTCACTTAAAATATCTTTTGTCTTTTATTTATCTTCGGTGTCCAAATGTTGACATGCTTTTCTTCTTGTAATTGGTGCCTCTATTTTGGATTGCATGCATTTATCATTGTGGACAAGATTCTCACCACAAGCTTTGAAGATTGTTGTAATGACATGAATAAATGACTTTGTAATTGAGTAAATGATTCCTTTGTGTGGTTTCAGCTGGGATTTAGAGTTCATCATAAAATCAGAGCAAATCACAACAGTCTCTTGTTAGATGGTCTGCATGCAGTGAGCTGCATCTAATTTGCATTGCATTGAGATGACAACATGAGAATCTTGAGCAAGTCTTTGGAATTTATAGAACTTCACTTAAACTATTTAATACATTTCTTGAAAATCTTTTGTGCATTAGTGGCACAAAGTGGCACATAACTGAAACAAAGAACTGAAACAAAGTTCTGTGTTTTCAGCTTTGATACTCAACCAAATGTTGCTCAGCTTTTCTTAAACACAAAACTATTCCTTGTTAGATTGCAGTCTAACAAGGAATTAACTTGTTAGACTGCAATCTTACCCTAAAGTTAAGACTTTCTATTTAATTTTTTTTTTATTTTCCACAGTTTATTCAACGGTAAAGTTTTTTTGTTCCAATATGAATACATGGCATACAGAACATTGAAAATGTTTTTGATTATGATTCTACACCCTTGAATTTCCATATAATTAAGTTTAGAGCAATGGTTTGGTGTGAATTCCTGGGATATTGCTGCTCCTCAGATCCCTGGTTTAGAGCAACTTGTTTTCCTGCAGTTTTTTTAAAAAAGTGAATAAGACATTTCAAGCCCTGCCCTCCTCCAGGTCATAGTGTTCTTCCCTGTTCAACCATTTTGGTAGATTGATAGCGACAATATGATTATGTACTGGCAGAGAACATTTTATTCCAAAGTTTGTTAAAGATGTCAACAATATAAGACTTGCCCATCCAACCTTACATGTTGGAACCAGAGTCTGACCCAGAGCAGAAGAATGAAGACAGCCAACCTGGCTGTCATCATATGATGCATATATTTGAACCACATATTCAAATATATGCATCACAGTGGTGTTGGCGTATTTACACCCTCTAAATCCATTCCAACTACCTACAATATGGAGTGTAGTTTAACTATAGTGTCCACGCATGTTAAAATATTAATTCAACCACAATATGAATAAAGTAAATAAAGCCATGACATAATTAAGGAGTTAGCTAAATTGAATGTCAAGAATGTCACTGAATGCATTTGGATTATTTTTGTTCCCCAAGACAAATATTGCAAAACAAAGCCAAATAAATATATGTAAAACATGAAGTATAGTTATATCCTCAAAGAGGCAGCTAACAGCTAGCACACAGTGCCAAAAGAAGCGGAATACTTTTAAACGCATGGCCAGGACATCATTATCAACACATTAAATTCATGTCTAAAATAAACTTTGCTCTCATTTTAGCGTTATTAGCAGCTTTCCACTTTGCTCTGTCCCTTATTTCCATAGAGATAAGACACTGACCCTCAATCAAACAAAGTATTTCAGAAAATCCCTCTTGATACTGACGCAGGTTGCTCAAGCACTTGTATTCAAACAGACTTTTCCCATGGATGTGGAAACTTTCCTGAGAAAAATAAAATTTGACCAGACATTTCAAAGAGGCTCTGTTGCCGGGGGCGATGTAAGGAGTTGTGTGTTAATACGGGCTGTAATCGAACATTTGACTCGTCTGTTTGCAACTTCAGCACAATTGAACTTGGACTCACTTGATGACATGGAGAAGAGGCAGTGAAATCACTTAAATCAGGTGTTCTGGAGCAGACCAATTGAAAACATGCAGGGCAGGGGACCTGAGGACCCATATTGAAAAAATCTGCTCTATTCCAGCTACAATCTCTGTTTTGCCATTAAGCTGATTTAGAACTTGTACATAGAAGTGGAAGGCAGAGCATTCAGTTGACACGCTGCTGTAATATATTTGTAGCACATGCACATTATCTTCATAGTAGATTGATATTTCAATCTGTGGCAACATCAGTTTTACCATTTCTTTTTTTCTGTAGCCAATGACTACGGGCTGTTTCTGTCTGACGAAGACCCAAAAAAAGGTATCTGGCTGGAGGCTGGAAAGGCCCTGGACTACTATATGTTAAGGAATGGGGTGAGTGGCACTGAACACTGAGCAAGACATCTCTGGTGTAGCTTAAATATGACTCAATAATTCTTTAATTTCATTGAGTTTCCTGCTAAGAGGGGCTCAGATGGAGTTTTTCTCCATCAGAGTTAGCTGATTTTTACCAAGTATCAAACCACTCCTTTCTCTGGTAGGACACCTTAGAATACAAGAAGAAGCAGAGGCCTCTGAAAATCCGCATGTTAGATGGCACAGTGAAGACTGTCATGATAGACGACTCCAAGATTGTCAGTGACATGCTCATGACCATCTGTGCTAGAATAGGTCAGTTCTTTTACAATTTTATGTTTTTATCTGAAGAATCCTTATCTTGTTTACAGGTATACCGACCATAAGTTAAAGACAAAACTGGAATTAACTCAAAGCTGTGTTTGTCTACCAGGTATAACAAATTATGATGAGTACTCACTGGTGCGAGACTTTGGTGAGGAAAAGAAAGAAGAAACCACAGGAACACTGAAAAGAGACAAGACTCTCCTAAGAGATGACAAAAAGATGGAGAAGTTGAAGCAGAAACTCCACACAGACGATGAGTGTAAGATTCACAGTGGGCTCACAATCCTATACAAAAACGACATCTGTCAAAAGGTCCTTAAAAATTGTAAAGGTTGGGGTGCTGTGGTGGTGCAGAGGTTAAGCACAACCCACAATGGAGGCCCTAGTCCCCATTTCAGCTGTCGCAGGCTTGATTCCCGGCCTGGCTATCTTTGCCACATGTCTTTCCCCTTTTTTCCTGTCAATTCACTATCAAATAAAACCACTAAAGCCAATAAAACCATTACAAAAAGTCTTAAAGTCCTGACAAAATCTTCAGTGAGTTAATTAAATCACTTGCAGCTGATAGTCATAAACGCACTCATATGTGATTATGACTCATTCTGGAATTTTTAAGGCAGGAATAATAATTCCTGCCAGTTCCATGTAGACACCAGCTAGATCAGTAAAAACATGTCCTGTTTAAAAATTATATATTAGTTGCATGAAGTCAAATTTATTCATTTGGATTATAAGAGCCTCTTTAAAGTGTCTCTGCTGTTTGCTTTTTCTGATCAAAACTACTTTTGGCTAAAATCCTGACATACGTGTTGTCTTTGTGAACTTAACATTACATGTCCTGTATGTGTTAATGGACAGAACTGGACACTATCTTTTATAATGATCTGGATCTGGATAAGCATAGGAAAAAAAAAACAGAGAATGAAAATATATATATATTTTTTTCAAAGCTTTTACCTTCTCTAATTTATATACTTTATCCTATGAGTTTTACATATTTTGTCTTTAAGTTGCAAAATTATATGATGTAGAATTTTTTAATATATTTTAATCAAAATGTCAACATTTCCATTTTGGGCTTGCTTGCTAAATGCCTTTCATTATTAGTTTAACCTACTGATTAAGCATAAAATTAAAACTGTGCATTTGAATGTCCAAAATGCTGTAAAAAAATGCAGGACAAAATATCCGAAAGGTGTGGGATTTTGTAAGAAACAAATTCAGAACCCTGTGATCTACATCTACTTCTTGATTTCTGGATGTTATTGTCTAACATAAATGATTATTTTGTTAGTGAACTGGTTGGACCATGGGAGGACACTGAGGGAGCAGGGTGTGGAAGAGACAGAGATGTTGCTGTTGAGGAGAAAGTTTTTCTACTCAGACCAGAATGTGGACTCCAGAGACCCTGTCCAGCTTAATCTGCTTTATGTGCAGGTAATTGAGAACATGCAATCTTTGCTTTCATTTATTTCTTATTAAGCTTGAGGGGCTTGGCTCTACTTGCTCATGCATCAGGGTTAGTCTAAATACCACATGTTTGTTTTTATCAACGATGCTTGCTCTTGCTCTCCAGATTGACCCTGAATTTCTACTTTGTGTGTCATGTGTGTGTGTATATGTGGGTGTGTGTGTGCATGTGTGTGTGTGGTGGAACAGGCTCGTGATGACATCCTGAATGGATCACATCCAGTTTCATTTGACAAGGCCTGTGAGTTTGCAGGCTATCAGTGCCAGATTCAGTTTGGTGATCACAATGAGTCCAAACACAAGCCTGGATTCTTAGAGTAAGCACTGGCCTCATGTTTTATTCAGTTGTCTTTCTTTTGGTTCCATCATTTTGATGTTTTGATGATTCTTTGAAATTCTTATAAAGTCATGCTGTTTCTTTGATTGTGGTTGAACTGTTTTCTTCTCAGTTTAAAGGAGTTTCTGCCTAAGGAATACATTAAAAATAAAGGGGAGAAAAAAATCTTCCAGGTAAGAGAATCTGTGGAGGTTTAGAAGTCTAACTGTTTTGACTACAAAAGGCTTATACTGGTTAAATAATATTTTATCTTTCAAGATGTACCGCCTGACAACTGAAATAGAAAACATGCTGCATGAGTATTAAACTAAATGTAAAGGTCTCCTTTCTGCAGCGGTGAGCTAATAATGCACTTCTGTTCTTCCTGTGTCTGTAGGCACATAAAAACTGTCAAAACATGACAGAGATTGAGGCCAAAGTCAGCTATGTGAAGCTGGCTAGGTCTTTGCAAACCTACGGCGTCTCGTTCTTCCTGGTTAAGGTCAGTGAAAAATCACTGTTTTGTTTTTCTTCTGCTGCCTAAATCTACACAGAAATGACTGATTCTTCTACAGGCCATAACACTACTTCTAACGTGCTTCCAATGAACTGCTGTCATGTGCTTCTTAATTCAATTATAGGCTGGATGCTTTTAGTGGCAATTTTAAAAATATCAAACTGTTTCTAGTAGCAGGTCAGTAAAATCTTGTGACTTGTTGATGGTCACTTCCAAACTCATGTCAAATGTTAACAAATCACATCTGTGGGAGTCCTTCCTGAGTTAATCCTTTTAAAGTAAGTCAGATTTTAAAGGGGAGCTGAATATCTGTTTTTTTGCTTCCCTCAAAAGATCCAGTCAGTGTAAAGAGACAGGACATCCTGTTTAAATTCTGCCCTGTTTTCTATTTTGTGTGTTTTCAGTAAGGAAAGAAAGGACAACTGTAATTTTTTTTCCTTCACTTTTACAGTCTTCTGTTACCATTGTTTTTACTTATTTAAGATAAGTAAAAACTTATCTCTAATTCATTCTTATAGATCACTTTCTCTCCCCTGCCCCCCCTTTTTTTTTCTTTTTTTTTTTTACATTATTTCTCAGTGTGGATAATAAACCCATGCCTGGTGTTCACCAGTTTAAGATTTTCAAGTTGGGCTGTTTCAAATCTAAAAATTGGAATATATGTTATAATTTAACTAGATCATAATTTAACTAGATCAATAAATTCAGTTATAAATATAATTAAGGGTTATTAATTTCACTACTGGAACTGTGAGTAGTGATGAATCAGCTTCCAGTAGATTTTCTGAGCCCAGAGCTCAATAGCCAATTGTGATTTGTCTGCTTTCAGTGAGAATATTCTGCTTTTCTTGGTTCATTGCAGGAAAAAATGAAAGGCAAAAACAAACTGGTGCCTCGTCTGCTGGGAATCACCAAGGAGAGTGTAATGAGAGTAGACGAGAAGACCAAGGAGGTCATCCAGGAGTGGAGTCTGACAAACATCAAACGTTGGGCTGCGTCACCCAAGAGCTTCACTCTGGTGAGTTTTCCTGTCAACAATTTTCAATTATTGCTCAGCACATAAATGTGATGACAGCCCAGGAGGTTAATAGAACAGTAGATTAGGATTAGCAGTGTAGCTTCTGATGAGACAGGAAATCCGCTGGCATGTTCTGTGAACCTGGGAAGCAGGCTGCCTTGAGGCAGGCCAAGTATGGAACCACCCATGTCAGAAGCCATTGAATCAATCACAACAGTTTTCTTGACCTAGTGCCCCCCTAGTGGTTGACGTGAAAAACCACAATGGCATTGTCTGACCTCACTAGCACATGCTTGCCCTGCAAGCATGGAAGAAAGCTCTGAAGAGCCAGAAACACAGCTCGTAATCCCAGGACATTGATGTTCTCCCTGTTTTGCCGCGGAGCCCATGCCATCTGACCCTGCCAGGTCACACCCCAGCCTGTGGATGCATCCGTAAACACAACCTCTCGTCGACATGGGATGGAACCTAGCGGGACCACCCTTGTCATAAACAACCTCATCCTCCACTGGGACAGAGACTAAAGATACTGAAGTCTTCTGGGGCAGCGTCACGCCATGCCTGAATTCCGGGAGCATCCTCAATTTACTGTCAGGGCGACAGGCAAGCAGTCATTGAGGTGGAATTCATAGCAATGCCCAGGAAGGTTGTGTCCTACGAGTGAATCAGACTGCTTTTCTCCATGTTCACCTGGGCATCCCACATGCTTGAACACTAACTAGGTGTTTCAGACTGCCTGGTCCCACGGTGCTGCATAAATGAGCCAGTTTTCCAGATAAGGGAGGATCCCCTATCCTTGTTCTTACAGAAGGGAGAGGACTGCTGCGAAGCACCTGGGAAACAGTGAACGTCTGAACGGGAAGACCATGAGCTGGAAATGACATTTTAAGAGATTTAGTTTGTTGTGTTTAAAAAGCTCTTTCAAAAAAAACAAAAAAAACAACTAAAAATAGTTGGAGAGCATGAACGTCTTATTTCATTCATTGTTCTTCTGCCTTTCAAAACCTTGCCGCAGGTGAACATTCATGACTGATTCATACAGAGAATCAATACAAAGTCCAGGACTTGAGTTCTGCACTGCATGTGCTCATCTTTTAATCCAAAGCTGTCATTTGATCTGCTGACAGGACTTTGGAGACTATCAGGATGGGTACTACTCTGTGCAAACCACTGAGGGAGAGCAGATTGCCCAGCTTATTGCTGGTTACATCGATATCATCCTTAAAAAGGTCAGTAGGAACATCCAAATGTAGTAAATGACAATACTACATTTGAATATCATACATTCAGATGACCAATGCTAAAAATGGAAGAAATTGCGTTGTTTACTCTAATGGTGCTCAAAAAACAAAACCAGTTAAAGCTTAATATTAACAAGTAAAATATTTGTAAGTAAAATGTTTGTTAGTTGTTTGAAATTCCGTGGTCAATCAGCAGCAGCTTAAAACCGCATTTGTGTCTTCATATTACTGTCTTTTAATAGAAAAAAAGTAAGGACCACTTTGGCTTTGATGGGGATGATGAATCACCCATGGAGGAGGACTCTGTGTCTCCCAAAAAGTAAGTGTGTGTCTACAGATAAATTAGGTCAAATCAGGACGGAAAATCTACATGTGGATTTCAATACTTACGTTCAAAGAGTAAACCATTAAATATTCATTATACACAGTTATTGTACGCGTGTATGTATTGTATATTAAGGTTGGGGTTTTACTGTGTTAATTTTGATTAATCAACTACAGATTAAAATAACATTAAAAAGAATTACCTTATTTTATCACACTGCAGTGTAAGCACACTTGATAGACAAACCCCTTAAATAATTATTAAAATATGAAAAGCCCATTTATTTCAGAAACTACAGGTTAACTATACGCAAATATTTTTGAAAACCTTTATTTCTGTGAATTAGGATGATTTTCCACTTGCAGCTAATGAAAACATGACATTTAAAATGAAGCTATTACATTAAACAAAAAAAAAAGAAAAAAAGAACTGTTGTAAAAACAGGCTTCTAATCTCATAGGCGGGTCTTACCTGAACACATATTCTAGTTTATTAAACATAACTGTAATGTTTAAATGAGTAAATAATAGGGGAGTTCTGATGCCACTTTTTTCCAAATCGAGTATGAATGCAAGTGCTTCAGTTTAGGTACTCGCTGACACCGGCACCAAATATTGGTTGGTTATATTTTACACAACTTTTAAAAACAAGTTGATTTTATTTAGAACAGGGTGGCTCTTCTTTTTAAGCCTACAAACCCTCTGACTGCTTTCATAAACCATAAATGGAGTAATACAGATTATTTAGTCTTTGAATGCTTTATCAAAATGCTCATTAAATAACATTTAATGAGCGATTTAGATCAAAAGCCAACCTGAAATTCGGGCTGGATTGGGCCAAAATTACTTATTTGATGGTGGATCAGGCGTCTGTGGCGCATTTAATAAACCTCAAGTACATACACAGAGAACGGCAAAAGAGAATGCAGAATGAAGTTGTGTTAATCTACTTATTAGTCTAAGTAGTGTCTGTTAAAAGCGCAGTTCGCTGCACCGTAGTGCTCCAATTAATCACACAACTCAGATGACCTATGCTAAAAATGGAAGAAGTTGCGTTGTTTACTCTAATGATGCTCCTTAGAGCACCATTAGAGTGCTGTAATGAGAAATTATAAATCATTAATTATAAATAATTATTTATAATTAAAATAATATTTCAGCCTCTCCAGGTATCTAACTTCTCCATTATCTCTGTTCTTCTGTTGTTTTTTTTAATTTGTTTTGTTTTGTTTTTTGGGAGGATCAGCAAATAACTTATTGATGCCCTGGAGACTAAACCACATTAAGCCTCCAGGGCAGCCCAGGAGGAAAGCCCAGCAGAAATAGTGGTTACTTTTACAAGTACTAGTACTTGATAGTGTATCTGGTTTAATACTGACAGTATCAGTATTGGGACACCACTAGTAAATAATGGATGTCAGTGAATCCATTTTTTATTGACACTATTTACTGACATCACTAAATATTTGGTAGAGGAGAAAAACATGTCACTGTTTATATGTCAAAATGGTTTTATCCAGAAAGTTTTTGCTTTTGCTTTATTGGCTCTTTATTAATTATGCATCATTCAGACTGGGCCCAAGGCATTAATAAAACCACTTTATCTGTAGAGAACAGAAAATTACATTTTCACTATATAGCATATAGAACTAAATGCTGTAAACATACTTTAAACCATGCAGAGTAGACTAGAACCAGAAGACCTGAGTGGTCTGGAAGGTTGATACAACTTCAACAGTATTTTAAAGACCATTCTCTCAGTGGAAGGACTTTATAACCTGGAGGGATGTGCTTTACCTTCCTGGTTTTAGTGAGAACATAAGCATCAGCATTTCAACTAAACGTGTGTTTAGCATGGCTGAGTTTATCTAGAGCTCATGGAAACATTAGTACTTTAAGTGTGCAAATGTTCTTCAGGTGATATAAGGTTGACTTATAATTATCTTTATATGTCTCTGAAGTTTCAAGTTAGAGTCCATCTCTACACACAGATTTTGGGCTTGACCTCTGGTTTCTGGTTCTAATAACTGATGACTATTGATTATTCCTCTATAGGTCAAAGATTATAACTTCAGTTTTGTTTCTATTCAGCTGAAGATATTTGTGGCACATCCACCCATCTCAGCATTTGTTCTCAGCATCTGTTCAGTGCTCTGGAATCACTTAGTGACATTGTGGGTTTGCATAGTGCTGCATACGTCACATCTGTAGGAGATTCTATTTTAATCCAATTGTTTCATTTTGGTGTGGAAAAAGAAATAACTTTCCCTTCATTTAACCACTCATCATTCTAATGTGGTAGGAGGTATATATATATGTATGTAGCATTGCTGTAATTATTATAATTTTTTTAGATTAAGTAGAGAAAACTGAATTTGTGCAATAAACACTAGAACTTTTCACTGAGCCATTTGACAAGGTTTTCTTCATAATAAGAGTTGATTATTGATTATTGCCACTTCTGGGAAAACAGATTTTCTAACTTTACACCGCCTTTTGTGGTATTGTACTATCTAAAGTTATTGCTCACTTTGTGGATGCATAAGCCGCTATAATTTTCTGCATATCCTGAACTTGTGTGAATCCAGGTCGACTGTAATGCAGCAGCAGTTCAACAGGATGGGCAAGGCGGAGACAGGCTGTGTTGCCCTACCAGCCATCATGCGCTCAGGAGCTGGAGGTCCAGAGAGTTTCCAGAAGGGTTCCATGCCCCAGGCTAAACAGCACATTACCAGTGGGCAGATGCACAGGGGACACATGCCTCCTCTGGTAAAAAAAGAAAAAAAAAAAAAAAAACACAAGACGACCTATTAATGCTCATTGGTGGTAGTAGTGTTGTGGCTGGTTGCACTGCAATGGGTGGACTAAAATCAGAAAAGTACCCTTCCACTACATCCCCTGTTTCAGACTACCCTTAGCCTGACTTTAGTCAAGATCTGTGCAGATTTTTCATACATACCTTCTGGTCTTTTCAACCCCAAAATGATATTTAGCTGAATAAAGCTGAGTATATGAAAGGTTTGTGTGAACCCCTGAAGCCAAACACCATGTCCTCCTTATCAGTATCATTTCGTCTTAGGAGCTTTACATAGTCCACAAGAACAGAAGAAATATCGGGGCTATAAGAACAAAATGGATTCATTTTCGGTTTGAATATATTACCATCTTGTTCTTGAAACATAATCTGAGCCAAACCTTTCTTCTTGCATGGTTTGCTACAACAACTATGTACAAATCTGCAGTAGGAGGGACTTCTGAAGGCCAACACATGTACTGGCCAGAAAGAAGTCTCTGAAATATGTTAATATTGGCTTTACTGAGGTGTATTTTCTTTCTGCAGACATCAGCACAGCAAGCCCTGACTGGAACCATCAACTCCAGCATGCATGCCGTCCAGGCGGCCCAGGCCTCTCTGGATGATTTTGATACGCTACCCCCCTTAGGAACAGATGCTGTGAGTTTTATATTTTGTCTGCTGGGAAAACTGATTCCAGGGCATAATTCAGGAGACTGCTTAGCAAACTGTGAAATGATATTCAGATATCAGATTTTTTCCATGGATTAGATTTATTGAATTGTGTAAACGATCCAGAATACAAGTGCAACAATAGCTATCGCCAGATTTTTTGCATAATCCCCTTTATAATTCATAAATGTTCTTGGTGATTAGCTAATGTATTTTAGCTAATGTAGCTAAAATACATTAGCTATAGCAGGTTGCAAATGCAGAAAATATTAAGTTTCTAATGTAAATGACTTTGCTTTTCATTCATCAACAATGACAAACATGAGGACCCATCCTCTGTAGTCCTTTAGAGGTCATTGGCATATGCTGCATTATTTTCCTCTTTTTAAGGCATCCCAAGCCTGGCGCAAAAACAAGATGGATGAGTCCAAGCATGAGATTCATTCCCAGGTGGATGCCATCACAGCAGGCACAGCATCCATGGTCAACCTCACAGCAGGTAGAGAGAAGAAAAAATCACCTTGTTTTCAGAGTTGTAGAATTGAATTGTATCCTCCCAGAGAGAATAGAGTCGGTTAGCTGAATCGTGTAGAGAATGTAAAAATCACTGCATTGACCTTCAAGCAGTTAAATAATTTTATCACAAAATGATGACAAGATCAGACTGCACTGAATTTTAGTAGGATCAGTATGGAGTGTATGTCATTGTTTGGACTGAACTGACTTTACAGCGTAAAGAGTGGTGACAATAGGTGCTATGTAAAACACTCAATAGAACAGCAGTATGGCTTGCTGATTATTGTAAGCCACCCTTACTGTGTCCAAATAAAGTATTAAAAATTTATGCAGCCAGCTGATCTAACAACATGCAGGCTAATTTGGTGTAATAACTCTGATTGGTCAGAGTGATGCGTTCAAATATTCTACTGATAATGCTTTTTGAAAATGTGACTCATAAATCTGTCAACTGTAATCAAGTTTTTTCCCACAACTTTTGATCAGATGCTTTTTTTTTTTTTAATCCCAGAAGAATGTATGGCAAACTCATTCATACTGCACAGTAATCTATGGTATTCACAAAGAAAAAACAGTTTATGGTCCTAGTTGCTCTATAGAAATTCTGTGATAAGTAATCGCTGTCGATTTTGTTGTTTAGAGCCTGATGCATACGGAAATGTAGTTTTGTTTCTGTCAATTTCTCATGTGAATTTCTTTCTGATACATGAGAGAAATTATATTTACTTTGGGAATAAATGAAGTTGCTATTTGTGTTCTAAGGTGATCCAGCTGAGACGGACTATACAGCGGTTGGCTGTGCAGTCACCACAATCTCATCCAACCTCACTGAGATGTCAAAGGGTGTGAAACTCCTGGCAGCCCTGATGGAGGATGAAGGTGGAAACGGGCAGCAGTTGCTGGGTGCTGCCAAGAATTTGGCCAGTGCTGTTTCTGACATGCTGAAAACAGCTCAGCCGGCAAATACAGAGGTAGATAGCAGCTTTAGGAGGAGGAGACATGTTATGTTTGTCTTAAGTCATTATAGTTGTTCTTCATGTCTTACTTTTCCAGCCTCGTCAGAACTTGTTGCAAGCAGCAGGAAATGTCGGTCAGGCTAGTGGAGAACTCCTGTCTCACATTGGAGAGACAGACACTGATCCACAGTTCCAGGTTTGTCAGTCATTACTTTTATAGAAGTGTTCTTTGTTAACTACTTTAAGTATTCTGGGATGGTTTTCTTTATTGTTTAGGCATCTTTTATGTGAATTTATTACAATTTCTTCAAATGTGCATTTGTGAGGTCAGACCTTGATGTTTAAGGGGATAGTCTGGCAATGGTACATGGTCATGTTGAAACATGACGGTGGTAACCCATTGAACCCACAGATTGTTTTACAGGAGGTAGGAGTTTGTTATATAACCAGTAAGTTGATGGTTAAAACCCTGGCCCTTCTGATGCTGTCCTAACTATGGGCAAGACACTTCATCCACCTTTACTGCTTGTGGTTGGCACTGGGTCCAACAGATGGCGCGGCTGCATGGTAGCTTTGCCTCCATCACTCTGCCCCGGGGCAGCTGTAGCTACTATGTAGCTCACCACCATCAGTGTGGAATCAATGACTGACTACTTGTAGTGCACAACGTTTTGGAGTCCTCATACTTAATGAAGCCCTATACAAGTACTGACCATTTACCATTTCCCAAAAGGTCTTTATATGTTGTATCCTTAATAGTTCCCTTGACTAGAGTAAGGAGACAAATAGTTCCTCTCACTAGAATGCCTGCTCATCACAATACCCCCAATCATAATCAACTCCTATCAACCTTTACACCTGACGCATGCAGCCAGACAAATACTATTCACTTAGCAACCATCAAACCCAGACTCCAATCCATTGACCTGCCAGATGGGAATCATGATTTATCCCTCCAGAAAACACATGTCCAGTTTTCTAGAGCCCAGGGCTTGTGTTCTTCATCCCACTGCATTCAACACTTGGCATCATACTTCGAGATTTAAGACTTGGATGCAGTTGTTTGGCCATGTAAATCCATTCCATGGAGCTTATCACACGCTGTTTTTTTTAAATGATCTGTTAGCCATATGAAGTCTGGACAAACTTCACAACAGATCATGAAGTTTGGAGGTCTGTAGCTATTGATTCTGCAGAAAGCTGGCAACCTCAATATCTGCTAAAAATGCTCTCATGCTCAATTGCTATAATACACAAAGAGTTGACTGTGGAATATTTTATGACTGAATGTTTTGCACAGGTGGGATACTGCCATTTTACCATCCTGGAATTCACTGAGCTCCTAGGAGAGAATTGTTCTTTCACAATATTTGTAGAAGCTGTTTGCATGCCTTGGTGACATATACCTGAGGTCATGGGAACTATTTAAACATGTGAATTTAGTGACGTGTGAGCCAATCCTTTTGACAATATACTGAAGTAAGAGTAGTATTACTACAATATATTTTGATTCAAATAGAAGTATTCATCCAAAAAATTGACTGGAGAGTTGAAAAGCACAAATTAAAGAGTATTTTACTTAAATATTTATATTTCAGATTTGGAATGTACAGTCAAACATATGTGGTCCTTAATAAAAGTCTTATGGATGTAATGCACATTTCTCACCGTATAAAACTTTGTTCCATGTTTAATGAATATATTTGACAGCATCGAGCTAAAGGATCTTTCAGAGTTTCCAGATGGAGAACTCTCTCTAACGCTCAAGTGCTGGTAACTAACTTATCCTCCAGATAAAAGCATGACTCATTTTGCCTAATCAAGCATATGATTATGTTTTATACTGTAGATATTACTTTATCTTTAAGATCAATCAACAAATCTTTTGCTTTTATAAGGTAGTAAGAATAAATACTAAAACCTTGCAGTTTTTAGTAGTAGGATTGGTTATTGGCAGCATTATAGATCACAATAACATATTTCCCCCTTGGTAAATTTACTCTGTAACAATCTGATTGTGGTGAAATGTTCCAGCATACACCTTAACATCCACCCAGTCCATCATACAGTCATGGCCAGAGGTTTCCATGGTGACAAACTATGGGTATTGAGTAGAAATAACCCTTATTGTCCCTCAGTGGAAAAAATAATTGCAAACATGAAAGCAAAGCTCTCTTTTTTTTATATGACACCTGTACAGTATGAAAAGGAAGTTAGCTGATCATTTTGCAGAAATATACTATCATGTGGATTGTGTTATAAATCCACATTGACAGTGTGTTACCTGTTTTAGGTAACAGGATAATATGCTCTTTATGAATGGAATGATTACAAGAGCTGATCAGTCTGTATTCAGTGTAAACGAAACTGTCCACCAAAATCAAAGTTATAAAATTTGTAAAACACATTTGCCATTGTACTTTTTTTAAACAGAAAAGGATTGTTGGAGTAAGTATTAAAAACATGCCTACTGAGGAAAGCATATTTTCCTCAGTCACACTTTTGTGGTTCTTTATAGCACAACAAAGAATAATTTGCAATGATTCGCAGATTAAATGTAGTTGATGAAATGGGGCCTAATTGGGTACTATGGCTCGGGCCCATCAGTTGCTAATGCTTGTGTTGTGTTTAGCTGAAGTTCCCAGGCAGACTAGCTGGGAACTTTCTGTCCTAGCAAGGAAGAGCAGCTAATTCTTTAGTTTATTAGCTAATCAAGACTAAGAAGGCTTTTTAGGTAATAGTTTATTTTTCTTCTGTTTACAGTGCAGAAGTGACTGATGTTTTGGGCAGACTTTAATAAAACCAATACACTACATAAGAAATGGTTAATTTTGTTAATTAAGATATTTTGTTTATTGAGAACCTGGTACATAAAATGTAGTAGGCTTTTAATACCTGCTACAGCAGGCAGCAGGTACAGTATTAAGTTTTATAATTTGAAAGAGAGTAAAAATATCAATTCAAGTTACATGACAATGAATCCAAGATACCCATGCAATATTGCACCTAAAATTGGAATTCATATGATTACAATCAGTGACATATTACTACACACATGCTGGGATCATAAAAGAGTAGCAGTTTCCTCACACTCCATCCGGGACTATTAACAGACATATCCTGACATGTCTGTTAATGTCCTATAACCTCTCATGTTATGAGTGGTCATGGGAAAGAGTATAATTATACTCTGTTAATTATACTAGATTAACAGAGTACCTATAGATTAAAACTCAGCACTGTTGTCACCTGACATCGCTCTGGATAGATCCCCCCCCCCCCCCCCCCAAAAAAAAAAAAAAATCTAGATTTGCTGTTTTAAAGGCTTCAACTAAAGAACTGCTCATCACAACAAACGTCTTAAGAGCAGCAGACAAGGAACTTCATATTTAAGACTTCTTTTAGATTTTACACTCTGCTGGAGAGTCGGCAGTCTACTTTTCATCTTTCACTGAATAAAATCTATTTGTGCTAACTCCCACAGAAGTGTTACATTAGCAGGTTGTAGTTTGAGAAAGAAACTAACTTTGATATATTATTACTCTCTATAATAATAATATCTCTATAATATTACTCTCATGTAATAATATAGGGTGGCACATTCTGTAGACATTAATAGGGCAGTCAGAATTAAATAACTGCAACCTCATCAAAATATGCGTTTCTCCTTTCTAATATCTATTTGGATCACTTGGTTTACCTTCCTACTGATTACTTTCCAAACTATTTAGATCAACTATTGGCTCATTGATTAAACTATTGATTGATAGGACAACCTTGATTTGTGCAAATTTAAAAATATTATCTGTGCAATCTTGGAGGCATTAAACTTTCTTTGTGATTGACCTTATTGTGACTGGTGTCTGTCCCTTTATTACCCACAAGCATGGAGGGGACAGTGATAATTGGGCTGTTTGCTTTTGACAGGATATGTTGATGCAGCTGGCAAAAGCTGTGGCTAATGCTGCAGCGGCTCTGGTGCTCAAAGCTAAGAATGTGGCCCAGAGGACAGAGGACTCGGCCCAGCAGAACCGGGTTATTGCAGCAGCTACACAGTGCGCTCTCTCCACGTCTCAGCTGGTCGCCTGCACCAGGGTGAGTACTGAGACCTGTGGTGGTTGGTCATAAAGATCACAACTGATACTTTAAGAGCTTTGATGCTCCTGTTAAAGTAGACACCAGTTAGGCAGAACATTATGACCAGGGAAATGTATTGTTAAAGATATGTTTTTTTTCTCAGCCACTTAATACATGGAAGTGGCTGAGATTGGTTTATTTATTTAAAAAAAATTTATGGCCTTTGAACAGTTTCACAATTTACAACATTACAACTGTAAACTTAAGTCTGGACTTTGACTAGACCAATACAACACATGATTATGATGTGGTCTAACCCAGGGGCATCAGGCTCCAGTGCTTATATTCTACAGTGTTCTGTAATGCACATTTGTCGTTGTCTGATCTGTTGAGCCTGAGCCTGATCAGTGTGTTCCGGGGTCAACACACCTGGAATCAACTGGCTGATTTCATTAAGTCCTGCAGAATCCTGCTAATAACCTAGATATTTGATTCTTTGATTACAACTTCTTTGTTATATGTTTTATATATTTCTACAGCATATTGGTCTGCTGCTATATTGATTCTAATGTGCTTCAACTATAAAGTAGCAAGGTATCGTAAAGATGTGTTCTCTTTCCACAAGGTGGTGGCTCCAACCATTAGCTCCCCAGTGTGCCAGGAGCAGCTGATAGAGGCAGGCAAGCTGGTGGCCAAGTCAGTAGAAGGATGTATGGAGGCCTCCCAGATGGCCACCAACGAAGAGGGTCTTCTGAAACAGGTTGGCCAGGCGGCCACAGGGGTCACTCAGGCCCTCAATGAGTTGCTGCAGCACATCAAGCAGTACGCCAGCGGAGGCCATCCTATAGGACGGCACGGAGAGGCCACCGACTGCATCCTGGATGTTACCGAGAAGATCTTTAATGCAATGGGAAATGCTGGTGAATAGAAGTGGCCACCTTAGTGCTGTGGATGAATGGGTGGAAATGATGGAGGTCATCATAAATAACCAAGTACTGTGCCAACTGGTGGTCAGTTTAAAAAAAGAAAAGGGTCAGAATTTTTCATTCAAGTTCAGGTTTTGACCTGTCAGTACTCAGTACTAAAATATGACTAATTCTGATTTCTCTTTGATAACAGCAATATAATGAAAGGTTATGAGAAAAAAAATGTGATTACTTTCTGCTGTAAATGGCCGTTTATTTATCTTACAAGCAGAGGAGACATGCTATGCGTGGGTCAGTTGCAATAAACCTGATTTTAATAATACAATAAAGCAAAGAGAGATCTATTACAGTTATTTTAAATTGTCTTATGTTTAGTGTGGTTACTTAGGCTAGCGTTGTTAAAATGCCAGTCCTTATTTCATAAAGGCTGCAAACTTTGATGAGCGTGCTCCATGACACAGAGGTTGAAATGCCAATAGGATAAAATAAAGCAGCTTTAGTGTACGCCATACAGCCTTCCTGTTATCTGCTGAGAGTCTTGCTTTCTCTTGCTGCCGGAATGACTACAAGATGTTTAAATATGTCGTCATAAAAGAAGCTCTCCATCCTTTGAGTCTCTATCTCTCAGTAACAGCCACGAGAGTGTTGTTGTCAAGACAGCCTAGTAGCTGTTCTTATGGGTCATTCAGTTGCCTAATTCTTGCCACCAACTGATTTCTCATTTCAGTTCTTGTAAGGCAATAAACTTCCTGCTCACATAGATGCAAGCAATTCTAAAGTTATTTTTCTTTTTTTACCAACATTATACGGGAAGAGTACAATATTCTTACTTTTATAGGTAATCAGTTATGACTACTTTAATTTTAAACTACAAGCTGCACTCACCTCTCTTCAAAGAGGTAATTTTGTTGTGGAACATTAAGTCTGTTGTTCCTCCACCAATTCGCTCGAGTATGTGTGAAAGAGTAAAAGCAAGAGTCAGTGAGTAATGAACATTGTTTTAAAGGTTGTAAAAAAATAAAATCTGTAAAACACACAAAGCTAATAAAGCAGTGTGATTATATTCCATATCAAGGAACAAAACATTTTCTTTGAATCACATTTTCTTTTTCTTTCTCTCTCATACCAGGTGAGATGGTTCGCCAGGCTCGTATTCTTGCCCAGGCTACGTCTGATCTTGTCAATGCCATCAAGATGGATGCAGAGGGAGAGTCTGACCTGGAAAACTCCCGCAAGCTTCTCTCTGCAGCCAAACTTCTGGCTGATGCCACTGCTAAAATGGTGGAGGCTGCTAAGGTGAGCCTACTTCAGTATGTCCCTAACTAAATAGAAATGCTCTAATCTGTCTGTAGGTTGACGGTGAGCTGCTGTGGCGTTTCTACAGGGTGCAGCTGCCAATCCTGACAGTGAGGAACAGCAGCAGAAACTGCGTGAAGCTGCAGAAGGCCTGCGGATGGCCACCAATGCTGCCGCCCAGAATGCTATCAAGAAGCGGCTCATCAACAATCTGGAGGTAAAATAAAATGGAACATCCTCAGGTTATAACTTTTTATATTCAGGGTATAGGATTAAGAAAACCAAACACCTTTCAGGTATAGTAGACCGAAGTCATTAATTTTTTCTCTGGCAGAATGCTGCCAAACAAGCCGCAGCAGCTGCCACTCAGACAATAGCTGCAGCCCAGCAAGCTGCCTCGTCCAACAAGAATCAGGCTGCACAGCAACAGCTTGTCCAGAGCTGCAAGGTGAGCCCTCGACCTGCTCTGATCTGTTCACCCAAACCCACACATACACACAGTGGCATAATTCAGCACAGAATCCGAAAAAGTCAAACATTCCATATCCTCCTTTTTAAACATAGGTTTTAGTGCTGAGATGTCTGGGTGTGTTTTACCTGCTCCAACAAATCCTGGCAAGGAGCACACATTTTGGTGAAAGCAATGTTTTTGGGAAACGACTGAGTAACTTTTGCAAAACTGCTACTGTGAACTGTGTTAAAGTATTTATTAGCGACTGTCAAACAAAGTCGCCGAGTGGCTGAATAGGGGAATCCTTGTTGATGCGCCAGCTAATCTAAACGCAATCCAGGATGCAGTTAAGATGATTTATTTTTGTTAATATCCAAGGCAGAACAGTGTCGAAGCAGCAGAAAAACGGATCCATAGGAAAAACAGTGATTAAAGACAAAAATATACTAACTTAAGGCTTTCAGCAAAAAGTAGACCTTCCCCCATCACCCACTCACTAAAGTCACCCAGTTGAGCGACAGGTGAGCTATAATCACTAATAACACCACGTGATCCCGCTCTTCGCCTGTCCACAACAGTATCCATATTGCTATGATAAAGAGCATGTGCAGATGTGATTAGCATTAGAGCTATGGCATTTTTTTGTTGCAGCATGTTATGAACAGCCTTAGAGCTGATTGTTTGAATACAGTAAGATTCAAATAAGGAGATTTTATTGAGGGACAAAAACAATCAAAATAATCCTTCTGACAGTGTAGTGTTATCTTAGAACCTATATGGGCTACAGTTGCCCTCCACCTCATGACACACACAAGATTAACTGATTTTGCAAGATTCTTTCATCTTGTCAAGTCAGCTGTATTTCTTCAATATGTTTTGACATGGCAGCTCCCCACATAACAGAACCTGCCTAAGTGTCACATGGAAACACTTGGTCTGGTAAAGGTTACTTTAAAACCCAATAACACTATGAGCCAAGATGGCACTCAGTTGAAGTTTAGTGTTTATCTAACCTCTTTGGATTACAGAAAGTAGTCTGGGTCTGTTTAAGTCCACTGCTGTCCACTGCACCGGAAACGGTTTTACTTCTAGAAAACTTCTCTTATTAGTAACAAAGCTGAACTTCTGTACTTTTGAACCAGAAATAATAAATTAACTTCCCATCTTTTGTTATATTGTGAAGTATAGCAAACTGCATAGTTTTTAATGAGAGGTTATGCTCTGTGTGTGTCTGTGTGTGTGTGTGTGTGTGTGTGTGTGTGTGTGTGTGATCAGGTGGTGGCAGAGCAGATCCCTCAGCTGGTTCAAGGAGTCCGAGGCAGCCAGTCCCAGCCTGACAGCCCCAGTGCCCAGCTTGCCCTCATTGGTGCTAGTCAGAACTTCCTGCAGGTGACTGATTACCTGCATGAAACTGACTTGTGTTTTTAAATGTTTTTTATTGGGTTTTTTTTTTTTCAGTATTTTTTAATTATTATTTACTAAGCAGGAAAACAGATCAGATGCTAGTACGTCTCTGGTACAGTTACTACTTTAAGCTGCTGCTCTTCTCCCAAGTACTAATCTTCAGTCTATGCTGTCCAAACAAGACAAACATAAATACATTTGGAATCAGAATCAGGCTTATTTGCCAAGTTGTGAACACAAACAAGTAGTTTGACTTTGGTCATGTATTTATTGGTGGTTTCTTGCTGCCAATCACTCATGAGGGCCGATCACTGCGGATTACCAATACTAATCACATGGATTGGCTTTTAATTTTTGATTTAGGTATAAATGCTGCTAGCTATGTGATCTGGTAAAAAGGATGACTGAAAAACAGTTATCAGTAATACAATATTTAACAGTTTGAAAACAGAAAGGCTTTCAACAGCCTAAATTACACAGACAGTCAAATCATTCCCAATACACTGCTTATATCGAGTAATGTCAAGACAGAGGAAACATTCAAAGTTAAATGCAGGTTCCATTCAAATAAACAAACACAAGTTCCTATATCAAAACTGCCTGAGAACATAGTTAATTGTTTTATGCATGTGCAAACCCTCTGCTGTGCAGCGTCAAAGCATGACCGACAGTTTTGAGACCCTCTTTCTGATTCTGATTGGTTGTTTCTGAACAAGCAGCATAATTCTGCAGAACATAGGCTGTTTTTTAGGCTGTTGAGAGCCTTTTTGTTTTCAGAGGTACAGGAGCTTGATTTTCTTTCTCTTTTTTTTTTTTTTGTTAAGGCATATGTAAAACCTTTTTTTTAAGTTGCATGCCGCAGCTTTAAAGAGACATTGGATGTGAAAGTCCACTGTCAGGTGGAGGTTGAACGGCGCTGCCTCTGTGAAATATTACATCTCAGTAGCACGTAGCAGTCAGTGGAACCCAGCGTCTTCCTCCTCTAACAAAGGCTGGCCTTCTCGCCTGATAAATTTGATTCTTTTTTTTTTTTTTTTTTTCTCGGTTATTTTAGTTCAGCCTTCTGACCGTCATGCTCATCTGGGCCAATGCTTGCAATCATGCATTGCTTTACCTGCTATCTGACTTGTTTAGGCATCTTTTGATCCTGCTTTGAGCCTCCAGAACTCACCATATTCCATCGACTGCTTTTTTTTAAATGTCACAAATTCTTTGTATTGATGCATTGTGATGTACTTGCACCCCTGAGGTACTTTTCCATTGCAAGATGTAAAGTTCACATCACTAAGTGCAAAAGTTTCACATGACATTGCCTAGGACTTGCTGCATAGATGTTCTATGTGGAAAATGTATAGGTCTGCAGGGCCTGGTTAATTAGGTCTACATTTCCGATAAGTAACTTGTTATATTTTGCTTTACTATTAATCTTCAAAATGTAATAATCGGTGGCTTATCTTGGTTCTAATATTATGCTTGGTGAGCACCTCAGATAATCTGCATAAATCACATTTGTCTTCCTATCTAAGTTAATTCAGTCTGTCTCTTCCTGTCCTCTTCCAGCCAGGAGCTAAGATGGTAACAGCATGTAAAGCCACTGTTCCAACCATCAATGACCAGGCATCAGCCATGCAACTCAGCCAATGTGCTAAGAATCTGGCCAGCGCCCTGGCAGAACTTCGCACTGCCTCACAGAAGGTAAAAGGTCATTACCTCCACCTGAATCATTGTCTCCTGCCCCATGTTGATGGATGACAGGAGACATGAAAACAGACAAACATGCTAAATGGTGTACATGTGTAATCTTTCAGGCCCAGGATGCTTGTGGTCAGCTGGAGATAGATAATGCTCTGAACATGGTGAGAGATCTGGAGAAGAACATCCAGGATGCCAAGGCTTCTGCTCAAGCAGGCAAACTGAAACCGCTGCCAGGCGAGACGGTAACAAACACACACTCACACACACTTGCTCACACAGACCAGTTAATTTAGCTTGGACAAAAGTTGGACTGAAAATTCTCATAAGATTAAGCTTCATTTTAAACAGTGGATGTAGATCAGAATATTCTGAATCCTGGGCAGTTGGTCTAACTGTTTGTTTTGTTGTTCAGCTTGAAAAATGTTCCCAGGACCTGGGCACCAGCACCAAAGCCGTCACGTCAGGTATCGCCCAGCTCCTGAGTGAAGCCACTCAAGGAGATGAAAACTACATAGGTGGGTAAAATGAATGCACCTCCCAGAGGAGCACAAGATGTGCTCCTCTGGGAACATGCTTTGCAAAAGCTATGCAGTTTTACAGGAAATACGTGAAAACAGTCCTGTTGGTTTAAAGGTGGTCCAAAGTGGGGAAGCTTGATTTCAGCCTCCTAATTACTTGACTTAATCATGTATTTACATTCTCTTTCACCAACTGTTTAGTGTGACCTTCCATGTTTTCACAGACTGAGGTTTCTCTGCCCTCCTGTTGTGTCTAGGCATGTCAGCCAGAGATATAGCCCAGACTCTGAAGTCCTTGGCCTCAGCAGCCAGAGGGGTCGCTGCTACCACAGATGACCCAGCAACACGCAGTGCCGTGCTGGACTGTGCTGGTGATGTCATGGACAAATCAGCCAAACTGATTGAGGAAACCAAGAGGGCAATTGCTAAGCCAGGAGATGCAGAGAGTCAACAGAGGCTGGCTCAGGTCAGACACAAAGCTTCAGAAAGAAAAACAATATTTCAATATTCCTGGTAAGGCTGATCACCAGAGTAATAAATTCTATTCTTTATGACCTGTGTGTAGGTGGCCAAGGCAGTGTCCCAGGCTCTGAACAGATGTGTTAACTCCCTTCCTGGTCAGAGGGATGTGGACAACGCCATCCGCACTGTGGGCGAGGCCAGCAGATCACTTCTGGCTGATTCTGTTAGTACAGCATCACCATTATGTAGTCGAGTCAGAGTGAGAAAATCCTTTTGGAGACATAGCTCCTGATGATCATTTTTTTTACTAGACATTTTTTACAGTAATCATCATCAAAATTTGACAATAGTTATGATTGGGCATTTCATTACAAAAGTCATACTTCATCTTAATTTACTAGATTTCTTTACCATTTACAGTAGTGATAGTGAACAAATGAAAGAAATAATCTGAATCATAGGTGCTCAAATGTTTTGAGATTAAGCTCTAATTTTTGTCTCATCAGCTGGCTGGGATCTACCAAATGACATGAAGATATAAAAATTGTAAATAAAACTATTGAGTTTCATCGAGTAAATGAAACTCTCCATGCGAATATACACCAGTTATAGCAGACATATTAAAGTGGTATAAAACATAATGCAGCAACTTTGTCATTGAGATTTCTGACATTGGGAGCGGTTGCCTGAACACAGCCGTAGTTGTTTAGCTAATTGAAACTCCTGCTCTGCTCTGCTAGTGATGTCAGACAGTTGGTCTCTGAATTGCCTTTTTTTTTTCTTTCTTTTTTGTTCACAGAACCAAAACATATGGAAGTCTGTTTCCACCACTCTGGTGCAGAAAATAAAATAAATTATATCATTATAATGAGATAGTTTAATATAGTACTATCTAGTTATTCCGAGATAGTAGCTCATTATTTTGATACTATCAAAAATAATTATATTGAGATACTATGTCATTATAATGAGATTATTATAAAATTTTTTACAGAATGGCAGAAACGGGCTTCCATAGAAACACAAAATTACGCAACACCTTGTTAAAACCATAATTACTGTGATTTTTATTTTTGTTAGGTCATTAATTTGAACATGTTTTGTTGAGTTCCTTTTGTAGTCTTTTATAAAATTCTAGACGTTTTGGATCTTAGTGAATATTTTGAAAAGTGCACCAGAAGAGGCCGTGCTGGTCTCAGCCTCCTGGCAGCATTAAGTTATCACCTATGCCGAGATCGACTCAAAACCTTCCCAAGAATAGCCTTGAGTAGCCTTGGATAGTTTTTCTGATCTTCAAGTAAGGACAAGACAGCTCTTCATTCTTTTACAGAAAAAACACTTATTTAATTAAGATAGAAGAGAGAAGCTTTGGTAACACTTTATTAGATGGAATGTGCACAAGACTGACATGACACTGTCATAAACATGACATAACATCTGTTATGAACATGAACTAGTCTTCATGAATGTTTATGACTGTTGTCATGAAGTGTCATTCGGTAAATGACACATTTAATGCAAATTTGTATTAAAACTGTCAACTTTGCATTATTTGGTAAATACTGACACTTTTAAAAGCAAAGTTGCTTTAAACTTGCATCAAAAGTTCATTAAAATTGTCACCCTTTCATTAGAAGTGTCATTAGTCAGAAGCATTCATGAAAACTCATTCATCTTCACGACAGGGGTTACGTCATGTTTATGACAGTTTCATGACAGTCTTATACACACCCCGTCAAATAAAGTGCTACTGAAGGTTTTAACAATGTATTGCTGTGCATTTTTTAAAATCATTTGCTACACTTCCTTTTTTCTTAAATGTCCTTTAACTTTGTCCAAAACAACATCTCTGTGGTTTTTTTCTGGGGTTGAGCTTAAAGGGAAGGGAGTAATGTAATTTTAGCTATAAAATTTGAAGAAGTATTTTATAACCAGAGTAAACACTGGACACTTCTTTATATTTTTCTAAATTTACTGTAAAGACCTCTTTCTAACTTGTTTATTCTCAAGTTAAAAAACATGAATTCTTTTATTTTTAATTTCCCTATGCCCCATTCAACATTGGTATCTCTCTAACCTTGTAGTTCCCGTCCAGTGGACGAAGTTTCCAGGAAATTCAGGCTCAGCTGAATGAGGTGGCAGCTGGCCTTAACCAGTCAGCCAATGAGGTGGTCCAAGCATCCAGAGGGACCACCCAGGATCTGGCCAGGGCTACCAGCAAGTTTGGACAAGACTTCAACACCTTCCTGGATGCTGGTGTTGATATGGCTGGAACCTCCAAGGTAGGATTAGATAAGACTGCCACAGAGTTCATGGTAGCTAAGTCATAATTTTGAGACAACTTATCCACAGCAGCTGGAGTATTTGATTACTAATAAGGAGATGGCAAAGAGCTATTAGAAAATATAGGAAAGTATCTTAAAGAAGTCACAGGAAACCAAATTAGTGGAGCACAAGCAAATTTCAGCAAAGATTCTAACATGATATGGCAAGTAGTTGAACTCTGTGGCAGAAGAATGATGATACGTTATTACATATTAAATGCTCATTACTGAATAAATGTATTTGGTCATCATCATGAGAAATGAAGAAAGAGACTTTTCTGCTCTGCAATGTCCATTTAGTTTGTTATTTTCTTATATAAATTTGGATTGTGGTTTTTAGTATTCCAAAAATGTCACCTTCAATTTTTGACACTTTTGTTTAGGGTTTTAAGAAACAGGTAAGTTCTCAATTATTTATTTTGTTTTTTAAAAACACTCTGCATGTTGGTCAAACTTCTGATGTAAAATCTCCTGGCCTTACAAAGCTGAACATTCAGCAGCTTCATTCAAGAATAAGCATTTAGTGCTCTAACTGAATTCAAACTTTCAGCCTTTCTTGTCTCCTGTAGTCCAAAGAGGATCAGACACAGGTAGTGTCCAACCTGAAAACTATCTCTATGTCATCAAGCAAGCTGCTGCTTGCAGCCAAGGCTCTGTCCACCGACCCCAGCTCACCCAACCTGAAGAACCAGCTAGCAGCAGCAGCTCGGTGAGAAATCCTCTTCCCCTTGTAAGACTGTGACTTCTTCTTAGCTAATCTGTACTTAACATGTGTGAGTATTTATGTCTCTAGGGCAGTTACAGACAGCATCAACCAGCTCATCACCATGTGCACTCAGCAGGCTCCAGGTCAGAAGGAGTGTGACAACGCTCTCAGAGAGCTGGAGGTAACATCTGTCATGCTAGACATCTGTCATGAGTCTCCATATAACTTTATACTATATGTGAAGCATCAAGTCTGGTTTTCAGTGTCATTGTAACTTTCAGTTCAGATATCAGAAGATTAGAAACAGGGATAATATTTGGCCATTGTGACTCATGTGACCCACAGCATATCTTTCTTAGTCTGTTACCTTTGACTAGTATGTTGGCATGACTAAAACTATTTTTGGAGCCATCATAGACCAAACATGCAGAAATGGAACTCCTTTTATAAAACATCAAATGCATTCTTGTCTATCTTTTTATGTTTATGATGTGTGCCTGTTGCATGGATCCTACATTTATTGGTGTAAAAATTCAGTGTGCTACAACATCAGCAAAAAGAGGCACATTTGTTTACAGTGGGATTGTTTTTTTTTCTCTCATACTTACTGGTTGTCTGACAATCTTAAAGTTGTCAGTCAACCAGTCTGACAATTGGTTGTCTGACTGGTTGTCTCTGAAAGTTGTTCCTTCAAGCCATACATTCATTAGATGTGCAGCAATGTTATGCTGGAATCCAGGAATGGGTTATGTCATGCTTCTTGGGGGATAAAAATGTTTAAATACAATAAAACATTATATATATATATATATATATATATATATATATATATATGTATATTAGTGTGTGTGTGTGTGTATGTATAATTTCAGCTTTTTGGTTTAATATAGAGAAGAAACAATAAATACCCTTTCCTGAAGCAGTCATTTTTTTAAAACTTTGATACCGATTTCCAGTCCATTAGAGTTAGTGTGTCGTCATATATCATAGAGTGTGACAGCAGTAATAGAAACATTGTTGGCAAAAGTTTGGTCTCTGTGTGCAGTCAGTGAAAGGGATGCTGGAGAATCCCACTGAGGCAGTGAATGAGCAGTCGTTCTTCGAGTGCATTGACAGCGTCATGGAGAATTCTAAGGTACATCACATACTCTGCTGCTTTTCTTATCCTATTTAATTTCCATTCTGCAAGGTTTCTCTTACAGACTAAATTGTTGAGGTTGAAAACAAGCCGTAGGCTTAAAATGATGCACTGTACTGTCACCGAAACACTAGTAGTAAAAACATGAAAGCTCTTTATGTGGCACGGCTGATTGTCTGCTTGTTCTGGACAGGTTCTCGGTGAGTCCATGGCAGGCATTTCACACAATGCCAAGAATTCTAACCTGCCAGAGTTTGGAGACTCAGTCAGTGCTGGATCCAAAGCATTGTGTGGTCTCACTGAAGCAGCTGCACAGGTAAAATACTTTCTGTATAATACTATCTGTTTATTACCGTTGAGTGTTGTGACCAACAACTTGCTGGTATGTCTAGGCAGCTTATTTGGTGGGAGTGTCAGACCCTAACAGTGTAGCAGGTCAGAAAGGTCTTGTGGATCCCACTCAGTTTGCCCGGGCTAACCAGGCTATCCAGATGGCCTGCCAGAACCTGGTGGATCCAGCCTGCACCCAGTCTCAGGTTTGTGGTTACCACGTTGCTTAAGCTGGTTTTGGTTTCTTTTAGAGTGATCCTTCATGTGGTTAATTGCTCACTTACTCTCTGCTTAGGTGCTTTCTGCAGCAACCATTGTTGCCAAACACACTTCAGCCCTGTGCAATGCCTGTCGCCTGGCCTCTTCCCAAACACCTAACCCTGTTGCCAAAAGACAGTTTGTCCAGTCAGCCAAAGAAGTGGCCAATACCACTGCCAACCTGGTGAAATCTATAAAGGTTTGTATTTTTTCACTTTATGACCAGTAATATAACAAAATCTCTCACTTGATTTATAAACACCTTGCTTGTTTGTGTATACTGGTCACACAGTATACACAAGTCACAAGCTCAGTCCTGATTGGATTTTAACACTTGAAATTTACAGCACATCAAGTAGAAAAGTAGTTTAAAAATGAGTTCCCGAGAACACTGATTGTTAGGAACTAGTTCAGTGGGTCCCTTAATTAAGCAACAGTTATCTCTCAGCATAACTAGAGAATTTGGTTCTAGAATTGTAGTCTTTTGGAAACTTTTGATTGATGTCTGTTTTGCAGGCTTTAGATGGAGCCTTTAATCAGGAGAACAGAGAGAAGTGCAAGGCTGCTACTGGCCCTCTGATAGAAGCTGTGGACAACCTGACTGCCTTTGCCTCAAACCCAGAGTTCGCCAGCATTCCTGCTCATATCAGTCCTGAGGTTAGCCCTCTCCTAACCTTTCAACTGTTTACTGCTTTCTTAATAAGGCAAACACATAGTGTTATTGTGATTACATTTGATTTGGATTATGAGTTATTTCACTTGTCTTCTATTTCACTTGTCCTGAGCAGAGGATACTCGACAGTATCCTCTGCTCTAATTTAATAACCAACATACCTGTGCCTATTGTTTTATTAAAAAGTTTTCTTGAGAAACCTAAAAGTGGATCATTTTCTCTCCTCGTGATGATACAAGTGAACCACCTCATTTATCCTTCAAATATATAACAATACATCACTAAAATAGAAACTGATGATGCACCAGCAAATTTGTATGTTCCATTTGAAGCATTACAACTGTTATTCTTGTTTAAGAATGAATGCTTAAATAAGAATGCCTGTCATGATTTGTCAACATACTGGTTGAACCAGAGTTGGAAGGTTGATACTGAAAGGTGGGCAAACTGTATTGGGTACTGAACATTTTTGAGCAACCTGTTTAGATGTGTGGTCCTTATTTTCACCTTTCAAAGACAAAACAGTGACTCTTACATTTACATTGCAATGGCTTTTTGGATACTAACAACTTGTTAACAGTAATGAGGAGTACATTTAAAAACTACAGGAAAACAAATTAACATTTGGAGATGTTGTCGCTGATGCCTAAACACTTAATTCAGTCATATTTAATAAAACTAAGCAGAAAAAAAGCTAATTTATAAAAGGGGAAATAAGCTTTAATAAGTCCAGAGGCAAATATCCTCCATTAGTTACAGTAAAAGAGACAGGAGGCTGGAATAGCAGAGAAAGTTAAACATGCTACTTTTAGCCATTGATAACACTTATATCACAGTAAAACAGAAACTGTGCCAAATGTTCTGGAGTCATGTAACAATGAGTTTAATCCAAACTCTTCAGGGACATGCAGCCATGGAGCCAATTTTAACAGCAGCACAGATGATGCTGGAGAGTTCGACGGGCCTGATCCAGACCGCCCGGTCCCTGGCGGTCAACCCCAAAGACCCTCCTAAGTGGTCGGTACTGGCGGGACACTCGAGGACTGTGTCTGACTCCATTAAGAAGCTCATCACCAACATGAGGTTTGCTGCTGTTGTTTCCCGTTTCCGTATGATGAAACAGATTTTCAGCATAAATTTTTTAATTATAACGCAGAATAATATTTCATGACCAATATAATATATACTGTAATATTGAATGATGAAGAAGCATCTTAAAGAAGCATATTGTTGGACTACAACATTTAATTATGAAGGCTTAGGTTCATTCACATAGTGCATTTGTGTATTTTATTTACATTATTTCTTTATTTTATTTTTATTTATTCACTTTATTAATGTTACCATAACAACTACAATGTCTGTTTTCACATGTGGTAAATACAACTCTAAAAGAAGAACACAGCAATACTGTCTGTCACTATTATTCAGTAAATAGTACATCAATGCAGATTTAGCAGCCTGCTGAAACTACTTTTATCAGCAAACATTTAAAGCATGTGACTTCTGCCCATCAGTCTCTGTGTTGGGGAGAAATTTGGTTCAACTCGTCTTTACATTGTTTCAGTTTATTGTTGTAGATTTAGAACATCACATTAAACAATGACTCTCTATATCAAGACTTTAATCCTACACTTGGTAACTGTTATAAGTCTTAGTATATGTTTACAAATTACATTTCTGAAATAAAACTGTTGTTCCTTAGCATTTATTAGGTTCACTAGAAGTATATCAGAGTAGCTGCTCATTATGCTCTCATCACTCCTTCCCTCCTGCTGTATGTCTGCAGAGAAAAGGCTCCAGGCCAGAGAGAATGTGATGACGCTATAGAGGTGTTGAACGGCTGCATCCGTGAGGTTGACCAGGCCTCTCTGGCTGCAATAAGCCAACACTTAACACCCCGAGACGACATCTCTATGGAGGTAAAGACAGCTCTAAATGCTACTTTTCCTCCTCTGTGGTTCATAATGTGCTTTAAAAGTTGACAAGAAAAAGTCATTTCTGATTAAATAAAGATGTTATTTTGTTAGCTGAGTGCTTTCATATTTTCTTGTTACAAATTTGCCTTTCAGAATTAAAATTTTTATATTTATTTTGGATTTTATTAATGATTTATTTTAGACACTGGTTTGACTGTGTTCTGTGAAGCACTATTTTAAAGATTATTCAATACGTACAGAAACACATAGACATAATCCAAGAAGAGGGACGCTTTTGGTTGCTTTGATAGTTTCTCTCTTTTTTATGCTGTTTTATTGTTGGGAAGAAAATTTGTTTAAGTTATTCCCTTTATATGCACTAGTAATTGTGCATTGTTAGATTTATTGTTGTTTTATAGCATGTTTACCACTATTATCACAATGTCTTTTTACTTCTTAAATATTTTCACAATGCTATCAATTTAACATACTTTATGTACTGCTGGGGATTGGGAGAACCTACCAGACACACAATAATACTGGAAGTCAGCGCACTACTTCCCACAGAGCACTATCTGTAGGAATGAAAAATGATGCACAGGGCTCATGCCATGGTAGCAGTTAATCAGAGCAGTAACATCTGCAGTGGCTTTGTCCAGGAAAGAGAGAGAGAGAGAGAGAGACAGACAGAGAGGAGAAAGTTTAAGTGTCTTCTGGAGGTGTAACAATTAATATATTGTAAGTAAGTCTATATCCAGAATATAGATTTCTGAATGAGTGGGGCTCATGTATAACACCTTATAGGACTTTGGGTAGTAATCCAAAAACTATGATTTTTCAAAATCTAAAAAAGGTCAAACTATAAAATAAATCGGCACCATTTTTTATTTTATTTACTTTTATTTTTATTTTTTTGACAAATTGCTTTTTATTATAAAGATTACGAAATGATAATGAAATGACTTTACTGGGCAGTTTTTGATCAGCTTCTGGCTCTAGAAGTGAATGATAATTGAAGTGACTTTCCCAATGTACTTGCACTGTAGACTCTACACGAACAGATGGCTGCTTCAGTTCATGAGATCAGTAATCTGATTGATCCTGTGGCAGTGGCGGCTAGATCAGAGGCCTCCCAGCTGGGACACAAGGTAAGCACAACTACAAACACATCTGCCCTCACACACACTGTTCAACATGGAGTTTTAGATACCCATCTGTGACTTCTCTTACAAAATAACTTGATATCTCTTAATGTAAATTCTAGCGCTGCATTTATTGCAGTTTTCTGGCCAATGGCCGATTAAAAAGTCTGACCTGCCAATTCAGATTTTGGCCCATACCAATTTTTTTTAAATGAAATGTTAAATATAGCAAAAAAATCGCTGAGTTGTCAACAGTGGGGTGACTGTTGTTAACTGCAAATGTACAGACATGAGCTGGTGAACTGGTCTGTCAGTCAAACCTCTCACTGGAGAGCAGAAGTGGACAGTGGCTGATTTTTAGACTTTGCTGCGGTAGAAAATATCGGTGGATAAGATCGGCTTCACGTGCAAGTATCATGTTGGAACATCAAAGATCTCCCAACATTAAGAAAATCGGTGTTATTAATTTATTGGTATTATTAACCTTTGCTAATAAATACTTAGCAAAAGTTTACAAAGCAATGTTTTAAATATTGCCCCTATATTGTTTTAGAATATTTCTTCTAAAAATCAAGAATTGGCTTCATAATTCAGATCAGTACATGCCCAAACATTGGTGCTCATCAGATGGTGGTGTATTGGAAGGCTGATCATGTGCTTCTCCTTCCTGGAACTGTTTCTCCCAGGTTTCTCAGATGGCTAGCTACTTTGAGCCCTTGATTATGGCTGCCATTGGCACAGCGTCTAAAATCCTCAGCAGCCAGCAGCAGATGGCTGTCTTAGACCAGACCAAGACCTTGGCAGAGTCAGCGCTGCAGATGCTCTATACCGCCAAGGAAGCTGGAGGAAATCCCAAGGTACTGAACTAAGTACTCTGGATCTTCAACTGTACTTCTCATGTCCTTGTTCACAAAACATGATGTGTTGTGTTTTATCCTTACATACACCATGCAATTCAGAGTCATGTGAAAAATGATTGTGACAGTTCATAATTTTGGAGGCGTTTCCACAAATGAGTGCTTTTTTGCTGTCTTTTTGATCAAATCTTTTAAAATTTTTAAATATTCCAAAATATGAAATGCAACACCTCCCTTTGTTGTTTGGAAAACCTCTTTTGTCATGTGCTAGCATAATAAAATAATTACTATTCAATGAATTGACTATATATACTCAGTTTTCAGTTTTTCTTTGATAAAGAAAAACTTTCTTTGATAAAGAAAAACCCTTATAAAGAGTTACCTATCTTGATCATTTGATGTATTTGGTGTATTTTACAAAATGAACTAGTCCACACACAATCTCAATCAGGCTGACTTTAGTTTAAAGCATGGGGGAAAAAATCTTCTTTTGAAAACAAATAATTTAAATCTCTGTGTTTCTTAGCTGTCAGCCTTACCCACTTGTCTATTTTCCTTGTTGCAGGCAGCACACATGCAGAATGCTCTGGAGGATTCAGTGCAGATGATGAAAGAAGCAGTAGATGACCTTGGGGCCACGCTGGCTGAGGCAGCCAGTGCAGCAGGTGCTGTGGGTGGCATGGTGGACTCCATCAACGACGCCATTAATAAAATGGAAGACGGGCCTGCAGATGAACCAGATGGCACCTTTGTAGATTACCAGACCACCATGGTGAAGACAGCCAAGGCCATTGCTGTTACTGTACAGGAGATGGTAAGAAATCTGTTATCTGACAAAGTTTTAGTATTTCAGAAATCTAATTAGGTTTTTCTGTTAATGTTTCAGTCCCTTCATGAAACTGTCATATAGAGCTTTCCTCAGACAGCTGTTCAGTTTTCTGAACACCTCATTCTGACTGAATCTACAAACTAAGATTTTCTCATTTCTCTTCAGGTGACCAAGTCCAACACTAACCCAGATGACCTTGGAGGACTGGCCAACCAATTGACCAATAATTTTGGAACTCTAGCAAATGAGGCCAAATATGCAGCACTCACTGCAGAGAATGATGAAGTGAATAAATACTTCTGCTGACTAACATGTTCATTTTTATACATTTCATGTATTTTATTTCTTTCTTCTACTGTTTTATTTCTCAGATTGGTTCTCACATTAAGAAGCAAGTGGGAGAGCTGGGCTTCACCTGCACAGGTCTGGTTACCAAAGCTGGAGCTCTGCAGTGCAGCCCCAACGACACATTTACTAAGAAAGAACTTATTGAAAGCGCCCGCAAAGTCTCAGAGAAGGTCAGAGAGTTTTTAACATATTGATGTCTTTTTTTTGTTTATTTGTAATTGTGATTTAAGCATTTTTATTTTCATGTTTCTTTTGTATTTCTGTTTTAATGTAAAGCACTTTGGCTACCCTAACAGTTTTTGAAATGTGCTAGAAATAAAGTTGATTTTTTTTTTTTTTTTTGATTATCGGTACAAAGTTACAGCTCTGACAGAACTGACCATAGCACCGTTTCTCTCTTCTTTATTGCTGCCTGTTCTTCAGAGAGACGAGGTGCTGTGGCGCTGTTAAATCACAGTCATTCCAAAACTTTCTGCATGTATTCCTGGCTCTGCTTGTGATTAAATTCAGATTGTCCCTCCGCACTGAGCAGCTCTCTGATAGCAAACGGCCTGTCTGCTGTTCACAGCTAAACTATAATGTGTTTTGGAGTTTGATGTGAGGTCATCAGACCAAACCAACTTACATTGGTTTGGTGCTGTACTCGGCTCGGTGTGGCTAGTGCTACCGATGAAGTAGGTATCAATACATGAGAACAGCTGTGCAGAGTAGCACCGGATCTGCTAATGGAAAATGACTGTGGTTGGGATTGAACTGGTTAGAGGCGAGCTAGTGGAAAAGTGCCTTATGTTTGCTTTGACACAGTATCTCAAATATGTCCCTTTGTTTTTTTGTACTAGGTCTCTCATGTATTGGCATCCCTTCAAGCTGGTAACCGTGGCACCCAGGCCTGTATTACAGCTGCAAGTGCTGTTTCTGGAATCATTGCAGATCTCGACACAACCATTATGTTTGCCACTGCTGGTACCCTTAATAGAGAGAATGCTGAAACATTCGCTGACCACAGGTACCAGGTTCTTATTTAGGGCCCTCTCACTTGATGTGTGTCATGAATCCTTTTGCTAATAGCTCTGTGATACTTATCATATCATATTATTTAAAAGTTTTAATTCCCTTAAGAATAAATTGAATATGATAAAAACTATATCAATAATACTTTAATGACAATTATGGGAGTAAATGGATTGTATTAACACATTTATTAAATTTTTCATAATATGTGCTCCACTTACTGGCATAGATCTCTGTAAAGTCGTATTGGGCGCATATGTACATTTATTTGATATTTTACAACAAATTTTCTGGTCAATTTTTTGTTTATTAACACAAAGTGTGCTTTTTATTTGTTATTCTTTAAAGGAGCAGTATTACAATCAACTTTTTTGAGGTTTGCATTATGTCATGAAGTTATTCTCTCATCAAAAATATGCCTGGAGTGTAATGATGTGCGATATGCCATGTGTTATATTACTTAATATTTCTTTTAAGTCATGTCTTATATATATATTTGGTAAATATATTCATAGCATTTTTTAACAACTGAACGTAGTTGATTTCTGCTATAAAATGGCACAATGTGCTTGGATAATGCACATTGCTGCCCTTTGAATGAGCATAATAATCATAGCATTGCTTTGTCTTGTTTAACAAGCAAGTAAAAGAAATCTGTCTAAAATTTGAGGTAGTTATGTTGCCATGGTGATTTAACTCATAACTTTTGTTGTTTTTCAGAGAATGCATTCTGAAGACAGCCAAGGCCCTAGTAGAGGACACCAAGCTTCTGGTGTCTGGTGCGGGAGCCAGTCAGGAGAAACTGGCTCAGGCTGCCCAGTCTTCGGTTTCCACCATAACCAAACTGGCTGACGTAGTCAAACTGGGAGCAGCCAGCCTGGGTTCTGAAGACCCCGAGACTCAGGTAGGCTTTGCAGAGCATTTCAAATACTTTTGGGACAGCTTGTTTTCTAAAGTACTCTCTTTGGTAAAATCTTTTGTTAGCAGCAGATGGATTTTCATTTCATTTAGTTTCTTTTCAGAAGAGGAGCATTTCGTATTAATGATCCTTTTTGAACAACACAAATATAAATCCACCCAACTACAGCCAAGACAGTTTCCATTGTTTGTCCCCCTGTCAGACAGTACTGTCTGAATAGCCTAAAAATACAGTTAAAATAGACAGACAAGGAAAGAAAAAATAAAAATAAGAAATAGAACATTTCAGGCCATTTATCAAATTCCAAATATAAACTTTTTATTTAATGACAGTTATGGGAGTAAATGGATTATATTAGCACATTTACCAAGTTTTTTCATAATATATGCTCCACCTGCTGGCATAGATCTGTAAGTTCATATTAAAATTAGTTTAAAGCTAAGTAATTTTGTCATTGAGTATTTCTGCTCATGTTTGGAACCCAGTTGTTCATTTGTTTTATATATTTGTTTTATGTACTTGTATATTTGTTTATACTGATGGTGGCGACGTTGGTAGGAGTTTGACATGCAATCATCTGGATGTGAAGTTATTTTTACTGACTTACATTAGTGACTGTCTAAGAGGTGATTAACATCAGTGACAAAAAAATTAAATAAAGGGAGCCCTTATAGATATTGTATAGAGATATTTAGAAAGTTGCATCACATCTGAAAGATGTGTTCAGTTAAATCAGATTTTTAAAAGATATTTGAAATCATAACGTGTTGGGACAAGACCATGTACAATTCTCAAGCACTTAATCCATGTTCTGTAAAGCTGGGCAATGGTTCATTAAAGCAAAGAAACAATAAAAACAATGAAAAAAAATTTGTAAATTATGCAAATAAGATGTTCATCTTCAGAAACTAACTTTCTGAGAAATTGTATGCACTGAACATGGTGTGTAGAGACAAAGGCTGAATATATGCTGTTCTCCAATGTGCTTTGTTCTCTTCAGGTGGTCTTGATTAATGCAGTGAAGGATGTGGCCAAAGCCCTGGGTAACCTAATTAGTGCCACTAAGGCAGCTGCAGGTAAACCTCATGATGACCCCAGCATGCTCCAGCTTAAGAGTTCTGCTAAGGTAATATTCAAAGGGCACCACTACATTTTACTATCAATCTGTTTTCTGTAGTAGAATTGTGATCCACACTATATATATATATATATATATATATATATATATATATATATATATATAATTTATTTTATTTTTTTTAAATGCCACATCTATATCAAGCCAACATTATAATTATGTAGCTTTCCACAAGTGTAACTTTGCATTGAATGTTGCTTCCAACTGAAGAACAACCACAGAATAAACATACAGGTATACGGTAATACTGGAAATGGCAGTGTTACTGCCCAGGCCAGGCAGAAGAAATATTGATATGCAGAACACTTGGAATAAAACATCAGACCACATATTGCATTCAAGCAGACACATATCTATTGGTATTGCATAACTGTAATTCTTTAGACTTTAAGGTAAATTTCATCAACATTTTATACAAAAAGACTTCTGATGTTATTTAAACACTTTTAAATTCAATATCAAACACCAGATCAGGATTTAATGTCCAGCCTGAGGCTGGTAAGATACAGGATTATTATGTCGATGGAAATACTGTAATGTGTATCTGAACTGTTTTTAGAAATGCTAATTTAACTATGAATACAGATGCTTCTGCTGTGGTTAATTAGTTGCCTGCAGAACGACACACTGTCAATGTCAGAAATGTATAAGAAAATTTACCCCTCTTATGTTCCGTTAAAGGGGTAAAGCAAAAAAACTGCTGGGAGCCTCATTCACAAGTCAAGAGTAATATGTTCTGTTTTAACGTTCTTCAATAGCTGCATCCAGTCTCTGTTGAAGGTGATAATATGCACTGCAGCAGTCCTGCCCTCCATTCCCCCTGTATAGTTTTACATTGAGGAACGTTGAGATCAGCCTGATTTGTGGCAATTAAACTCAACTTTCCTTCTGCAGGTGATGGTGACCAATGTGACATCTCTGCTTAAGACTGTCAAGGCAGTGGAGGATGAAGCCACCAAGGGAACCAGAGCTTTAGAGGCCACAATTGAACACATCAAGCAGGAGCTGACTGTAAATCTCCACATATTTGGTTCTGCATGTTTGGTGGCCATACATAACCTTGCTTTCAGCTGGGATGGATTAAAAAATTATGTTGGAGTAAAATACATGCACAAATAATTGTTGGTGAGTGATGTAGTCACTATCTAATTATGTTGTTGGCACACAGGTTTTCTGTAGTTCTGATCCCCCACCAAAAACGACCACGCCAGAGGAGTTTATTCGTATGACAAAAGGAATCACCGTGGCAACAGCGAAGGCAGTGGCTGCAGGGAACTCGTGTCGCCAGGAGGACATCATCGCCACTGCTAACCTTAGCAGACGAGCTATTGCTGACATGCTGCACTCCTGCAAGGTACAACAGATATTTATTTGCATAAGTTGGGCTCCCTGTTGCCTTCAAAACTCTCCTCATTCTTCATGACTTGGATTTAACATGGAATAAAAAAAAACATCTCCCAAATGTTGGTCAATATGCACATTATGACATCACACAATTGCTGCAAATTTCTCAGTTGCACATCCATAATCCAGCTCTTCCATTCCACAATTTCAAGTTTCCATGTTCAAGATTGGAATAAATTTTGTATGCCTTGGTTGTAAAAAGTTGTTGTTCATTGGATTTTTTTTTTCTTCATTTTTGGAACATTATTTGTAAACACAAAATGATTACAAAACCCATCAGATGCCAGAACTGTCTATCTGGTATCAACAGCAATGCTGCATTTAATGTCACATACATCTTCTTTCTTTGTCATCATGTTTGTTTTCATACTCTGACCTTTGCACCATGTCTTGATGCCTATTTCCACCATATGTTGGAGGGATTTGTTAGCCATTGAACAGGTGTAGCCAGTGTTATTGCTAGCTGTTTGGGTGCCGCAAGCATAAATGCTTTGTGGTGCTTTTTGGCCAACATTGTGAAGAGCAATTGTGCCCTGCTGTGGCTCTCAATAATGGAATGCATGTTTCTCTTTTGTTTTTCAGGAAGCTGCCTACCACCCAGAGGTCAGCAAGGACGTCCAGATGCGTGCTTTACGCTATGGTAACGAATGTGCTTCAGGATATTTGGGACTGCTAGAACATGTCCTGGTGGTAAGATGGCATTCTCTTTCTTTTAACTGTTAAGTTAAAGTTTTGAGATTGGTTTGAGTTGAAGGGCTGGTGGGGCCATCCATCACCAGCAGAATAGAGTCACCAATATGTGCTGCTACTCTATTTTTTAGGTTGTGTTTTCTTTTTACATACCATTTGCTGCCATTCAATCTGTACATCAACTGAAATCTCAGTGAGTTATCTTCCACTTGTTTCCCCGCTGAATCTGTGATAAGTAACTCAAGTGTAATATGTTCTTTACATTGTTAAAAGTGTCACCATGTCGTGACGTGGTGACAAAACAGATATGTACAAAACAGATAATCTATGAAAAAATTGAGCTCTTCTGACTTCTCCCAATGCTGCCAGTGCTAACTACAGAAATTGACAGATCAGTATATATTATATACATAGTTCCATAAATGTTTTACTTCATTCAGATGCAGCTTTGCATACCATTAAGACCTTCTCCTGGGAACTCTTTGGCTTTGTGACATGTGACCCTCAATTGCGCCCCAGAGCACAAATCTCACAGAATGTCTGATTTGACATTTTATTCTCTTTTCCCCAATGGTTTGCCTATGTTTCTTAAAACTGGTATCTCACTGATGTTGGGGCTAGCCGGTGAGTAGTGAGTACACAGCATGACTAAAGTGCACATGTGTGGGGCTGTGTTGTTTGAAAAGTAGTCTGACCATTCGGTGTCACCCCCACTCACAATAATGCATCAGAATTCTGAATTGCAGGTGTGTAGGTCTATTGTGTGTGTACTGCTGACTGTAGTGATTTGTTGGTTAGACAATAATAAGATTCAATCGCTTAATAACAATTGTGCATGTCAGTGTCATTAGCTGGTTGGTTTTGCTAATGTTTTACCATAAAGAATGAAGAATAAAACCTTTAAATCCCAAAATATCATACTACCCTTCATAAAACTTACAGATATTTGATTTTGTCTGAAACCAAGTATTTCATATTTAGAAAGAATCATTTCCTCATGATGATCCACCAGGTGTGTCTTGACTACACACACATTGAATTAACATCAGATTGTTGTTGGGGAGTTTTTGTTTGCCGTCGGCATTAGCTTGGCTCCCTGCATGCATTCCTAAGGTGTAATGTCAATCTTCTTTTGACATCACATCTGAATAAAGTTGAGCTGAGTATGGCCTGAGCTCTGTTAATTCCTTGCACCTGTTGCACACTACTCCAACCTGGATACTTCCCTTCTAGGACAGTGTAAATACATCAACTGAGCCCCAGCTATATCAGAGCACCAACACATCTCAGTGGTCTGCTGTTCTTGTCACTCAGTCAGCTGATGGCTGTAGATATTTATGTTCAGGGTTTGCTGTCATGTTATAACAATGCATTCTAAATGTGAGTTGAGCAAGATGGCTGCAATACAAGCTAATAGTCAATTTTAGAACCAAATTCTTTCTCTGTTTCCTTTTGGCATTACCATGCTTTCTTGAAATAAAAAGTACTGATTTTATATTATTTAGAGTGCATAAGGCTTTTTTTACTCCATTCATGTGAAGTTTCTCTATTTAGCCCGACACCCGTCGGGTTTGGGTTATTCTGAACAGCTGCTGCCTTGGACTATGAAATCAGTGAGATCTTTTGGTTCAGACTTTAGTTGATTATATTCCATTTCGTGTGATCATGGATTTGCATTCACTTTGGTGTTACTTGAGATGTTACACTAAGTTTCATACATCATCTACTCCCCACATGGCATCATCGATCTGTCCTAAACCATACCCAATCACCTGTAAAACAATAACCTGCTCTCAGACATAATCTCACCTGCATTTCAAAAACTAAGATATAGCAGAGAAGAAAAGAAGTGATTTCCATCTATGTGGCTTATTGTTTAAGTTTTGCTCTGCCAGATTAAACTTAAAGCACAAGATCAGTCAAGTGCCTTGCCCAGTGCCACCAGGTGGCAAGTTTAGCACATATTTCATAAAGATCATTTGCATAACTTTTAAAGTTAAATTTTTCACACTCCTGACTTTCAGATTAATGGTTAGTGCTGCACAGTAAGATGGGAATAATAATGAACAAGCAGTTTTCACTACTTAAAATTCTATCTGTATATTTTGTCATAAATTTTTTAACATCAAAATTTTAATTTGTTCTTTTGAAGGTCTGTTTCTTGTTCCCCTGTAAAGCCCTCACAATACTCAGTGTGTTTCAGGGTTAGTGTTTTTGTGAAGGACTTCATTTAAAAACACATAAGTGGTTGTGTATGTATGACTTTTATGTTTCTCCAACCAAGCGGTTTTTTTCTTTTTTTATTTCCAAGTCACCATCAGGACCAGATAATAATAGTCAGAGCGCCAGTTAGGAGTATGCATTTATTATCATTTATTGTGATAGATTTTTTATAAGATTTTCATTTATTGCTGTGACAATAAATTCCAGATAATGATGTTTAAAGACCTCTAAAACTGTTGGCATTGTTGATTGTTGGAATAAATGCTTCTTATTATTACTTTTATTTTTATCACAAAACATTGTGATAAATCTTGAACTTTGTCTTGCCCACCAGTGATGCTGGTTGTATAGCAGTCTGGCCTCTGTCAGTGTGTCCCAGGGAAGCTGTGGCTCACCGCTATCAGTGTGTGAATGTGTGTATGAGTAGGTGAAGGACTGACTGCAGTACTTTATCAGACTTTGGAGTCTGATAAAGTACTGTCATTTATTCAACCAGCATTGTAGTTAATGTATGGGAGTTTGTTTGAGGTTTGCCTTTTATTAACATGTCAGTTTACCTATCACAAGTATCCAAAGCTATGGCATCATCAAATGGGGTCTTCTTGGTCATTTTTCTGCCATTTTAATTGACTAAGATGCTGCTTCATGACAATCTTCAAGACAGAGTCGGGTTCTAAATGTTTCAGTCCAGCATAGCTGTTTTTTACTTAATCAAATATGGAATATTAATTTTTTAACATAATCCCATACGTTAAGGACCTTTTTAATCATTTTTGTGTGTAGAAAAAATAAAAAGTCAGCTTTGGATGCACGTTTTATGCAGTTTTTCATCCACAGATCATCCAGAAGCCCTCACATGATCTGAAGCAGCAGCTTGCCAACTTCTCCAAGCGTGTTGCTGGCAGCGTCACTGAGCTCATCCAGGCTGCTGAGGCAATGAAAGGTATGTGCTGCTCATACGTGTAATGGCTGACTGCTAACAAAGTCTGCTGAGAACGAGATCTGTTCTAGTTTGGAAATGCATTTTAACATTGAATGTCGCTGATGTTGAAAAAGTCACTCACTGTGAAATAATTTTCAGCTTTAGGGTAATAAGAATAAAATACTAATAGTAAAATTAATGCAGGGAAATTTCCTTTGGACAGTTCAATAAAAATAAATGATACTTTAAAAGATTTAAAACACTGTCACTGACACTATCTGTACAAAGTAGCTCAAAGTTAAGTTCTTCTGCAGGCTGTTTGTGTGGCTCGGCATACTGCTGCTGCCTTTTCTAAAACTGCTTTCTATACCTTGTTTGAGGTAAAAAGAAATCTGAAATTCTGCTCCAACATAAAAACAACTGTTCACTTTTCTGTCAAACATACCCTGAAGCTCATCAGGAAAAAGCCCTGTTGGACTTTATTAATTCTCTTTATCTTAAGGAGTTTCTAGTAAGGGATAGCTTATGTCATTCCCAGAGAAGGTATTGTTCATCTCTGGAGGAGTATTAAACATGAGCTCAGCTTTCTTATGAAGCACGAGTATCTCTGGAAAGAGTGAAGACTGACATTGTGTTTGGTACAGACTGAGAGTGAGTGTTATTTTTGTGTGCTGTAGGCACAGAGTGGGTGGACCCCGAGGATCCTACTGTCATCGCAGAGAACGAGCTGCTGGGAGCCGCAGCCGCTATCGAAGCAGCTGCCAAGAAACTGGAGCAGCTGAGGCCAAGGACCAAACCCAAGGTTACCAGGCCTTTTACAGGCCATATGCATTCACACCTAATTTGTTAACCTGACCTTAGGCTGCCGATAAGAGCTTATGTTCTGTGAGCTCTGCTGCCTTTTCATACTTTCTGTTTCAAATTTATTTGGAACTGGGTATATTTATTAGTAGTTTGGCCCTTTAGTAAAGACTTGGCCTTAAGTTGTCCACTGGTCTGAACCAGTATGTTTCTCATCTGTTGGTTTTCCTCCCAATTAACAGGAGGCGGATGAGAGCTTGAACTTTGAAGAGCAAATTCTGGAAGCAGCCAAGTCGATTGCAGCTGCCACAAGTGCTCTGGTTAAAGCGGCTTCAGCAGCTCAGAGGGAGCTTGTTGCTCAGGGGAAGGTATATCAGCACCAACACTTAAAAATGTAACTATGGTCAACATCACTCTAAAAAAACAGATCAGCCAGATTCCTTCTCTTGTCCACTTTAAAGCTTTAAAACCTGCTGATGTTAGAACTGCTTAGAACACTAATAAATCTAGTATAACTCCAGTCTGTCTGATATTTTCAGGTGGGAGCAATTCCAGCAAATGCGGTGGATGATGGCCAGTGGTCTCAGGGCCTGATTTCAGCTGTAAGTCAGCCATCTTGAACTTAAACTCAGATGGTGTAAGACATTCTCTGTAAACGCTTTGTCTTTGGTTCCACTCGATCATTTAGGCCCGGATGGTTGCTGCAGCAACCAACAACCTATGTGAAGCAGCCAACTCTGCGGTCCAGGGACATGCCAGTGAGGAGAAGCTCATTTCTTCAGCTAAGCAAGTGGCGGCCTCTACCGCTCAGCTCCTGGTGGCCTGCAAGGTCAAGGCTGACCAGGACTCACAGACCATGAAGAGGCTCCAGGTTAGCATAACCTGCTAATGTTTATGTATTAGAATACACATTCTGTCTGTATGTTGTAGTGTGGCTTTACCACACTAAAACGTGTTTATGTGGTTATGGCTCCCAGACAAACTCGCATAAACACAACCAAGCATAGGGTTCTTGTAACTAAGTAATTAAAGTTGGGTAAGAAGGAAACAGGCAGATGGATCCATGGATTATTTTGACTTCCAAACTTGCCCTCCTATGACAGACCTGAATATTTACTGTGGCTCCACGTCAAGATAGATCTGATGGGCAATGTTGTTCTACAAGGGTGTTAAACTCCAGTCCTAAAGGGCCGGTGTCCTACAACGTTTAGTTGTGCCTCTGCTGCACCATCTGAATAGAACAATTAGGTCATGAGCAAAGCTCTGGAGAACTGATCTACACAAGAAGGAGGTAATTAAGCCACTTCATTGCAGTGTTTGTACCTGTGGCACATCTAAAAACTGCAGGACAGCAGTCCTTGAGGACTGGAGTTTGACACATGTGTTCTACAAGAACAACTACAATCATGTAGTGATTGTAGTCAATAACCGTAACTTAAGTTGCCACTAAAGCAGTTATAAATTGGTGCATGTTTGGAATGAAATGTCTTGTGGAAGCTGCTCCTTTCGTACCTCCCTGTGGTTATTGGCTGGATATAAAAGGAGAACACTGTGAATCTTTAGGCTTCACCCAGGCATCACTTTAATGTATTTCCAGTATTGATTCCCTCTTGTCACAAACTACTTGATGTCAATAACCTGTGCTAAAGGGCTTCAGTGGAAAATAAGCAGAATTCCAACAACTGCCAACCTATATTATTAGCAATGAGAGTGACTATCAGTTTTGATAGTCACACTGTAACTGTAACTAAGCTTGACAGAACGTCTCTAGACTAATCAGGTAAGCAGCTAGCAGAGCAACCAGTAGCTGAACAATTAGAACTGTGTGTAAAAGAATCCTTTAAACGCCCTGACTCAGTGGTGGAAACACTGTAGCTCAGCAGGGTTGTCCTGACCTTTAGCTGTAACCAATGCAGTCACTTGTAAACCACAGCAGAAAGCACAGGTATCTCTTCCCCCCTCATCCATCCAAAATACTATTTTTAAGGCAGTGTGTACTATGGCCATGGGTTTGGGCTTGCCCCGACCAGCTCATATTCTCTGATCCAATCAGCGGAGGCTTATCTCCTCCTCGTCTGAGCCTGCAGCTGCCACCATGATAATTCTCATGCATTTACATCTACAGAAGCACTGGAAACTATCCACCTAGTTCTTCCATGGCACTTGGAACTGGAAACATTAGTCCTGATCTATGATTACACTTATTACACGCTGTTTCTTAAGGTTGCAACTGCACAGTCCTTCGAAATTGAATGTGGGGCACCCACTGATGGTGAAGACATAAAACTGAAGACACTCAGTTTTATGTCTTCTTTTCATGGAAGACATAAAACTGAATGTCAATAATATTCATAATACAATTGAATTGTAATTTGAATGTGTCTTATTATTATTGTCATAAGCTGGAAGCCCAAATTATGTAACAATAAACAAATACTTGAAATCATTTAAACTGTGGACCCTGAATCTAACCCATAAAAGTTTAACTTTTAATGGCAATTAAACAACTTTTCCATGATCTTAAAATTTTTTGGAAAGGGCCTGTATTTTTTTCGAAAGCATTTTGATGTGTTTAAGTGCTTTAGAGAAATAAAATGTTCTTGTTTCCAGTGTGGTGATGGTCATGGTGAAGAATAGGGTATGTTTTATGACAGTCAGAGTAGCAGCAACATTCCAACCAGACATAAACCAGTGAAGGAAGTGTTAACCACATGGATTGAAGTGTTGAGACCTCACCCAGGTGACTGGCTGCTTTCAGCTCTAACAACCACAAAAGGAAAGGCTGCAATGTCTGGAGTGATCTGCCCAATGAGGGAAATGTTTAGCTGTCAGTGTTGCTCTGTTTGCTTTTTAAAGCTGGCCTCCAGCTCTAAGCAGGAATCAGACTCCCTGCACACAACTGGACTCTTCTTCCAACAGATATTGTCCATAGTCTGAATGAAGCTGCATCTCAAAGTTCAATGATTCACCTATGTGTGATTGTAATAACAATGCATTTGCATTTGTTGATGCAAATGCATTCCCAGACAAAGTGTTTCAGTCAGATTTTTAAAAATCTAAATTAGAATTAGAAAGTCCAGGTGTGCACTGTGGTGGCGTAGGGGGAGGCCAGAATGTGTATATGAATTCTTGGCCCTTGGCAATGCTGTTACAGGTTAGAGTCCCAGCTGGATGACCTTTGCCTTTCCCCTCTCTCTCTGTCATGTCTAGAGGTTCAGGGTGGTAAAATAAAAGAGTTCAATTGAAAAAAAGTGGAGCTTAAAATGGTCTATTACAAAAAAGGTTTCACCTACAAGAAACTTTAACCCATTTAACGTTAAACTACACTCAAAACAACCCAAAAGAAAAAGTGTTACAGGGGCACTGTAATTGCCCACTTTCTGTCTGACCACACTCAAATATAATCCACGAGAACCGATAAAACCTTTTAAAAAAGAATTAAAGAGTCCTGAACTGTTTTTCTTCAGGCTGCTGGAAATGCTGTGAAGAGGGCATCAGACAACCTGGTGAAAGCAGCGCAGAAAGCAGCGTTTGATGCTCAGGATGACCAGGCTGTGGTGGTCAAGAGTAAGATGGTTGGAGGTATTGCTCAGGTAAGTCATGTCAACACAGACTGAACACATTTACATGTAACTACAAACTGCAACAAAATGAAGATCTAAAGCAGACTGAAGTTGATCGTGATCCACCTGTTGATCTCGGGAAGGTTTTGAGTCGATCTCGGCAGTAGGTGACAAACTGAACGCCACCAGGACGCTGAGACCAGAACTTCCTCTTCTGACAGGCTTATCAGAAATATTCACTAAGATCCTAAACATTTGAGCTTCATTAGAGAATAATAATTTTTAAAAAAATCAACAAAACATGTTAAAATTAATAATCAGTAATTATTGTTTCAAGTAGGTGTTTCGCAATTCGGTGCGTTTCAGTTCCATTACCAGAAAAAGGGACTCAAAGACCGGCAGGAGTTTAAATGAGCTAATCAACCACCGCTGTGTTCATGACAGGCTTATTAATAATCGCGAAATAAATATCAAGCCTGGAAACCTGATATTGTAACGGACTGAATGTTTTTAATGTATTCTCTGCTCGGCTTTCAGGCGGTTGCCACGGCAATGGGTGTGTTTAAACGATAACGTGAGACGGAGAGTAAAAATGTGGTTTTGAGTTGATCACCTGTTCGGGTTGTTTTATCTTTCCTGTAATTCATCACAGCCGCTGTAGTTTCTAAACATTCAATAAGTGACAAACTTGGACTATTTACCTCGTTTGTTTGCAGTAAACGTCACAACAAACATCAAATAGGACAATTATATTTGATTAAGTTTTAACAAACAAATGGCTTCTACCATTTGTTTATAATTATCGTTATAATTATAACGATATCGTTATAATTATGATAATGATAATTATATTAAATTAATTATATCCCAAATTCAGAAGATTTGCCTTTACTTTAACAGTGCCATTTGGTTCCTCCTATCATTCTGTAGTTTCTCATATTGACGTCATCAAACCAAATTTCAGATTTACCAGAACTGACTGACACCTGCTGGCCTCAGTTTTGCAACCAGCTTCTGACTGAGAACCTGCCCCCAGTGTCAGAATCTGACTGAGGAAGAAACTGCACTAAGCTTTCTATAACTTTAATATTTCTGTTATAACTGATGTATATTCGCATAGAAATTAGTCAGTAGAGTTTAATTTACAATTTTTATGTCTTCGTGTCATGAGGTAGATCTCAGCTGGCTGGTGACAGAAAAAGTAGATCTTGGTCTCAAAAAGTTTGAGCTCCCCTGATCTAAAGCATTGTATCATACTTGTAGAGGTTGTTCTGAAATCTCATGAATAACTCGCATATCATTTATCAAAATAAACAACCTTTTTATTACCATATTAATTTACTGAATATGACTTGATTTAAAGTATTTACACATGTTTACAGTATCTGAAAATGGAGCTAAATGAGAATGTTTTAACCTTGTGTCACTGCATGAGTATTGATCCTCAGTGATGTTCTTGGCTAACTGTGTTGATAACGCCTGGATAAAAGAAGTAAGCCTCCATTTCAAGTCATTTTACACCCCAGGAAAACAAAAAGTTGTGTGTTACTGGCTCAAAGTTCTAAGAAACTCATCAACCTGAAGATGAAAAATGATAACTTAAAAAAAAAATTATGTGACATTTACATTGTTGGGAAAGTTTGGGATTTCAGTAATTATTTATTTAGTACTATATTAGCTTTCATAAGTCTAAGGTCAAAGCTATCCTTAGCAGAGAATAAATGTTCACTAGTTTCATTTTCTGATTGATCTGTGAGTTTGAAGCTGGTCTGATAACCTCCGGTGGATCTTTTAGATTATCGCCGCTCAGGAGGAGATGCTGCGGAAAGAAAGGGAACTGGAGGAGGCGAGGAATAAGCTGGCCATGATCCGAAAGCAGCAGTACAAGTTCCTCCCCTCAGAGCTGAGAGAGGATGGCCAGGACCAATGAGAGTGCGTGGGCAAGGTGCCAACAAACCGCAAATCAGCTACGCAAGTCATTGTGAAACGCTCAGGACCTAATGATTCAGATCAGATCAGTTCCAACAGCAAGTCAAACTCCATGTCTACAGTAACATATCCGAATTCTTTAACAGTAGAGAAAAATATGCTAAATAATATATCATGACAGTGATAATAAATGTTTGCCTATACTGAGACATATGCTTTCACGTGGTAATTAAGTTATGTATGCTTCTAATTATATGTTTATATTCCTTTGAAAGTGACTCTCTTTTATGCTTCTGTGATCTTGATGTGAGGCTTTAGAAAGCCAAACCAGTTCATTCCTCTGCCCTTCTCTCTTCGACTCTGTTACATTGCGTTGCTAAGAAAATGTAATATTATGTCAGGTTTATCCTTCAGTGACAATCTATGCAAAATTTCTAAGCAGATTTTTATGTTTTATTTTTAGATGTATCTAAATATATGCATTTTCTTGTGTCTGAACACACTTCCAAAGAGTCTTGATATGTAGGTGGTAGTAATAGACGTTTCTGCCATTTTGTCTGAGTATTTTCTTTTTACTGTACAAAACTATAAGAAAAATAAAATGTTTGAATTTTATAGTTTAGAACAAGACTATTTTAAACAGATTAATTAATCTGTATTTTTAAAAGAATATGTGTTCAACAGATGTGATCCTTGAGTTAGTATTTAGACCAGGATCTGATTGGAGAACTTGTTGGTGTAGTGAGTATGAAGCCATATATTTAATATCCAAAACTTTCACATAAGTCTGATGTGTGTTGGACTGATGCTTATTGATCCATTCCACTGAAATGTGTGCCAAACATGTATGCCAGAGCTGTGACACATATCTGGATGAATACGCTCCTGTTCAGCTGTTTTTAGAAACATATATCATTGTTAAGAAGAGCAACATTTGTGCTTTAAAGATGTCCTCTCTTTCAAGTTAAGTATTAATGTCTGATGCCATTTGTTCCGAAAGTGCAATAATTTCATCACTTTACTCAGTAAAAGTGGCTTTATTTCCTTGGAGTGTTTAAAACTAACCATCCAGTACAGGTTTCAGTCATTCATCATTCAAACTTTTTTTATAGACCATGATTTGATTTGACTTATTGTTGGAATGCAGGCGAAGAGTATTTCTACCCAATGGGCACTGTCATACACAATAAAGCCTATTTTCACTGAAATTATTCACATCTGTTTCTTTACTTTTTTCCTCTCATTTAAGTTATCATCTGACTTCTAAGAAAAACCTGTTTGGAAAATTACCATTGAAAAACCTGATATCTTTTTATTGTGAAAAGATTAATATAGTGAACCACATCCTGTCTCTAATATACCCGTTTCTTTTATTCAGTATTTCATGGCACTTGTATTTGTTTTTACTGTATGTCTCGTTGATGTTGGGATTATCTCTAATCACATGCCACTGTAGTACATACGCCTCTCCTATTGAACTCTAGGGGCTTTGAAGAACTCTGTTCTAATAATAACTTCAGTGGATTCCCATGTGCTTCATCACAATACTGTGGTCAGCCTCTTGGTTTTGATTCTAAATTGTTGTTTGCCATCCTATTGTATCTGCTTTTCACCTACTCAGTTGATAAAGTGATTATTTTCTATTCTCACATTTCACCCAGGTTGAGGTCAGAGTAGGCCATGTAGCTTAAAGTTTGGTTTTGGATGGAATAAGTTAAAAAAGACAATGTTTTTGATTGAGTTTATTGTCCCATTCAAGAATCCAGCTGTGTCTAGAATTCCTTTGACCTACATGCTGATCTGAAGGGAAGCTGAAAAAACAAAAGATGTCATAAATGAAATGAGAAAGTGAACAGCTGTTATTGGAGCAGTGACTGCCCCTAACACTCTGACAACTTAGAAGATGGCTAAATAAAGCATCTGTTGCTACAATTGAAGACGAAAGTTGATGCTTCTTATTAGTTGATGCTACAGTATTTTTGGACTCAAAAGTTCAAACTATGAGTTTCAGATGTGAAAATTCCTAATCCTTGGAAGCTCCAAGGTGTCGACTAAAGATCCTTTAAGACCTGGAGGAGAGTGAGCCAGAGGAATTCAGCACATTTCACAGAGTTTGGACAGAGATCTAGAATATGGTGGCCTAACATATTCTAGATGTGTGTTTTGTGCAAACACAAAACACACATCATCTGTACGCTGTTATAGAAGCAAACATGCTTAAACCCCTTAATTTCTTTTGATATCATATTAAGCTCAGATTTTTTGGTTTAAATAAATGGCTCACCAACATATTTGACTGGACACAATATTGTTGTTTTGAGTGATTTGGTCAGAGTCCAGACTTTAATTTTTAATGTTTGAGAAGCAAAAGATTAGGGTGACATCAAAAATTATTGGGGGACATGATTATAAAAATATGTGATGCTGAAATTGAACAAGTGACAGAAATAGTTTTTAGTGATTATCGACTATAATCAACATGGAGACAACATTAATACGTAGGAAAAGACTGCAAAAACAATAGCAATTTTCTATAGGTCTAGAAGTATAATGAATTAAAAGTCTTTACGTACAGTTCACTTATGCTGATATAATCATTGTGTGGAATTATGGGTTTTCACACATGAAGCAGTACACCAATAAATGACAAAAACGAGTCATACGAGTTATTAGTAAGATACATACAAATCCAATGTTTTTTAAATCTGCTATATGGTTTAGTTACTTATGGAAATAATATTTAGAGCAAAATTCAGCTTACTCCCACTTCGGATGTAATTTTTTAAATTTATTTACATAACATAAAATATTTGAGACATGTTTGTAAATATATAAAACAACTGACTAAGGAAAAATATGGAATGATTATGAAATGATGAAACTTGATAGTGAAAACATTACTAGAGATTTTGAAAGAAAATATTTGGTGGTTACAAGAGCAAATAACTTCAAATTATGTTGTATCTGTTTTGAAAATACAGATACAACATAATCTGTATTATGTTGTAAAAAATAGTTTTTTACCTTTTATGTTTTTATGGGGTTTTTTCTCTTTATTGACTTAAATAAGTGATATGTTTTTAGATTTTATATATTGTAATGATTGAAGTGTAATTTGGTGTAAGACACATAAAATTAAACTAAATGCCTGTATCTTTTCAGTCAAGTTGTTTAAATTGTTGATGTGTTTTGATGTATAGATAAGTTATTGGATAAATGAACTTTAAGAAAAACAATGAGTCAAATCAAACTTTTTTTTTTAATGTAAAGAGATATTCTTTTTTTTTAAATCTGATGTTCTTTGTATTATGTTCTTAAAATGTCTCATCTGTTGTAAAATGGTTGAGTTAAAAAAATAATAATTTTACATTTTAAATCTGCAAGGGTAGGAATCATTTTGGACATAACCATACCACCAGAAACCTCTATGTATTCCATTAGGATTTATACAAAAGATTAATGCAAAATAGCCAATAGCTGAAAAGTGAAGAAAGAAAAAAAAAGAGAAATTATTTAAATATTTTACAAAAAGCAAAAATCTACAAAGTCTGATTTGCATTTCGCCTGGCTCTTATTATTTATTTAAGGCTAATAGCCTTTAATAATAATAAAAACAAGACCAACAGACTCAGAAGTCAAGGCAAGAATAAAGTTGTGGAGACATTTATATATTTACATATACTTTAAAATGAAAAGAGAATGGGAGAACTGGGCTACAAACCAGCCAAGGATCGCATTAATTAGAGGAGCAGCAAAGGAAAGTGTGGAGTTGTGCAGCTGTGTCTCACGCTGAATGATGACACATCAGACTTGTTTTATTCTCACACACAGTGGGCAGCGCTGGCTGTCTAAATATGGACAATGACTGGTGCTGAACTATGTGGTTGGAGCGGGTGTATATGTGGGAGGGGCGGAGGTGAGGGGTGTCCATCTGAGAGCTGCTCCAGAACGTCTCAGTAGTCTACATCCTCACAGCGAGTCCTGTCCTCCTGTCTGTCTACATCCGGATAACCAAGTCATCTTTGCTCTGCTGAGAGCCAGGCAACGCAACCATGGAGGCCATCAAGAAGAAAATGCAGATGTTGAAGCTGGATAAAGAGAACGCGATAGACCGAGCAGAGCAAGCAGAGGTTGACAAGAAGGGAGCCGAGGACAAATGCAAACAGGTGGGGCCAAAAAGAAACTTAGTTTCACACCAAAAACACACCAAAATATTCACAGTCTATTGTGAACTCTCTGCTAAACATATTAGCACAAAAATATTAGTGAAGAAATATTGCAGAAAAATACCTTCTCTATTAATCTACAAACAAAACTGTCATGAAAGCAAAGGACAGAAAGCTGTGTCCTTTGCTCAGGCAGGTTTCAGATTTTAAAGGCTGTAGCTGTAAAAACAACAAAGATTATTTTAGACTCTTGAAATCCAACAGTAAAACAGTGAAGCAGCCAAAACTTTGATGTCGTCCTTAACTCTGTACCAAAAGATTTTGGAAGCACCAAAATTCAATTTCTCTCAATAACAAGCAGTTTGTCAGAGACTCAAGCAATTCTCAAAATTTGGGGACTTTTTTTTCTACTTGCACCATAACGGTCTTCAAGTCTTCAAGTGTTTCAGTGCAACAGAACTAGATTCAGATTCTGGTCGCAACTTTTTTATGCATTTATTAAAATATAAATCTCAAGACATTAGATTAGAGCCCTCATCACGAGTTTTGATGTATAATATTCTGGAGCTTCTGGCTCAACATACACCGGTAGTAATCTTTGAGATAGGATTTTACTGACTGGAGGTGAACAAGCTGCACACCTCATCCTTAGAGTTCATTTATAAAGTTATCTCTGTAGCAAAAATGACAAATTTAAATCAACAGTAAACTGACAAATCATTACGCTAAAAAAGGAGTTGGTCACTGGCTCTACCAGGTTGGGTGTCATCAATTTCACCTTCTAAATTCCAATATTACTAAGTGGGGGAAAAACCCCACAAAATAATTGTTTTTAATTTTGTTTCTTTATTAAAATATGAGATTTAGATTCTGCATTCAATAAGTTATAGCATTATTAGAAAAGTTAATGTATTGACTTTTAATTAATTAACTTTATATAGATAAGTAGTTACTTTAGGTAGGCTTTATTTATGTGAATTATGATGATTTTCTGTTAACAGCTAATGAAAATATGACATTTAAATATTTTTATTTAACCAGATCAATAAAAAAAAAACTATTTTCAAAAACACAAATGTAGGTTTAATGAAAAGTATGTGTAATAAGTATGAAACAAAGATCCCAAAATTAATATTTTTGTTAACTTCGACTGATTGCAATAAGTACTGCTCTGTGTGTTGTGCTGCCCTGTGGATGAAGCTTGTATCTGGTTCTTGTTCTTTTGGACACAAACAACAGTTCTTGATCTTAGGTGAGGGTCAGAATAAAGACTGTAAAATCAAGAACTGCTTTAGATGAGGGTGTCTTCATTAGGGTTTGTTACTGTGGATGAGTCTGCTGCCTTTCCATATCCTGCCAACGTTCCTCAATAAGACACCAACATATTGGATTTCGTCCTTGAAGGAAAGATGATTCCCCCATTGAAGCAGCAAAGAGAAAACAAATCCATGGCCAAACTTATTTATAATTCTTGACTGAATGCAGATCAAATGATTGCTATTTTTCTTGAACAATTCATAAAAAAACTTAATTTTGTGCATAATACAGCTGCATGCTCTGCACAACAGATTCCCCCAAAACACTGATATCAGTCGCACCTGGAAATGGCATTTCATTTTCACACATTAATAAGTTGAAAATATTTCCAGTTTTAAGACCTCTTGGCTAGGTCATGATTAGCTAAGTTCCATTCTTCCAAGCATTTCCTGTCAAACTCACTGCATTGGTTGGGAACAACCTTGTTTTTGATCAATGCTTATAAGTCAGTCTCCAGGTTCTGTCACCAACCATCCAGTACATCATCATCGATTAGCCTGCAGGTTCTATAGAATGAGTTGTTTGTTGTTATAGGATGTGTTGGGAATTTATAATAAGATGATTTTTGTTGGTAGTTTACATCTTATGTTGGTAACTGATGTGTGAGCTTATGAGCTTGTGATGAGACAGACTAATATATACAATCACTGGTTGAAATACCTGAAACACAAACACTCTGTTTTATTTATGCTCTTTTTTTATGTGGACATCAGAATCTTTTCAGGCTGATAGATGAACTGACCCTAACCTACCTCTTGAGGAAGGACAGCTCCTAGCACCGTTTCCAAGCACTGACCAAAAAAGCTGAATGATGGATTATTATGTTGTGTCAGTTTTTGTTGAAAGATGCCATGATGATTTAAATCACATTCACCATCAGTTTATGCATCCATTATTTCACCGAACTGATACTGATGTTTGCTTAACATTTGATCTATTCTGAGAAACATGAATTGTCTCATTGCTTTGATCTTGTTTGGTTCTGATCACCAAACCCACCTCAGTGGGTTGTATGCATACACAGGCTGTGAACTGCACCACACTGACACTTTACAGAATAGACATGCACTGATAAACCTTTCATCAAACTTGACATAAAACCCTGTTGTTTCTTAATTTAGAAAGAAAATAATTCAGAACTGCACAAGTTAATAGCAAACCTGACTGTCCTGTTTAGGTTTTGTGCACTAGAGAAATGTTTATAGCCCACAATTGCAGAGTAGTGAGCAGCTGTATATCAGCCAGAGTCTTTTTTCATTCTTTAAGTCTATTTTCATTCAGTTTTTTTCATTGACGTTGTAGACGTCTACAATTCTTTTCCACTTTGACTGCAAAGACTACACATAATAACTGTTGAATGGATTTGCTTTTGATTTAGAAACACAGACCTGCGCAGAATTCTTTTCTATGGGACTATTATTCAGGTGCCTTTAAGAAACAAGAAGTTAAATAATAAACTTCTGACCTCTGACCTCAGAGAAGGCTGAGTGTTCAGTTAATGATCTGTTCCAAGCCAACCAGTTTTAAGCATCACATTTGCTATTGATATGTTTTCATTGGTCATTTTTTTCAAATACTGACATTATTAAACATTCAGCATTGCTCAAGTTTTGTCTCTGAACTTGAGAGACAAAACTTGTCATGACAAAATTGTCAAAAATAATTTTAGAATTATTTATGAAGATTCAGATGTGCATGACATCACATGGACTGGATTGTGCTTTCTCTGTAGTTGTCACGCCCTGGATCGTCTGCCTGAAAGATGAACAGATTTTGTCGACTGCAGCTGGTGATAGTTGGGTCAGTCTATCCACTCAGAAGTCTCATTGATTTTAAGCACTTTTTTTCAGTAAGTCAGAGAATGACAATCTGTTTGAGGAGACAAGCACTAGTTGATAAATGCTGATAGGCCTTTACTTGCATAGTCCTTTATCAAGTCCAGGGAAGCCCCAAAGTGCTTCACACTCCATCCAGTCATTCACTACACTGATAGTAGAGAGCTACTGGATAGTAGCCACAGCTATCCTGAGGCAGGGAGGAAAGGCAGATGACACAATGACAGAACCAGCATCCCACCGATTACAGAACAAACACCACAGCCCCGAGTTGCTAATTTAACATTAAACTAGCAATCCTTTATTCTAAGCAACATTCTAATGTTGCTTAGAATTAAAATGTTGCATATTTCTATATATTCTATATATGTTGCATATATAAGCAGCATATTTCTATGCTGCTTCATCTGCAGCAGCAGCATTAGGTTGGTTAAAGAGGGCAGTAATCTGCCCAGAGGGCGTATTACTGCTGGGGCTGTTACTTTCTCTAGCTGCATTTGACAAGATCAGGTAGCAGTATATTTATAAGCGACATTATTTTAACCTCAGAGGTCATTGTTCCCAGAGGAATCCAACTGGAAGCCAGAAGAGGTCCTGCACTTCTGCATTTCTTTGTTTAGGAGTATTGAAATCTGGAATGTCTATTTCTGTGTTCCCTCTGCAGACCTCCACCTTCTTTGAATTGTTGCTGTAGGTCAGGGAGGCTGGACTCTATTTGGGAAGCAGAAACATTAGACAGCTGGAGGCTGGGGGAGGATGCCACAGCTCAAATAGAAAGGACATTTGTTCTGGGACATTGTCACCAGGCCTTTAACTCTGCTTTACCCCAGGCTTTTTATAGTCCTTTAAGCTGCAACTGTCTTTGAGATGAGTCACTGGTCAACAAAAGGACAAATTAAATCTAGAACAGATGGTAATATTCTAAACAAGATTTTAACATCAATCTTGGTGAAATGGATTATTTGAATCATGAAATAAAGAAGGTTATGTTATTTGTTGCTGTGTGTTCAGATTTTAGCCTGTAGTTTGGTGAAACTTGGCTAAAACGTTAACTTTCTCTCACTGTTTTCCAATCAAGGTTAATAGTAATTGATGATCATAGAAGTGTGATGCATGTTCTTTGAAGATGAATCAGGACCATTACTTCTTTTCCATTTTTTCCATATTAAATAGGAAAAAATATATAAATAAAAACTAATAAATAAATATTTATTGGTTATTTATTTATTTAATTTATTGATTATCAATAAGCCCATTTATCCATGTAATGTCCCAAATTAGCACATTCAACTATTTCGCTGTGTAAAGATGTCACACATAAACGTAGCAGTGATAAACTTCTATTTTCATCACATAGCCTGTGTTTATATTCCTTTAGTTTCTATTCTATTTAGTTTATATTCTATTCCCCATAATGTACTGGCAGAACAGACAGACGAAGTTTAGCTCTGCCTCTGGGTTTTCCACAGACATCATAGTTCCTCCTACTGGTTCAGAAGAGAATCATTAGGAAGGAGCAGTGGTGGAGAAAGCATTCATCAAGCACTGATAATATACTCTGGCAAAAAGTGCCATAAAAACACTTTCGCTTGTTTAATCCTTTTCATGAGAGGATGGTCTGGGAAGGCAGAGCATCTTCAGTCAGAGGCTTCTTCAGATTCAGTGCAGATGTTTCCAGCCAACAGTCATTCAGTAACTCTTTGAAGAATCTAAGTTAATGAGTTACAACATTTAATTTCCCTTTGCAATTAATGAAATAATTTTATTTTAGCAAAAGCCAGTACTTGCTTGTAAGAATACTTAAAAGTAGTTGCTGAATTTAATCTCTACAATGGTCTACAATATCATTTAGTGTGCCTTTGCATATATATTCTATATATATTTTTTAATACATCAGTGGTGCATTTTTTAATGAACAAGGCTGCAAGAAAATTAATGTTTGAATTATGTTTTCGCTCTGTGGTAGAGTTCACACTGAGACTTTAGGTTCTGTGCATCAGAATTTCAGGGGTGACCTACAGCAATAAATGCTATGATAAAAGAGGAATGATTATACATTTGAAAGTTTAAATTAAACACAAACCAAAAGCAATGTGCTGTTTTAGCTGCAGTAAACACATTCAAGTACAAGTTGTCTGCCTAAAAATAGGGCAACTAGATACTCCTAACAAAGAACCAATCATTTCGCTAACATTTCAACTCGTTTGTCATCAATTAATAAACAGTCAATTTAACATGTAATTCAACACATTATTGAAATGTAATGCAGTAGAAAGCACTCTCAAAAGATCAACTCAAGTAATGTTCAGACATGAAAAAACATACTTTAATTACAGTAATAAACTACTCATACCTCACTACATTCTACGGAGCCCCCTAGGGGACATGGGAAATTTTTTTTCTTTTGCGTTCCCTCGCAATACTTTTGCGTTACCTCGCAAAACCTTTTGCGTGCCCTCGCAATACTGTACTGATCAGTTATGCGGCATAATTGAATACTGTAAGCCTTTCTTACGGTGGCCGCCATACTTTCTGCTTAACAGAAGGTTATATGAGGTTTTTCCATGAATGTTAATACCTCTTTGTGAAATATCTATCCCGGGGTAATCAGTCAGCTGTCAGTTTTGATTGTGTCTCTGCTGTGTTCGTAGTCTGAATGGTTTAAAGGGCTGCTTTAATGTGAAGCTCCATCTCAACATTAACAGACATAAACATACAGTAAATAAATCGATTTTCAATCAGTTTTTTGCACCAAAGACTTAATAATAATGAACACATTTTATTATTATAAAACACAGCAAACTAATGAAAAAAAAAAAAACCTATGGCTTTATGTGAGTTTTTTCCCCGAGTCATGACACAGATGACTCGGGGAATCTCATCTATCCGTGTATCAATCAACTCTAAACCATTTCTTTGTTCTGTCACAATTATCGATTTATTGCATTTTGATTATCAGGCTCCAAACTTTGCAAGGACTGACCGCTGCGCTCACCGCTTCCCCACACACACCAAGCCAGCAGGATCGTGATCTTCCCATTCAGACAGTAACAGTTACGCCCACATCGACACACCCACCACCCTGTCAAAGCCGTGTGCTGCTGCAATAATTACTTATTTCATTCACATGGCTCGTAAGAGCCTCAGTGAAAACGTGTTTATTATTATTAACTGTTTGGTGCAAAACAGTGATTGAAAATCGATGTATTTACTGCATGTTTAGATGGAACGGCACTGAAAGCAGCCCTTTAAACTTTTTAGAATACGAACACAACAGAGACACAATCAAAACTGACAGATGACTAATTATCCCACAATTAGCAGAAATAATCCAAATTAGGACGTATTTTTATTTATTTCCTACTTACGGAACGTTTCTGTTTATATCATAGGTTTGTAGTGCCTTTTTATCATAAAGAAAAAGATGTAAAACTTCAGATATTTCACAAAGAGGTATTAACATTCATGGAAAAACCTCATATAACCTTCTGTTAAGCAGAAAGTATGGCGACCACCGTAAGAAAGGCTTACAGTATTCAATTATGCCGCATCAGTACAGTTTTGCGAGGGGACGCAAAAGGTTTTGCGAGGGAACGCAAAAGAAAAAAAATTCCCATGTCCCCTCAGGGGCTCCGTAACATTCCACCACTGGGAAGGAGTCATTTAGTTTACAGATTTGATGAAAAAGTGACACTAAATTCTGTATAATGTAGTTTGTTTTTGGCTGAGCCCGAGCCACTGATTTAGTCTGTTCATCTGTCACATGCTCTGTCTCTACAGTGCACCGTATTGACAGTACTTTGGACGCCTTGAAGCAAAATTTGATGTTGCCTCTGTGCTACACGTTCCAGTGTAAATTATGTGAATTACATTAACTGTAACTGAACACTGACAGGTAATTAAATTACCAATTAGCTACTGATAGACACATTAATTTATTTTGTTTGTTGTGTTGTGTTGTGTTCCGGAGTTCTTCGTTTTCTTTGTCGTTTTCTCTGCCTGCTGCTAACAACATTCAGCCACCAGATAGGGCCAGATTCACCTCTCTCCGGAGTGGTGTGTCGTCATCCTAAGCACCCCGAGTTCAATCCGCTCATCAGGCCAGAGCTACATGAGGAGCGGACTGCCAGTACTTCGGCGCCTAAGTGTTAGCCAGTAACGGTACCTCTGAGCCCCCTCGAGCTAGCCTCGTTGATTGACCTCCTAGTAATTTCTCCTTGTCGCTCCTTGCCTTCAGGTGCCTTCCGGAGACGCCCTGGATCTTCTTCGTGACATCTCTCCTGGCTTTATGTTCCAAGACCTTCCTCGTGACTCTGTGGAATCTACCCACTGGTTGCGCGAGTTCCCAGATTCGCCTCCTCCGTCTGATCACAAGTCCCTCGTGGATTCCTCGACTGGCAGTCGAACCGCTCCTCTGTTCCCGTTCCGCCTGAACTTACCTGTCCGCCCTCCGACACACTTCCTAGTTGCTTTCCGGACTCTGGTGGCTGAGCGCTGGCCTCCCTGGCAATATTCAGTTGCCCTCCCAAAACCTCAGATTTCCGTACTACAAGTAAGACCTGTCCAGTATTCATTCAACCCTCCCGTCTCCGACGGTCCTCGAACTCACCATCTCTCCGTCGTTTCTCCCTAAGTGTGCAGACCGTTGCGTGAACCCATTCCCTTGCTGGACCAGACCCGTTACCTCACTGTCTTCACTAAAATCATTGTTTATTGTTATAATAAATTCACTTTACACTATAACTCGACCTCTCCTGTATTGTGTTCTGCATGTGGGCTAGAAACGCAGCACCCACCATGACATTGTTAGTCTGAGTTTTAAACTGCCAGCTGTTCTTCCTAAAAGCTGGATGTCCTCTCATGAAACTGAGAAACACTGGGCAATAATGATAGAATATTGCATCATGAATGTTTCAGTATATTTAAACGAATTACTTTATGTGCCATACAATACATGTTATTGTTTACTCATTTATTTAGCTTTCTAAATTCCATAATACAATCCTACAGATTCATCAAGTATTTTCTACTGCAATAATATTTATATTTAATTTTAAATGAGAAAATACATTTGTCTAAATGTTACCGAACTAAGATATTATTAAATGTTAATACCTCCATAATAAAACTGTTGCATCATAGAAGCATCATACATTTTTTGTAACATACAAATTTATAATGAAATAGAAACTTACATTTGACCATTTTCAAAGATGGTTTCAAAAGGTAAAAATGCTTTCATTTTACTGCAAATAAAATATGCATTTTAATAAATAGATCAAACTTCTTAAAAATGTATAAGGAAACAAATCAATCTGATCTTAATTTAAACATTGATAAATTTCTTCTGCTGGAAGATTTTAAATAAAATAGTTTTAGTAGAAAATCTTACATGAAAATGCAATCTTCTAGACCCTTTAATCATGCTGTCAGCTGTCTTTGTGTATGTTTTTGTCTGTGTGTCTGTCCTGCAGCTGGAGGAGGAGCTGCTGGGCCTGCAGAAAAAACTCAAAGGAGTAGAAGATGAGCTGGACAAATACTCTGAGTCTCTGAAGGATGCCCAGGAGAAGCTGGAGCAAGCAGAGAAAAAGGCAACGGATGTGAGTGCTAGTACAGTACAGTGGATTGCAGACAAGTAGTAAAGTGTTACTGAATGGTTAGTGTACATTCTTAAACTAGTCTTTTGTTAAAAAAAAAACAACAACCAAAAAAAACATTACTCTGCATGATTTACAAACTTTGACCATTTCCTGTTTTTTAATAAATCGTAGATATTATTAAACAGGAATAATATCTACGATGTAACAATTAGTTCCTGTAAAACTGCGGATTCCCCCTGCTGCAGACAGCAGCTGCACAAATGGCATCAGAACAAACAATACTGTCAACATTCCAAGGTCACCATCATGGCCTTGTTGAATAAGATAGACCGGAGGACTCTGACAGTCTAGATAGTTTCAGTGCAACCTTTGTGCGATTTCCCTTTGGAATGAATAAACCTTTATCAGTTTGATTTGAACTGAAATAAAATACTGGAATTATACTGTCTGCAGAAAAATATATATGTTGTAAGAGGTTTGGTTAGCTGTAAATTAAATATTCGGTTATCATCAAGAGGCAAAAATTACAAGCGGACAGAGTGACTCATATAATGACAAATTGCCCAACCTAATCAAAAATTTAGTCCATATGACTTAAACTTAAAAATTTGCCTTTTGAAGTTTGTATTAACATTATTTTGAAATTACAACGGGAGGAGTTTCCGGAGCGGATGCCATGGAAACGCCGTGACGCTGATGAGAAGCTTGGGGCTGAACTTTCACAGAATGGCCACCTTAACATCCATAGACGCTGTTAGGAGAAAAATCCAGAACCTGCAGCAGCAGGCTTACGAGGCGGAGGACCGGGCCGTACTCTTCCAGACGGAGGCGGACATGGAGAGGCAGGCCAGAGAGATGGTAACCACCGGGCCGGACCGTCCGGCCTCCAGGGGGTGCTGCTCGGTCACTCTCTCATTTATTCGCCATTAGGTTTGAGGGCCAAGATCATATTCGACCTGATCATTAATCATTTTAATTCAAATAGTCTAACCAATCTAACTTTGTCATTGCGAATTTAGTTCAGTGTCGTCACATCCGGTCTGCTCGAGTTGTAAACAGCCGGTTCTCCTCAGAAATATCAGACATATCACCTGGCAGCAAAGGAATAAAAAAAAAAAAAAAAAAAACAGGCAACAGAAACAAAGCCACATAACACTGAGATTTTTTGTACATTTATTCATTCATTGGATTTTTCATCAATGACTGAACTGTAACTAAAAGGTATTACAGGGAGAGAACACAAACAAGCAACATGTTGCCTTATGAAGTGATGGCACACTATTGATTAAAATGCATATTGTTAATGATCAGATTTTCAACCTTTCCCTACCTTTGAATTTGCTACCTGTTTGAGACAATAATATTTTGTTTACAATAACATTCTGAAAAGACAATTTATTAGAAATTCAGTTTAACTTAAAAAAGTCAATGTTCAGCTTTTCTTCTGGTGAAGAAAATGTTAACAGGTATAGACTTGTAAAAGAGGCATCTTCTCATTTGTTCAGACATTTGAGTTTCCAAAGGTGAGCTGCTCAGAATGTTTCTCAGCAAATAGGGGGAAAGAGGTTAGAAACTGATTCTTGGAGGACATTGCTTTTGTTGGAAATCAGGGTCTATTTGTTATTTAGGTTCACTGTTCTTTACTGAGGCTTACACCCAGAGTGTTTCTGTTCCTGCAGGCGGAGGCAGAGGTGGCGTCTCTGAATAGACGCATCCAGCTGGTGGAAGAGGAGTTGGACAGAGCTCAGGAGAGGCTAGCTACTGCTCTACAGAAGCTGGAGGAGGCAGAGAAAGCTGCAGATGAAAGCGAGAGGTGGAGAGCTTCCTGTTGATTTGCTCTTATCACTATTCTTTGCTTTTGCCCTTTTAACTTATTTATCTGGGACCAAGCAATGCAAACAATATTTCGTCAGGTTCTATGTTTAAAAATTAAAGTACATTGCATCAAATAAAATCAGAAATAAAACACCAAGTAAGAAAAGTGTGTCTACAGCCGGTTGACCTCCAGCACAGAATGTGAAATGTTTAGGTTTTTTCTGGTAGAGAGAAAATTATCCATTCGCCAGCTTGGCATACCTGACCAGTGTTTATGTGTGTCCTTCTCTTCAGAGGAATGAAGGTGATAGAGAACAGAGCAACAAAAGATGAAGAGAAAATGGAAATCCAGGAGATGCAGCTGAAGGAGGCCAAACACATTGCTGAGGAGGCTGACCGTAAATATGAAGAGGTGGGACTAATTCTGCATTTTCTTTCTGTTTAGAGTTTAACAAAGAATTTCATTTTAAGATGGAATTACAATCTTAGTATCACTTAGAAATACTAATACCTCAAAATACCAAACCCTAGCACTGCAGCAAGTCCACCTCTGAATGGTTCAAAACACAAAAATGAACCAGCAACTCACTGATTACAATATGAACTTCGACCACCGGCCAATTAAAGTGCATATATAGTAACATACTATGTTTCTATCCAACTTCAATTATCCTGGCATTAGTTGGCATGTGAACCAGACAAGATCTGTGCTGCAGATTGCAGCCAATGCAATCTGCAGCAATGCAATCCAGCAAGTGTTAAAAGTTTCTTATAAAGAGTTAGATGTGATGCCATCTGTCTTGTTGTAGAATGAGATAAAGATTCAAACTACAGCAGCAAATCTCTAACAGAATGGCTAACCAAAGAGAAATAAGACTCCACAATGGACTAGTCAAAGTCCAGAAACAGTTCTTAAGCCTTAGAATTAAAAGAGGACAGTTTTCCTTTTTACCCTGTTTTTAAAATTCAGTAAATAGAATATAACTTCTTATTCACTTTGATCAGGATGAGGTTACAGTAAACAACTGGTTCTAAAGGTCAGAGTTGAGGTATCATACTCAATAACAGGAGCAGGTTTTGTGTGGAATGACATCAGGGCCTGAATATATTTGCAGGTTGCACGTAAACTGGTGATTCTGGAGGGAGATCTGGAACGCTCAGAGGAGCGTGCTGAGGTGGCTGAGGCGTAAGTATCAGCATGACCTGCAAACCAATTGGATCTGATTATGGTGGCCACACAGATAATAAATAAATAAATAAAAACTTAACAGTAGAAACTTTTTCTACAAATGTCAGGCTCATTTAGGTGATTTGATTGTATATGTGTTTTTATTTGTAGCATTTTTTGTATTCCTACACTTGAACAGCATGCAAAAATGCACCAGTCTCACATGTTTTGTTGTGTTTTTGTGAAATGTGTCACTGCATGAAAGCATGAACGCATTCTTGTTTCCTGTCTGACGCCTCGCCCCATCCTGAACTAAACCCCTAGGCGAGTCAGGGAGCTTGAACAGGAGCTCAGGCTCATGGACCAGAATTTGAAGTTGATGATGAGCGGTGAGGAAGAGGTATTTAATGCAGCCTGCACTAACATTCTGCTTGTCAATTCTGTTTAATTTGCATGTTTCTCTTCCTCTCCATCCTTTCCTTCATAATTTAACTTCATCCTTAACTTCATAATTTTGTCTGATATTATTATTTTTTAATTCTGTATGAAAAGTTCTGATCAAACAATATTTTTTGACAAAATGAAGATTTAGTTTTAATAACAAATGGTTACCATTTGAGACACCAGCTCATTAATCTATTTTTGTTTTTCCTCTTATGGCTATATTTAATTTAAGATGGTTTTATTAAAACATTTAACTACAAATATGGACATATTTTGTTTAATATCTGACAAAGAAATTTTCAGATCAGTTTAACGCAGTTTATTTACATAGAACCAATTCACAACCAATACATCCTAAATCTTTTATGTTTGTTGGCATGAGTCAATATCAATTCATATCTACTGCAGAATATTGAGGAGTACATTTTATTTTTTTGCTGAGGCTCTTTAGGTCTCCTGGCATGGGCGAAAGCCCAAGAGGTATGAGGGGGGTTGGGTTGGGTTGGGACCCCTGATCTAGGAAAAGTCTAGAATCTTTTCTATAAATGTTACTTTCAAAATGAGACATTTATTTCTACCTACATGTTGGCTCTCAGCTATGATCCATAAAATGGACTAACCAGAAAAGGTTTTAAAATAAGGCGGCTTAACAAGTTATATAATTTAAATAACACATAACTTGTGTTGAGAGCCACTAAAGAGCCAATATATCAATGTTTATGAGGAATTTTATTAAGTGGTGTTACTCATTAAAACATATTTTTATTTTGAGCATTAATTTTTTGAAAGGTGTAGCAGAGATCGGTTTTTGTATGTTATGCTTTGCCCGATGCTCACCAAAAATGTTTATTAGATTTATTTTGAATATTTTTGTAACGTTTTTCTCCAGACTCCCTGATATTTTACTGAATCTATGGTTCCTTTGCATATTGCTGGACCTTAAACATTATATGTTTGTTGTTTCCAAAGACAATATCATTTACTTCTTCTTAATGTAACAGTTAAACGTATAATATTTTATTTTATTGTGACATATATCAAAATTTTGACATACAGAAATGTTTTTGGTCCATCAAATTGCATCTGGTTTGAGCTTCTCACCTGTTTCTCCCTTTCAAATTACTGCCTTTTCTTCTGGTGCTTTTCTTCTTTCCTGTGTTGTTCAGTAAATCAGCTGACCTTGAGGAAGAATTGAAAAATGTCACCAACAACTTGAAGTCCCTGGAAGCCCAGTCTGACAAGGTACAGTGAGGAGGACTTCGCTGCTAACATGATTGGTCAATGAAAAACATGCAAAATAGCAAAGAACAACATGCTCATTCAACATCTGCATTAGTGGTTGAGTTAAGATGGTAAGGACAACATCACCAGAGAAAAATGGTGAGGCTGGTCTATGTTAGGTTGGTGATAGAAATGTGTTAAAATGCTGACAAAAACCAACATATGAGGGAGAATTCCTGGTCACATTTATATGTTAATATACTTATACATATATGAAGTTATTAAGTACAATGAAAAGACTTAAACAGTATGACTAACATTTTCCAGCTTAATGTTTCAACATCTTGTTATTTTCTTGCATTTTTCTAGATATTCAAGTCATTAGAGACAAGAAACAAAATCTAGATCAAGGATTTGCCACATTGAAAGCTTTCTTTCTCTTTCTCGGTTGATGTTAAAGTTTAGGTTGGAAATGTCACTCCACGAAACTTTCTTGTTTATACTTTTTGTTTTGGATTTCAGTACTCACAAAAAGAGGACAAATATGAAGAAGAGATTAAAGTGCTTACAGAGAAGCTGAAGGAGGTGAGAATATTTATCCTTCTATTGCTCTCCCTTTGTTGGTTGAGTTTAAATACTCCAAAAACAGTTTTTAAACATGTCCCCTAAACCATGTATGCCCAAATATAAATGTGTGTATATTTCTGCAGGACGAAATGATTTATTTCTAGCTGTCTAAACAAAGAAATTGAAATTAAGTGAAAATAAGACAAAGATGATTAGGGGTGCAACTACATATTTTTGAGGTGGATGTGAACATCTCACCTGGTGCCCCTATTTTCCCCCGGCACTCCCCCAGTACAACCCCCTGACATAAACTTGTACAAGTGAACCAAAGAGCCACTTCTGTTATCCTGTGTCTAGAACTGTCTCAGGGCTGCAGGTCTGAGCATTTTGTTAGCATGTTTTCTATCATTCTTATAGCTTGATAGGAAGCCTTAGCCAAACTGGCAACCCACATTAATAAAATGGTGAAATAATATTGACCACAAAACACTATTTATAAAAGATATCAATGTTTTTCCTACACAATCCTAACAATCGTTTTTAATGTGCCCTTCACAATATTTATTTATTTATTATGAATGTATGTTTATGATTTGTTCTTTTAAATTGCCATTTTTATTATTTTTCGGGCTCAGGAAATGACTGAGGGATGAAGAGACTGATGTCTAGTTCTTTAGGTTCTGACGGGTCTGCGGTTCCTCTCCTTGACCCATTGTGTCTGGTATCAAACAACCCACTGTGCGCCCTGAATACCGCCGACACATTTTTTAATGGCTCTATTAAACGTCACCGTAACTGTTTAGCCTGTAATGAGTGTCTTCCCACTACCGTCTGTATTTCTGCCAGAGGTTTTGAGGACGGTGTAGTATCGGGTGGACGTTTTAAAAAGACGCGGGTTGATAGCAGCTCACCACGGCTGCGCAGTGTCCGTCTCTAAGCAACCGTGACAACAGCATCATCAGTTCGTGGGGGTGTGAGGGGAGTTCTTTTTAGGTCCCTTAACGACAATTTAGCTAACCTTAATATTTCCCGTGGTTTGTTTCGGTCATTATTATTGCACTTATTGTTGAGATGTGTGTGATAGTTTGTCAATCAAACATTTATAGCAATACGGAATAAATCGCGTCCCGTATTGGTTCAGTACGGGGCGGAGACAACAACCACCTGTTATTTTAGGCTAACTTAAGCTAACCTGAATATTTACAACTCTCTTGTTGATACACTGACAAGAGTACGTTCTGTCTTTCAACCACTTTGAAAAGCTTTTCTTTTTCCCCCCAACATATTTATTCCTCCCCATCTTCCGTTTTTTTTATACGCCCATATTTAGCTCCCTGTTGTCCAGTACGGAGCCCCCGAGGGGACATGGAAATTTTTTTTTTTTGCGTTCCCTCGCAATACTTTTGCGTTACCTTGCAAAACTGTACTGATCAGTTATGCGGCATAATTGAATACTGCAAGCCTTTCTTACGGTGGCCGCCATACTTTCTGCTTAATAGAAGGCTATATGAGGTTTTTCCATGAATGTTAATACCTCTTTGTGAAATATCTATCCCGGGGTAATCAGTCATCTGTCAGTTTTGATTGTGTCTCTGCTGTGTTCGTAGTCTGAATGGTTTAAAGGGCTGCTTTCATGTGAAGCTCCATCTCAACATTAACAGACATAAACATGCAGTAAATAAATCGATTTTCAATCAGTTTTTTGCACCAAAGACTTAATAATAATGAACACATTTTATTATTATAAAACACAGCAAACTAATGGTGGTAGAGGGCCACAACTCGGGGAATCTCATCTGTCCGTGTATCAATCAACTCCAAACCATTTCTTTGTTCTGTCACAATTATCGATTTATTGCATTTTGATTATCAGGCTCCAAACTTTGCTCCAAAGTTTGGCGCTCACCGCTTCCCCACACACACCAAGCCAGCAGGATCGTGATCTTCCCATTCAGACAGTAACAGTTACGCCCACATCGACACACCCACCACCCTGTCAAAGCCGTGTGCTGCTGCAATAATTACTTATTTCATTCACATGGCTCGTAAGAGCCTCAGTGAAAACGTGTTTATTATTATTAACTGTTTGGTGCAAAACAGTGATTGAAAATCGATGTATTTACTGCATGTTTAGATGGAACGGCACTGAAAGCAGCCCTTTAAACTTTTTAGAATACGAACACAACAGAGACACAATCAAAACTGACAGATGACTAATTATCCCACAATTAGCAGAAATAATCCAAATTAGGACGTATTTTTATTTATTTCCTACTTACGGAACGTTTCTGTTTATATCATAGGTTTTTAGTGCCTTTTTATCATAAAGAAAAAGATGTAAAACTTCAGATATTTCACAAAGAGGTATTAACATTCATGGAAAAACCTCATATAACCTTCTGTTAAGCAGAAAGTATGGCGACCACCGTAAGAAAGGCTTACAGTATTCAATTATGCCGCATCAGTACAGTTTTGCGAGGGGACGCAAAAGGTTTTGCGAGGGAACGCAAAAGAAAAAAATTTCCCATGTCCCCTCGGGGGCTCCGTAGTCCAGGCACTAATACAATTCAAATTTCAAAGAAAAAAAAACGCACCTCAGCACTTCTGGAAGGGCCGCTGGCCAATCTACCTGTAGAGAGCGGCTGGCAGGAGGGGAGGGGCGCCTAATCAGTGCTGTTCCTCTGTTACTGATTATTTCATACACAAACAGTTGCTAAGTACATAAAATACTGACTAGAAAAAAAAATTCCCCACATTGTTGTTGCGCCACTCTAGTGCAGCGCCCCTATCCGTTGCATACACTGCATAGCGGCCTTTTGCATCACTGAAGATGATGGTAAAATGCATTTTACGGAGCTAGTCAACTAGTCACAATTATGTGCCAAAACTAATTTTTCTAAGAAGATGAACCAGGAGCTGTAAATTTGTTACGGCCCGACTGATGACCGCAACAAGAAACTGGGAGGACACGACAACAAGAAGCATTTTAAGCCCTTCAGAGGCATTTATTATTAAAGGGATTGTCTAGCAACATCTGGTGCAGACCTCCCTCAGTCATGGACTGGTTGGCCCCCACAGGTCTCAGCTTCTGCTTCCAGGTTTGATCAAGCAACACCTCCACATGTGGTCCATCTCAACCACAAACCTGCCTCCCACACCTTGTCAAGCAACTGACGCTCCCCACGCCGGCGTGTCTGGCTCCAGCTGATCCTGGCCTCTGGCTATCTGCTTCTGGGCCTGGATCGCGTCTGCCATGATTGGCATAAACGCTCCTTATAAACATGATCCAAGTGAACACGTGACCATAATCAAAGATTAACCGGTGTCGTGGAAAAAAGAGTATTTCCAAGCAATGTCCAGGTAGAATCACTCAATCAGGTTTATTCATGTATTGTGCACAATACAGAGAGCTCATAAAACAATCAGTAATGAAGCAAGTCTGGATGCCAAGCTCCCCAAGCTTCCAAGGCAGGCAGCTCTAACACATGAGTCTAACCATGATAAGGAATTAATCACAAAGGACAAGATGGTCTGGGGTCTGGGATCTGGTTTTGACGCAGTTGTGGAAAACGACCTTCCAACCTCGTACATGGAACCCAAATAGTTCTTTTGGTTAGAGTTCACGAAAATGTCATATGACCTGCCTAGCAGATGTGATGTGGGAGACCATAATTCATAATCAATTGAACTGATATCACAACATTCTGAAGTTACTGCTGAAGAATGTAACTTATTGTAACACGTCACAAAGTATCCAGACAGTAATTGAACGAATGAACTTAGCAGAAAAATGTGCACAGCTCCACCTTAACAACCAGGCTTTGCAAGAGGAAGTACTGAGGCTAAATGAACGTGTAAATGGTAAGCCTCAGAGAACTGTGACTGAAAATGTGATGCCAACCACAGCGAATAGGCTCTCAGAAGTGACCATACGGAAGGAATTTAAAATTTGTGGTCAGATAGGGGAGAAGGGTCAGACAGACAGGCTCTCATACACAAACTTAATGCATCAGATTGAGAGAGGCCTGAGTAAAGGACATTGTGATGCTGAAATAATAGAAGCTGTAATAAAATCAATCAGCCCTGGGTTAAGCATTCGTGACATGCTTGAAATTAAACGTGAACTGACCCTGCCCCAGCTCAAAGCAATTTTAAAGGGACACTTCAAAGAGGATAGCTCCACAGATATATATCAAAGACTGATAAATATCACGCAGGACAGTCGTGAATCCCCCCAGAATTTCCTCTTCAGAGCAATTTAACTGAAAGAGAGGCTGCTGCTTGCTTCAAGGGAAGTCAAGGCAGATGAGCAGTACAGCACCAACTTCATTCAGAGGAAATTCCTGAGGTCAGTCAGTACTGGACTGTTGAGTGACAACATAAAGTTCCAGCTGAAGCCTTACCTTGATGATCAAACTGTGACAGATGAGACTCTTATTGAAAAGATGAATGACGCTGCAAGTGTGGAGGCAGAACGACAGTCCAAACAGAGGAAAAGCTACAACACCAAAATTCCAAAAATTAACGAGCTACAGAGATGCAGACCAGGCAACTAAACCAGGTTGCACCTAATGCCTTGGCAATCCAAGAACAATCAGCTGAAGTGGTGAAGCAGAAAACCCGCAAAACATGTGCACCCATCAGTTCAAGGGAGTCCGAGCTGTGTGAAACAGTAAGACTGCTCACAGAAGAGATTGCGTTGTGGGATACCGGCTCCCAGGTCAATATCATAAATGAAAGTTGAGGAGATCCCACCTTCCCCACATCAAATTACGCAGCACAGGTGAGCTCCTAGAGGAGGGAGAGAAAAGCATGACCAGCTCCCAGTCTACTTACCAAGCAAGAAAGAATGTTTAAAGGGGATGCAAGGGATGTGTAGAGCACAACATAAGTGATCAATGTGAGCATTGTTTTAAATGTGGACAGTTGAGACACCTCTCCAGGGCCTGCAGGGGATAAAAAGGGGTGACTGCGAAACTTGATGGCATGAATGTGAATATCTCCACACACTCACAACAACACACAGTAGTTCAAGGAGAAGCTGAGGAAAAGGTGTACGAGCGGCTCTGTGAATGGCTCAGACAGCTGGAGGCGCAAGTGGAAATGAATGAGAAAGCAAAAAGAATCGTAGGTTCTACTTATGCCAGTCGCCTCTCCTTACATCATCACACCAAGCTGAAAGCTCTAATAGGAAATAAGTGCATGGTGGACTGCTTCTTTGAGGATGTGCCAACCAAGGCGTTGTGGGATACCGGCTCCCAGGTCAATATCATAAATGAAAGTTGAGGAGATCCCACCTTCCCCACATCAAATTACGCAGCACAGGTGAGCTCCTAGAGGAGGGAGAGATTTTGGAATGGGAGTCAGCCTGAAGTGGTTCCAAAATGGCCTGAGGGCTTGAACATATCAAAAACAGTGGTCTGCCTGAAAAAGGGAAACCGGTCAGCAGTATCGATCCCAGTCACAAACGACAGCCATTCAGACATTACCTTGATGCCCCGCACTGTACTGGGATACGTACAGTAGATTAAAGCAGTTTATCCAGTAGAAGCCAGACCTGTCGGTGTAAGTGAAAAGAAGACTGAGATAATCTCACCTGCCCGAGACCGCAACTGTCCAGCTTCTGACGAACCACATAAAGAATACAGAGAGTCTGAGGCATCCAAACATGATCTGTGAGATCCTCCAGTGCCTATTGATCACCTGACTCCTGAGCAGCAAAAGGATGTAAGGAGGATGCTTCATGAGGAGTGTTATGCATTTTCTAAGGATGAGCATGATGTGGGGTGCATCCCATCCCTGCAGCTAAAAATCAGGCTGAGCAACACAACCCCAGTAAGGCTGACTTATACATCTGTCCCCAAACCGCTTCTTAAGGAGGTGAAGGAATATCTGGAAGATCTGCTGAACAGAGGTTGGATTCAGAAGTCCCGATCTCCATATTCATCACCCGTAGTTTGTGTGTGCAAGAAAGATGGGAGCCTCCGCTTGTGCGTGGATTATTGTGAGCTGAACCGGAAATCCATTCCAGATCGTCATCCCATCCCTTGAGTACAGGATATGCTTAATAACCTGAGTGGAAGTGCATGGTTCCTCTGTATTGGACCAGGGCAAGGCATACCATCAGGGTTTCCTGGAGGAGAAATTTGACGGCATTCATAACACCTTGGGGTTTATATGAGTGGATCAGGATTCCCTTTGGCCTGTCCTCAGCTCCAGCAGAGTTCCAGCGCAGTATGGAGGAGTGCCTCACCGGTCTGAGGGATGAAACATCTCAGCCATATTTGGATGACAATCTAGTCCATAGCCAGTCATTTGAGAATCACCTACGCGACATGAGAGACGTGCTGTGTCATTATCAGATTCATGGGGTGAAATGAATGGAACAAGGAACTGTGAAATCTTCAAAGACAAGGTGAAGTTTCTGGGAAAGATTGTATCCAAGGATGGCTACTGCATGGATCCTGCTGAGACCGCACCAGTACAAGCATACCAAAAACAGTGGGTGATGTGAGGAAAATGTTAGGCTTCCTATCATACTATCGTCCATATATTCCCAACTTCTCACGCTAAGCCCCTGTACAGCCTGCTGTCCACAGAAAAGAAATCTGTAAAGGTAGCGAAGGGAGGAGGATCAAAAACAAACAAGGGGAAACACAAAAGCTCAGACCAGTTTCCCTCTAGTCATCCAATAGAATGGACAAAACATCATAAGGATGCTCTCTGCCAGCTGTTAGACTATTTGCTGTCTCCTCCTCTATTAGGTTACCCTGACTTTGAGAAACCTTTTGTATTGCACTGTGATGCTTCTCAAGAAGGCCTCGGTGCAGTCCTGTACCAGAGACAACAAGGCAAACTTGTGGTCATAGGTTATGGGTCAAGGACACTAACTTCTCCAGAAAAGAATTGCCACCTCCATTCCGGGAAGTTAGAGTTCTTAGCAATGAAGTGGGCAATCTGTGAGCGTTTCAGAGAGTACCTTTACTATGCCCCCTCTTTTGTCGTCTACACAGACAATAACCCTTTAACCTATGTTTTAACATCAGCCAAGCTAAACGCCACCACACACCGCTGGATAGCTGAATTAGCAGACTTTAACTTCTTCATCAAGTATCGACCAGGAAAAGTTAATGGGGACGCAGACGGGCTGTCTAGGATGCCCCTGGACATGGAGGAGTACAAACAGACATGTGTCCAGGAGATGGCGCCAGAGGTAATCTCGTCTGTCACACAATCAGTCCAGCTAACATACCATGATCAAGGGCCATGGTTGTGTCCTGCAGTCATAATGGCAGCCTGCAATGATGGAGAACAGGAACACATAACACCATCAGTGGCCAAAATATCAGCAGAGGAAAAGCACAGGAAGAAGATTCGATGATTGGAAAGGTGCGTGAGTTTGTGATGAGAAAACAGTGGCCCAAGCATGCCAAAAGAAATTGGCATGATGGCATCTCTGTATTCTCTAGAGAAAGAAATAAACTGTGTCAATGAAGATGGTATCCTTTTTAGGAAGTCCTCCAATCAAATTCAACTTGTGCTGCCCAAGGTGTTCCACCAGCTAATATATAAAGAACTGTACGAAGAAATGGGACATCTTGGTGTGGAAAGAACATTGAACTTAATCCGTGACCGATTTTATTGGCCATACATGAAAAGGGATGTGGAACACTATGTGACCTTTGTCTGTAGTTGCCTGAAGCGGAAGCATCTGAAAAGGATAACCAGACCACCACTGGTCAATATTGTTACCACACATCCATTCGAGATGGTCTCCATTGACTTCCTTCATTTGGAGCATTGTAAAGGAAGATATGAATATATCCTTGTTGTCATAGATCACTTCACACGTTTTGCTCAAGCATATGCATGCACGAACAAATCAGTAAAAACTGCTGCAGAAAAGATCTTTGGAGACTTTGCCCTAAAATTTTGATTTCCAGCGAAACTTCATCACAACCAGGGTAGAGAATTCGAAAATAAGCTGTTTTCTAAACTGGAAAAGTATTGTGGCATCCAAGGTTCCCGAACAACTCCCTATCATGCAGAGAGATTTAATTGAACTCTTCTTTCAATGCTCAGAAACCTGACAGAAACAGAAAAGTCAGATTGGAAGAGCTCCCTGCCCAAAGTGGTGCATGCATATAATTGTATGTGCAGCGAAGCAACCGGATATGCACCTTACTACCTTCAGGAGTCCTTGGCTGCCAGTGAACATGATGTTTGGGTTAACTTCAACTGATCAGGGCACCTCTCACAGTGATTATGCCAGTAAGTGGAGAAAAAGGATGCAAGAAGCTTACAGCACACAAGGAGCGGAACAGGGCAAAGCTGGAGTATGATCGGAAAATTCATGGAGTGGATCTGCAGCCAGGATGTAGGGTCTTAGTGTGGAATTTCAAGGAGAAAGGAGGACCAGGAAAACTCAGATCGTACTGGGAGGACCAGGTCTACATAGTTACTGAAAGGAAACACAAGGACAGTCCTGTTTATGCAATACAACCTGAGAAAGGCACAGGGAAGACCAGAGTTTTGCACAGAAACGTACTATTACCTTGTGACTTTCTGACTGCTGAAACAGAGAAAGATGTGAAAAACAGGATGGATGAGAAAAGGCAATGGCAGAGTAGAAACAAAAGGAAGCAAGGGGATTGTATTGACAAGAATGGTGACAGCAGCTTTGATGACGAAGATAACTGGAGGTTCATCACCCATCCAAGAGTACAACCTGAACAAGTTGAAGGTCAGCTGTGGAGGGATGCAGAGGATGCTCAAGTGGCTGCAGAAACAGAGGTGGAGCAGGAAGAAGGAGTGGATGGAGAGGAAGAAGAAATGGCAGCAGAGGTGCACTTATCATCTGAGGAAGCAGATGGACAAGATCCTGCGGAAGCAGCGCCATCTGATGAAGCAGATGAACAAGATTCTGGCGAGGTGGTGTCGTCTTATGAAGCCGACGAGAGAGGGCCGGAACCTTTTTCAAGACAGTATCCTTCTAGACGATGAAATCCACCCAAAACACTCACATACAGCAGGCTAGGCCAGCCAACACTTATGGCTAGGCACAAGTAATGTTCTGTTCATATTGGGTTAGGTTACACTGTCTGTTATATGTTCCGGTTATGAAGTTAGAAGTTAACTAAAGAAGTTAGATAACTACACAGGACAGAGTGGATTAAAATTGTAAGCTTTACGTATATTGATAGCTGATTAGTGCACATCTGGAGTTTGGACCGCTATTAGGTTGATATATATGTTATGCATATAGTGGCACAAGTGGGTCTGAATAACGGGTTGTCGGGCAGGAACTTAAAATCACACTTTACAGTCTGAGATACACAACCTGCAGAGATGGCAGAGTGACCAAACAGATATTACCTGGCCAGTAATGTCTATTATTTCAACATGACATGAAGAGGGGGATAGATGCCATGTTAAGAGTTCTTAACATGGCATCTATCCCCCTCTCATGTGCCACACAGAAAAGTGTATCATGAGACTGTCTTCCAAACCTGTATTCATACAAGCTGAAGACTCAGTTCCTCCGGAGATGTCAATATGTCGGGACGACATTTATTTTGTGAGGGAGAGTGTGGGAGACCAGTTGCCCCCCATTGCCATTGAAGTGTGATTCAGTTTTGATCAGGCGCTAAGGGCAGCCTGGGTCCTAAGTTTGTGTGTGTTGTTTTTATGAACAGGCGCTTAGGAGAGCCTGGGGTCCTGAGTTGCTAAGTTTCTAAGTTTCTGTATTGTTGAAATAGGAAAGTAAAGGAAAGTAAAATAAACCCACCGCATGTCTCAACATCATTTGTGTTTGAGTATGCAACAGTGACCTTATTGTAATCTTTTCCATGACACTGGCCACATTGCAATACAACAGGCGACCATCACATAATTGTATAAAAATGTAAATCATTTACTAAAAGGGTTCTGCAAACTCCAGCAGGGGCTACAGGAATAGAGGCTGTGGACCGCTGTATTTCAGAGTTTGACTCCCGTCCTCAGTTCCCTTCTCCCCTATTTTCCAAAAATATACTTGAGGTCAGTGTAATAATTTGACTCCTATCAGTGCAGTTTTCCAATGTGAGCATATCAGACCATTAGCACCTGTTTCAGATATTCAGCTCATTGAATTCAATAGTTGTTATTAAAGAGAAAAGAATTCAAAATCAGACCTGAATTTGTGCAATTTGTCGCACTGCTTCTTCGCTGCTGGCGGAGAAGAGGCCATGCTTCTGTTCTGCAGAAGAACAGAAGAGATAATACTTCTGCTTCTAGTTTTTATAATTCTGCAAAATAAACATAGTACAAGAGTCTTTTTTTGTTGTTTACCGTGAATAAAGCTAATAAAACATGTAAGTTTTATGTTTTATTGCTATGACGTCATTGCAACTTCTTGACATTGACTCTACATTTTATCATGTTGTAGTTGACTTTAAAAATAGTAAGTTGTGCAACCCAGTAATGGTGTGCAATTTACTTTTTTCATAGTTAAAATAAAACTGTGAAGGGAAAAAATGAAAATAGTCCTAGGTACCAATTATGGGTTATTTGCTGACACATATCATCATGAGAAATTGATTTAGTATTATCTGTTCAGTACAGAGGACATAACAGGGGCTCTGGCTCCTGTTGGCCCCTGTTTAGAACTGCTCATGCTCCACTTTTAATTCGTTTCACATTTAAATTTCTTTCAATTAAAACTTTATTTAATAGTAATTCATTTCAATTCAGTAATTTATTATTAGATAGACAGTGAAGAGAACCAGTTTGCTTGTTACTGTTTGTGTGTTCCAGGCTGAAACACGGGCAGAGTTTGCAGAAAGGTCTGTGGCTAAGTGTGTCGTAAGGCAAAGAGAATGAGGAAGTAAAGAAGTTGGAGCTATATATTTTATAATGGTCTTCTACAGAGAGGGTTACTGTCATGTCAGCAAAACATTCAGTCCACGTTTAGAATGATTAGGTTTCAGGCTGGAAAGAAACGTACATAAGAAAAAACTGGAAATGGAGTTTAAGAAGTTAAATTGCAATCTTCAGAGATCACCTAAATTTACTGTGCTCAGCACATTTTTGTGTGCATGATTATTTCACACATCAGATGGAAAGACTGACAACAGAAGTCCTTTGGGCCAGAAAGATAAAATGTTTGGAAACTCTGTTTCCACCAATACAAAAAATCTAATCAGATTGTGCATCAAGTTCCATGGGTGTGCCACCAAATCAGAAATAGTTAGTTTTTCTTGGTTCTGCAGAACCAAGAAAAACTGTTGCTTTCGTCTTTATGAAAATGAGTGTTCTACTTTGACTTATATGTGCGTTATTGTGACTGACACGTTATATGTCATTTTCATATTATGCGCCATGCTAGGTGGCTTAGCCTAGCATAGCAATAATAAAAGTGCTGTGCTCAGTTTGCTTGTTACTGTTTGTGTGTTCCAGGCTGAGACCCGGGCAGAGTTTGCAGAAAGGTCTGTGGCTAAGCTGGAGAAGACCATTGATGATCTAGAAGGTATGTAATACTCTATCTAACAGGCCTGCTTCCAGCCAGTGTGTCCAGAAGACCTTCCAGTCATCCAGTCCTCCCAGTTACCCTTGTGTTTGCAGGCAGCTCTTGCAGATGTAACTCTCAATCTGTTAGGTGATTGGTTTTAAGCTACAGAAATATTTAGCTTCCCTTTTAGTTGATCGTTTTTCCAACAAATACTACGTTGAGAGGACAGATTTGTTTTGATGGGACCCAAACCCTGAGCCCCAGGCTTTGGGATGTTTTTTAGTTATAATTTATGTTTAGGACTACAGTGTGAATTGAGTTTTGATTTGGATTAGGTTTAGGCATATACTAGGCATATACTGATAAAATATGCATTATTATTGCCTTTGCAGGATTTTCTAATATTGTGCAGGACTCTTACAATCTGTGTTTCATTGATCAGTTTCAGCAGCAACTACCAGCTAAGGTTGAGAGTCATAAACGTGTTTCATTGAAGTCTAATGTACTTAGTATTTATATGATTTCAACTTCATCTAAAATGTGTGCCAGATATCCTTCCTGTGAATTATTTATTTTGATGTGGAAGTTTCTAAGTTGGTTATTTTTTTTAAACCTTTATTCTTTTCTCTTTCCTGTTCTTTCCTTTCAATGTGTTCCCATTTTTCCCTGTGTTGTCCTCCTGTCCATGTCCTCTTCAGATGAAGTATATGCTCAGAAGCTGAAGGGCAAGGCTCTGAGTGAGGAGCTGGACTTGGCCCTCAATGACATGACTACCCTGTAGAAGCTTCCTCCCTTCCTCTTCTCCTCTTTTGCCTCCCTATTCTCCCCTGCTGCTTTGCTGGTCTCTTGTTCTGCAGAATTGTTATTGGCTGGAAGATTTCTTCCAAACATAATGCAGTAAATCCAGGCTTTTTTCCTCTTTCTATTCTTTTTTTCCTTTTAACTTACAGCTAGACTCTTTCATTACTACCTGTCCTGAGGTCTGGAGTTAATGTCATTCATATTTATGTAAATCTTCTTCCCCCTCCTTTCTGTAATAAAACTTTTTATTCTTATCAAATTCTGTATTTTCCCAATTTTCCCTTCTTTTTGTTTGACTTGACTTCCTAATGTTAACTTTGCAGTTCAGAGAATAATGTCTAATTAGTGTGAGATGGCCACAACTCAGAAAGTGGTTTTCTCGACACTAAATTTCCCATCATTGTCTTTGTTTTACCATGGGAAAAACGTGTGAGAAATGTTGATAAGGTGATGATGGCAGGCCACCCAGATGGTTTTATACATGGGGCTCTTTAGTCTTGTTTGGTTAGGTCTGAATTTCATATTTGATGGTAATAACAGCACTGAAGTTAGCATCTGTATGTAAACTACTCAGAACTTGAATAAGGAGCTACTTTGTGTATCTAATTGTATCTAGTATCTTCTACTCTTCAAGTCAAATAATTTTAGCAAGTTTTGATTAATCAGAACTAACTTTGATTGAGTGATTCAAAGCCTAAAGTTATTTGATCAAATCTAGATTAGAGTACTGTACACACCTCTGATACAATCCTTTTGAAACTGGAACTCTTCCTAACTAGATGATAACTTGAGCAAATTATATCCCATCAAACAAAGATTTATATATGAAAAAGGTCAAATTGGGCTGCATTGTAGCACATTTGATACACTGTAAAACATTTGAGCAGCATTTAATTGTATCTAGTATCTTCTACTCTTCAAGTCAAATAATTTTAGCAAGTTTTAGATTTTGAACCCCAAATGTGTGAGTTTCTGAAAAATATACTTTCACAAGATGTGTTAACTTTTTATTAATTTTGTTAAACCTCCAAGAGTTGAATAAACTAAAGTTTTTAGCTTAGCAGTTAAAAACTGAAATAAGAAAAAGACAGGAGTGGGAACTATTTCCCAGAGTGCTTAGCAGCATGTTTTTGTTTCCTGAGATGGAAGTGTGTTACACTGATTTGACTCTTGTGTTATTAAGGCAAATGTTTATTACTACTAAACATTTGCCTTAATAACACAAGATGCATCTGACAGTTTGTGAAGCTTGAGGATAATGTCCTGTTTACAATAAATGTTTCTGAGCAGAATTCAATGTGATGATTAATAAAATTCATTATCAGATCAGAAATCTTTTTATGCCATTTCAAACAAGAACTTAAATTATTCTCAAGTAAAATAAGTAGTTACTTTAACTTGATATTGTGAGTAAAAATAATAGAGACGCTTGTGCTATTTAACTAGGGGAGGGCAGTGGTTTTCTTCTTGCATATTGTGAAATAATTATTTGGTTTAAATTGCAGTATTAAGTTAAAACTCACAATTCAAGATTAATGAGCTTAAACATAATGTTTAGACAGCTTGTCTCTTGTTGTTAAATCAACTTTATGAACATTAATCTCTGAGTTAAAACCAATACAATTTTCTTGTTGAGTTAGACTGCATTTTCAAGTTAAACCACCTTCAAATGTTTTACAGTGTAGCTGTGTTCCTGTCAAGCTGGAAGGTCTTGGGTTTGAATCCCATTTGAGGTCTTTTTTAATGTCCTCCTTGTGCACATAGAGGTCACGGGTGACCCTGTTAAAAGATTCTGATTCAGGTTTATTTATTTGTATCCCAAATGTGCAATTACAAAAGATTAATGACAAAGTATCAAAGATTAAAAAATAAAAACAAAACATACCAAAAGGACAAGAAATACAAAACGGAAAAAGCACAACAGTGTATTGACATCATTGACTGACAGGCCACAAACACCAGATCAGGTGCAAGTCTGGTCTTGCATTAAAAATAGATGTTGCTGTAGGAACAAAAGAGTCCTGTTGCATTTTATATTTGGAAGTCTGAGCCTGATGCCAGAAGGCAGAAACTGGAACTCAGCATGCAAAGGATGAGAAGTATCAGTCATTATGACTTTAGTTTTCCTAATGATTTGTTTATTGATTAGTTCTGCAAGTGAGCATTGATCAACCCCTAAGATCTTATTGCTAGTATGTATTACTCTTCTAAGGGCTTTCTTGGCCTAATATTAAGATTTCCAAACCAACAGAGGAGAGAAAAGGTCAACACAGATTCAATATATGATTTATAAAATAGGATCATCATTGGCTTATCAACTTGAAAGGGTTCATGAGAGTCTGAAACCCAAAGAGCCAAGTCATAACCTTAAACACAGTCATTCGCTCTATGTCCTTCATTGTAGCAGGATCTGAACAATCGTAAATAAACATATATATGACTGAAGTCACAATTCGGTAACTCTTTTTTGTTTTTAGGAAAACCAGTGAATATTATGTAAGAAAGTAAAAAATAAAGTCGCCACCTGGCTTTAACTAAGCTCACACAATGAGTTGCTCACAATGGGTGCAATGAGTTGCTTTTCATTTCTTGACCCTTAACATTTTGTTTTCTTCCCTTGTCCAATGGGGCAAAAATGACCAGCCTTACCAAAAGCCCCAAAATATAGCAGCTTACTTTAATTTCAAGTCCAAAATCTATTTTGCATGTCAAAACAATCTGTTTATTTATCAGTTCAACTCAATTTAATTCAAAAATACCAAAATACGAAGACACGCCTGAGTGTGACAGTTAAGACAGTTCCAACACAAGTTGTGTGAATCCAATTCAATTTATTATGTCTAACCACTCAATTTACTAAGTTTATCCAAATCAATATATTAAGTTTTTTTTTAACTGAATTCATTAAATGTGTAAATGTTTTCACACATGGATTGGCCACTGCAGAGTCAAGACCTTAACCCAATTGAGAATCTTTGGGATTTGCTGGAGAAAGGTTTGCACAGCAGTCAGACCCCACCATCAGCAATGCAAGATCTGGGTGAAAAATTAATACAACACTGGATGGAAATAAATCAGCAGAAGCTTATAATCAAAACAATGCCACAGTGAAATGCCTGCCTTAATCAAGGTTACAGACAGTCCCAACAAAATATTAGTGTGGACTATTTTTGTTGGCCAGGCAGCCAACAAAAATAAAAGCTCTGACTGAAGACACTGTTGTCTGACCTGCACTGTTTTGATAATCACCAGATTATCAAAACAAATTAATAAATGAGGCATTACAACTTATATTTTAGTGACTTGTGCTTTTAAAAGCAAACAATTTGACCTTTATCTTGACACTTATGTTTGTGCAGATGAGCCCTTCTCAAGGGATCACATAAAAATGCTGATACTACAGCATTAAAGCCGCTCTCTAAGAGCACCTTCCAATTCATGTGTTAAAGTGAAAGGAACAGCTCCAAACCCAGAGCCAGCCTTCTTAACAGCTTGCAATTATCCACTAAGGTTTGGTTTTTTATTGTGACAAAATGTAAGAAGGGTTTATTCCCTTTCTTTGTTCATCTTTCTATTACTAAATAGTTCATCTTTCTATTACTAAATACTTAAATTACAAGGAGCTACTACTTAAATCCAGTGGTAATCTATTTGATGGTATGAATAAAACCAGTTTATAGACGTTTCTGGGATCAAACATAAAACTCTTCAAGTCCACTCCATACTTTAGTTCAGATTCCATCAGTACCATAAATATATAAATGTGTATTAATTTGCAAATTATGTATGGATGACCTTTTTGTCAACATGTCAATAGGTGTTACATTTAGCTTTTATCCATAATTAAAAATATGAAATACAGAACAAGCTGGATTTTTTTAACTTCAGAGAAGCTGGCCCAGGCCAAAGAAGAGAACCTGGACATGCACCAGGTGTTGGATCAAACCCTGCTGGAGCTCAACAATCTATAGAGGCTCCCGCCGCTGGATGAAGGAACACCTGAAGGACCGGAGCACAGCAATGCTTCCTTTGCACCCGCTGTAACAACAGGAACCATCATTTTCACTGTCAACTAAGAATAATTTTATGTGGCTCAAACTGTGTCTTCTATTATAAATACAAAATAGTTTTAAGTCAGCAGGAAGCTTTTGTTTAAAATTATATAATGGAGTCAAGTAAATTCTCAAATGCAATAACATAACATTCAAAGGTACAATTGTTCAAACAAATGTTTCAGCTCTGTATCTCTCATTTAAAATCAGATGTTTCCTTTGCAGTTATATTCATATGATGTTGATATTTGTATTAAAATAATAAATAAAACACCACTTGTTCTCAGTAGACCAGTACAGTTTTGTCATGTTTGGGTAAATTAATCACAAAAGGAGAACATCTATCCAATACTTGACTATGAAGATTAATATCAGTGATGACCAAACACCACTCATAAGCAACATATATTTATATACATTATAAATATATGTTGACACGTATATGACATAATATGACAACACATGACATAAGTAATCATGTGTTACTTATATTACAGGATATAAGTAAAAATACATTAAAAACCTGAGAGAGCAACACATGATTTTATCAAACAAAAACTTGTTTTTACATTTCTCTGCTCTTGTTTACCGGTCAGAACTTCCAAATCTTCTTGGTGTTTCATTGCAAAAAACTTGTTTAGCTTCTTCTGATATTGGTCAAATTACATGAATTAATCAATTAAATACTGTATTGTCAATTCACCATTGACAATAAAAGATGACAAGGACTTATATTACTTACATATAAGTAAGTAATATACTTATATGTAAGTAATATACTTACATATATAATATATATACTTGTATGTAAGTATATTACTTACATACAAGTAATATATGTATTATATATATTACTTATTATTACTTGAAACTAATAACTTAAAACCCATCACATGATAAAAACTGATTAATTTTCTGTTTCCACATCTTCAAATGTGTGCAATTTGTGATTTTGTTTTGTTGAATATGAACTTGAGTTCTAATAAACTAATCCATAAAAAAAGACAGCTGGAATTTTATGACTTTTTCTTGCCATGTCAACTTTAAAGGCATTGTTTTTATGAGGCTTTGCATCTGAGCTTTCATATTTTGAAAGAGCACTTACTTAAAATATTTACCATATTTTAAAAATATTCAAACATTTTAATTTTAGAAAATATTCTACAATTATTTTTAAAGTGAAATACTAAAATATGACCTTATTTACACTTTACAGCTCATGAGCAAGAGGCATTTTTTTCTAAATTTCTACTAGAAAAGACCTGTCCTTGGTACTTTGTCAAAAACATGTATAGTCGATATCAATAGTTATTCTTCCTTTTGACCAGAGGACCATTTATGGTGGAACTCTAGTTCTTCCTTTAATTATATTGGTGAAAAATAAGAATTTAACTGGCTAATAAAAAAAAAGAAAAATCAGTAAAACTCAAAATAAAAAGATGTAGAAAGGAAACACAAAATGCAAATGTAGTGTTTCAAAAACCTCATTTGTATTTATTTATACAGAAATTTTCAAATGATCTTGGGAATATTAGTCTAGTGTAGCTGAGTGAGTTTGCTTAAAATATTTAGTTTTTAAGAAGAGGGGAAACATTTTCACAGGTCAAGTACAGAAGCATAAAAGGAAGGTCCATCATGAAGGCCAAGAGAAAACAGCACAATATAAGAGCAAACAAAAATATAAGCAAAACAATGGCAGGATGGAGGGGCACAACCATTTATAGCTACAACTGAAGTCACTACTTCTGGATGGTTAGCTAGAAAATACTGTGTGCTTTAGAGATCTATAAAGGGCATTGATGTGATAGTACTAAAGCCTGGTGACACTAGAGGGGGGAAAAAAGTGTGTTGGCAATTAGCAATATGCTACAAACTGTATTTGAAGCGAAGCTGTCTTTAGATGGGCTTTTATGCCACAGGGCCTGATGCTGAGCTGGAACCTGATACACTCTGAGCAGCAGGACAGAATGAGTCTGGACGACGGCTGGGTGGCCTACCCACTTCATCTAGACTGTCATTCGTATGATGTTGAATGACAGTCTAGATTGTCTAGACTGTCATCTAGACAGTCTGTCTAGATGACAGACTAGACTGTCATCTAGTCTGTCTAGATGACAGTCTGTCTAGACTGTCTAGACTCCACTATGGCTCCACTATGGCTTAGTGGAGCCATACCACTAAGTCATCAGATGAACTAAGCACAACAGCAGTACTACGATATTGTATAGTCAAAGAAAAGCTCATTATAGAGCATTTCCACCTTTGTAATAATAATCAAATCAAAAGACATTTCAGTTTCTGGATCCAGAAGATTTAATGAGCTAATGAGCCAGCCATGTTATGGCAGCTTTACTAAGAATTTAAGGAATCTGAATTCAGTGCATGACCAAACTACTCAGCTCTGAACCTAAGTGTGTTTAGTAAGTGTTAACACAATTCCTTCGGCTTAAAGCTCACAGCTAACAGTCCCTGTTGTGTCTGCATGTCAGGTTTTTTTTTTCCCCGTCACTCAACATTAGAACAGCAAAAAAACCCCAAGACAAAGAAAATTGTGTGTATCACATATGATGCACACAATTAATCAAACGTTTCCCACTTCCTCCTGAGGTCCTCTACTTTCTTCTTCTGTGGTATAAGAGGTGTGGCCATATGAAGCAGGTCCCCAAAAGGATCCGGAGGGTTCTGATGTTCTTCTTGTGCCTGCAGAGGCTTTGGCAGCGTGTTCATAGGTGTACTGAAGACACAAGCGGATTCCACCAAGCTGGAGAGGGCATGGCTGCTGCCAGAGGAGCGAGACAGAGTACTGACTGAGGGGGAGGCCGCTGACGGGGCCAGCCCGTGGCTGGGGGTTAGGGTGGAAATGGAGGGAGACGGCTGTCTGTGGAGTCCTGGTAATGTAGAGAAGGGCTCAGGCTGGGATGGAGCGTGGATGTATGGACCTAATGGAGCACCATAAATGGCTGTAAAGGGATTTCCACTGATAGCTGGTGAGTAGTGCTGCAAAGACTGGGCAAATGGGTTTAGAGATATGTGAGGGTGAGGAGGAAAACGGGGAAGACTCTGTGGGTAGGGCCTGGGTGCTAGAGCTTGTTTGCATGCAGGTGATGCCCTAAAATCCAAGGCATCTGGGAGAACAGAAACATTAGTCTGTGCTGAGCTGCTCAAGGGGTCCAAAAGCCTGATCAGATCGACACAGTCCTCATCAGGTTTTTGGGGCCTATGCTGGGGTTCATCTGAGGTCATGCTCAAAGCCTGCCGGAATTCTTCTCTTCCTGGAGTAGTTCTTCCTTCACCATTCCCTGAAGTCTTGGAACGCATCTGCATAGCAGGGGGCACCAGAACAGTTCCCAGCTCGGGTGTCTTCCTTCCATGGGGTCGAGGAATAGTTATGTTACCAATGGCAGAGGGATCTAGAGAGTCTTCTGCTATGCCAGAGCTTTCACAGAGAGGGGAGCAGGATTCCATTTGCACTGGAAGTTGGACAGACATAGGCCTATCACAGGCAGGAGGCACACAGACAGGCAGGAGAGACGGCTCCTGGCCTAGACTGCCCAGCTTGTTATAAGGATTGGAGAGCTTGAGTCCTGGAAGAGTTCGGGAGTTTTCACTGATGCTCAGATCCAATTTCTGCAGAAACAACCAGACAAACAGAACACTGCATCGTTCATGTTCCATTACAGATCCCAGCCAGATTAAACAGAAACCTTCTGTTACTGCTGTTGCCTGCACATCTAAAATGTTTTCTGAATTATACAAATGTGTTCAGTTTACTACTTGTGGTTTAAATTTAAATTTAAAAGTTTAAATTTTTTACATAGTAAAAATAGATCTAATAATTTTACTAAAACTCAATCATGAAAATTTCACATCCTGCTAAAAGCAGGGAAACGGATGGAGAGAGAAAAGCTGACAGCAGAATCAAGAACAGTTCTAGCCTCGTCAATGAACATGAACATTCATTTAAAGCACACATGGTTTCCTTGAGGAATCCTGTAAGCCCAGTGCTTTCCATTCTGTTTACGGTTATTTCCTTTGTATAGTATTATTGTATATTGTGATCATATAAAAACGTTTATGCAGATAATGCAGATGTGCTGGGGTTTTCGCTGTTTATGCTGTAACTCCTAAAGGATGGCTGACCTGGAAGGCGAACTTTGCTTGTAACTCTCCAAAGTCTTTCGGTGTTCTCAAATCCTCCAGACTCTTAGCCAGGGTGATTGGTTGACATTCAGGTTCATCCTGGCATCCAAAAATGTCTCCCAGCAGGTTGACATTGGAGAACTTTTCAGTAACTGGACTAGGAGGGGCAGTGAGGCTTTCTGCCCCCAAACCACGATCATCTATCAACTCCACCTCCTTCAGGGAGCGATATGGCTGTGGCCTGCAGACAGATGGAGACCTTTGGTTATTAAAGTCTTTGGTAACACAGGAGTTTGCCATAAATAAGGTCCCTATTTTTGTTTTATTAAGAACAAGAAAAAATAAAATTAGGATCAATTAGGATCTTTGTGGCAAAAATGTTGAGAGACTTAGACTCCCTCATTAACACACAAGAGCAGGCTCTTCACATGCAAAGAGGTTTTGTTTTTAGGACATAATGCTAGCGATAGAAATATAGACATATTTCACTGGTAAATATAGGAAGGAAGTTTAGAAGTGTGCTGAAGAAAAAGATGTGTTTAAGGTGATCAAAGAGATGCATACAGAGGTGACCAGTCAAAAGGAGTGGAGAAAAGAAAACTGTCAGGAAAGCCAGAGATGGACTCATCATCATAATGGAGCTCGTCCCCAGATGAATCCTCTGACAGAAACACTGTATAGTGACGAGTAGGACGGACAGAACTACAGAGCAAAGACAGAAAAAGAGAAATTTTACAGTGCATCACAGATTATTTAGTAAGTCAAAAAGAGACAGAAAGTAAAAGGGAAATTAAGTAAAGAAGGACTTCTAATAAATTTTTTGTAGTCACTGAACATTAGATCTGAAAATGTTTTTTGGGAATTAGTCAGACAATTTTTTAAACAGGTAGTGTTTTTAAACATTTTTAGGGATTTTTCCCCTTACAAATGTTGATCACTGCAACATTACTAAGCTACTTAATGCTTTTGATTTCAGATATTAAAAATTGTACGGTAACACTTTATCTGACGGGGTGTGCATAAGACTGACATGACACTGTCATAAACATGACATAACACCTGTTATGAACATGAAGGAGTCTTTATGAATGTCTGTGACTGTTGTCATGAAGTGCCATTCAGTAAATAATGACACTTTTAATGCGAAGTTGCATTGAAAGTCCATTAAAAATGCAAACCTTAAAGTTACCAATTGTACAAGAAAAACAAGTAAGGTTACAGACCCGCCTCTCCACTTCTGAAGTCAATAACTGAAAATTATTTACATAGACTAGTAAAACTTTGAAAAAGAAAACTGTTTTACCCATTTCTTTTCAACCTAGAGCCTAAAGCTAACAGGCTGAAAGGGGTTCCTATTTCATATTGAATGTAATAAAACATTTCTTTAATGTACCAAGTACATGATTAAAAGAACTGTTAATAAAAAAAGACCAAATGCATGTAGTCTTGAAACCGTATATAACATGACTACCTGATTGAGAGGAGAATCATTACAGATGCACCCATTAGGGTTTTTCAGTTTGATAGTACTTTACAGGAAACCTGCCTGCCCACTCAGATCATGACATATTTTTGTAGAATGCATGAAATGGAAACATGTGATGTAAGTTCTTTGAGAAGAGAAGTATTGAATCCAACAGAAACTGAATAAAAATTATTTCAGCTTGGGTAACAAACTATATCTTTCTGACCTTTAAAAAGGCATTAGAGGGAATGAAACAGACCTGCCAACCACTGATCAGAGACAATACTGAGAAGACAGGTCAATTTTGATCTGTCTTCTGAAATATTCTGAAATAATATTTCATTATTTCAGAATATTTTAGTAGTCCAGACATCTTTAGCATTAAATGTTTTTACACTGCATTGCACAGTGTAGTGAGCACAGTGAGTTATGTACCTCAAGGAGTACACAAAGAGTTATGTACACAAAGAGTACACAAAGAGTTATGTACCTCTTTTGTGCAGGTATTAAGCCTTTTGCCATACATACATTTTATTTTTGACTTTAGTGCATATACTTACTGGTCACAGCTGCTTTCCAGACTCATGTTACTGCTTGGTCTCTTTAATAGTGTTGGTGGTCTGGCCTGTAGTAATGACAAACCAAAGGATGCGATCAACATCAATATGCATAAATTCCGGTTCTCCAAAAACACAGGGAACAATTTGACCAGAGAGAGATGGCCTAATGAACTTCAGCCATCTCTCTCTGGTCAAATTGTTCACTGTGTTCAGTGAAAGCAGAACTATAATTGAACACAAAAGGTAATCTTTTCTGCAGGACAAGTCAAAAGAAAAACTAACAAAATACCCAGAATAAGACCCTAAATCCATTGGGGAAATATTGCAAATGTAGAGAAGTAGCAAAGCAGGAAAAAAAAGATTCACAGTTCCTTTTTAAAAAAATGAACTCACTGCTTCGTTGTCAGTGTTATTCATGAAATTAAGATGCACTTGTTCTAATTAGCACAATTACCAGAAAAATAATTTAGTAACTGGCAGAAAAAAAACAAATATTTTTTGGATTCTAATTGCCTCTATTTTAGATCAAATAAGATGAGTCATCACTGTGGCTGACATATCCAAAAGTTATGTCAATTTGACACAGTTTTATAAATTTTGTTTCTCACAAAATTTCCCAAACAATGCCTAAGGTGGATAGAGGGGGTCTAAATTGTCTTGATACATATTTTACTACAGGATTGTAAACCAGGTCTTTCACTGGTCTGCATGAGGACCATAAGGATCCAGGACAGCTGACAAGGGAAAACGGCGACACGCATCAACTCAGCTCATATACAAAACATCAACATTAGTTTATCTGCATAAATCTGCAATGATCTCAAGCACCCCTCCTCCTACATTTCTAAACAGTAATATTCAGTAAATTAAAACACATTTCCTGATGAATCTTGTTTGTCAAATTAAAAGTAACTTTTGAAAATAACAGCAGTCTTTTCATTAAACTCTCATTTTGTTTTTTAAAAATACTATTTGTATTGGTGTGATGTAATGATCTAGTCTTAAATGTCATATTTTCACTGTAAATAAAAGTTGATTATAATTAACAGAAATGAAGGCTTTCAAACATCCATCTGTACACTGTCCTTCTTCCAGTTCAGCCCACCTGTCCAAGGTGCACAGTGACTGGCCTTTGGCCGTCCCATGTTTGCGCGGGTTCCTCCCTCATGACAGCAGCAGCGGAGAAAGCAAATTCTGCTGTATTGTCATCATCATTGACTGCTGACCTAGGGGTGGTGAAGCCGTTCTCGCCCTGCTCCTGAAAATGGGAATCACATGAAGGAGGACTGAAATGCCCCTTGTGTAGAGAGAGTATGTTTCGGGTTTTTCTGTGTGTCGGTGTGTTCAAAGAGAAAAACCTTTCAGTAAGGTCTGAGTATTCATATGTAGAAACTACACAAGCTTGTATAAGTGTTAATCTTTTCAGTTTTATGTGTCTGCAGATGCAACAGGTTTCAATCTGGAACTTGCCTTGAAATCAGCACAACGACTGAATTTTAGCAGCCATGTACAAACATAACTCACTGTGCTCACTACACTGTGCAATGTAGTGTAAAAACGTTTAATGCTACAGTACTTTAAACTGTATTTATTTAGATTATGGTAAGTAGTGTTATCATTAGTATTATTAGTAAATATTAGAATCAGTAAAACATCCATCCATTTTCTGAACACCCTTGTTCCTAGCAGGTTTGGGAAGGTTGCTGGTGCCTATCTCCTGCGAACATTTCTGGCAAGAGGTGGGGTCACCCTGGACAGGTCATCAGTCTGTCGCAGGGAAACACAGAGACAGACAGGACAAACATGCACACACTCACACCTAGGGAGAATTTAGAGAGACCAATTTACCAGACAGTCATGTTTTTGGTCTGTGGGAGGAAGCCGGAGTACCCGGAGAGAACCCACGCATGCACAGGGAGAACATGCAAACTCCATGCAGAAAGAAACACCGGGAATCGAACCCAAGACCTTCTTGCTGCATGGCAATTGTGCTACCAACTGTGCAGCCCTAGTAAAACATCATGTTTTATTTTCTTTTTGTTCTCTTACTAGAGTAGCATGTTTTTTTTGTTCTGTTTGTTCTACAAAAGACCATGCAGATTTTGTATGAACCCAATGTAATAAACTGCTCCTCAAAACAGAAATTTTCAGTTATTCTCAAACAAACATATTATTCCTCCATCATAACACTTATGGTACAACACTGGAGCAGTAAAAATGAAAAATGAATTAAAAGCATACGGTAACATACTCTGTAATAGATTTGGGTCTGTTACAGTAAACACATGAGGAACACTGATTGAAACATTTTGGTCTTGATAAAGATGCTGATCTGGCCATTGAGATTGGATCATACAATTTTTAGAACTCTTAGGATAAATACATACCTTCTGCTTCAACCGGCTTTTGACTTCTTTGATGCGCATTTTAGCATGGTCCTTTGCCTGTTAAACACAATTGGATCTTCACTGCCTTTGCAGTTTATAAGCAACATAAAAGTTGAGTCTCAGGAGGAGGGGAAAGAAAGAGCAACTATTTTGTGACTTGTCATCATAATGTTGGCTGCAGCAGAATTAACTATATTCTACAGAACGTGTGTTTTTTCAAACTGTTTCTAAATGACAGAAATATAATGCATTAAATGGAAAGTTTTGAATGAGCAAAAGTACTTACAAACTTGTACACAGTCTTCATGGCTGGATTGGCCTTGGTCTTCACTGTTTGGAAGATAGCTCCACCTCCTTTCTGTTTCAAAACATTAAAGAGTTAGGGTAGAAGTCACACCGTTAATACACAAAGTCTCACAAATGAAACATTACTGCATGAGCAAGGATGTAAAATCTCTAAATGCCTGCAACCTTTACGTGATTAATTAATTGATAAATAATCCACCAATGTAATGTAGTGAATAAAAACTGCAGCCATACATATGATTGAAACCCAAACTGAAACTATTAAATCAAATCTAGCAGCACTGATAATCTCACTAAGCAAATGTTACATTTATTAATGTTACAAATAAAATTGATTGATTGATTAGTTGATTGATTGATTCTCTTTTCTATTGCGAATCCCCATGACTCTGTTGGTATTCATCATTCAAAAGAGATGCCTAAACCACTGTCAGTAGGGAGGAAATATAACTACAGCTATGACTGTAACTATCAATATATGAATCCTGGATGATCTGGATGACTGGCAGTCAGCATTGTGTTTTGACAAGAAGATTAAGGGACTATGTCTAGAGGCACGTGATTATACTGATTTACTGGTGCCACAGGTGACTTTGTTGGCATAAAATACTCAACTTGTGAATAAAGACTTAAAAAATAATAATTAGTGTTTATAGCACTGTCTGTGGCCATCATTCAGGAATCATAGAACCATAATTACAGTCGTAACTTCAATTTAGTTCAACATCTGTGACTCTACATAGTTATATTCAAGAGAATTATAATGTCCACAATTGAATTCTTCTTTCAAACAGCACTGCAACCTGAGCTTGGGTCAATGAGAAGTTGTAAAAATAAACCGTTATAAAAGGTTTCTGGGCTGCTTCATCAGCAGAACATAACCAGTATGTCCCTTAGCATGGAATAAAATACAAGGAATTGTTGTGGTGGAATGCACATTAAAATCAGCAGACACAATTAAAGTGTGTTCATAACAGTCAACTGCAGCCAGTTATCTAAGGGATTTCACCAAGTAACTTAGAATTAGATGGAAAAGCACATCAATATAACTAATGGATGTATGACAAATCAGCTCACCTTCACAGTAAGCAGCCACTGGTGGTAGGTCCTGTCACTGCCTGTGGGAAGGAATCAATGAAACTTATGTCAGTATAACATGACCAACAATATTAATAATAATTGTTCACAACTGTAATTAACAATTTACTTTCACCCCTTGCTTTCTCAGGAAGATGGATTTCAACAAAGCTATTGACTATGCTGAACTTTCTAGGGTGATTTTGAGTTGTTAGTATAATTATGAGAGTGATTGTCCTGAGTACTATTATAACTTAGCCAGTTACTTCCAACCTACGTGCGGATTTTAAGTAGCCACTTGCATAGAGTTATGTTGTCAATGATGCGACAGCCCCTAGGCAAAGAGGTACAAGGAAAAATATATAGAAATAAAAGCCCTGACTCAGCACTGCCGACACCACATCTCATACAGGCCAGGCCCTTAACCTGGTCCTCTCAACAGCATGGCACAACCACCATGCAGGATTACACATCCTCTAATCTAGAGCTGCCACACCACCACCAACTTTGTAGTTAATTCGAACTTATGTAATTCACTTTTAAGCTATTTATTTGACTGGATTTAATGTATTTCTGTATAAGTTTTTTTCAAAGTGCCTCGAGGTGACATTTTTTGTACTGACTAAAGTTTAGTCAGTTTACATAACTAAACTGAATTAACTTGAACTGACTTGAAAAGTAACCTTACATAACTTACATTATGGTAGGGGGAACATTGCGCAAAGTTAAATTTAGAATATAACTGCCAGTTTAAAGTCATTTTCACTGATTTAAATGTCTGTTTTACACTTTAAACATACAGTTTTGCAGAACATAGGTGGCTCACCGGCATACTCCCCCATGTTGATCTCGTCTTCAAAAATGTCATTGAAACCCTCTCCTGCATTTAACAGGTCCAAGCGACCATCAATGAACTACATTAGAAGAACGAAGTTTGGAAAAAGAAGATCCAAATTTTACATGACTTAGACCAAACCCATTTAACACAATTGATGTTAAAGGTGAGATTTGACAGGAGCAGCAGTGGGTGCTGTATGTATACCTGTTTAAACAGCTGAAGTTGAATGGCATTCTGAAGGAACTGTCTCATGGCACTGGAGCGATGGTTGATAAAAGTCTCTTCGTTGAATGTAATTGGTTCCCCCTAAAACATCAGAACATACAATGTGGGTCACATCGCTTGTTTGCCTAAGTGTTTATCTCTATAACAAACAATTAGGCGTGAAATTGTTGAACTATATTTAAACATAACACATGAAAATCTTGATATCTCGATACAGAAAAAATAGCAACTCAAACTACCAAAAAATGTGATTTTGAATTTTTCTGGTTTATGTAATAATTTAAGGAATGAAACTGGTTCCGAGTACAAAACTGGACCTTATAAAGAGTGCCCAGAGATCAACAACACTTTTTGTCTGGAAGCTTTTCTATTAAATCAAATCCATTCCAGACTGACCGCTTCGAACTGCAGAGCATTCCTGTAACTTCCAAACAGAGATGCCTGACTCTTGAGAAAGGCTCGAGCCACACCATCTCCCGTTGTAGTTGAAACTTTCTTCAAACGGCTTTTTAAGGATGAAACCTACATATAATAAAGTCATACTCATTAATACAAACTTTATGATGGCTTTCCACAGAATAATGAGCATTTTATCTAACAATGGCAATTTTTTAGTTTTGCCTTCCTGATCTCTAAACAGCCATTTGTAGCTGCCCAGGAGTTTCTCACCACATCATTGGGAAGGCTTTGAAGGTCATCATAGGGGGTCTCTAGGGTGTTAGTGTCTACATTCAAGAGGACCACATCATCCAGAGCCATCCCTTGAACTTTCTACAAAAACAACAGAAGCAAATAGCACAGTGACATGATATATTTTATTTATGAAACAATTTAAATCATCTCAAAGCTAACACAAGCCGAGCTAAATATAATGCAGAGACTCGGATTGCTTTTCATGATCCAGTTCAAGTGGGCAATAAAGTCATAGACCACTACCTCCATCAAGCTGGAATGTACTCCTATGAGGAAAGGCATTGGGGCACTGAGGGAAAAAACAGAAAAAAAAATTGTTTATGTAAGGTATAACAACACCTGAGACTGTGACATTAAATAAACCCTATCAATTCACATGCAGTTTAGTAGCTCTACAGATCCTTTCAACAAATTAGAATATCATGAAGTGATAGTCATTTTAGGAACTATGTCACTAAACAAGACACATTTATGTACATTAATTACATACAGATGCATGTTTGTAAGGCTTTATGTCTTACTTTTGATTTTCTACTTAGAGGTAATGAAAATGTATTTTTAATTAGAATATTCAGTTTTACATCTAAAAACAGAAATGTGAGCTTAATAAAAATTATGTTTAATACCTGCTTAAGTTTGCTTTTTCAAAAGGTACTTTTAATCTGACAAACGGGACTCACTGGGCTGTATATTCTAAATATTTTAATATGAGTATATAGTACTTTGTACCCTTCCATTCTAGAAAATGATTCCAATGTGCTGGAGATTTCTCAATTAAGAGTCAGGTTTTTTGCGTCAACACTGCTCTGGTTTATGTCACAACACAAACAGCACTTCAATACTGCTCATTGTGTCTTCAACAAATGCAGAAGACTGCAACAATTACAGTCTAAACTAAATTTTCTAGGTCTGTTTCCAGTATTTAAGTGTTTTGTTATAGGGAATGCCTAATGCATGACTTGACCAAAGCTTATACTCGCCATCAAAGCGGGGAGAAGAGGGAGTGGGTTGAATGATGACTGATGTTATGTCAGTCCTATTTACAGAATCAAGTTTTGGAGCCATCCTGACAAACATCATAATGCCATTTAACCTTCTGAGTACTAAAATATAGGAGGCCTTCCACATAGTAAAGCCTCCTTTGCCATATCAATGCTATGAAAAAGAACAGACTATATATATATGTATATATATATATCTTATTATATAATATATATATATATATTAAAAAATAAAAAACTTAAAAAAATATAATCCAATAAATAAACTTCTGTGAAATCAAAGAAGGGGGAATTTGAGTGTTCCCATTTTGAGATAAAATTAATGTTATATATATATACATATATATATATCTATATATATAGATATATGCATATAAAAAAAGAAGAAATTTCATGTGCAAAAGTTTTAAAGTGCTAAAAATATTTCACTCAAGTTACATTTAAAAAAAAAATCAAAGTTTCTAAAGTAAGCTGTGAAAATGGGTGAAATCAGTGACGTGCATATAATATATATATATTTTTACTTATTTATTTATTCAAGGTTTTATTTGCTCTAGTGGCCTTTATTTGAGTGGTAAGACAGGAAAGTAGGTAATAAGAGAGTGGGAAAACATGAATCAAAGGTTATCAGGCTGGGACTTATAACTGTGTTGATCATGTCATCATGACTTTACCTGTGCACCACCAAAGCACCCAGCATATTTTTCACATTTCACAGTTTTGTCACTTTTTAGTTCTGTGTGACAGCAAACAGAACTGAATATTTCAACCAGACCTAGATTTATCATAACGCTTTCAAATTTAAGGCTACAAGTATGCATTTAATTGTTTATTTTCAAATGCTTTTGTTGCACTAGTGGCCTTTACTAGCATGAGACAGAGAATGGGCACAAAAAGAAGGGGGAAGACATGCAGTAAAGGTCACCAGGCTGAGAACCAAACCCTGGATGGGTTTATTGAGGACTAAAAGCCTCCGTACAAAAGGCACCTGCGCTTCCACGACATGACTCCAGAATTTCTTACAATTTTCTTGCATTAAACTACAGCATCACAGTTTCACTAATACATATTGTCCTGTAAAATTTAGGGCTGTTTCCTTACAAATTTTAAAGTTTCAAACTCACCAGCAGTAGTCTAACAGATGTTGAGGAAGCACAGGAATGTAAACATGTTGCCAGTACATAGGATATAACATGGCCGCAGATCCATGTACACAAGCTGTCAACTGGAGACAAAGATCAAAAACACATGTGACAACTCATTTTTCATCCCTCCTTCCAACAGCAATTTATGCATGATTTAAAAATACAATACATGTTTGTCAGTTTCATATACAATATAAAAACAGCCAAGAATTTTGAAAACACCTGCTTTCATCCATTGTATTACTATCTGAAATCTTGCCACTAGATGTCACTAATTTCCCTTCCAATAAGTTTTTCCATTCATAATAGTGGTTCAATAGTTTAGTAGTTCAATAGTTGGACTTCAATATTCTTCATTTAGGTTGTAATTGTTACAGATATTATGAATTGAAGTGATTTGTTTATATAGGGCTTTAGCACAGTTTTTCTTCCTCCTCAGTTTCTGAAGGAAAACTTTGTCTCTTAGCCTACAACTGTACCAATCTGTTAATTAAACGGCTCCATGTATCTCCTAACTGCGTGTCAGTCCATTTCTGAGCTTTATCAATTTAAAAAGCTTGCAGCTGTTAAAATGATTGCTTTGGGGACATGAGACTGAAAAGGTGTGAGCTGAAGCTCACAATAACGCACCATAAGAACAATAAACTGGAGTGTTTGCAATTGCTGCAGGAATTCAATGTCTAGAGATGACACCTTACAAATATTTGTATAAATACAATCTGTGTCAGTAACATAAAATGGGAAAAAAAATGAAAAAAATAAAATAAAAAGCATAATAACATAGTGCTCCTCCAAACCATCATAGCTCTAAAAATAAAAAAATTATTTTAGGTGGAGTTGTACTATACCACAATCCCCCCACTAACTAAGCTAGCTTTACTTAGCACCAAGTAAATCAAACTCATAACGAATAATGTATGTTTTATACTAAATGAAAGAAAACAACTACACAATAACAAAAAGGCCAATACTGACAACTAACTTCTGACATGATGAGCAGGACCAAAAAAGAGAGGAAACAAGAAGTACTACTTACAGTGCTCAGTTTGCTACAGCAGATGAGGATTCGACGTTCATAAAGCATACTAGCATACAAATGAAGCATGTTATTGACATCTACTGCTACAAAATACTCTGTTAGGTTTCTCTGTTGAGGTAAAACAAGAAGAGATACATAGTCAGGACAGTTAGTTGTGGCAAAATCTCCATATGACACAAATAATTTGACATAAATTTTATAGGTTTTGATGAATTTTAAACTTAGCCAAAAGAGCAAAGAACACTATTAGAGGTCTAACTACAATATTTATATATTGATGGTTGCTGATAGATTACTCTGAGCAGTCAGTACCCTCAGCTGTCTGAATTACCAAACCACCAGGACATAGTTGGTTTAAAGAGACCTGCTTAGATTTTAAAAAATGGCAGGAATTCCATCCTAATGTACTTAAGTGTATGTATCTATTACATTATCATCTAGATATCATAATATCCATTATCCATCCAAATGATAGGTGGGACTAATCTCCACTGGTCTTTAAACAAGACGCAGGGTCCACCTAGACAGGTGAACAATCCATGCATAAAGACCCCAAACCAGGATTCAAACCAGAACTCCTTGCTGCAGAGTGACAGTGTTAACTGGTCCAGCATGCCACTCTATATTAATATCAACTCAAATCCATTTTTAAACTGTCAGCGTCTAAAGTCCCAGAACTTAGAAACTCATTATGCCTTCTAAGCTAGGAAGCTAATGTTCAAACTCTGTAAAGACAAAATGAATAGTGAGGCTATTGACTCTCAGAGGTGGGCATTCATTACTCACATTCTCAGGTATGCTTGGGAGTTCCCTTATGTCAGGCACAGTGAAAAAGGAATGCTGGGCAAAAAAGAGACAGTGAGAGAGAGGTATAAACAATAGACTTGCATTTGCTTAAATGATTACTGAGGATACAGTTAAGCTCTAAAATATTCCTACCATGTGCCAAATTTAAATTTAAAATTATTTTTTAATGTTTGAAAATGTTTGAAAATGAGGCAAGCATCCCTCTTAGCTCACCACATATTATCTATGAAGCCAAGACCCTGACTGTGCCACTCAAAATCATTAGTTACTTCCAGTTACTATGTTACTATAACATAGTAGTTAAAATAAAATATCTAATTGAATTCTGAATTATTTGGGACTACATTTTATACACACAAAACACTTCTGTGACAGTAAAATATCATAGGTGCTATGAATTCATGAACAGAAATGCAAGTGTGCAACAGCCATAACTTTTTAACTGATTTTAAATGCATGTATTGTGAAGAATTGGAGCTTACCACACCAAGGTGAACGGGGACTCCAGGCTCAGGTATGGGGAGAGTATGTAGTGACACCAGGAGCTCTTGCCACTGGCTTTCCTGTAATATTACACCAATATCAACCCATACAGCTGCAATTAAAAATTTTCCACTGGAATAATGACTAATTTCCAAAGACAAGATGCAGAGTGTGGACAATAACTGCAGAAAAATTAAGCTCACAGCTAATATGAAGACACTAGACAGATACATAAATATATGTTAACATATTCCATTATTACATGTGAAAATCAATGAGTATCAGGGAGATCTATGTAAACTCAAACATAGTTCTATGTTTGTAAGCAAACAGAGTATGTATAATTGGGTACAAGATAATGGGTACCAATGATAATTGGGTAATTATGATTACCCAATGATAATTTGGAGACAAACAAGAACCAAGAACCAAACCTAACATGCGAGAGTGGAATGAGTCACCTGGCCTTTGACAGTGCAGTCAGCAAGGATATTCAGCAGCTTGTAGAAAACTTCAAACCACGGCAGGTAGCTGAGAGAAGATACATTTTTAATATACATTTAGTAAGGAATCATTTCAATTCTAAATTATTCATTGGTTGTAAATTTATGGATTCATCACTATTTTCTAAAGGATTTCAAAAATAATGAAAGCTTATTTGAAAGCTTGTACCGATTATAGGTTGATTAGCATGGCCAAAATAAGGACTTAGCACATGTCATAAATTATTTTTAACATTGAGTAATGGAAATTCTGATATTGCTCTTCTAAAACAATTTACTTTTCATTCAACTCAGAGAATACAAAATACAAAAATTGTTCATTTTGAGGCTTCACAATTATTTTGTTTTTCTCCATATCCTATTATCATATATTACAAAGCACCATAGGGGCACGGGGAAATTTTTTCTTTTGCGTTACCTCGCAAAACTTATAGGTTCCCTCACAATAAGTACTTTTTTTAATGACTAACACAATGTCTTTATTATTTCAAGGACCATGTTTAAATTGTTTTCACAGGATTGTGCAAACAATATGTGCTTCAGATCCTGAAACACTCAGACCCACCTGAGAATGCAATAGCAGGTGTGAGCTCCCGAAGAGAGGCGACAAAAACCAAATCTCTGTTTACTCTCAATGTCAGTCAACACAAATGTGAAGTTCTGGCCAACCTGGTTGATTGCTAGGCTGCAGAGGGCAGACATGAAAGCTGTTCAGATATTACATAAAATGAAGAGTTAGAACATCCAGACTGAATTCAGATATCTAAAAGATCAAACTGCAAGGTACCTTAGACTCTGAGGAAAGAGAGAAACAGGTTCAGATCAACTCATAGGTTAATTAAAGGAATAGTATGCATTTTATTTTAGGCCTTTTGGGATTCGCAAAAAGAATCTTGTGCTTGTGGCTGACAGATCCAGAGAATATAGATGGGGAAAAAACAGTGTTGGAAATGAGAAAACACCTTGCAAAAAACTGGAGAATGAGTGAAAACTTTTGATATGAATGCGAGTGGCTAAATCAAAAGGACTTTATTCGCAAAATTATAAAATAAATAAATAAATAATAATTTTAAAAAAAAGAAATCTCCCTTAGGGGTATGCATGAATGATCACGTTTTTTCATTTTCATTAAATCTTTTTAATCTTGTTTTCTGTGGTATGAATTTGGCGCTGATGAGTCCTTTTCATTTTTTCTTTCTTCTTTTTCTTTTTTTTTAATGTGTTTTATTAGCCAGCAGGATGCTGTCCTGGTTTACACATACACATTCTCATGCTGGTCCAACACAGAAAGCACTTGGAATAAAAAATGTCAACAACTGAAGAAAACATGATGTTCTGATACGACTCCATCATAACTTAAGAGGAGAGCAGATTTAGGCTTTGCTTTCTCCAACTACTTTTCACAATCAGAATGAAATTCCTTTTAATGTCACTGTGCAAGAAAGCACAACAAAATTTAAAACATATCTACTCCCAACGGCATTGCAAATAAATAAAACGTGTATTTCAATAAATATAAAAAATATTTTTAACATGTTGTGTATATAGAGCAGATGTACATACAGTATATGTACATCTGCATGTACATGTACATACAATATATGTACATCTGCTCTAAACACAAAACTGGCTTTCACAGTACAAAATATTCATTTAATTTTTTGATTAGATATTTTTAACCAAGTTTCTTGTCACATAAATAATCTAAGTCATATTTAACTTAAATTCCAACAGATTCCAGTTTGTTCATATAAACAATAAATCTTCACACTCCAGGGTTACTTGTGGAGTGTCACAGGGCTCTGTGTTCTGTGCTTAATCAATTTGTTTTACAATATGTTTCCAACTGGAAAAATCATCAGACAGCATAGGGTAAATTTTCATTGTTATGGTGAAGAAACACAGCTATATCTATCCATAAGTCATGATTCTAAGGTAAATTACAGGCATGTCTTGAGGACATTAAACCTGGAAACTTTCTTCTTTTAAATTCTAACAATACATAAGTGGTTGTCTTTGAACTAGAACATCTGAAAAAGAAACTTAATCATTTGATCGGGTGGCATTAAAATGGATAATAAAATTAAAAACATCTGTGTTATTTTGTGTCACTTAAATTGTACAAAGAGGTTTCTAGAATGTTCTCCTTTCATCTATAATGAGAAATATTTTGTCCAGGAGTGATGCTAAAAAACCAGTCCATCCACCAATTTTCTGTTTCTATTTTGTGTATTTGCTCTGTCTTCCGAGACGGTCTTAGCAGATGGCTTCTCCTTTTGAGCCTGGTTCTGGTTCTGTTAGAGGATTCTTTCTGTTAAAAGGGAGTTTTTTCTCTCCACTATCAATCACTACATGCATATTCGGTATGAGGGATTGTTGTAAAGTCAATGACTTACTTTGTCAATGACTTGCAAGTAAGTCAATAATAAATAAATGTTACTATTTATTTATTTATTTTATAATTTTGCAAATTACTTACATTACTTGCAAGTAATTGTTGCATTACTTGCAACAATTACTTGCATGATTCTCCATTCAAGCAATTGTCTATGGTCACTACATACTTGTCCAGGAGAATTGAATGCAGCATGTCAATAATTCAATTAAATCTGCTGGGTTTCCGTAGATTGAAACTTTTCTTAACTAATTTGAATAATTAACTGAACTTGACAAATAGGATCAATTGTTATATAGAAGTAAAATTATACTGAAATAACATTTTTTCTAAAGTGCCTTGAGATGATGTGTTGTGCACTGCTGCTACTTAGCAGCCAAACCAAATTTAATTTCCTATTATATTCAGTTCTTTGGTTGTTGCTTGCTGTTCCTAGAGATCTTTATGAATAAATATTTCTATGAGGCATAGTAATATATACATTTTGCTTTGGAAATCATAGTCAAAATGCATGTTTGGATTGTTGAATCCCAATAATGTCTGTATTTAAGTGAATGTACCTGTCCATGCTGAAGGGGAAGCAGAACTTTGGCACAGTAAGAAGAGTTTCCTGTGAAACAAAAAAAAATTGATGCACAATATATCTGACAAACTGCACATAAGTGAACAGACTTAAAGAGACCACTTTTTGAAGGTGTTGCAAAAAGAGGAAATTTCAAGGTCAACAGGCAGAAATATAGACAGAAAATTAAAATAAATCTAATTAGGTTTTATATATTGAAAGCAACTGAAAACAAAATCCCATGCAAAGTAGCAGCAGTGTGTCAATTCATTTGAACTCTTTGCAAAATCTAAACGTCAGAGAAAGAAACATGGTACACCGTGTATAAACCTGATCAGGGTAGTCAGCGGGAAACTGCCTTTGCACCTCCGGTCCTGTTTAAAGTGGACAGAAAGAAGTCAACAAATTAAAGTTCGATCATTTGATGTCAAGTTCCACAACATTGTGCCAAATTCAAAAACATCTAAATTGTGGCAAATAAAAATTAAGCTGTTTGCAAGATTCAACATATAAAAACAGCATGGACAAGAACAGATGAGGTAATACAGAGGAAATGAGCAACAGGAAGGACTTATTAGAAATATAGCTGACAAGTTCTCCTCAGAATCCAGGAAATCAGTCACACACAACAATTAAAATCTGCCTTATACAGAAGAGGAAGAGTGACATTTTCATAACTATTTAAATTAGCTTCTACTGTTTCCAGTTGTTTACTCTTGGAATGGTTCTTCATTAGGCAGCAATTACTGTGTCCCCTTTGAAGTGCATTAATCAGATGATGGGTGACTAATTCCTCTGAAAGATTGCAGTAAAACAATCCCAAGTGGCTAGCAACAGTTCTTGCAACAAATCCATTCACTTAGCAAAATTTTTGTCTGTCAGCCATACCAACACTCTCAACAATTTATGATAAAAATATCTTCTTTTAGGTTAACCTGCCCCATCCAGTATTTCAACAAATTTCAACAAACTGGTCAGATAAATATTCAAAATAGAAGTTCTACAATTCAATAAAAAAATGATCTCAATAAAAATGAGATAATTTTATTCTTAGCAATGTGTTTAGACTTTATGAAAGTGAGAAACTGATGAGAATATCTGTGATAGGTGAACATGTCTTCTGTGATTCTTACTCCTACTTCAACATACATTGAGAGCACAGTGCAGGGTCATCCAATAATATAATATAAACCTGACAATGAAAACAAAAGACTTTATCCTCTTCTACATACCAATAAACAGCTACTGTTCATGCAGCTGTATACGGCTTTCAAACAAAGCTACAGAGAGGTAAATGCTGCAAGTCAAGACAACTTTTTAACCCTTCTGTGGTCCTAAAAGACAAGGTCATTTAGACCCCATAGGTTCTTTACTATGGTGGGGTCTCGTGGGGTCGCTCTGACGCTATGTGAGCGTTTGCAAGATTTTTTGTGTGTGTGTGGTTTCAGAAATTGAGTCAAATGGAAAATTTCTCCCCCCGGACCCACTGTTTGACCGTGACATTTTCACTTGCAACTTGACAGTTGTAAGTCATATAATAAACTGAACTTGACTAAACTGTTTGATAATTAGGAACAAGTGAATGGACTATGGACTTTTGGAATCTGTATGACTGGACAGAATGGACTTTATATTTCTGTAAAGTTCCTGGATGCGACCTTTGTTGTGAGTTAGCTCTAAAGAGTTAAACTGAACCAAACATGTTGGGACTGTGATTGTCTTTACAGGGGCTTGGGAAACAGTTATATTTGTTGGACTGCTGCATAATTTTTATGAAATGCGAGAAATTGACAACAAATTCACACAGAATGGACATGGACATGTTTTTAATTGCAAGAAAAGAAGCATATCGCTGGCCTGGTGGAAAAATTAATTTATATATTTAAAAAAAAAAGATCGAATAAACAACTTGGGATCTGGACATTGTTCTCTCTTGCTTAAAATAAAGCAAAAATTCAGTTTTGGACCAGTTCTATAATCATAAGAAAAACTTTATGATTTTTCATAAGGATTACTGGGCAGGATTACTCTTTGTCTGAGTCTAATTAGAGCTGCATTACACAATTTTTATTTATTTAGATAAAACAGTCACTATTCCAGGAAAACTCTTTATCAGCTGACATCATTGGCCATGCTAAACAGCCTGAGCCATGCTAACTAGAGTGAGCATTCCTGGCAGACTCTGCTATTAGAAAGAAGCTGTAGCGTAGCAGAGAGCAAGGGGGAGGTGGGAAGGAAAACGAGCAGCTCATATATGAGGATGATTGCTAGCACTAGGACCCTCCTCCTTGCTCTGATTGGTTGCTTCTAGTTAGAATTGGGAGAAAGCAGAGCAGCTAAATTTTTCATAGATTATATAGCTCATACCATACTGTCACAACATGGTGAAAGTTTCAACAAATATGTAAAAATATGTACATGTTTATATACTGCAGCTTTAAACACAAAAATAGGACAACAATCAACCGTCTCGAACAGGGATGGGCAACTCCAGGCCTCGAAGGCCGGTCTCCTGCAACTTTTAGATGGATCTCTACTTCAACACACCTGAGTAAAATAATAAGGTAATTTGCAGGATTCTGGGGAATTTGACTGTTCTTAGGAGGCGATTCAGGTGTTGGAACCAAGTGAGTTGGACCAGGGAGACATCTAAGAGTTGCAGGACACCGGCCCTCGAGGACCAGGATTTCCCACCCCTGGTCTCAACTTATCAATGTTGTTGAATAGTGAAAGGTTGTTCATTCAGCCTTACATCTTTGCAAGACTGAGATTAATGAGGACACGAGGGTTAAAATGCCCCCCTTTCTTCATCACATGTTCTGATCTTAATAGTGTAAGTTGACCTGACAGGGCCATAAACCAAGATTTTCATGGATGTCTGATGATACAATGGCTAGATTAAAGTCCACGAACTTACCAGAGATATGCTGCCCTGGCTTAGCTACCTCCAGATACACTTCAAAGGTCGAGTCTGGACTTTCCCTGGAATAAAAGGTGATAAATTATATTACAAGCTATAACAAGCTTAAACTTAAAATTTAAAGCCAAGGCATATATATAATTTGTACAATTCTGTGATAGTATATTGGCAATGCACTCTTGAAAAATGTGAATATTTTAAAAACACATTGTAAGTTTTTTCAGCCAGAAATGTTTTGTAATTTATCCTTATGTATTCTGGTAGCCTGCTACGTTTGCAGTACTATAGTGTGTATGAAGCATGTAATGTACTATGGCAAAAGGAATAATAAGACATTGATAAGTAACTGAAAAGTGTACTTCGTTAGTAACTATAAGGAAATAAAAGTGTAATTGGAGAGTACTCTGATCACACTACTAAAATATAAAACATGTAATCCTTTTATACTTAAAATACATTCTAAATGTAATTCAATCACAAAAATAGTACACATAAGTTATACTAATCAAGCACATTTATATTACATAAAATGTTGTATACTTAAAGTATACAAAGTATGACTTTAGTTGTTCCAAGGATAAGCAGATCATAGTACACCTAGTTCACTTTAAATTGTGATTTTCTACAATTTAATTACTTAAAATACATTAAGTACAAAATTTGTTGTTCCAAAATAATACTTAAAAAATACTGATAATCAGTCTGGTTTCAAGTGTGTTCAAGTGTGCTCAAATTTAACATGCTTAGTATATTTATTTTTCACCTGGCTGAGTTTTGCGCTCGCTGTTGGACCACCGCTATGCGCTACTGAGACATAATATTTCACAGATTTGGTGGCATTGGAGCTCTATCAGACAGTGTTCTCTTACATCAAACATCTCCTTATAGCTGCAACATGTACCTTTACAAATATAAATAAAAGTTTTTGATGTCCTAAATACTTTTAGGTGATCTGCAGAATTGCTCTGCTCAGTCAGAAACAACCAATCAAAGCCACCACAAAGCAATGAGCCATGCTCTCAGGAAGTTTTGATTTAGTAACTTAGGATTGTTTATTTTAATGCTTGACTTTGAATGAATGTTTACTTTTTTATTTGACACTACTTGATATAAATAGTGTTGTGAAATTAATTTGACTTTATGTATAATTTAGGCTGTTGAGCCTTAGTGTTAAATATTGTATTACTCATTGCAAGTTTTTCAGTTGTCTTTTTGACTGAATACTTGCTGCATGGTATGATGGATGTTTTTCGTTTAAATTATTTGATTTTATGGTTCCATTTTGCCAGATTGCGTAGTAGCATTTATACCTGAAGAGAAAAATTAACCGCCAATCCATGTGATCGGTATTTGTGATTGACAGCGATTGGCCCTAATGGATAATCGGTATCAGTAGGAATAAACCTTATGGGAGCAGGAGTAGTTTATATTGATTGTATTTATTGACAAAATCTGTGCAGATAAGTCATTTTAATCTTTTTTGTGTAACCTTTGTCTTTTTTTAGCAAGACATTACTCATTGTCCAGGAGAAATAGGTGAAAAATACGCTTTTGGCTAATTCTGGCACATTTATAAAAATGTTAATTAATGTGCATTGTCCTTACCAAATTAATTAAATTATTATTACACAGCTTGGTCAGAAACAGCAAGACTGTTTCCCCTATAACAACAACTTATCTCAGAACCTGCTCTATGACTGCAAACAGGCATTCTGATGTTATTGCATTGGTTTATTAGCTGTTTTTTACTCTTTATCTTAAATGAAGTCAAAACAAAAAAAAATACATTTTACATGTCTCCATGCACAATAAACTTGAAACGGAATGAGACAGACAAAGAAGAAAAATCAGAAAGGAGTAAGTAAACAACAAATAAGAAATTGGTAAACAAACATAAAATAAATAGAAATTCTACCCAATATAATAAATACATTGACATTTTTTTTAATATGTAGAAATTTTATTGTATATATAGAATTGATTTAGAGAAATAATTTCCTTTAAATTGCTGCTTCTTAGCACAGGTCTTTTTGACACTTTGCCTTCAGCATGTCATCACAACATTGTTAATACATTATGCCGTTTACAATCATTCTTAGGAGCGTTACACTGAGAAGTAGTTCACCTGATAAACTTAACAGATGTGCAATTCTAGGTGTTTATTAATTGATGAGGTTGCTAGCCTGAAGGAGCTGTGTTGTAATGTAGAGGATCGGGAAAGGGGTGCTCAACTGGGGACGCAGCTCTGGGGAGGAGCTTTATGGGAGTGAACATTTATGCACCCTGAATGTGTGTAAGAATAATGAAATGGGTGTAAAGAATAATGAAAAAAGACGAAAAGAAGAAAATAGTTATATATTGGACCTTACAATGCCATCGCAATACATCACTAATGTTTGCTTTGTCTTCACCATGTCTAAATGCCCCAGTGCAACGAGTTGCTGCCATGTGAGTGACTCATATTATAAAAAACTGAACAACTGTACCCAATAGCAGGTGAAGGTAGGTGGCCTTTCTTATTCAAAGGAATGCAAACTAACTGTTGGTAATATTTCTGTTCACTCTTGCATTTTACTTATCAAAACTTTTGTTATTTTCTCTAAATAGTCAATTTTGGTAAATGACTCACAAGAGAAAAAAGTAAACCTGATTGAGCAGACGACAAGAATCACATATAATTAACACAATTGAAACCCATAGAAAAGCATGATTGACAAGTCATATTTTCACATTTTATCATTAACATCATTAACTTTTTTTCAGCACGTCAGGCCTGAAACCTCACACAATGTTTAATAATAATGTCCCACAGTTACCATAACAACTGCATCTGTCATAATGACGTTCGGCGCCACTTATCTGTTTTTCTGCTTGTTTAACAAAAGCAGCAACTAACTAGCAACTTCTATAGATGACGGTTAACCTCACGGTCTAAAAGCCTTAATAATGCAATGTTATTCTCTGGTCAAATAAGTGAAGGAAGAGACACCAGTACTTCAACCAGTGTCGCAACAAGTCAGGGCCTTCCATATTCTTTCGTTCTCCGGGACTGTGAGAACAAAGCTAACAACAGCAGCCTGTTAACAACCTCCAGAAAAACTGCGGCAAAGTATTCTTACTTAATTCTGGAGCTCATCTTTAGTTGTCGTCCCGCCGTTGCTGGCAGAAGGTTAGTGGGCGCAAGACGCGTTGGTCCGTGGATGTTTTTGAGATTCTAGCCTGCCTGTCAAACACGGCTGTGCGACGCCATAGCGTTAGTCCACGGGTATGTCACGCTCTATCTCGCAGCTGACGCTGGGGTTTGTAGTTCTCTTGTAACGATCTCAGATACATTAAAATGCTTGATAAACTACAGGTTCCATACTACATAACGTGAGTGACGTGGTTTCTTCCAGCGGCCAGTTTGATTCATTCAGTCTCCTGTGTTTACCGTTACTTGTCAGCGGTTCCCGATAGGATAGCATAAAAATTAGACACTTTGCAGACAAAATAAAGAAAATCTGTAATTTTCTGAAAAAATCGCCTTGCGTTTATATACTGCTATTTTATGTGAGATTTTCATATAAATAAGCTAGTTATGTTACTCATTATTAATTTTAGTTATAATTTTTACATAACCACGTTACATCCATAATAATACTGACAATCTAACTGTTCATAGTAAATTTTAAATGTTGTGATGTTAATGTCACTTTATAAAAATAAACCATCCATTTATTAAAATAATACTACCATGTGAGATTCAATTGGCAATAAAGGGATCCATATTGAATCATTTTGCCTCCAATATTAAACTATAAAAGGGTCCTCATTCTCTAAATTTGACACATTATGACCACATCTGATGTACTTTTCTTTTCAGATTCTATCTACAACTGTGTCAATTATTATGTTTTATTTGCTAGTAACCAGTCAAGTTTTAGAGAAAAACACAGTACAAAATCTCTTACACTTAGTTTTAATAATTATAAAATATTTGTTATTGTTCTTCTTGACCTCAGTTCTTTTTTTTACTACTGGTGTTTATGCGCTTTTTTAGTGACACAATTGCTCATTACAGAAAATCTGTCTTTCGATCTGTGTTTGTTAGTTTTGTTTTTAACAAACACAAAGTTGCTGCAACTTTGTATTTGTGTTTGTAGGTTTTAAATTTGATGGAATTTCTTAAAATGAAGAGGGAAAAACTTGTTTGATGCACGGATAAATAGAAAATATGTCATTTATACTTTGTAGAGATTTGGTTAAACTTTTAGAGTGTAACCGGATCCGATCTGCGTTGTGCTGGTTTTAAATGATCAGGCCGTGGTACAGTTTGTCTTTAAAAGGAATGTTCCTTGATTTATTCTGGCAAGAATAACATACAGAGAAACAACCGTGTTACAGGCTACCCGCTCCGAGTTCTACACAAACAAAAGTACATAACAGAAATTAATTTAATAAATCTATAAATAACACACACCTCTCCCGCAGGGCAACATGACAAAAGGGGAGGATCTAAGGGACGCAAACATTTTAAAGATAATACCACAGAAGAAGAAATAAAAAAGGGCGGGGCTTCTGCTCTTAAAGTAACATGGTTAAAACAATGACATAGATTTTCAGTCAGGTAGGAAATCATACAAATAGCCAAAAAAAGAGACATTTTGTGTAATTATAACAAAAGAAAAATTCAACCAGGTTACATTCACCCCCCTAGAATTACACAAAATGAAGAAAACAGTGGAAAAAAAACAATACCAGTACAAAATACTTTTTTCCACAACTGTAACACATCAGCAAAACAGCCACCCTACAGGAGGGTAGAGATCGTTCGACACCTAGCGAAATTTCACAATATCCCATGGACAACAAGAGGGGCCTTTTAGCCCCCCCCGATACAGAGTAAACATGGTACTGAAGCTTAGGCAAACCAAGAAAAAAAACAATCCTAGCCAATGGCAGGAATCATTCAGCAAAAATTTGGAAATCACACATCAAAGCAGGCTGAACATTATCCTTATCACAAAGCGCCTCAATGACAGTCATGGACTCTATCAGTCGACAAACTGGTTTAATAACCCTCCCAAAGCGTGAAGTCAGACGGCGAACAACATCCCCTCCCACACTGTCTGTAGGATGAACAGAACCAGCATCATCAGGACGATGAGGTAAGAAACCAGCAGTTGCTAGTACTCCAGTTTCCATAGAGAAGTTCTCAGACTCATGAGGCAGGCAGGTCACTATTTCCAACTGATGGAGCCGAGGACACATCCTGAACCCATGAAGTAGTACGGTCATCCCCGTCACTGCAGGATAGAGAGTCAGGTAGGGAAGGCTCAGCAAGACCAGCACTAGGAGCCTCAGTAAAACATTCTGTTCCATTTAAATCAGGAACCGGGGGGACTCTAACCACACTATCAGTATGGTGATTCACATTTCCATCAAGGTCATCCCCACAGGTAAAACGTTCACATCAAGAAGGAGGTTGCGATGCACCACACGCTCATTGCCATGGCAGTCTCTTAATACGGTAAATATGGAGAGCAGGTTTAGATGCAACCACAGTGTAGATCACAGGCTCCCATTTATCAGAAAGCTTCCGCTTCTCTCTGGCTCCCTTGTTCGCCACCAAAACCTGATCTCTAACTGACAGAGGGTGACCCTTGGCTCTCTTGTTGTATTGGTCACATTGATGTTTCTGCTCTGCACTGGTGCTCTTCTCAGCCATTAGCATGGCAGAACGCAAATCTTCAACCAGTGATTTGACATAAGTATGGTAGTCACAAATGGCATCATCATGAAGAATGTTCCGAAAAACAAGGTCAACAGGCAGCCTGGGAATCCTCCCAAACATCAGATAGAACGGTGCAAAGCCAGTTGTCTCATGAACTGTGCAGTTATAAACAAAAGTCAGAGACTGGGTCATCTGAGGATATTTATGCTTCGAATGTGGAGGAAGAGATCTCAACATGTTGCCCAGGGTACGATTGAATCTCTCTGCAGTCCCATTACTCATTAGGTGGTAGGGTGAGGTGTGTGATTTGCTGACACCACTCAACTCCAAAAGCTCAGCAAGCAGCTCACTCTCAAAATTTGCACCCTGATTTGAGTGAATACGCTGGGGAAAGCCGAAAAACACAGAAAAACCCATCCCATAACTTCTTTGCAACTCGTTTAGCGGTTTGATCCTGACACGGGAAAGCATGTGCTAACTTTGTGAAGCGATCAGTGACCACCAGAACATCCACAGACTTGTTGTTGCTGTCCTCAGCTGACCAGAAATCAATGCACACAAGCTCCATCAGAGCACTGGTCCTGATGTTCTCCAGAGGGGCTCTCACAGCAAGCTCTGGAGTTTTAATACACACACATCTGGGACATTTTCTCACATAATCTCGCACATCTCTCTCCATGTCATGCCAAAAGAAGCGATTACAAGCCAAGGAGAATGTTCGTGGATGGTCCATTATCATGGACACCAGTCAAAACCACAGACTTCAAAGCTTCAGGGACCACAAACTGGAAGCGTTTACCTTTTGTCAGAGGTAAACGCTTCCAGTTTTATGACACAGTAAAGAACGTCATTCAGCAATGTTAATTTATCCCATTGCTTCAGAATTTTCAAAGCCAGTTGATTTTCAACAAAGCGTTCCCGCCTTGACGGACAACTCTGGAGACAACAGGGTCGTTTTTCTGGTGAGAGACAAGGTCAGTTAGACAAAGAGCTATTGATGGACCTGTGGTGGGTTGGATTATCATGTCCAGATGATCAGCTAACGATGCTGCATGCTGAGCCTGACCAGTACTTTCATTGCAGACAGATGACAAAAGAGAGGAGACCTCATCACAGGGCATGGATGTGTCAGCTGTAATTTAGGAAGAGCTGTCCACCGATTGAAGCTGACAGGTCAAACTGAAAACATCCTGCACAGCATGATCAGGAACTTCACAGACATGCTCCAAAAGTTTCTGACAAGGCTCTGACAGAAGGCGATCAGCCAAAGGCTTCACAAAAGGGACTCTGCTCAGAGCATCTGCCACCACATTCTGTCTCCCGCGAACATACCTGATCTCAAAGGTATTTGGAGCAAGCTTAGAGACCCAGCACTGTTCACAGGCATCCAGTTTGGGCTTGGTCAGGAGATATGTGAGAGGATTATTATCCGTCCACACAGTAAACCTGTGACCCTTCAGCCAGTGGCTGAACTTATCACACAAAGCCCACTTTAAGGCTAGGAACTCGAGCCTGTGTGCAGGATAGTTGGCCTGACTGCGGCTGAGAGACTTGCTTGCAAAAGCAACAGGTCTAGCAATCTCTCTCCATCAGCCGGGACCTGGGACAAGACAGCACCGAGCCTATCCAATGAAGCATCAGTTGACAGAATAAATGGCTTCTCAAAATCAGGATGTGCCAGCACCACACAGCTAAGAAGTGCAGTTTTAAGGTCTCTAAATGCTTTCTCACAAGCTGGAGTCCAGTCTTGGGGAGTCAGAACCCAAAAAGTTCCAGCTTTTCCGTGTCCTTCGCCCTTCACTTTACGTTTCTGACCTGCGGTGAGGGCGTAAAGCGGCTTCGCGATGTGGGAACAAGCTGGAATAAAGTGCTGATAGAATGCCCATGCCCAAGAATGACTTCACCTTCTTCTGGCACGGAGTGCAGCCATTCTCCTTCATGACATCCTTTCTCTCAAAACCAGAGATGACCCTTACCTTCGCCTGATCAACAGAAACACCACCAACCTCCACAACATGGCCCAAGAACTTCACAGACCTCCTGAGAAAGTAACACTTTTTTTGGGCCAGCTTCAGTTGTTAGCTCTCAGGTGACAGAAAACATACAGTTAACATTCAGTTTAATCGGCAGCTGTTGTTTACAATATTGTAAAATAATAAAATAAACGAGGTCTTTTTACGCTGTTTTGTGTTATTTTAAAGGCCAAGAGAATCAGTCTTTCTCCAACTTTTGTCACTTAAGCCCGACAGAAATAAAAGTCAGTCACCAAACACAGTTTTCCAACACATAGTGTGTATTAATAATTGTTCATTGCTGATATAAGAGGATGGAAGCTGCTGATAACAGAGCACAAAAATGAAGACTTCTTGAAAAGATGAGAGTGTAGATTTTCTGGTAAATCCTGTTCTAATGTAAAATCTGACAGATTACTGGATAAAGAAAATTTCTATTATATTATTTACTATCACACATAACAATTTTTGAGAATTAGGAAACAGTTGCTTTTTATTCCCCAAAGTTATGGTGTGAGGAGAGGAGAGAATGGATATTTCAGCTGCCTGAAATAATCTGTTCCCCTAAATAAAATGGGTATAAATTAATTTACCTGCAAGTCTTTAACTGTGTTTATTCCTCTCTTCATCAACAACAAATCCTGTGATTTTGGTAGCATTTGCTCCATATTTGACAGAGTTATGGGGGGGAACCATATATTTTAGCCACCTGAAATAATCCGTTCCCCGTGCAAAACCTAGGAATAAATTAATATTCCAGAAAGTGAGGGCATAAAGGGTCATACTGTGATTTGAAAACATTTGCTCTTCATTTCTCAAAGGTAAGGGGCCTTGGGATTTAAACTATCTTTCCATAGCTGCCTTATATTAAAGTCTTGTAAGGATAAATATCAAAAATAGTTTTCAAAATGTAATTTATTCACCATTTTACAACATACATGACCTAGCACACCACAGCAAACTCAGAAACTTAAGGCAAACGCAGTGATAGGTTTTTTCAATAGGTGGGCTTCCCACACATTCTTGATGGAACCACCTCAGGCACAAGTCTGTTGATAATGGCTAATATTCCAGTCCACTTCTATTTATGTCATTGTGGGAATATTTCTTTATTAATTTTTGTTTTGATTTACAAAGAGATGCTTTATTCTTTATTTATAATGCTTTATTCTCTAGGAATAAAACAAGCTATCTGAAATGAGCTGCCTGAAGGGAGTAATGTTTTCTGTACATCCAAAAGTGTGGTGGTGGAAGGATTTTAGCTAACTTGAAAGCATCATGTATGCACATTCAGTGAAACACACCGATTTACTGCAAAGTTTAAACTGAACATTGGTTCAGATGTAAACAGCCAACTTAATTTAGGCATCAGAAACATAGCAATTAAAACTTGGTGGGAATATTCACCAAGCTTATGGGAATGTGTTCCCATAAGACTTTCTGAAAATGTCAAATTAGGTTTTAAACTTGATGTAGTTGAAACTGATGTGACAAAGGAGGTGTATTTCTATTCATCACAAGAGCATTTTCACCACTACATTCATTTTTCAGCTTTATTATCTTTGAAAAAGCATAGAAATGCTGAAGAAGCAAAGAATTCTGGTTTTTTGAAGTTCTGTGTCAAAAAAAGCTTTATCTCAGCGAAAGAAGTGCAATTTGGACAATATGTGAAATTTAAGAACCACATACATTTTTCACCCTATTCTCTGTAAAAAAAAAAAAACTATAGAAATGCTCAGAAGTATCAGTTTTGGTTGTTTGAAACTGGAACAAATTCCAAGGCTTTTGTTTTTTGCGTTCTGTATTTAAGTGTCAAAAAAAGCTTTATCTCAGCGAAAGAAATGGAATATGGACAACATGTGAATAATGAGAAATACATAACATTTTTCAGCCCTATTATCTGTAAAAAAAACATAGAAATGCCCAGAAGCATTGGTTGTTTATAACTGGAACCAAATCAAAGGCTTCTTTTATTTGAGTTCAGTATTTAAGTATCAAAAAAAAGCTTTATCTCAGCAAAAGAAGTGGAATTTGGACAGTATGTGAATTTTAAGATATACATAAATTTTTCAACATTTAAAATCAAAGAAATGCTTAGAAGCATTAGTTCTGTTTGTTTGAAACTGGAACCAAGTCAAAGGCTTCTGTTTTTTTGAGTTCTGTATTTAGTGTCAAAAAAAGCTTTATCTAAGCAAAAGAAGTGGAATTTGGACAATATGTGAATAATTAGAAAGACATCAATGTTTCAGCCCTATTATCTGTAAAGTACCATAGAAATGCTCAGAAGCATTAGTTTGGAACTGAAACTGGAACCAAATTAAAGACTTCTTTTTCGAGATCTGTACTTAAAGTGTCAAAAAAAGCTTTATCTCAGCGAAAGAAGATCAATTGGGACAATATGTGAATTTTCAGATATACATAAAGTTTTCTACCTTATTATCTGTACAAAACCGTAGAAATGCTCAGAAGCATTAGTTCTGGTTGTTTGAAACTGGCTTTGTTTGCCAAAAAGGCTTTTGTTTGTTGTGCTTTGTATTTAAGTGTCAAACAAAATTTATCTCAGCGATAGAAGTGGAATTTGGGCAAAATGTGAATTTTTAGATATACATAAATATTTAAACATTATTAGCTGTCAAAAATCATAGAAATGCTCAGAAGCATAAGTTCTATTTGTTTGAAACTGGAACCAAGTCAAGGCTTTTGTTTTTTTCAGTTCTGTATTTGTGTCAAAAAAAGCTTTATGTCAGTGAAAGAAGTAGAATTTGGACAATATATGAATGATGAGAAATACATCCATTTTTCAGCCCTTCTATCTGTAAAAAAGCATATAAATGCTCAGAAGCATAAGATCTATTTGTTTGAAACTGGAACCAAATCAAAGGCTTCTCTTTTTTGAGTTCTATATTTAAGTGTCAAAAAAAGCTTTATCTCAGCGAAAGAAGTGGAATTTGGACAATATGCGAATTTTCAGATAAACATAAATTTTTCAACATTATTATCCGTCAAACATCATAGAACTGCTTAGAAGCATTAGTTCTGTTTGTGTGAAACTTTAACCAAGTTAAATAAGTATATGTTTGAGTAAAATTAACATTGTTCTTTTATTCTATGAATTCCTGACATGTCTCTTAATTTTGTTTGTGAACATATGTAAATAAGAAGTTAGATTTAGACAACGCACAAACAAATATCTTCTCATGGGTCTTAGCCCTGCTGGAGGCTAAGCACCCCTAAACGTGAAATCCTAGAATCGCCCCTGGTTAACTCTATATACTCTGAGAGCTAGAATGATAAGACTGGCATATCATGGGAAAGAACACTCAGTAGCTGCTGGTAGGGGCCATTCAGGGGCCATTCTGGGAGCCCTCCCAGAAATGGTTTAAATTGTAACACAGACCATGGAACTAAACCTGTACATTTTATTTAATGGATTCAGCTGAGAGAAAAAAAAGTACATTTAGGATTTAATTAGGACGTTTACTTTGTAACAGTTGAAAGAATCATCCTGATAGTTTGATTGTTGTGTTACCATAACTATAATATGGTGTAAATCTTTGTGTTTGAATTGGGTTTGTTCATAAATAAATCACAGCAAATAATGAATAATCAGTGATTGATATTGAACTCGGCCAATAAACCTGGTCTCCCTCTCACAGAGTCACCTTATGGATATTTAAACATGTTAGTAATGCCAAAGTTCTTAGTAGGACAGGAAGTCTAAGCCCCATATTACCTTGGGTTGGCCCTGCATGAAGAGCCGCTTTGATGCGCATCTCTGGAATCTACCTGGAATCTACCTGGAATCCCCCGGTGGCCCGCACGTCAGTCCGCCGATGCTTTGGGGACATTTGATAATAATCAAATGGATTAATTATCGTTGTGGCATGTTTGGGTTTATGCTGCGGTTCTAATTATTGCTCCAGTATCGTCTTTGATGTTTATTTTGTGAACTCTTAATGCTCTGGCCCGAATCTTCTTTGAGGTTCTGCAGTAACTTCTATTTACAGCCGCTCACCTCCAGCCTTTAACCCGCCTGGCAGAAAGCAGCATGCACAGTCAGCAGGTGGTACCGGGTGGTACCGGGACTTTGAGGTGCATCACGACTCGCGGTGATAGTCGATACCATGTCTTGATCAGGATGTCTGATAAAAAGACTGACATTCTACTTCTGCCTATAGTGAACAAGGATTTTAGCAGAATGATGAAGTTAAAGTCAGAAATTTCTCTGCATCCAAAGCATTTCTTTGACAGGAGTCAGCAGGGTTTTTTTCGCTATTGCGAGGACAATTACGAAAATAGCAATAGAAACAATTTTTCTAACGTCAACATCAGACCTACGTTTTTGTTCACAAACCAGTGTATAAAAAAATATTCTTGTTAGAGGCTCAGATCGTCCCCCTCCTCCTCCTCACCATGGACCCAGTGTATGAACAACAAGGAGGAAGAGAAATTGATAGTCTTTATTAGACTGAAGGGAGCCAGACTAGTTTATTTTTACAAAATTATTATATTTAGCTAAATATTATTGCTGAGGGGACAAGCAGGCCTCCTGGCATACAGATAAAAAAAAATAGAAAAAAAATCTTTGAAAAAAAAAATTAAAAAGACCACTACGGGTATAGAGGATAAAAGGGGGAGGGGCACAAACCCCTAATAATAATGAAATATCATCCAGGCGGTTGTTTGAAGCTGCAAGAAAGGCTAAGAACTCTGTATCAAAAAGCTTTATCTCAGCGAAAGAAGTGGAATTTGGACAAAATGTGAATTTTCTGAAATACATCAATTTTTCAGCATTATTAGCTGTCAAAAAAAATAGAAATGCTTAGAAGCAGTAGTTCTGGTTATTTGAAACTGGAACCAAGTGAAACAATTTTGTTGATTTTAAGGTGGATTTTATGGAAGCCCATTTCCGCCACTCTGTTAAAAAAAAAAAATCTCATTATAATGACATAGTATCTCATTATAATGAGATGATATACTATCTCATTATAATGAGATAATCTACACATGCGCAGGACGTTTGGAGACTGTGGAGGACGAACCCCCTTTCGATTTGGTTCAGTCCACCTGTACAGGTTTGACTGTACCATCTGTTTCGCCTGCCGCCTGCAAGCACCCAGTTAAACATAGCTGTTTACAACGGTAAGAAATTTGGTTTTATTTAAATTAAGTCTGTAATATAAGCATAGTATAAAGTAATCAATTTGGCACACTGACGACGGTAGCTAATCTTGAAGATATCTTAAAATGTGCATTCATATCTTTGAAGCTAACGTTTTCTGTTTCTTTACTTCGTCAGTCCACATCTGATTTTCCGGTAACTTTAGTTAATAGTTGAGGATTACGTGGTACTTTTATTTGCTGTAATGATACATGTTCAGTCTACCAAAAGTTGTGGTGTAATAACTGGTAGATGCTGCATCTCGCTCCCAAACCACTATGACGCCAAAACGATACCTCTAAGCCTATGTATGTTTTTTAAAGTTAAACTACAATATGTCATGGTATTTTATGTCACGTACTCTCTCTGTCTCTCTCTCTTTTATTATTATTAACTTCTAAATAATTTATGTAACTGCACAAAGAAATATATAAATAAATAAATATTTTATCTGTCTGCATAAAATTAAATCTATTTTATCGATTTAATCAGTAAGTTCAAGTAACAACCAAAACCATTTGTGCTTGGTTTTGTACAGTGCAGGTTGTTTCAGAAAGACAGAAGACTGGATGGTGTGGACCAGCTGCATTTTCACAAACCTTTTCTGATCACACAAGAGGTATAAGTGACTTCTCTGCTATGGCGTGTTCCTCCAGTTTTCTATTGAAAGACTTTTATGGTCCACAGATGGCTTAAATTTCAGTGTTTTTCCTTTTCTACTGCTAAAGACAGTGTCAATATGGAATGGTACAGTTCTTTGTTATTACCAATAAATATTTTCTTATCTTTTTTGTGAATTTAAATAGGTTTCTCAAAATGTGGCCATTTTAAAAGTAAAACCACTGTATAAACATACATTTGTGTAATTACACAAATAAAATAACTGTGGTAATAGTTATTATAAAACAAAAGTTTAAAAAGATGCTAAATATTTTTGTGAAATAATTTATTTGTAATATTGAAATAGTTTGAGTTTAGCCTTAGTAAAATCATTTCACACAAAAAAAGCGCTTAAAGGCATTATGAATGTCCCGGCCCGGGGTCTTAATGCACGGAGTTTGAATGTTCTCCCTGTGCATGCGTGGGTTCTCTCCAGGTTCTCCAGCTTCCTCCAACAGTCCAAAAACATGACTGTTGGGTTAATTGGTCTCTCTAAATTCTCCCTAGGCGTGATTGTGTGTGTGTGCATGGTTGTTTGTCCTGTCTTTCTCTGTGTTGCCCTGCGACAGGCTGGCGACCTGTCCACGTGTACCTGCCTCTCGTTCGCTATAGATAGGCACCTGCACCCCTCCCGACCCCGCTAGGAATAAGGGTGTTAGAAAATCGATGGATAGATGGCATTATGAATGCCTATATTATGATTAGTTTTTCAGGTAAAATTATAATTTGTAGTATGACTTGCTTACATTTTATTGGAAACATATGATGATGGTCTTGTGTATCTTCCCTTCCATTGTATGATCACAGAATGGATGACCTGAGTGATTTCCTGAGACAAAGGAATATTCCTGAGGAAACTATCGAGACCATGCTGAGAGAGAAGGTACTAGCTGAAAAAAAATCAGTATTTCAAAAACTAGTTTTTTAAGGCATGTGTCTACCAATGTTATCTAATTTAATTCAAATAATTTGCTTGCAATTCTAGTTCCATAAGTTTTAAAATAAATATTTTTTTATTGTCCTTGTTTAGATTGATACCAGCGTCATCCAGCTCATGACAGATGAAGAGCTAAAGAATTATTTGCCATCATATGGAGACCGCATAGCCCTATTAGGATACTGTAAAAGGAAGGAAAATGGCCCCCCAAACAGTCGCAAATCAAAACTGTTTGAGCGCCTGAAATCAAAGCTGGGTAAAAGAAAAACTGCTCATCAAGATGGCTGTGGTATGGAAAAAGAAGAGCAATCTGAAACAAATGTAAAGAAGAATGCTCTGAAGTCAAAGAGAAAAATAGAAATAGGCTGGCTGCTTTATGATGAAGAACAACAGGGTTTTAAACAAGTAAGAGCAAGAAGAGGTGGTGGAACAAGGAAGGTTGATGTATCCAAGGATGCTAAAAAAAAGTGAGATAATCCAGATAGCTGCTGATATTTTCTTTCCAAATGGAAGAAATAGAGAAGGGTCCATAGCAGATTTTGAAATAGATTTGAAAGATTATCAGGAAGTGGCAGTTGATGACAAAATCACTGTTGGACAAATGTTTCATGTTACAAAACTGACTATTCTCAGGTTTTACCTGACCACCCATAAAAAGAAGGTTAACCAGTCAGTCAGTCAAGATGAAGTTTTGCCTTCACCATTTTTTCAGGATCAAGACAGTTCTGTGAGTCAGCCCTCCTCTTCATCTGCTGTAAATGTTGCAATGACCAGCCAACCTACAATATCCACAGAAGTAACTCCTGACTTCCTATTTGTTAGAAACATAACAAATCATGACAATATTAACTTTTCACTTCATTCTACAGAACTTAGGGAGGAGGATTTGGATAGCAGTAACATAGTGTTTCTAGGACAGGACGTTTTCTGACAGTGAGCCACAGATTTTGGATGATACTTTGCCGATATCCCCTCAATCCACATCATCTGCCAAGGCAGTGAAGAAGATACTAATAGTTCACAGAGGACAGGTACTTCCTGAGCTCATAGCACACTTCTGTGATGACGGACTTTTAGACAGAGACTTCAAAATCCAACTTGTACTGCCAGATGGAACACCTGAGATGGGTTATGATGACGGAGGAGTCGTTAGAGACTGTCTTTCTGAATTCTGGAAAGAATTCTATGACCAGTGTACTACAAGAAACACTTACAGAGTGCCTTTTCTGAGACATGATTATGGACAGCAGCAGTGGGAGAGTGCAGGCCGAATAATTGTTTTTGGATGGACAAGAGAGAAATATCTTCCTATGAAGATTGCACCTGTCATACTAGCAGCAGCCTTTGGACAGGTAAAAAGTGAGGTGGTGGAGAATTTCCTTAAGTGCATGCCTGAATCTGAGCGCTTTGTGTTTCAGTCATGGCAGTCAGACTTCATCAGTGTTGACAAAGAGGAATTGATAGAGATTCTTGATAACCACAGTTGCAGACGAATGCCCACTGCCAGCAACGTAAACGAAATCCTCCAGGAGCTTGCACACAAAACACTTGTCCAAGAACCTGCTTACGTTATTGAACAGTGGGCCAAAACACTCAGTATTACTGGGAACAGCTTCCAGGACCTTTCTTCAGTGTATGAAAACTTGCAACCAAATGCAAGAAAAGTTTTGAAGTCCATTGTCTTTCCTCAGGAAATGAGTGTCCATCAGAAGGACATTCAAAAGTATGTTAGCACATATATCAGGAACGCAGATTTGCAGCATCTGTCCTTGTTTCTAAGGTTCTGCACAGGTTCAGACCTGTTCCTGGATAAGAACATTCTTATTGAATATACAAAGATTCAAGGGTTTCTCAGAAGACCTGTGGCTCACACATGTAGCTGTGTCCTTGAGCTGTCAATCTATTATGATAGCTATCCAGATTTCAGTGCTGAAATAAACAAGGTTTTGGATTCTAATGTATGGGTCATGGATATTATTTAAAGTTTTGAAAGTGGTGGAGGAAGAGGAAAAAAAACAAGAGAGATTAAGGTGGCTATTTAAAGTAACAAGTTGCCTTTCGAGATCTAAGTATATGTTTTCCCCCAAAATTTTCTTGCCAGAATTTAAGGTTTTTGAGATAACATTTTACCTGGGTGATGTTATCTTTCCCAAACTTTCTCCAGATGTAACAAAAAGGGATCAACTGTTTGTGATAGGTAAATGCTGGTTTGTGCAGCACAGCTTTTGGTTTGTTTAAGGGTAGGTTGTCAAAACTCAACGAGAGATACACTACCATTCATGCACAAGTTCTGCAACTTGTGCATGTTTTCAGATCTGTTAACTGTCAGGGCAGCAGTCAAAAATTCTGTCTGGAAAGCTATGATGCCAGACAACAAAATGTAGCTGACTTTTATTATCCCATAATTAACATGTTAATTGTTAGCTGACCTCTGTAAATTGTTAGAGGTAAGATGAAAATGACTGTAAAGAATGTTTAGAAGTTCACTGCCAGAACAAACAAAAATAGGAACTGTTTTTTTTTGGGGGGGGGGGTTTGTGGAAGGCTATAAAAAGAGTCTTCTTTTTTGTTTTAAAATTCCTTTATCTTAAGCTTATTAAATGAGTGCACTATACACCAAGGCAAGGGTTTTTAAGCACTTATGATTTATTTTTGGGAATGTCAAAATAATGGATTGTTCTTTGTTGGCAGAATACAAAATAAATATATTCTGAATAAAGTGTAGTCTGTTTATGATTTTCTGTTGCACTGTAAATAAATTTATTGGCCATAATACTGAAAAATATGTACATGCCAAGAGTAATGACATTTGTCAAATTAATACCAAGTACAAACAAGCATATTGGTAGGAAAACTGTCAAATGGTTATCTGTTAGTAATAACATGATTAAAACATTGCTTGTACATGTAACACTCCTGTCCATACATCAACAGTTTCCCTGACCAAGTAAGGGTAAGAAAACGGAGAATCTGCAAATCCCCTTGGTTCCCCCCTGCAAATGTTGGTACTATTTAGTGCTGTTTTGAACAGAGGCTAGTATTTTGCAATAATAAAGAAGATTAATACATAGAAATTATAGAATGACCTTGACCTCAACTTTGAAGGAAACTAAAATGTATTAGTCTTTTAAGTAAACCATAGAAACAAATTGTAACTCATTCATACATTTTAATTTACAATCAGTGTTTACACAGGACATATTGACATAATATCTGACTTGTTAGATGGTTTGTGGACCTGGGTGATTTAGAGAAACTGTTCCCTCAGCCCATCACTGATCATTTGACGGAGTCTTACATAAAGATTAGTGATTTTATACACATCATCTGTCATTACCAGTCTGTGCTCTGTCATGAGTTCAGTGCATAAGTGAAATACATCGACATCACAGGGAAAGTCCTTGAAACGGCATTCTTCTATACATATTTCCAGCTTTGTTGGATTAGCAGACCGTAAAACATTTGGAACCCCATACAGGTTGGGAACACCATGCATTAATGTGGACGACCATGAGGACCCGAGGATTATTTGTAGATCGTATTCGATGGTCATTCCATGCATGGACAACTTCATCCAGCTCCACCTGTTTGATTAAGAAATGGAAAATAAAAAATAAGAAAATATTAGAAAAAAGTAATGTTTTTGTATTATTTGTAATATATTTCTAATTTGTGTGCTGAAAGCAAGAAGTAAATTTATAGTACCTGTATTGTTTGTAGGAAGCAAAACTGGATCAGTGATTTGTCCAGAAAGCTGTCAACAAAATAGCCATCGGCTTTAAGCTGGTCGAAATGGTCCATCCAAAACTGGGCACATTCACTTCTTAAAGTGCACCACCATCGCTCTATCCTTTGATTTCCTGTACTCGGACCGAGAATAACAGAGTCAAAACCATTTTCATTCTCGGTGTTGTACAGAAATCTTTGCATCGCTGCCACATAAGTGTTCTCTGTGCCATGATCCATTCGTATTTTTTGTGGAAATCCATTGTACTCCATCACAGCGTCAATGAAATACCCAGCAATAATGTGAGGATCACTATTATTAGTCTTATATGCTTCCAGCCAGATCATTTTCCTCGAAAAGCCATCTATGCATCCATTAATCCCATAAGGCTTTAATTTGTCGTACCCATCCATGTGCCAGACATAGTTTGGTCCCCGGTTAGTTTTAAGCGTCGTCTCAAGCGATTTTGTGCACGCAGGTCAACCCCGTTGGGATCCAATAGGCGCATCAAAAGACGTACTGTTTCCCTGTCTGTGACTATGCCAGCAATCCAACATTTCTGGTGCATCCACCTGTAGCCGTGCTGTCTCCCAGATCCTTGTAGTTGTTGCTCAATAAAAGAGGCCACTTCTGCAACATCTGTCTTATTTTTTCTACGCCAAAGGCGCTTCTTTTGCAGTCTTCTCTCCAACGTCGGAGACTTAATTGACATTATGGGTTTCTTCCAAAACTCGCAAGATTTCAAGATTAGTAAAACCACTTCTGAAGTATTGCTCAATGATATTATCAATATCCATTTCTTTCTATCAAGTTGAGCATATCTCAACCTATAGGGCCAACTCAAGTTATCTGATAGTATAATACTATCTCATTATAATGAGATGCTATCTCATTATAATGAGATCATTTTTTTTTAACAGAGTGGCGGAAATGGGCTTCCATAGGCTTCCATACCTCCTGGCATACATATAAAAAAATAAAAATAAAAAATGTTTGAAAAAAAAAAAAAAAAAAAGAGCACTACGGGTATAGAGGATAAAAGGGGGAGGAGCACAAACCCCTTGGTTCCCCCTCTGCTGCAGTGACTTAGCGGGCTACCGTTGCATTATGATGAATATGTAGCATTGGTGCATGCAAAACGACAGCGGGCCGCTGAGGCCTGTGGGCCAGTTCTAATAATAATGAAATATCATCCAGGGGGTTATTTGAAGCTGCAAGAAAGGCTAAGAACTCTGTACCAAAAAGCTTTCTCTCAGCGAAAAAAGTGGAATTTGGTCAATATGTGAATTCTCTGAAATACATAAATTTTTTAGCATTATTATCTGTCAAAAACATTAGTAATGCTTAGAAACATTATTTTTATTTGTTTGGAACTGCAAGCAAGTCAAAGGATTCTGGGATTTTTTTTATTTCAGTATTTAAGTGTCAAAAAAAAGCTTTATCTCAGCGAAAGATGTAGAATTTGGACAATATGTGAATAATGAGTAAGATATATGTTTTTCTGCTTTATTATCTGTCAACAATCATAGAAATGCTTAGAAGTGCAATTTGGACAATATGTGAATTTTCCAAAATACATCAATTTCTCAGCATTATTATGTGTCACAAATAATATAAATGCTAAGAAACATTAGTTCTGGTTGGTTGAAACTGCAACCAAGTAAAAAGCTTCTGTTTTTATGATTTCAGTATTAAGTGTCAAAAAAAAGCTTTATCGCAGCGAAAGAAGTGCAATTTGGACAATATGTGAATTTTCCAAAATACGTCAATTTCTCAGCATTATTATGTGTCAAAAAGAATATTAATGCTTAGAAACATTAGTTGTGGTTGGTTGAAACTGCAACCAAGTAAAAGGCTTTTGTTTTTATGATTTCAGTATTAAGTGTCAAAAAAAGCATTATCTCAGCGAAAGAAGTGGAATTTGGACAATATGTGAATTTTCTAAAATACATCAATTTTTCAGCATTATTAGCCGTCAAAAATCATAGAAATGCTAAGAAGCATTAGTTCTACTTGTTTGAAACTGCAACCAAGTAAAAGGCTTCTGTTTTTATGATTTCAGTATTAAGTGTCAAAAAAAGCTTTATCTCAGCGAAAGAAGTGGAATTTGGACAATATGTGAATAATGAGCAATATATCAGTTTTTCTGCTTTATTATCTGTCAAAAATCATAGAAATGCTTAGATGTTTTTGTTCTATTTGTTTCGTACTGGAACCAAGTAAATGTCTTCTGTTTTTTTGAGTTCAGTATTTAAGTGTCAAAAAAAAAGCTTTATCTCAGCGAAAGATGTAGAATTTGGACAATATGTGAATAATGAGTAAGATATATGTTTTTCTGCTTTATTATCTGTCAACAATCATAGAAATGCTTAGAAGTGCAATTTGGACAATATGTGAATTTTCCAAAATACGTCAATTTCTCAGCATTATTATGTGTCAAAAAGAATAGAAATGCTTAGAAACATTAGTTCTGGTTGGTTGAAACTGCAACCAAGTAAAAGGCTTCTGTTTTTATGATTTCAGTATTAAGTGTCAAAAAAAGCTTTATCTCAGCGAAAGAAGTGGAATTTGGACAATATGTGAATTTTCTAAAATACATCAATTTTTCAGCATTATTAGCCGTCAAAAATCATAGAAATGCTTAGAAGCATTAGTTCTAGTTGTTTGAAACTGGAACCAAGTCAAAGGCTTCTGTTTTTATGATTTCAGTATTGTGTCAAAAAAAGCTTCATCTCAGCGAAAGAAGTGGAATATGAACATGTGAATAATGAGCAATATATCAATTTTACAACATTATTATCTATAGTAAAGCACAGAAATGGTCAGAAGTATTAGGTGTGTTTGGTTGGAAATTGAACTAAGTCAAAGGCTTTTGTTTTTTTCGAGTTCAGTATTTCGGTGTCAAAAAAAGCTTTCCCTCAGCGAAAGAAGTGCAATTTGGACAATATGTGAATTTTCCAAAATACATCAATTTCTCAGCATTATTAGCCGTAAAAAATCATAGAAATGCTTAGAAGCATTAGTTCTAGTTGTTTGAAACTGGAACCAAGTCAAAGGCTTTTGTTTTTTCGAGTTCAGTATTTCGGTGTCAAAAAAAGCTTTATCTCAGCGAAAGAAGTGCAATTTGGACGATATGTGAATTTTCCAAAATACATCACTTTTTCAGCATTATTAGCTGTCAAAAAGAATATAAATGCTTAAAACATTAGTTCTGGTTTGTTGAAACTGCAACCAAGTAAAAGGCTTCTGTTTTTATGATTTCAGTATTAACTGTCAAAAAAAGCTTTATCTCAGCGAAAGAAGTGGAATTTGGATAATATGTGAATAATGAGCAATATATCAGTTTTTCTGCTTTATTATCTGTCAAAAATCATAGAAATGCTTAGATGTTTTTGTTCTATTTGTTTCATACTGGAACCAAGTAAATGTCTTCTGTTTTTTTTAGTTCAGTATTCAAGTGTCAAAAAAAGCTTTATCTCAACGAAAGAAGTGCAATTTGGACAATATGTGAATTTTCCAAAATACATCAATTTCTCAGTATTATTAGCCGTCAAAAATCATAGAAATGCTTAGAAACATTAGTTCTGGTTTGTTGAAACTGCAACCAAGTAAAAGGCTTCTGTTTTTATGATTTCAGTATTAAGTGTCCTAAAAAGCTTTATCTCAGCGAAAGAAGTGGAATTAGGACAATATGTGAATTTTCTAAAATACATCACTTTTTCAGCATTATTAGCTGTTAAAAATCATAGAAATGCTTATAAGCATTAGTTCTAGTTGTTTGAAACTGGAACCAAGTCAAAGGCTTCTGTGTTTTTGAGTTTAGTATTTAGGTGTCAAAAAAAGCTTTATCTCAGCGAAAGAAGTGGAATATGAACATGTGAATAATGAGCAATATATCAATTTTACAACATTATTATCTATAATAAAGCACAGAAATGGTCAGAAGTATTAGGTGTGTTTGGTTGGAACTTGAACTAAGTCAAAGGCTTTTGTTTTTTCGAGTTCAGTATTGTCAAAAAAAGCTTTCTCTCAGCGAAAGAAGTGCAATTTGGACAATATGTGAATTTTCCAAAATACGTCAATTTCTCAGCATTATTATGTGTCAAAAAGAATAGAAATGCTTAGAAACATTAGTTCTGGTTTGTTGAAACTGCAACCAAGTAAAAGGCTTCTGTTTTTATGATTTCAGTATTAACTGTCAAAAAAAGCTTTATCTCAGCGAAAGAAGTGGAATTTGGACAAAATGTGAATAATGAGCAATATATCAGATTTTCTGCTTTATTATCTGTCAAACATCATAGAAATACTTCAAAGCATTAGTTCTGGTAGTTTGAAACTGGAACCAAGTCAAAGGCTTCTGTGTTTTTGAGTTCAGTATTTAAATTTCAAAAAAAGCTTTATCTTAGCTAAAGAAGTGGAATTAGGACAATTTGTGAATAATGTGCAATACATCAGTTTTTCTGCTTTATTATCTAAACAGACTACACTTTATTCAGAATATATTTATTTTGTATTCTGCCAACAAAGAACAATCCATTATTTTGACATTCCCAAAAATAAATCATAAGTGCTTAAAAACCCTTGCCTTGGTGTATAGTGCACTCATTTAATAAGCTTAAGATAAAGGAATTTTAAAACAAAAAAGAAGACTCTTTTTATAGCCTTCCACCACCCCCCCCCCCCCCCCCCAAAAAAAAAAAAAAACAGTTCCTATTTTTGTTTGTCCTGGCAGTGAACTTCTAAACATTCTCTACAGTCATTTTCATCTTACCTCTACAATTTACAGAGGTCAGCTAACAATTACAGTTACATATTGTGGATAATAAATCAGTCAGCTACATTTTGTTGTCTGGCATCATAGCTTTCCAGACAGAATTTTTGACTGCTGCCCTGACAGTTAACAGATCTGAAAACATGCACAAGTTGCAGAACTTGTGCATGAATGGTAGTGTATCTCTCGTTGAGTTTTGACAACCTACCCTTAAACAAACCAAAAGCTGTGCTGCACAAACCAGCATTTACCTATCACAAACAGTTGATCCCTTTTTGTTACATCTGGAGAAAGTTTGGGAAAGATAACATCACCCAGGTAAAATGTTATCTCAAAAACCTTAAATTCTGGCAAGAAAATTTTGGGGGAAAACATATACTTAGATCTCGAAAGGCAACTTGTTACTTTAAATAGCCACATTAATCTCTCTTGTTTTTTTCCCTCTTCCTCCACCACTTTCAAAACTTTAAATAATATCCATGACCCATACATTAGAATCCAAAACCTTGTTCATTTCAGCACTGAAATCTGGATAGCTATCATAATAGATTGACAGCTCAAGGACACAGCTACATGTGTGAGCCACAGGTCTTCTGAGAAACCCTTGAATCTTTGTAAATTCAATAAGAATGTTCTTATCCAGGAACAGGTCTGAACCTGTGCAGAACCTTAGAAACAAGGACAGATGCTGCAAATCTGCGTTCCTGATATATGTGCTAACATACTTTTGAATGTCCTTCTGATGGACACTCATTTCCTGAGGAAAGACAATGGACTTCAAAACTTTTCTTGCATTGGTTGCAAGTTTTCATACACTGAAGAAAGGTCCTGGAAGCTGTTCCCAGTAATACTGAGTGTTTTGGCCCACTGTTCAATAACGTAAGCAGGTTCTTGGACAAGTGTTTTGTGTGCAAGCTCCTGGAGGATTTCGTTTACGTTGCTGGCAGTGGGCATTCGTCTGCAACTGTGGTTATCAAGAATCTCTATCAATTCCTCTTTGTCAACACTGATGAAGTCTGACTGCCATGACTGAAACACAAAGCGCTCAGATTCAGGCATGCACTTAAGGAAATTCTCCACCACCTCACTTTTTACCTGTCCAAAGGCTGCTTGCTCTAGTATGACAGGTGCAATCTTCATAGGAAGATATTTCTCTCTTGTCCATCCAAAAACAATTATTCGGCCTGCACTCTCCCACTGCTGCTGTCCATAATCATGTCTCAGAAAAGGCACTCTGTAAGTGTTTCCTGTAGTACACTGGTCATAGAATTCTTTCCAGAATTCAGAAAGACAGTCTCTAACGACTCCTCCGTCATCATAACCCATCTCAGGTGTTCCATCTGGCAGTACAAGTTGGATTTTGAAGTCTCTGTCTAAAAGTCCGTCATCACAGAAGTGTGCTATGAGCTCAGGAAGTACCTGTCCTCTGTGAACTATTAGTATCTTCTTCACTGCCTTGGCAGATGATGTGGATTGAGGGGATATCGGCAAAGTATCATCCAAAATCTGTGGCTCACTGTCAGAAAACGTCCTGTCCTAGAAACACTATGTTACTGCTATCCAAATCCTCCTCCCTAAGTTCTGTAGAATGAAGTGAAAAGTTAATATTGTCATGATTTGTTATGTTTCTAACAAATAGGAAGTCAGGAGTTACTTCTGTGGATATTGTAGGTTGGCTGGTCATTGCAACATTTACAGCTCCCCAAAGTTATGGTGTGAGGAGAGGAGAGAATGGATATTTCAGCTGCCTGAAATAATCTGTTCCCCTAAATAAAATGGGTATAAATTAATTTACCTGCAAGTCTTTAACTGTGTTTATTCCTCTCTTCATCAACAACATCCTGTGATTTTGGTAGCATTTGCTCCATATTTGACAGAGTTATGGGGGGGAACCATATATTTTAGCCACCTGAAATAATCCGTTCCCCGTGCAAACCTAGGAATAATTAATATTCCAGAAAGTGAGGGCATAAAGGGTCATACTGTGATTTGAAAACATTTGCTCTTCATTTCTCAAAGGTAAGGGGCCTTGGGATTTAAACTATCTTTCCATAGCTGCCTTATATTAAAGTCTTGTAAGGATAAATATCAAAAATAGTTTTCAAATGTAATTTATTCACCATTTTACAACATACATGACCTAGCACACCACAGCAACTCAGAAACTTAGGCAAACGCAGTGATAGGTTTTTTCAATAGGTGGGCTTCCCACACATTCTTGATGGAACCACCTCAGGCACAAGTCTGTTGATAATGGCTAATATTCCAGTCCACTTCTATTTATGTCATTGTGGGAATATTTCTTTATTAATTTTTGTTTTGATTTACAAAGAGATGCTTTATTCTTTATTTATAATGCTTTATTCTCTAGGAATAAAACAAGCTATCTGAAATGAGCTGCCTGAAGGGAGTAATGTTTTCTGTACATCCAAAAGTGTGGTGGTGGAAGGATTTTAGCTAACTTGAAAGCATCATGTATGCACATTCAGTGAAACACACCGATTTACTGCAAAGTTTAAACTGAACATTGGTTCAGATGTAAACAGCCAACTTAATTTAGGCATCAGAAACATAGCAATTAAAACTTGGTGGGAATATTCACCAAGCTTATGGGAATGTGTTCCCATAAGACTTTCTGAAAATGTCAAATTAGGTTTTAAACTTGATGTAGTTGAAACTGATGTGACAAAGGAGGTGTATTTCTATTCATCACAAGAGCATTTTCACCACTACATTCATTTTTCAGCTTTATTATCTTTGAAAAAGCATAGAAATGCTGAAGAAGCAAAGAATTCTGGTTTTTTGAAGTTCTGTGTCAAAAAAAGCTTTATCTCAGCGAAAGAAGTGCAATTTGGACAATATGTGAAATTTAAGAACCACATACATTTTTCACCCTATTCTCTGTAAAAAAAAAAAAACTATAGAAATGCTCAGAAGTATCAGTTTTGGTTGTTTGAAACTGGAACAAATTCCAAGGCTTTTGTTTTTTGCGTTCTGTATTTAAGTGTCAAAAAAAGCTTTATCTCAGCGAAAGAAATGGAATATGGACAACATGTGAATAATGAGAAATACATAACATTTTTCAGCCCTATTATCTGTAAAAAAAACATAGAAATGCCCAGAAGCATTGGTTGTTTATAACTGGAACCAAATCAAAGGCTTCTTTTATTTGAGTTCAGTATTTAAGTATCAAAAAAAAGCTTTATCTCAGCAAAAGAAGTGGAATTTGGACAGTATGTGAATTTTAAGATATACATAAATTTTTCAACATTTAAAATCAAAGAAATGCTTAGAAGCATTAGTTCTGTTTGTTTGAAACTGGAACCAAGTCAAAGGCTTCTGTTTTTTTGAGTTCTGTATTTAGTGTCAAAAAAAGCTTTATCTAAGCAAAAGAAGTGGAATTTGGACAATATGTGAATAATTAGAAAGACATCAATGTTTCAGCCCTATTATCTGTAAAGTACCATAGAAATGCTCAGAAGCATTAGTTTGGAACTGAAACTGGAACCAAATTAAAGACTTCTTTTTCGAGATCTGTACTTAAAGTGTCAAAAAAAGCTTTATCTCAGCGAAAGAAGATCAATTGGGACAATATGTGAATTTTCAGATATACATAAAGTTTTCTACCTTATTATCTGTACAAAACCGTAGAAATGCTCAGAAGCATTAGTTCTGGTTGTTTGAAACTGGCTTTGTTTGCCAAAAAGGCTTTTGTTTGTTGTGCTTTGTATTTAAGTGTCAAACAAAATTTATCTCAGCGATAGAAGTGGAATTTGGGCAAAATGTGAATTTTTAGATATACATAAATATTTAAACATTATTAGCTGTCAAAAATCATAGAAATGCTCAGAAGCATAAGTTCTATTTGTTTGAAACTGGAACCAAGTCAAGGCTTTTGTTTTTTTCAGTTCTGTATTTGTGTCAAAAAAAGCTTTATGTCAGTGAAAGAAGTAGAATTTGGACAATATATGAATGATGAGAAATACATCCATTTTTCAGCCCTTCTATCTGTAAAAAAGCATATAAATGCTCAGAAGCATAAGATCTATTTGTTTGAAACTGGAACCAAATCAAAGGCTTCTCTTTTTTGAGTTCTATATTTAAGTGTCAAAAAAAGCTTTATCTCAGCGAAAGAAGTGGAATTTGGACAATATGCGAATTTTCAGATAAACATAAATTTTTCAACATTATTATCCGTCAAACATCATAGAACTGCTTAGAAGCATTAGTTCTGTTTGTGTGAAACTTTAACCAAGTTAAATAAGTATATGTTTGAGTAAAATTAACATTGTTCTTTTATTCTATGAATTCCTGACATGTCTCTTAATTTTGTTTGTGAACATATGTAAATAAGAAGTTAGATTTAGACAACGCACAAACAAATATCTTCTCATGGGTCTTAGCCCTGCTGGAGGCTAAGCACCCCTAAACGTGAAATCCTAGAATCGCCCCTGGTTAACTCTATATACTCTGAGAGCTAGAATGATAAGACTGGCATATCATGGGAAAGAACACTCAGTAGCTGCTGGTAGGGGCCATTCAGGGGCCATTCTGGGAGCCCTCCCAGAAATGGTTTAAATTGTAACACAGACCATGGAACTAAACCTGTACATTTTATTTAATGGATTCAGCTGAGAGAAAAAAAAGTACATTTAGGATTTAATTAGGACGTTTACTTTGTAACAGTTGAAAGAATCATCCTGATAGTTTGATTGTTGTGTTACCATAACTATAATATGGTGTAAATCTTTGTGTTTGAATTGGGTTTGTTCATAAATAAATCACAGCAAATAATGAATAATCAGTGATTGATATTGAACTCGGCCAATAAACCTGGTCTCCCTCTCACAGAGTCACCTTATGGATATTTAAACATGTTAGTAATGCCAAAGTTCTTAGTAGGACAGGAAGTCTAAGCCCCATATTACCTTGGGTTGGCCCTGCATGAAGAGCCGCTTTGATGCGCATCTCTGGAATCTACCTGGAATCTACCTGGAATCCCCCGGTGGCCCGCACGTCAGTCCGCCGATGCTTTGGGGACATTTGATAATAATCAAATGGATTAATTATCGTTGTGGCATGTTTGGGTTTATGCTGCGGTTCTAATTATTGCTCCAGTATCGTCTTTGATGTTTATTTTGTGAACTCTTAATGCTCTGGCCCGAATCTTCTTTGAGGTTCTGCAGTAACTTCTATTTACAGCCGCTCACCTCCAGCCTTTAACCCGCCTGGCAGAAAGCAGCATGCACAGTCAGCAGGTGGTACCGGGTGGTACCGGGACTTTGAGGTGCATCACGACTCGCGGTGATAGTCGATACCATGTCTTGATCAGGATGTCTGATAAAAAGACTGACATTCTACTTCTGCCTATAGTGAACAAGGATTTTAGCAGAATGATGAAGTTAAAGTCAGAAATTTCTCTGCATCCAAAGCATTTCTTTGACAGGAGTCAGCAGGGTTTTTTTCGCTATTGCGAGGACAATTACGAAAATAGCAATAGAAACAATTTTTCTAACGTCAACATCAGACCTACGTTTTTGTTCACAAACCAGTGTATAAAAAAATATTCTTGTTAGAGGCTCAGATCGTCCCCCTCCTCCTCCTCACCATGGACCCAGTGTATGAACAACAAGGAGGAAGAGAAATTGATAGTCTTTATTAGACTGAAGGGAGCCAGACTAGTTTATTTTTACAAAATTATTATATTTAGCTAAATATTATTGCTGAGGGGACAAGCAGGCCTCCTGGCATACAGATAAAAAAAATAGAAAAAAAATCTTTGAAAAAAAAAATTAAAAAGACCACTACGGGTATAGAGGATAAAAGGGGGAGGGGCACAAACCCCTAATAATAATGAAATATCATCCAGGCGGTTGTTTGAAGCTGCAAGAAAGGCTAAGAACTCTGTATCAAAAAGCTTTATCTCAGCGAAAGAAGTGGAATTTGGACAAAATGTGAATTTTCTGAAATACATCAATTTTTCAGCATTATTAGCTGTCAAAAAAATAGAAATGCTTAGAAGCAGTAGTTCTGGTTATTTGAAACTGGAACCAAGTGAAACAATTTTGTTGATTTTAAGGTGGACTCCTAAACACAGAAATGCTTCATCTGCAGAGAAATTTCTGACTTTAACTTCATCATTCTGCTAAAGGCCTGGTTCATTTTTGGTAGAAGTAGAATGTCTGTCTTTCTATCAGACGGTATCGACTGTCACCGCGAGTCGTGATGCACCTCAAAGCCCCAGTGCCACCCGGCACCACCTGCTGACTGTGCATGCTGCTTTCTATCAGGCGGGTTAAAGCTGCTGCTGGCTGGAGGTGAGCGGCTGTAAATAGAAGTTACTGTAGAACCTCAAGGAAGATTCTGGCCAGAGTTCACAACTCATCAGAGAATAAAATAAACATCAGAGAAAATACTGGAGCTAGAACCGCAGAATAAAGCCAAACATGCCACAATGAAATTAATCAAATGTCCCCAAAGCATCGGCGGACTGACCTGGGGGCCACCAGGGGATTCCAGGTAGATTCCAGAGATGCGCATCACATCTTCATGCAGGGCCAACCAAATGTAATATGGGGCCTCAGACTTCCTGTCCTACTAAGAACTTTGGCATCACTAACATGTTTAAATATCGATAAGGTGACTCTGTGAGACGGAGATCAGGTTTATTGGATGAGTTTAATATCAATCACTGATTATTCATTCTTTGCTGTGATGTATTTGTGAACAAACCCAATTCAAACACAAAGATTCCACATTATTATAGCTATGGTAGCACAACAATCAAACTATCAGGATGATTCTTTCAACTTTTACAAAGTAAATGTCCTCATTAAATCCTAAATGTACTTTTTTTTTTCTCAGCTGAATCCATTAAGTAAAATGTACAGGTTTAGATCCATGGTCTGTGTTACAATTTAAATCATTTCTGGGAGCCCCTGAATGGCCCCTACCAGCAGCTACTGACTTTTCTTTCCCATGATATCCCAGGCTTATAATTCTAGCTCTCAGAGTATATAGAGTTAACCAGGGGCGATTCTAGGATTTGACGTTTAGGGGTGCTTAGCCTCCAGCAGGGCTAAGACCCATGAGAAGATATTCGTTTGTGCGTTTTCTAAATCTAACTTCTTATTTATATACATTCACAAACAAAATTAACAGACATGTCAGTAATTCATAGAATAAAAGAACAATGTTAGTTTTACTCAAACATATACTTATAATGAGTAAAATCAGAGAACCTTAATTGTTTCCACAGGTGTATGTACTCAGTTTGAAACAGAATCTCAAGACTCCATCATATCTGCCGACATCTGCTAACATTAATGAGATACATGCAGCTCTGGAGTGAGACAGTCCTAGTAACATGAAAATAAAATCTACTCAAAACTATGCATTTCCAGTCATTTGAAGAACATTTTACAAAAAACAGTTTATCAAAGTAGATAACACATGAAAACTAGTTATTACCTTGAACTTTATTTGAAAATCAAACTTAGAAATTGCATTACCATTATTTTTATCTGAACGTTATGTGGCTGTTGGTCTTTTCTTTTAAATAAGAAAGTTTGTCCATCTAAGGAAAAGTGAACGTTATGAGTCGGGTTTTTACGATTACAGTTCACAGTTCATAGTTCATGAAGTGGGTCTGCATTCTTACAATACCAAACACCTTTCTGTTCACAGACACAGAAACAGCATAAAAAACAGAAACAGCACTAAAGAACAACTGTTCTTTAGTTTTACCTTATTTAAGTCACTCCAGAGAGCTTTGGGTAATTAATTACAAAACAGCACAATAGTCACTAATCAAACTTCAAAAAAGAGCAATAAGAACCAGGGTCAGACTAATTCATTATTTATCCAAAATTTTGCATACATACACAAATTTCTTCAGAACTACAAAATAATCTTCAAATAAATAAAATACTGCACACAATTTCCATTCAAAGATATCAAAATAATTCTAAATTAAATACAAAATTGCCACTTAAAATTATAATTTCAATTGAATTGAAGTGCTGATGATGTAAGTCTGACCTCTTCTGAGTATATATATATATATTTATCCCATATATATCTCATGGGAGATATATATATATATTTCCATTGTCCCATTTGTCTCATGTTACATCTTACAATATGACCCATATTAAATCCTCCCATTAGTCTCATGTTAAATCTCATGTTTTACATTTGTCCCATGTAAAATCCTCCCATTTGTTTATGTTAAATCCTCCAATATGGACCATACTAAATCCTACCATTTGTCTCATGGTTAATCCTTCGATATGTCCCATGTTAAATTCTCCCATTTATCTCATGTTAAATCCTCCCATTTGTCTTATTGGAGAATCGAAAGACGCAAAACACTCAAATATATGGGTAACAAATAATTCTCAGAGACGAGTCCTTCACTGCCAGCCACGATGGGTCGGGAGATTTATTAACACGTCTACAAAGATGCATCAATACAAAAACATCATTCCAAAGTCTTTCCCCAAAAATCTCTCTGTGTCTTTGTAAACATGCACTTTTATAGTTTCTTAATAACATTGATGTGTATGGGGGAAGTTTGACCAATCCAGATAACTATGTTGGTTTGCGTCAAGATTCTTGGCTGCCCATTGACTGAGTGTGTGTTGGAGTTTCTCTGGAACACTAATGACCTCTTGATCTAAACATCTGCTCCACATCAGAACTGCCGAATAAGCCAATTAATCACAATTGTTGCTCTTATCTATTGAAACAGCTTACTGTTTCCCAATGTGTATTTTGGTCCAACTTTGTGCTTTGCATGCAAGGGAGTCAGGTCAGGTCTACATTACTGGCGCCAATAATCTTTCTGCAAAAACAACTCCTTAGAAAGTATTTCCGCGCTAACAGTCTCAGGTGAAATCCTGCCATTTGTCACATGTTAAATCCCTCCATTTGTCTCCTGTTAAATCCTCCCATTTGTCTCGTGTTAAACCCTCCAATATGACCCATATTAAATCCTTCCACTTGTCTCATGTTAAATCCTCACGTAAGTCCCATGTTGAATCCTCCCATTTGTCACTGTTAAATCCTCCCATTTGTCGAATGATAAATCCTCTGATTTGTCTCATGTTAAAACCTCCCATTTGTTTCATATTCAATCCCCTCATTCGTCTTAAATTAAATCCTCCCATTTGCCCCATATTAAATCCTCCCATTTGTCTAATGTAAAATGCTACAATATGACCAGTATTAAATCCTTCCATTCGTCTCATGTTAAATCCGCCCATTTGTCTCATGTTAAATCCTCTCATTTGTCTATTGTAAAATACTTCGATATGACCCATATTAAATCTTCCCCTTTGTCTCATGTTAAATACTGCCATTTGTTTTATATTCAATTGTCACATTTCTGTCAAATTACGTCTTCCAATTTGTCTCGTGCTAAATCCTTCCATTTCTCTCAAGTTAAATCCTCCCATTTGCCTCATGTAAATCCTCCAATATGGACCGTATTAAAACCTACCATTTGTCTCATTTTAAATCCACCAATATTACGCATATTAAATCCTCCCATTTGTCTCATGTTAAATCCTATTTCTCAATGTTAAATCATCCCATTTGTCTAATGTAAAATGCTACAATATGACCAGTATTAAATCCTTCCATTCGTCTCAAGTTAAATCATCCCATTTGACTAATGATAAATCCTCCGATTTGTCTCATATTAAATCCTTCCATTTGTCTCATGTGAAATCCTCCTTAAAATGACCAAAATCGTTTCACTTGGTTCCAGTTTCTAACAACCAGAACTTAATGCTTCTGAGCATTTTTATGCTTTTGTACAGATAAAAAGGCAGAAAAATTGATGTATTTCGGAAAATTCATATATTGTCCAAATTTCACTTTTTTCGCTGAGATAATGCTATTTTTGACACTGGAATTCAAAACTCAAAAAACAAAAGTCTTTAACTTTATTCCAGTTGCAAACAACCAGAATAAAAGTTTCTGATCATTGTTATGGTTTTTTGCAGATAATTCAGTAATTCTGAAAATTCAAATATTATCCAAAATCCACTACTTTCGGTGAGATAAAGCTTTTTTTGACACTTAAATTTAGAACGCAAAAGAACAGAAGCCTTTGACTTGATACCAGTTTCATACAACCAGAACTAATGCTTCTGAGCATTTCTATGCTATTGTACAGATAAAGAGGCAGAGACATGTATGTATTTCTGATTATTCACATATTGTCCAAAATCCACTTCTTTTGATGAGATAAAGCTTTTTTTGACACTTAAATTCAAAACTCAATTTTGAATTGAGTTTTGAATTCAAAAATGAGTTTGAATTTCACTTGGTTCTTTCACTGGAACCAAGTGAAAGAAGACTTTCACTTGGTTCCAGTTTCAAACATCTAGAACTTATGCTTCTAAGCAATTCTATGCTTTTGTACAAACAAAGAGGAAGAGAATTTTATGTATTGCTCTTATTCACATATTGTCTAAAATCCACTTCTTTCGATGAGATAAAGCTTTTTTTGACACTTAAATTCAAAACTCAAAACACAAAACTCTTTACTTGGTTCCAGTTTCAAACAACCAGAATTAATGCTTCTGAGCATTTTTATGCTCTTGTACAGATAAAAAGGCAGAAAAATTGATGTATTTCGGAAAATTCATATATTGTCCAAATTTTACTGTTTTCGCTGAGATAATGCTATTTTTGACACTTAAATTCAAAACTCAAAAAACAAAAGTCTTTAACTGTATTCCAGTTGCAAACAACCAGAATTAAAGTTTCTGATCATTGTTATGGTTTTTTGCAGATAATTCAGAAAAATCTATGTAATTCTGAAAATTCAAATATTACCCAAAATCCACTACTTTCGGTGAGATAAAGCTTTTTTTGACACTTAAATTTAGAACGCAAAAGAACAGAAGCCTTTGACTTGATACCAGTTTCATACAACCAGAACTAATGCTTCTGAGCATTTCTATGCTATTGTACAGATAAAGAGGCAGAGACATGTATGTATTTCTCATTATTCACATATTGTCCAAAATCCACTTCTTTCGATGAGATAAAGCTTTTTTTGACACTTAAATTTAGAATGCAAAAGAACAGAAGCCTTTGACTTTATTCCTGTTTCAAACAACCAGAACTGCTAAGCATTTCTGTGCTAAAAATTTCTGTGCTTTTGTACAGATTAAAAACAGTAGAAAACTTGATATATTTCTGACTATTCACCTATTGACCAAATTTCACTTCTTTCGCTAAGATAAAGCTTTTTTGACACTCACATACAGAACTCAATCAAACAGAAGCCTTTCACTTGGTTCCAGTTTCAAACAACCTGAATTAAAGCTTCTGTACATTTCTATGTTTTTTTTTTACAGAAAATAATGCTGTAAAATGGATGTACTGCTCATTATTCACATATTGTCCAAAATCCACTTCTTTCGCTGAGATAAAGCTTTTTTGACACTTAAATACAGAACTCAAAGAAACAGAAGCCTTTCACTTAGTTGCAGTTTCAAACAACCAGAACTAATACTTCTAAGCATTTCTATGCTTTTGTACAGATAAAAAAAAGTAGAAAACTTGATATATTTCTGAAAATTCACATATTGTTCAAATTTCACTTCTTACGCTGAGATAAAGCTTTTTGATACAGAGGTCTTAGACTTTGTTGCAGCTTCAAATAACCCCCTGGATGATATTTTATTATTATTAGATATGGCCTGCATGCCACAGAGGCCCGCTGGCGTTTTGCACGCACCAACGCTACATCCATAACAATGCAACGGTCGCCCGCTAAGTCACTGGTCTGGCTGCCTTCAGTCTAATAAAGACTCTCAGTTTCTCTTCCTCCATGTTGTTCATACACCAGGTCCATGGTGAGGAGGAGGAGGGGGAGGATCTGAGCCTCTAACAAGAATATTTTTTATACACTGGTTTGTGATTAAAAACGTAGGTCTGATATTGACGTTAGAAAAATTGTTCTATTTATATTTTCGTAATTGTTCTTGCAATAGCGGAAAAAACCCTATTACTCCTAAACACAGAAATGCTTCGTCTGCAGAGAAATTTCTGACTTTAACTTCATCATTCTGCTAAAGGCCTGGTTCATTATTGGCAGAACTAGAATGTCTGTCTTTCTATCAGACATCCTGATCAAGACACGGTATCGACTGTCACCGTGAGTCGTGATGCACCTCAAAGCCCCGGTGCCACCCGGTACCACCTGCTGACTGTGCATGCTGCTTTCTACCAGGCGGTTTAAAGCCGCTGCTGACGGAATCTTGGCTGGAGGTGAGCGGCTGTAAATAGAAGTTACTGCAGAACCTCAAGGAAGATTCGGGCCAGAGTTCACAAAATAAACATCAGAGAAAATACTGGAGCAATAATTAAAACCGCAGAATAAAGCCAAACATGCCACAATGAAATTAATCAAATGTCCCCAAAGCATCGGCGGACAGACATGGAGGCAACCAGGGAATTCCAGGTAGATTCCACGTAGATTCCAGAGATGCGCATCACATCTTCATGCAGGGCCAACCCAAGGTAATATGGGGCCTTAGACTTCCTGTCCTACTAAGAACTTTGGCATCACTAACATGTTTAAATATCGATAAGGTGACTCTGTGAGAGGGAGATCAGGATCATTGGATGAGTTTAATATCAATCACTGATTACTTAAAATTGTAATTTCAAGTGAATTGAAGTGCTCATGATGTAAGTATGCCCCCTTATATGTATAAATAAAAAAAATTCCCTTCTCACCCACCGCGGGTGGTTCTTATCCTCTGAGCTCGGGTCCTCTACCAGAGGCCTGGGAGCTTGAGGGTTCTGCGCAGTATCTTTGCTGTGCCTAGAACTGCACATTTCTGGACTGAGATGTCTGATGTTGTTCCTGGGATCTGTTGTAGCCACTGCTCCAGTTTGGGGGTGACTGCCCCGAGGGCCCCGATGACCACAGGCACCACTGTGGTCTTCACCTTCCAGGCCCTCTCCAGTTCCTCCCTGAGGTCCTGGTATTTCTCCAGTTTCTCATGCTCCTTTTTCCTGATGTTGCAGTCACTCTGTATTGCTACATCCACCACAGTGGCTTTCCTCTGTTGTTTATCCACTACGACAATGTCCGGTTGGTTCGACCTTACCATTTTGTCTGTCTGGATCTGGAAGTCCCACAGGATCTTAGCTCTGACATTCTCCACCAACTTTGGGGGTGTTCCCCACTTTGATCTCGGGGCTTCCAGTCCATATTCTGCACAGATATTTCTGTACACTATGCCTGCCACTTGGTTATGTTGTTCCATGTACTCTTTCCCTGCCAGTATCTTGCACCCTGTTGTTATGTTCTGGACTGTTTCAGGGGCCTCCTTCCACAACCTACACCTTGGGTCTTGTCTGGTGTGGTATATCTGGGCCTCTATTGCTCTAGTGTTTAGGGCCTGTTCCTGGGCGGCCAGGATGAGGGCCTCTGTGCTGTCCTTGAGTCCAGCTTTTTCCAGCCATTGGTAGGACTTTCTGATATCAGCCACTTCAGTTATTTGCCGGTGGTACATCCCATGTAGGGGTTTGTCCTCCCATGATGGTACCTCCAGCAACACTGGAGGTACCATCCAGTGTTGCTACATGTGACACTGTAGCAACACGAAATTATTTAGTATTTCGTCACACTAAATAACTACTGTGACGATTTGTCAAATGCTTTTTATCATTTTTATGCAGATGATTTAATAATGTTCTGCTATTCTTCATCTCTGTCTCAGGCATTACAGCATTTACAGTCTGCTTTCAATGTAGTTCAAACACGCTTACAAACTCTGAAGTTGGTTTTGAATGTGAACAAGACAAAAGCAATGGTTTTCTCACACCTTAGAAAAATACCAGAAATCCCTCTATTGCTTACCACAGCTGTAGGTACACAAATTGAGTTTGTCAGTCATTATAAATATCTTGGTTTTATTCTAGATGATGAAGTTACGAACACTGAAAATGAAGATTCGGTTTTATTATCGAAATGGATCCTGTTTCTCACTCAAGGCTCTGGATGCCACTCTTGGATTATGGAGATATTTTATGTATGAATGCTTCGCCAAATGTCTTCAATCATTGAACACTGTGTATCATTGTGCTTTAAGATTTATAACTGGAAGTAGACGGTTAATACATCATTGTGATTTGTATTCAAAAGCTGAATTGCCTCCTTTAAGTGTACGGAGAAACAATCATTTGATCTTCATATACAAATCTCTACCTGGCCAAACCCCAGCATATTTAAGCACTCTCTTACATAGATCTGTTAGTTCTCATTCTTTACGCTCTAACAACTTTATTCTGTTGCATGTTCCATGGATTCGAACTGAACAAGGGAATCAAGCATTCAGTGTGTTGGCTCCTAAAGCGTGGAATCAACTTCAGTCAGAACTCAAGATGTCGGGAATGATTTCATTGGACTTATTTCGAGCAGTTCTTAACGATAGGCAACAAGAGTCTATGAAACAGTGTCACTGCTTTTAACTTGTTTTTATTGTTTTATATTTGTGAATATGTATTAATTGGTTTTATTTTGTAACCAGGTTATTGTGTAATGCAGACTTCTGCCCAGGACCCTCTTGAAAATGAGATCCAGATCTCAATGGCGTTTACCTGGTTAAATAAAGGAAATAATAAAAAAAAATAAATAAAAAATAAAAAAATGGGTAGAAGAAAAGAAAGGAAGGTGGTTTCATAAATTTCAAAAGAGAATTGGACAAATGAGAAGACCATAAAGAAACAGGAGAGAAGAGATAATTATTTTACGACAGAATAGGACACAGTGGATTGAATAATAGATCACTATTTTTGATAAGGAAACATCAGATAGGGAAATGTGAATGCGAGGAAGATGAAACAGTAGAACATGTCATTTTGAGTTGTAGGAAGTATATGATTCAGAGAAACAAATTGATTAGAAACCTTAGTAAAATGAAAATGAAATTTGATATAGTTGATTTACTGCAGAAGGACTCGGGAAGCAGAGGATACCAGGTTATATTTGATTTTTTGAAACAGAGTAAGTTGTATAATAGGATAGTTTTGTTTTTTTCTATTTTGTTTTGTTGTCAAGTGGTCCACACTCCTTACCAGTTGGTGGCGGTAATGCTTGCCTAACGTTTCATGCCATCCGCCAATAAATATGAAGAAGAAGAAGGAGCAGCAGTAGGAGGAGGAAATGTTTTAGAAACAAACAAAACCCCAAACTCGCTCGGTGGACCCACGTTCATTTCAGAGTTTCCGAAATCTTTTGAAAACGTGACCTAGATAATCGTGGAGAGCCAGAATGTAAAAGGAACAAGGCAGTGACCCACGGCGAGCTACGAGTTCTGTAGCTGTGATAGTTTAGCAGCTTACTATAGTTTAGCCTAGCTTACATGTCTATGGCGTCCCCACTGGTTGGCCCGGCTTCATCCTCACTCTCAGCTGTGGAGACAAAGCTGCCTTTTCTTCGGCAGCAGCTCCACTCTGTTGTCTCTTCCCCGGGTAGTGTGATGGTGGAGTCGGTTGACGAAGCTGAGGGTCTGTACGTGGCGGTGGAACGCTGTCCCCTGTGCACCACCTCCCGCCGTAGGCTTACTTGTGCTCGGTGCATTCAGGCCGGAGACTTCGTGTTCTTCGACGGGAGGAACAGTGAAAGGTAAAGGTATTAGTGAGACTACAATCTGCTATACTTGTGTTTTTTCTGTGCAACTCCCCCGGCAGAAACTGGCAGACAGAGAAGAGCTTTACAGAAGAGCCCATAGGGGTTACTTGAAGAACCACTTCCATTTCAATGTTTATTTTTTGATTAATATATGACTATAAAGCTATGATTTTAATATTTATCAGTCCCCAGTTAAGTTAGTTTTAAGTTGGGTATTCGACAGTCGGTCAGTGGTTTACTGCAAAGATTATTGCTTCTTGTATGACGGTTAGTTGAGAGGCAATCAGCATTTTTTTAAAAAAACTTTATTTAGTCAAATACAAACATGTATGGCAATTAACAGTAGTGTAACTATTGCTGGGTTTCAGATGACGTCACCCAATGCAGATGGACAGCAAGAAGTAAATGCAGCCCATTTATTTCTGTTGATCCAGCATCAAAATGCCTAAAGAGAGAGAAAGATAAACGTTATTTTCCTATTTCAAAGGTAGTTGGTCACAAGGAAGTTAATTAAAAAAAAAAAAACTTACAGAAAAAAGAGAAAAATGGATCAACAATCTACAGCATAAAACAGGCAGTGCGAAAACCAACAATGCCAGAGTGCCCAGCTTCTAACAGGTAATGATCCACTGTTTAAATTCCATTTTCAGATATTATGTTGGACAAATACTTTGAAAGACAAGCCTCCATATGTAAGGTAAGATGTATATTATTGTTGTTGTGTAGTGGGCTGAATCTGAGTCCAGTCCAGCACCACATCAGGCCTCACTAGCGTTACTGTGGAACCAGTGTCAATCAGGGCCGTGCAGGGAATCCCTTCCACTGTGACTGGGACATGACAAAAATCCCCAACACAGGTTTGGCCAACCACCGCCACTATGGTTGCTTTGCCTTGGCTGGAATGCATTTCCGGGAGGGTCTGGGCCAGGGACCCCTGTCGACGCTGTCGGGCCTCACCTGCTGGCAATGAAGTGTGGAGGCTACGGTAAGGGTCTGCGATGCCCCCCCCATGCAGACCCTGTATCGTTTCCCTGCTTCTTGACTGCTTTAGGACACCGTCGGAGGAGATGCCCTGGTTGACCACAACCCCAACGAAGGACAGGGGCTGCAGAGGAATCCCGCGTCGACTGCAGAGATACCGCTCGAACCATTTCCACCAACTCTGAGACTCAAACAGGTTTCTCCTGGTTCAACTCTCCCCCCTCCACAGATCTGCATGCCGGTTGTTGTCCACCACCTGGTCAACTCCAGGTATTACTCTAACCAAACACTCACTCTCCACTGCTAAATCCAAAGCATCCTGCAGGGTTTGGGGGTGCATCAGCTGAATCTGCACATGCAGCTCCAGAGGTGACAGAGTTCTGATGAACTGATCTTTCGCCAATTAACTCTGTACACTTGACTGCATGTGTGCATATGCTCTGCGTGTGAGGCTCTCAATGTCATTAGCCAAAAAACGCAAGGGTTCCCCTGGCAACCTGCTCCTGCTACTGAGTTTATTTTGAAAAATGCCCGGCTGTACACATTGTCCAAACCGCCTTTTTAGTGCTCCTACTAGGGCATCATAAGCCTTTCTGTTCTCTGAACCGAGGAGCAACAGGCAGTCCAATGCCTCATCTTGTAGGCAGAGAGCGAGCTGCAGGGCTTTATGCTCCACTGTCCTCCCTCCAGCCTGTGCCAGCTGCTCAAACTGTGCGTGGAACGCCTCCCAGCTTGACCTACCGGAGTTGGACGTCTTCAACGGAACAGCGATGTTATGGACGCCATCGTTGCAATAGTCCTGGCCGCTGCTAAACTTGTTGACAAGTTCCTGGTACAACGCCGTCGACGGGCCGGCACCCAGACCCGCTTCTGTTGCCATCCTCGCTGCGGAGCCACTCAGGGAAGCCTTCGCCCGAGCCATTTTATTAAGTTCCGCACTCCACGCCTCACTGTCCTCTTCTTTTTCTGTCTTAACTCTAACATTGGGAAACGCGCCATCCATGATGCTGGTGTAGCCGGCGGAGACAACGAGCTAACGGCACTGACTTGGCTCCTCTCGTAGTGACACCAATGTAATGATGCCAACACCGCAGCTGTAGTCCTGCCAAACATGGTTTATTAGAAATAAGAATACAAGCTGCTATTCTTGAGGCTGCAGCTCACGCCCCTAACAAGCCGGTACACTTCCTGACAGCTTAACTGCCAACCGTACGCTCAACCGCCTTCACTTCCGGTCCTGGAACTGCCGCTCCCCCTGACCCCCACCCACAATGCAGGCCTATCACATGTGAGTCAGCAGAGTCAGACAGGGGAAGTGCATAACACTACATGTAACAATAAGGAACACAATGTAACTTATAGCACATACACATAACCATGTGGACCCCAGCAGAACTAAAACACAGAATCGTTATAATATAATATGCAGTTTGCAGCTCCATAGAGTTAGTTATGTTGATCACCTCGATGCGGGTAAATCCTCAAGATTAAATGAGAAGTCTTTCTTACCGAGATAATATGAATCATATCCTAAATATACACGCATTTTTTCGAGATGCCTCGTCTGTTTCAGCCTATTAGCTACTCGTGATCAAGTTTTCTCTGTTTTGAACCAGAGAAATCCACTTCTGGACCTCCATCTGAATTTTGTGCGTTATCCGGGTCACGTGTCTGAAACCCATCAATAGAAAGCACACCAGAGGCAGGCTGAGAAAACAACACAAAGGCAAAATTGATAAAAAAAAAATAAAAAAAAACCTCCCGAAAAAACATCAAGAACGGGATTAATATTTTAGGATTAACATGCGTTGGTGGGCTGTTCCATTAATATTTCAGTCAGGTATTCATACGTTTCAATATATTTCAGAGATTTCTAATATAACTGGAGTTCAGATTAAAAAAAAAATACTGGGGGTGATCTTAGCACTCTTTATGAATAAATATAAATATTTCGCTAGACAAAACGTCAGATTACAACAGAGTTCTATTTTGTTTTTTAATAACACGTTAAAAGTTAAGTTTAATACAAAAACACGGTGGACAGGTGGTGGACCACCTCGGCACCCAGACCGCCGGGCTTAGCAACTTTTCTGGGGGAAACCCTGGCAATTTACCCCTCAAAAGAACTGCTAAGAAATTGCTTTAATATTGAAGACAATAATGCTTATTCTGTGAAAGTGACAGAAGCGATAGACCAGGGGTGCTTATACTTTTTGAGACCAAGATCTACTTTTTCCTCTCACCAGCCGGCTGAGATCTACTTCATGACACGAAGACATAAAAATTGTAAATTAAATTCTATTGACCTATTTTATATGCAAATATACATCAGTTATAGCAGAAATAATAAAGTGATAGAAAACCTAATGCAGTTTCTTCCTCAGTGAGATTATGACACTGGGAGCAGGTTACTGGTTTCTCAGTCAGAAGCTGGTTGCAAACCTGAGGCCAGCAGGTGTCAGTCAGTTATGGTAGATCTGAAATTTGGTTTGATGATGTCAATATTAGAAACTACAGACTGATAGAAGGACGCAAAGAGCTCTGAAAAGCTAAAGGTAAATCTTCTGAAGTTGGGATATAATTAATTTCATTTCACATAATTATCTCGGTAGAAGCCATTTGTTTGTTAAAACTTAATGAAATATGTTTGTCATATTTGATGTTTGTTGTGAGTGACGTATACTCAAAACAAACGAGATAATTAGTCCAAGTTTGTCTTTCATTGATTGTTCAGAAACTACAGCGGCTGTAAAGCGCCACAGCAAAGATAAAACAACCTGAACAGGTGATCAACTCAAAACCACTTACTTTTTACTCTCCATCTCTCTTTGTCATTTAAGCACACCTGTTGCCGTGGCAACAGCCTGCGCCCCGCAAGCCCAGCAGAGATTACGTTAAAAACATTCAGTCCGTTACGATATCGGGTTTCCAGGCCTGATATCGTAACGGACCACAGATATATAAATGTAACATTTGTTTATTGAGATTATCAATGCTGCTAAATTTTATTCGGTGGTTTCAGCATTCATATGTCAAGGATAGACTTGGCTTTGGGTGAACTGATATTTTTGTGTAGAATGAGTGCCGCTCGGACTTCATTTGTAAGTAAAGGTAAGATGGGAATACATTTTTTGTTTAGTTTACTAATGATATATGTGTTGTGTGAGCTACAGTTTGTATGTGTAAAGACTGCAGAAAAGAAACATAACCCCAAACTCTTGTTAGCTTAGCTAATAGCAGTGATAGCTATAATTTACCACAGCGATCACTTAATAATCGCAAAATAAACATTAAACCTACTGCAACAGACTGTTAAATTGTTGTGTGGGAAACATTTGAGTGTTTTTTGGTATTGAATCCTGAAACATAACGTGGTAGTGTTGCTATGGCAATGAATCTGCGTGTAACTTGGCTGATACAGAGAGCGAGACAGAAGTGGTTTTGAGTTGCAACTCAACGGGTTTTCCCTTTGCTATGAAGCATAGCTCTAAATTAACAATACCTATATTTCCAAGTTTCATTGAGTTAATGGAATTGTTCTTCCACAGCTGTGGATGTGTGGAATTTCTCAATATAAACAATAACACGCAGGGATTCTATATTTGTAAATTTGATTACGATTAAGTCAGTGATTCACCAGCGATGAACCTCACTGCATGTTACTGATGGGTGTGTGTGTGTGTGTGTGTGTGTGTGTGTGTATATATATGTCAAACTGGTGTTTGACAGGAGCTCTTGATGATTGTACTTGTATCGATAGATACTCTGAGAAATGGGGAAGGCTACAGAAGCTTGAGGAAGAGAAGGAAAGACTGCAACAGAGGTAAAACATAATGGAGCAAGTTACAAATGCATGTTGCTATCACTATTAAGCATTGATAGTGAATTTTGGCAATTTTTAACTTCTAAGAAGAAAAAAATTCCACATTTTGTTAGAAATATAAGATATGGTGTCATTTTTTTCTCAGTGTCCTACGTGTGATGGGCAGGCGGCTACAGGCTGATGAGATGGTAAGTTCATATATGTTACAATTAGCTTATAACAACACATAGCAAGAAGAAATGAGATATTGAGGTCACAAGAATGAGACAGGATGATATTAAATAAAACTTAAAAGATAAAATGTATGCTTAAAAAATGTTTCCCTGCTTCTTTTTTTTTTATAGATTTTGCATACATTTTTTAATTTTTATTTTTAGAGTTAGGAATGGGTACTGAATTTGATACTTTTAAGTACCGACTGAATTCTGTCTGTACTGCAGAGTACCTATTAACGCAGGGGTGTCAAAGTCAAATACACCGAGGGCCAAAAAAACAAATTTGCTACAAGTCGAGGGCTGGAATGGCTCAATGTTTATTAAAATATATTGAAATGATTGCACATAGCTTATTGAACCAAGGCCTAACACAGTGTATATTATTTAATGATTAAAAGAATAAAGCAATATTTTGTTGTGGCTCTGTCAGTAACCTCAAGGGAAAATATTTTCAACAGGCAAAAAGCAAAAAATTAAATTGTTTTGAAAAACATGTTTCTTAATATTAAGATAAATACATAAATTGAAGTGCATTATAAACTGAAACTGCATTATTGTGCTGCTCTATGATGTTCATATTCTTGTCTTTGTGTGTTTCTGAGAAGCTTGATAGAGCCTTAGATTATATTCTTTCATTACAGCCAAACTTTCTCCACATACAAGACACATGGCAGTGATGGCATAGTTACTTAAAAAAGTAACTTTAATCAGATTACTGATTACTCCTTGAAAACATAACTTAGATTACTGATTACTTGATTTGGAAAGTAATTAAGTTACATTAAAAGTAACTATTTTAGTTACTTTCAGCAGCTGCTAACAACAATACTCTGCCGCCTATGAAAATGACATTGATCTTTGCCAAAACTTAATTGCAAGTTATTTTATAATGGTAACATCAACAATGTGTCTCCAGTTATAAGGTTGAACTGAAGGGGAGATTGTTTCATGGTTACAACAGTACAAAAAACGTTAGTAATTTGTGTGTGTTTTTGAGTGTTTCTTTTGTCTGGAAAACTATAAATAGGATTTTAAACTCCCTGTACCCCCCGTGCCCCGCCCCAGCCTCCAGGTTCTGTTAACCGCCATGTGTTTGGTGTCACAGCGCAGCGCACAGATCTCCTCTTGCCGCTCAGCAACTCAGATGGCTGCACAGATTTGTGACATTTATCTTAATATTAATAATTATAATGACGTACAGTCGCACAACTTTACGGACTCGTTCATTCGTGACTGTTTTCACGTTTACTGCGCTGTTCATATTAGTCTCAATGTTTGCGGTTTTCTGGAGCTCAACGCGAAACTTGTTGTCATTCACAGCAAATATATTAACATTAACAAAGACATCGGATCATCGGGGAAATGGTGGACTAAAACTAACTGGATGTCAGACAAATTTTGGTGTTTATGTCTGTTTATTTCCAAGCCCAAAAAGCGCAGATCGCGACTCATTAAATCTACAAGCGACTTTAGAAAGAATAAAACAAGCCCAAAGCTGCAGTAAATGGAATTGGCGACCGAAACTCAAAATACTTTCTTTTCAGCAACAAAATGCGCGTCTCCCTCCATTGTTTCTGTCGTTGCTGACAGTGTTGTATAGAAACACTGGCTACTCCCCAAGACGTGTAGAGAAAATAAACAAATTATGCTCTTTGCAAAATTTGCGACATGAGGTACAAGGCCAGTGTTGATAGCACGCATAACTTGAGAAAGCACCTGGTTCAACACAAGATTTTTCGAAAGAGTACACAAGGTTTGACAGCCTCAGACCTACCACTCCTGCATTAGGCTCTGCCAGCACACCTGTATCTGTCAGAGACTCTTCTTCTGTAACAACACGGACAAACAAATGTTTAATACATTTGGTGATGGCGACAGCAATATTTACGATGCAACTGAGGGGAAATGCCAAATGGCAGTACATGGAGGTGGAATTTAATTTGTACAATGAGGTGAAATACTCAGTTAGTTGCCCTGGAGAGAAATTTGTCTTGATGCCCATCCACATGCACCGGGGGTGATTGGTGGTGAAGTGACTTTGAATTTTCTGGGTGTATGTGGCTTTGGCCCTCACAATCCCTTCAGCCACGGGATTGTGGACACACCAACCTTCATTCACGTACATAAAGAATCCTCCTCCCCATGTTTTTCCTGATCGTTGGTTGCGGTCCACTCAGAATAACTGAAGGCTGTTGATCTGGAAGGCTGAGTCTGGCATGTTGCTGTTCAGCCAGGTTTCCCTTAGGCAAAGATCGGCACAGTTCTTCATTTCTGCAGAAACTCTCAGCCTCAGATGTAACAAATCCACTTTGTTATCCAGTGACCGGATATTGGCCAGTTCCTAGCCTTAAGCTGGGCCAACTCTTCCCCCTCTTCTGTTTCCGGGCACAAAGTTTATTTTTGACTATTGCTCCTTGCACCCTGCTGTGCCAGACCGTTGTCCTGAGGTGCCACTGTCTCCCAAGTGTAGATTTCTGCCTTGGTGATTAACAGCTGAACTGTCTTTGTATCAGATCCGGCTTTAAACTTCTCCCCAACAGGCAGGTCTTGGACCTGCCTGGTGTTTCTTGGTTTTCATTATGTTCTCTGCGCTTTAAACACAACTTGAGATAATCACAGAGCAGGTGCATTTATACGGGGACTTGATTACACACAGGCGGATTCTATTTATCATCATCAGTCATTTAGGACAACATTGGATCATTCAGAGCCTCTCTGAACTTCTGGAGTGAGTTTGCTGAAAGTAAAGTAGCCGAATATTATTGCACGCCCACTTTACAGTTTTTTTATTTGTTAAAGTTTAAAATATCCAATAAATTTTGTTCCACCTCATGATTGTGTCCTACTTGTTGTTGATTCTTCACAAATATATATATATATATATATATATATATATATATATATATATATATATATATATAAATAAAATATGATTTTTTTTTTCTTTCAGAAATGGAAGATCATGCTCTTTAAGAAAAAGAGAGACCAACTAAAGGAGGCGGTTGCCTGGGGCAATGAAGAGGTGAAGAGCTGTGAGTGTTGGGTTCTTTGTCTGAATATTCTGATTAAATTATTTGCATCTCCTTATTCTCTGTCTTCTGTTTCAGATCGTGAACTTCTTCTGCGCTCTCAAGAGGAAACTCAGAGGCTGCAGCGGCGTGCTGGAAGGCACCAGGAAAAGAGGGACAAAATTGATCGCCACAACCGTCGTCTGTTGGACCTGTTAGAGAGGCGCAGCCGTGAACAACACAACAAACTCAGTCAACTGGCAGCTCTCAGACGAGACCATATCCAAGAGCTCATCACGCATATTTTCCATATGCAAGAGGAGAAGCAAAGCAGCAGGTTAGCAAATATAGTACAGCAGACAGCAACTGGCATCATCTTTCATGGTCTGCAGCCTCAGTAAGATTTCATTCAATCGTTTCATACAGTCCTTGGGGTCTAGTTTTAAAAGTACACTCATAAAAAGACCACAATTTCTTGCTTTTAAAGTGCTTCTTGGGGTTTTTTCATCTCTAGACAAGTACATAAAAAGAAAAACAAAGTACAGATAAATCTTTTCAGACTTTATCTATTCCAAGAGTGTTTGTCCATGTCTCTATCTATCCACCCACTTCAGGGTTTTCCCCAGTGTATCATAAGCCTGACAAGGCTTTACTTTCCTCCCCACCAGTCTAAGTATTGTTTGTTTATGTTTTGTTTAATGTTGGGGTTATTTATTGACCATTCACAGTAAAGATGGATTAAGCTAGGTTTATTGTTGACTCATTGAACTGTGTTAGGATGTTTTTCCAAAGTATGTCAGCTCATCAACCTCTAAATTTTTGTAACTTAAAAATTAACACAAAAACATGGTGGTGATTGCCCTAGCACCCATAGCACCAGGCTTAGCAAATTTTCTGTGGAAAACCCTGCAAATATTATGAAATATTAATTCAAGTCACTATCTATGGCTGCGTATAATAAGTTTTTGTTTATTATGGCATTTATTAGTTTAATACCAAGAAGTAGATTTGGTTGAATAATTAAACTATTTTTTCATTACGTTTTGCATTTTTGTGACGTACAAAAAGCAATGTTCCTGAAATATTTCTTACAAGTCTAAACATTCAACCTCGGCCCTGGACTCACAAGAACCAGTCCTGACGCCATTACTGCTACTATTCGTGTTCATCCGTCCTTCTTTTGTTCCTTTGTTTAGTGTTTTATTCTGTCCTTTGTTTCTTCCATCAACTCCAGAATAGAATTACTGTATTTTATTAGTGTATGAATAAGGGAGAGCTGTATGCAATAGTGGGAATGTGAGAGGAGGGTGTTGATGATGTGTTCGCATACTCCTCAGAAAGTATGTAATTGCACCTCTGATCCAAAGCTTCACTTCATATTTCTTTGGGTTGATATGTTTTCTCTTTATGGTCACTGGTTTACGGGTTTATTTTTATTTTGGTGGTGATACATCTCTATACACTGCAGCATTTAAACTATACCTAATATAGCAACACTACATACAGCATATGATACAATCACTGAAGCAGATTTATCTGACATCCAGAGGGAAAAATAACAATTTGAAATTAAATTCTTTCATTTTATTGGTGTCCCAGAGACGTGTCTGATGTCACAGAGGTCGACCTCGCTCTAACCTCCAGCACAGTGACCGAGCTGGCAGAGGCCCGGAGAACCACCTACCTGTCCGGACGCTGGATCTGGGATGACCAGAATGGAGAGACCAGCATCAGCATCACAGGGTCACCGGTTGTTTTGCCAAGCAACGGAGACTGTTCTGCCTACTACAGCTGGGTGGAAGAGAAGAGCACCAGCTCTGGCCCAGGTGAGGAGGCTGGCTTAAAAAATAAGATGATGTTCTGATTGATCAGACTTTTTAAATCTAAACAGAAAGAAAATATTTATTTTAATACTTTGAGAGTGAATACTTTTCTAAATATAGGAGTTTCAGGAACGTAAACTTTTTCTTTTAGATTTTATATAATCCTGTTGAGTTAATTTTATCAAATGAGTAACTATGATTTCCACTGCTGGCATACCTTCTCAGCTCAGCTGTGAACCGCAGAGAGGTTCCACAAGACGCATGTGCAGCAAATGAAAGATCACACAATAAAGCCAGTGATAAAAAATGATGAATGGTGTCATATACAATCCAAAAGTTCTCAACTTCCAAATTTGCCGCCCACTGCTCTCTCTGCCTTGGCTGTGACTTGACAGTGAAACTTCATCTGTTTCAGAATTAACTCCACATATGCACAACCATATGTAACGTTCCCCGTTTGTTTGCTTGTCACCTAGAACAACAAAGGATGACAACTTCTCAAAATGTGACTGCCTGCGAGTGGCCCCTCAGCTCCACCAGCACTCTGCAGAATTCTTTATTTCGTGTGTGTGATCGTATAGTTGAAACGGAACAGTTAATTTCTCAAAATCAAAACAAAACATTCTCATTCCAGAAAATAAAACGTTCAACAAGACAAACAGTAAAATAACAGATAACTGCCATTGTAGTTAAGAGTTGTAACACTCAGGAAATATTTATATATATATATATATATATATATATATATATACACACACACACACACAGTGAAACTATTGTAGTTTCATGCAGGTCATGAAAGTAGAATAGTGTAAAATTTCACATATCACTGTTTGGCTTCCACCAAACAGCGCACTGTCACGTCTCCCTAAAACTTGCTGTGGAAAAAAATATTTACAAAGCACTTTTAGATGAACACGCTGGTTTATTTCTATATTGTGCACAATACAGAGAGCTTTTAAGACAATCAATAATGTAGGAGCTCTGAATGAAAGCTCTGCCAGGCAGAGTCAACACATGGGTTTTATTTCAAGGATGTCTTTTACAATACAATGCATCCGGCTGCACGCCACTCCGCCACAGTGCAGCCTCTGCAGTAAATATGTACACCTTATTATCAATGACAGCACTTAAACTGCGTCTGCATTGCTGCATATGGCGTTGCAGTGTGCCAACCTTCAGTAGGGTGAAGCAAAATTAGAACCAATTCTAATTTGAACATCGCCGGAGCAAGTGCCAAATTATTCTTCGAAGATAACACTGCTCCAACAGGAAGCTGCATGAGCTCAACATCCATATTTTCAAAATAATTCATCAGGACAGACTATATTTGCACAAAATAGTACCCATGTTTAAGGGTACTATTTTGTGCGATGTGTGAGTTATGTGTAACAGAGACCAAGTGTGTGTATACATATATATATGAATTTTACCCAAAATAATCAAAATTGTATCCGTTTCTAATGGGATTTTTAAGTGATGCCAAGGTTTAGAGCCACCTAGTGGTGTGATGATGGACTGCATGCGTCGGGTCCTTCAGGCACTCTCGCGGCTTCCCCCACCAGAATTCTGCGGAGTGCTGGTGGAGGTAGGTGCGAGAGAGGCAGCTCTTCATTACTTTTTTTTTTTTTTACCTGGGATCATATTTTTCTAGTTCAATAATTAACAAAATACTATAATATTTAACATCTACAAATATAATTTATAAAGTTTTATCGTGGTTGGGCTGGAAAAATATGACCCTATGAGTGGAAGTTGCGCCAGTTGGTGTTCTTGGCTGACCACTCGGTCATGACGCTAGCTGTGTCTTATTTTTCAGCTGAGGGGCCACTCGCAGGCAGTCACATTTTGAGAAGTTGTCATCCTTGGTGTTCTAGGTGGGTTCTAATTATAAATTTGTTCACAAAATAAACATCAGAGAAAATACTGGAGCAATAATTAGAACCGCAGCATAAAGCCAAACATGCCACAATTAAATGAATCAAAATGTCCCCAAAGCATGGGGGGGACTGACATGGGTCACTGGGGTAGATTCCAGAGATGCACATTGCAGCGGTTCTTCATGTAGGGCCGGCCCAAGGTAATATCGGGCCTTCGACAGGTCTTCCCCCTCCACCCCCGAAAACCCTTCCTACTAAGTACCTCAGCATCACTAACGTGTAAATATGGATAAGATAATATAGATAAGTCTGTGAGAGGGAGACCAGGTTTATTTGCAGAGTTTAAAATCAATCACTGACTATTCGTCATTTGCTTTGGTGTAGCCAGGGTAACACAACAAACCATCAAGATGGTTCTTTAAACATTTACAAAGTAAACTTCTTAATTAAATCCTTATGTACTTTTTTTTCCCCTCAGCTGAATGCATTAAATAAAATGTAATAACATTGTCATTCTCTATGAATGGATGCTACAGGTAAAACAAACCATTACATATGGGTTGTTACATATGAACCATTTCTAGGAGCCCCTATCAGCAGCTACTGAGTTTTCTTTGTCTTGATGTCCCAGTCTTACAATTCTAGATCTCAGAGGTGCTAACATCAAAAAATGTCTAAATATGGAGTTAACCACTTTGAGCTTTTTTGATCTATAAATCAGTCTGCAGCCGAATTGTTCTAGAGGTTAAAAAGATATTATTAGGGCTTAATTAGTAAAATGGCAGCAAATTTGCTTATTTCATAACTTCATAACCTTTGACTTCTCTCCTCTAGTCTAACAGCTACAGTCTCAGATCAATATAGCAGCAGAAACAGAAACTTTATACCTGTTGGGGGAAAATATATTACATTTGCTCTGCATTTCCCCACATGATGGCAATGATATTGTAGGATCCAAATAAATTCTTGATTAATATTGGTTGTTTCTATGTTGTTGTACGGTGTTTTAAGATCTTGTTCAATGTGCTGTTTTTTAACTTTGAGCCTCCAAAGGTCTCTGCACGGTCCTGATTCTGGAAGAAAACCTGTTAGTCTGCAAAAGACCTGAGACTAGGAGGGAGATTTATCTTGCAACATAAAACAAGATCTACAATGGATCGGTTCACAAAAAAACGTGTCCGGGTGTTAGAATGGCCAAGTCAAAGCCCAGACCTGAATCCAATCGAGAATCTGTGGAAAGAGCTGAAAACTGTTGTTCACAGCATATCCTGGGTCTTCCCCGGGGCCTCCTCCCGGTGGGACGTGCCCGAAACACCTTACCAGGGAGGCGTCCAGGAGGCAACCTAACCAGATGAGATGCCAGAGCCACCTCAACCGGCTCCTCTCGATGTAGAGGAGCAGCAGCTCGACTCTTGAGTCCCTCCCGGATGACCGAGCTTCTCACCCTATCTCTAAGGGAGAGCCCAGCCACCCTTCAGAGGAAAACCATTTCGGCCGCTTGTATCTGAGATCTCAGGTAAATCTGAGATCGATTTACCTGTAGTTCAACAGGTAAATCGAGAGCTTCGCTTTTTGGCTCAGCTCTCTTCACCACGACAGACCGGTACAGTGCCCGCTTCACGGCAGACACTGCGCCAATCCACCTGTTGATCTTCCGCTCCCTTCTTCCCTCATTCTTGGGATCTCGTGAACAAGATCCCAAGATACTTAAACTCCTCCACTTGGGGCTGGACACCCCTGACCCAGAGAAGGCACTCTACCCTTTTCCGGCTCAAGACCATGGCCTCGGATTTGGAGGCACTGATCCTCATCCTGGCAGCTTCACACTCGGCTGCAAACAGTTCCAGCAAGAGCTGCAGATGACGTCCTGACAAAGCCAACAGAACCACAGCATCCACAAAAAGCAAAGATGCGATCGTAAGGCCACCAAAACGGATCCCCTCATCACCTTGGCTGAGCCTGGAAATTCTGTCCATGAAAGTAATGAACAGAATCGGTGTCAAAGGGCAGCCCTGGAGGAGTCCAACTCCAACCGGAAACGAGCCCGACTTATTGTAAACCCTGCCTGATCTGGATTTATTATTTTAGGGTGGGTGTTTTCCAATCTCCGGGCCAATACTTTTGCCACAATTTCATAATCAACGTTAAGCAAACTAGTAGGTTTGAAGGAGGAACAATCCAGGGGACTTTTACCTTCTTTTAAAAGAAGACTGATGGAGGCATGTCTGCACAAGGGGGAATGCCATTTCTCAAAATGTCATTAACAGAAGGCATGAATATTGGTTGAATCTCTGGCCAAAATAACTTAAAAAATTCCAATGGAAACCCATCAGGTCCAGGACATTTTCTTTTTGGCATAGATTTAATTGCGCCCCAAACTTCCTCCGGAGTGATAGCAGCATCTAAGAAGGCACAATCCTCTCCAGTGACATAAGGTAGAGATATATTGCTCAGATAAGAGGAGATATCTTCCGGGTCAGCCATGTCCGTATTGTATAGAGATGTATAAAAATCCCAGAAAGTGCTGTTAATAATTATTGGGTCATATGTGACGTCCTGGTTCTGCCGCCTTACCGTGTTAATTAAGCGACTATTGTCTTTATTTTTCAATAAATGGGAAAGCATGCAACTGGATTTATTACCAAATTCGTAGTGTTTCTGTTTAGTATAAAGTAGTATTTTCTGAACTTGACTGATTAGTCTTTATTAAGCTCAGACATTAGTGCCTTTAAATTTGGAAATGTTGGTGATTGTGTATTTGCTCCAGCCGGATCACTTCTTTTTCGAGGTTGTTTCTCGTCTCTGCTGGAGTTGTTTTTTGGTGAGAGCAGTAAGATATAAGTGGCTTTTGCTGAATCCCAAATTACAGCGGAAACGTTACGATCCGGCCAGCAAGGAACAAGGACAAAAGCATATATATATTAAAAAATAGCTTCTGTTTATTTTTCAAAAGAAAACCTTAACAAAAAGCTTTTAACAAGTCTCAAAAATATAGGAAAAATGGTCCCAAAAGAAATCAACTAAGGCATACCTAACTCAACATAACAAACCAAAAACTGACCTCACACAATGAACACACAGGGGAATTTGTTCACAAAGACTAGCCTACAAGGAGGAGTGGGAGAGAAGACAAAGACAAACAATACATAAACATAAATAACTGGCTAAAGTCAAAGCATTTTGACTTTAACAACAACTATAAAAACAAAACAACCTAGCACCATAAATGTTTTAGCAGTTGTGCTATTAGTAGAGCGAGAGTAAGAATCTTCATCATCAAGTCCCCTGCTTCCAGCAGCCTGATGGTTTGGTCCACTTCCTGGTTTGCCTTAAACCAATCATCTTCCCCCAGTCAGTCCTTCAAACTCAACAAAACCAAATAGTTAATGATATAAATAAACATAAGGTGTTTACCAAATGTGTGCACCCAAATTAGTAGACAACTTAATGCAAAAACCACCACCAAAGAAAAAGTGAAATTATAAATGTGAAAACATTTAAATAAATACTACCACTGGGGAAATGATGGAGGAACCTCCACAGGAAGATACAAGAGAGTTTTTGTTGTGGAGCCAGAATGTATTGAATTTCCAAGTGAAAGTTATGGGGACATGAAATAATGGATCAACACCTAAAAATACTGGTGCATGGTCTGACAAAAATATGGCATGTATGTTACAGCTTCGAACAGAATGTAAAATTAACGTGGGGATAAGAAAAATAAAATAAAATCCAATCTGGAATAAGTATTATGGGGTGAATAGTCCCTTGCTTTAGGATTTAAATGTCACCAAATAAATATCAAACCGGTATCTGTGCATAGGTTTTTAAGGACAGCTCAAGCTTTCGGGTTAGGCAATTTTTAAGAGGAGGACCTGTCCATGGATTGAGCCCTTAGTTAAAATAAATCTCCCCTCTCAGGTTTGAAAAGTCTAGGTGTTGTAGTTCTGGAATTAGAGCAATTCTAATGTGGTCCAGATGTGTAAAAAGTGGTGAAATTACCCATTATTGAAGTTTCACAAATCACACACTTGTTAAATGTTCTGATATTAGTAATCAAGTTCAGATTTGTTTGTAGCTAAACTACATATGCCAATCTTCCACAGTCTACCCACCTCTGTTGGAGGAAAAACTGGGTTACAAATTGACACTCTTGTCTCTCTGTTTTTGAAATTTGACTTTTTTGCAGGGGTTGAGCACAATCCACACATGAAGGTCGTAGTCCTGTGATGGCTGCGACTAGCCGTCACGGGTTCAATCCCTGGCCTGGTGACCTTTGCTGCATGTCTTCCCGCCTCTCTCATTACTTACTTTCCTGTCAATTCAATGTCAAATAAAGGCCACCAGAGCCAATAAAAGCTTTAAAAAAAAAAAAAAAAAAAAAAAAAAAAACATTGGTGACCCTGAGTCAAGTCAGCTACCAAATTTAGCAGCCCTATGTAAAATCAAACAACAACAAAACCAATTAGAAATGGCTTAGGTAAACCAATATTTCTAGACAAGACCTAATGGCTTGTCTCGAAATATCTTCCTATATTGAGGTGTTTTAACAGAAAATGACAACTCTCACATCCCTGTGGTGCAAATGCGGTCAAGGAGACATGATGTCGAAGCAATCTGGTGGTCAGAATGGATTTGTGTTGGAGCATGTCCCAAAGGCGGCCATTTCTGATTTTTCTTTAGCTTTATATAAAGGAGTGTTTGGTGTCCTGCTTCAAAAATTCTGCAAATTGCCATTATGTTTTGTCCGAGTGGATGTGGTACACCTGATTAAAATGATTTCCCAATGTTTGAGGAAAGAGCCTCATCAGGTTAAAGACTTCTATGTGCATTCAAAGGCAAGGCTGGTCAAGTTGTAATCTTTGGAGAAAGCAAAGGTCCTAATTTGCACATTGTCACTTTGGAATTAAATGAGACAGAAGGTAAAGATACCTATGGCAGCCTCATCATATCAGAAGTGTGCAAATAAAACTTTAAAAGAAAAATTGCGGATGACACCAAGTCCATTCCCAATGAAGAGGAAGCAGAAGAAATTAGATTGGATCAATGCACACAAATGAAAACTGAGCTGAGGCAGTTGGTGGCAGATATTTGTGAGGAGAATAAGTGCCATGCTGAAGTCAGGGTGACTGAGAATATATGCACCATCTACTTGACCTTGTCCCACACCTAATAGAATTGGGAAAATACCTACCTCTCTGGATTGGAGTAATGGTTCCCCTGTTTCACGTTGAAGCCAAGTTCAAGGACATTAAACATGGCTTGTTCAAGGATGAAAATCTTCCTATCAGGGTTGATAAATTCATTGCATGTCATTAGCTTCATTGAGGGCAACACGTGGATCTGTTCTGCAAAATATACAAAAAGGAGAGGCTGCCAGACAAGAAGATACAGAAGCTTCAGAATCCAATTGACGGTTCTGCGGAACAAGAAATGGATGAAAACTGTTCTCAGGAACCTAACACAGGAGAAACAGCAGCGTTGTAAAACTGGAGAGGCCTTACAGTCCCACCAAAGAGGAAACTGACATCATACCTCTCCCCTTGTCCTGAATAGGTCTGTTTGATCCAGCTGTAAAAAAAGAAAAAAGTTCAACTAGAGATTTCAGAAATGGAAGTAATCAACAGCTAATCAGTTGGCAAGGGACGTCAGCAACAGCTGTGCCTTTGAATGTAGTTTATCAAGGTCCACTGCGCTTTCTGTGACTGTGTTTCTGCTCAAAATGTGTTAAAAATACAGAGAATATATTATTCCAGCTTGTGAAAGATAGTACTACAAAGGGTGTTACTCAACATACCTATTCTTTGAGAGCAGAGATTCTGAGTTCAATATTCAGCCCTGTTCAGTTTAAGTCTGGTGTTCATTGGGTTGATGCACAGTGCCATGTGTCCACAGTTATTCAAAAACACTGAGAGAAAATCCAAGTATTCATTTCACAAAACAGTGTTCCTCCCAGTACTGCAAACTTTATTTTCCTTGTATTTGGTAAATACCTTTCGTCTCCATTGACTTCTCAGTCCTGTCATCTTCTGGCATAGTCCACCTATTGTTGTTGAACAAGGGCTCAACATTGTAGACTCTCCAGGCCTAAGACCAATCCAAAGTTGTGATACATGTCCAACAGCATTTAAAATGAATATGTCAGGAAAAATGGTCTGTGCAGGCACTGTTTGTCACAGTTACAGCTTGACAGAACATGTCTGGATTATAGCATTTCAGGAAGGTCCAGCACCTGGCGCACTTGGGCATTATGTCACGTTGAATGGACCTGGGAAATGTACAATGACCTCACAAAGGAAGAAACACCATCAGAAAACATCACCATAGGCTCTCACAAGGTGAGAGCCTATGGTGATGTTTCTCACAAGGTGAGAGCCTATGGTGTGTGCCACTCTACACAAAGTGGCACACACACACTTTGGCAGCGAGAAATGGCAAGCCATACACACTGGTGCCATCTTGTCTGACACACCATATTCTAACATTTTCACCTACAAAAACTCACAAATCTCATGTTTTAGTCATCAAAAGACATGATAATCACGATAACAAATCATCTCTTGGAGTGGCAGCAGTTGTTCCCACTGTGGCCCTCCCAGGGTCCCAGCGCTCTGGGGGACTTTTGGATGTCTATGCCTCCAATCTCTCCCATGTCTGCCTCAGGTTCAGGGAGTAGGTCTGTGGCTCCTCACACCTTCTGCTGAACATTTTTATGTCAAAACTGGGGCTAAAACAATTAAATTGATTATTCAAGCAATACTATATATTTTTAGTATAATTGTTAGATGCAGCCCTAATAGACACTCTCTATACACCAGCATGCTCAAAAACACACCCATAGGTTTAATGTACATGTCGAGTAGAGAAATGTAGAGAAAGCTGTAATGCTCCACCTCTTCATGACATTCAAACAATTCTGAATGCCATACTGCAGGACAGTACATATTAAAAGAAGAAAGCAGTATTCAAGCATATTACTGGAAAACTCGGTGAATAGAAAAAATGCACTTGTACGCTATTCAGAATTGTGTACCGTACTTTCCGGACTGTAGAACGCACCTCACTATAAACCGCACCCACAAAGTTTTTTATTTAAAAAAAAAAAAAAACTAGAAATGTACGTACATAAGCCGCACTAGGCCATAAGCCGCTGGTATCTCCGTCGCTCTCGGTTTGCCACAAGGACGCAGCAGAGAGGTGAACAAATCCACTCTTGAATCGTTAGCCATGCAGTGGCTATTGATAGCCTTCAACTTAAAAGCAGCATCATATGAACTTCTTCATGTTGTTTCCTTGATGAGGGAGTATGAGTTTGAAAAAATTTCTCCTTTTTGCATGCTGAAATACAGAACTTTCTTCTTTGATTTCCAATTCTGACTTCCAGTGATTCACTTCCTGCTAAAGAGCTCCCTGGTGGTTGAAGAAAAATCTACAGAAAAGCCGCACCGGCTATAAGCCACATGATTCAAAACGTGAGAAAAAAGTAGCAGCTTAAAGTCCGAAAAATACGGTACTTTAAAAGTGAACCTCCCAAAACAAAAGTACTCCTGGTATGTTTGGGGTTAATATATAGCAAATGTTTGAAGTGGCTTGTAAAAATAAAACTTCAATCAAAGGTCAGAATTTAGACAGTCCTGTGTATTCTGTTCTCAAATTAAATAAATTATAGCTTAAATAAAGTTTACAGTCATAAGAAGTCTCAAATATTTGAACTTTAAATTTGAAACAGTCATCAAATTGGACATGGAAAGTCATTGGGTTCCTTGAAATGGTTTACATCTCTGAGGAGACAGAACATTTCAATTAAAACATTCATATATGTTCCTGCAGAGCTCGACCACATAAACCCAGCTCACACCATCAGTGCTGCACTGTGCTATGCCACCCAGCTGGTCACCATTCTGTCCCACATCCTGGATGTCAACCTGCCCAAGAGGCTCTGCAACAGGTAGCGCATTTTGTGATTGCTCCAGCCTTGCACCGTGCAGTTTAATATGATGACTGTATGAAGAATCATTTCACCTAAAATTAACTAAATAAATATGTAAGTAAAGAAATAAGTTATTGGCTTCTTTATTCCTATTTATGTTTATGTATTTATATATTATTTTATGTACATATTTCTGCATTTATTTCTGACTGTCCTTTTTCCATTTTCCTTATTCATTTAGATAAAATAATAAAGAAATGCATAAATAATTCAATATGAATAGGAATAAAGGGGCCAATTACTATTTACCTATTTTCATTTTGGCTGAAATGGCTCTCCATAGTAGTGGTGATTAACTTGTTTCTTTAGTGAGTTCTGTGGAGAGAATCTCAATCGGCATCGCTTCACCAGATCTCTGAACAAGCTCAACACCAACATCATCCACCTCTGCTTCTCACAGGTCAGCCCCAATACACTGGAAACGTTATTTGAGAACAATAGGAGCTCTTCATATGTCCTCTTTGTTGGACCATGCCTGCCAATAAATACATCTTGTGTTAACTTGTACTGTGTAACCCTTGTTGCAATTATTATTATTTATGCAGATGTTTGTTGCCATGGTTTGTTAGTTTAGTTTGGTTTATTTAGGATCCACATTTAGCTGCAGCAATACTGCCGCTATTCTTGAAGTGATTCACACATCACTTCATTACATCACTAAAACTGGTTTTAGGAATGAAATAAACCAAACAAAAAAACAACAAAATAACCAACATGGCATAATACATGTTCTGTTGTTTTGTTTTCTCTCCTTTTTCCAGAAAGCAACAGAAAGCAGGGTTAACAAGCTCCATTTAGAATGGAGACACATAATAATATATATATAATAATATGAATAATAATGTTTATAAGGTAGGCTCTTGTATCAGATAATCTAAATGAGCGTTAGGGAATAATTTAAACTTTTTAAGATTTATGAACTCTTGGTTAGCTTGATAGTGGGGACTGAACCGTAGTATTATACCAAACATCATAGCTAATCTTATGTGACATTGCTGGAGAACTGAAAGGTGGCTAACTCTTAAATATATAGGTAAAGAAATAATGCACAGAAACATAGTTCTTCCTGCTGACCATGATGGGTTGGGAGATTTATTACACTCTTCCACAGGTAATCTTATAGCTTCATCAGTTCAAAAACCAAAAATCTCCCCGTATCTATAACATCACCCTTTTTTATACAATCTCCACTGATGTGAGTTGGAAAGTTTCAACCAATACCATCACTCCCCTTAATTTATGTAAGAATCCTGGCAGCCTCTAGTCTAAGTGTGTGTTGGACTTCTTGATCTCAATATCTGCTCCATTTCAGAATTGCCGAATAAGCCAATGAACATTACGAAGCTCCGCCCACAACCGGCCTAGAAAATCTCACGTGACAGGGAGTCTCACAAACAAAGCCTCGCTGCACTTTGTTTCTATGTAAACATGGGGTCTTTCACCTAGACTGATAAAGTATTTCTGAGTCGATTATTGCATCATTTCTGCCGGATTTTCACCAAATATCAGCTACAACAATGGACAGAGGAACTAACAAGTTCATGTCATCTTTTGTGGATGACATTAAGGTGTTTGAGCCACGCGATGCCTCCAACATTTCGGTCGATGAGGAAAACATAGCATCAATATAGCTGTGGACAAGATCACTGATGAATGTTGTTCTTGCCAGGCTGGTTAAGTTGGGAATTCATCGTTTTGTAGGTTACTTTTGAAATCAATGGGTGATTCCTGTTTGTTGGCTAATTTTGAGCGTGCATCGGCACTGTACTCGGTGCTAGCGTGGCTAATACGAGTAACAGTTTAGTCAAAAGCCTTTTCTGCTAAAATAATAATTTAATGTATGTCAGATACACATTGTATATTGATCTGTTTAGCTAACGTAAGACTGTATAGCAGACAGGTGTCAAGGTGTAGAAGTTGTAGCAGTACTGCCATTATGCTGTACTTAGCTAACAGGTGTTCATGATGGATGTGTTTATTATTGATTTTCTTTTTTCAGACAGAAAGAAAGCAAATCAATAATACTTACACCAGCACACACTCCTTTGTTCTTGTTGATCGTACGAAGATTTGGCTGCTCATGCGGTTGTGTACAAGCTTTGATCCTAGCAAGGCATTCTGCTTCTGATTTTGGAAATCTGTGAATTTTACTACCACAAATATGATCAGGTTACCTGACATCACCAGTACAGATACCCCACTGGCAATGGAGAACCATTCTGTTTCCATTGTTAATGCAAACACTTTCTGCCGGTCTGCAATGTAGCCTGGCGCTACATTAACTTGTGTTGACTACTGCATGTACATTAGCTTGTGTTTGTGAGACGGCCACGCACGTGATAGCAGCGCTACTACGTAGAATGGGCAGCCAATGAAACGCAGCCCATTCATCACAGGTCCATTCCTCACAGGTTGTTGTTCTGATCTGTTCAAACAGCATCCTTCTCAAGTCATATTTGGTCCAACTTTGCGCTTCGTATGCAAGGAAAGGGACGATGTTGGGTCAGTTTGACCCAGAGAGGTGGCAAGAATCCTTTCCAAAAACCACCCCATAATTAAAGCCGCACGGCGGCGGCATGCGGCCCTCACAGCCAAGCGCCGCTCTGGCCAATTGGCCACTGCGGGGGTTCGGGCAACCGCTGTCCACCAGCCACCGTAGAATCTCTCGCACAGTTTCCAGCACCGCCACCCACACGCCACCGCAGAAGCTGTCGCGCAGTTTCCGCACCCGTCCACCAGGCTGTCAAATGTCGATGCGTTTGACAGCGCTCCCTGACGATGCACAAAAAATCATGTACAGATTGATGGATGTAGCGTGGAGATATAGCTGATGGATTAATCTAGGGAGCGCAGTGGAGTCAAATTCCATTTCAATACTGTTGGGCTCTTTGGGGTGAACAAAGGCCATACATATCTAGTTTGGCGCCAGTCAGATGATCCATGTGTGATTTAAAGACAATCGTATGAATATGGCGAGGGACTGATATTCGCCATTTTGCCACGCCCACACAGTTCAGGCAGCAGCCAACATAGACAGAGTTCATCATCTTATCATTTTAAGTCACTTTGCGTAGAATGAAATCCATATAAAAGAGTAAAAGGAAGTGTTCTAGTTTTCCCTATAAACAGTACCCAGATTCCCTGACCTACACTCTATCAAATACTGCACAATGAGAAATGGGTCTCTTAATTGGCAACAGTATGTGTTGTAAATACAATGTGTAACTGAACACAATAGCAAGACTAAGATAACTACAAGTGAGATCTAAATGCAGTGCAACTTTAACCTTATGCTAAAATGAGGAAAGAAAATGGTAAAGTTTAACATGTACCAGTTTAATAAATCATAGTGGTCAGTGATAAACTAAGCGCAATGCACATTAACAAAGCACAGTTAACTTTCAGCACATTAGAACAATATCACAGGCTGTATCCCACCCATTAATTAGGTATTAATCACAGCAAGTGCTACAAGTAAATATTACAACCCCAATGGATTGATAGTATATTTAGTACCCTTAGTGCAACCGCATTATCTCAGAGCTGTTCGAAACAACCCATTAAACAGGTTTGATACATAAACAAACAAAGCTGAATGTATAACACTGATGTATCAGCCACACTATTCAGTTTCTTAAATTAGTAAAGCAGCCCGTTAGCTTTACAAACATTGCAGGCCTGAGGGGACTCGGTTAGCATGTGTCCTCGGAATAGCAGTTCCAAAGATGGCGGCTCCCAAAACCAGCACAAGGAATGGGTTACTCACCCCACCTTGGATTAACGTCTTTAACGAATGGCAATAAAACTGCTCCCACTCTGGTCTAACAGTCCGTTCCGGCTCATGAGCGTGGCCCGGATCTGTGGTTCCAAAAATGAGGCAAAACGTTCAGGAAAAGTTAGCAGCTCCAACTGGTTCGCAAAAAAAATTAACAGTCCACAGTGGAACAGGTCCAACCTCATTCATAAATGGCCGCTGTCCGACTGCCAGTACGTAGCAGCGTACACTCATAACTCCAGTACAGTTCAGTCCATCACAACCAATCAAATTGCTTTAACTTGATTTTGCCATTGACTGACCAGTATGGTAGGGACAAGTAAAATTGATGCATTTACTTGCGGTAGTAAATAACAGTTAAACGCTAAATTTACTGCGTCTTTTAAGCCAAAAAAAATTACCTGTGTATAATCTATTGTTATGGACTTTTATAGTGGGTAAAGTTCATCTTCTTAAGTCAGTTTGCACAGGATGAAGCTCGTATGAATAAATAATAGAGTAAAAGTAATTGTCTCCATCGATCTCTTTGTCATTCGTGGAGTAACACTGACCCCTATGGCGAAATAGTGGTATAGTTATTCATCATCTGTAGATGTGTTTGTGAGCCAAGTTCTTTCATTGGTGGAATAATACTGACCCCTACTGGCGAAATACTAGTATAGTTATTCATCATCTTTTGATGATGAATATTTGAATTGTAACCCACAAAACAAAATTATTATAAAAAAAACACCCAAAAACGTATAACAATGTAGGCACAGGATTAAACCCACATGAATCATAGAATAAAAGAAAGATATCCAGCAGCAAAAAATAAGTTAATTCCTGTCGGAAGTGGGAGGGGCTAAGGTGATGTCATCAAGTGATCATGTAAATGTGTTCAGGACTGTTCTGTAGAGAGACATAAGAAGTCTGATGGAGCTGTGGTCTTGCATTCGGAAGTTATTGAACTTTGATGTTTCATGGCGAACAGTCAAAATTTGACACTAAGCCACGCCCACATGCTTTGATATAGGAGAAATCCTTTGATAAATATTGACCTTTGATCCCTCAGTGTGTGCTGAGTGATTTTGAAGTCTGTATCTGAAAAACTGTAGGAGGAGTTCGATCAGATACCACATCTATAAAAAAGAGAAAATGACTTGGTTGATCCAAAATGGCCGACTTCCTGTTGGGTTTAGAGCATGAGTCCAAGGGACTTTTTTGTATGTCCTGACATGATACACATGTGTACCAAGTTTGGCAATTCTTGGTTAAAGCATGGCTTGGGGCTGATTATTTAAAGTGTTCTAGGGGGCGCTATAGAGAAATTAGGCCACGCCAATTAAATGCGGTGATGGATTCCTGTCGGTGGGTGTGTAAGATGCATCCTCGTGAGTTTGGAGCAGCTCGGCCCAAAACTGGAATTCAGAGCCAAACGTATGGCAACGACATTACAGGTCAGTTCGCCACGCCGCCACGCCCACCTGCTGCGTCGAAGCTGGTCAGGGTTGGAATCCACAACACTCCAACATGTCTTCTGTGTCTGGACACAGTTTCATGTTGATTAGGTCAAAGGGGTCAGATCGCGGTCATTCAGAGTAAAACATGACATTTCCTGTTCTCAGGGGGCGTGGCCTGAGTGATGTCATCATTTCACCATTGGGTATTGTAGGACACCTGATGATGATCAATCACAGAAACTTTGGTGCCTCTGTGAGTTTTTGTGTAGGAGATATAGCGGTTTACTTTTTCATGGCGAGTAGGTGAACTTTGACCCATGGTAATGCCCCTTCAGCATGGTCAAAACCTCACCGTTTTGATAACTTTAGATGGGACATGGCTTATGAACAGACTGACCAAGTTTGAAGCCGATGAATCGGAATCCCTAGAAGAAGTTCGATCAAATGCGAAGGCTGTAAACGGCAAAAATGGGGTCAAAATCGGACCTTCAATCCAAAATGGCTGACTTCCTGTGATACTTGCACAATGACATTAATTGTAAATTTTGAGCGTCTTGGGGAGCTCTACAAGTGTACCTAATTTTATGTCTCTGGCATGAACTAAGGGAATAGCAGAGGGTCTTTTGAAATTGCTATGTGGTGCCAATGAGCCATTTCTTTAGCGATTTTTGCGACGACCTTAAAATACGAAATTTTTAAACAGGCTTAAAGTTTGGTGAGTTTTTGAATATGACAAAGCCCTCAAAAAGGCCCCCAATAGGGTGGCAGAATAATAATAAGAAACAGTGCAAAAACAATAGGCCTTCGCAGCGCTTTGCTGCTCGGGCCTAATAAACAGCATGAAAACAACAGGCCTTCGCAGCGCTTTGCATAAATACATCATAATAATATTCTATTCACAAAATATAGACAATAATATGTTGATGTTACTTGTGAAAGGTTATGCCCTAATCCCCGACATCAATAGTTTGTTGATTTGAACAAAAATATCTGGCAGTGGTGAGGCTTCTTCTGCTGTTTTGGTTTAGTCAAGTAGGAGGGACGACTGCTCCAAGATGACCACCATATTTCCCGTGTCCGAACAGCCAATTCTTTATTATGTCAATGGTGGCTACAATCCAGTAGATTGTCACTATCAGTGTGAATGTGTGGGCGAATAATTGTGGTCCTCTGGACTTGAAGTGCTATAAACTACAGGCTATTACCAACCCAGCCATCCATCATTGCTAACAGGCTTTAGTTTAATATTTGACTTACTTATTTTAGATATTTATATATCTAAAATGCATAGTCAATTTATTTTTATCTTTGATTTGTTTTGGATCTATACTTGATTTTTCCCTTAATTCCCATGTGTTAGCCACTTTTACATTTTATGTACTGCTGGTAAATTGCTCAAGGATTGATGAGAATTTTCTAAGATATGTGACAGCTTCAAGGGTTTGGAATTTAATGCTAGGACACATTAGGCAGGCCTCAACATAGTCTATTTTCCAATCTGCTTTAAAGCCCATCTTTTTTCATTGTTTTTTGACCCAACATGAGAGGTCAATTTGTCAAGTTGTGTTAACATCTTTTATGCGTTTGCCTTTTTTATGTAAATGTTTTTATATAATGTTTTCAGCATCTTCGTCAATTTTGCTGTTTTAAAAGTGCTTATAAAAAGCTTGTCTTGTCTAGGGTTGTGTCTAGTAAAATGTACATTTGAAAAATATGTAGAAAGGGAAGTGAGAAAAGGTGCATCATCTTTCTAGGGCTTGTGACTGGAGCTTATAATTTTCTACAGCTGATTATAACTTCTGGACTTCTTTTGTGTTTAGCATGTCAACAGTGAAAAGCTTCATCCTCATCACACTCTCAGGAACATCATGTTTCTGGTTTCCCTTGACAACAATAACCTGGGCAGGTGAGTTTACTAATGTCAGCCTGTCAGTGTTGCTTTAAAGGTTTGAAGTTCATCTTTGAAAAAGGATTGCCACAAACCTTTTTCTCAGGTTTGTGGCAATAAAAGACCAGGTTTTTGTTTTTTGTGTTCAATGCACTGTGGGGCACCTGCCTAAAACAAAGCTAAAAGACCTTTTTTCATCACTGTCTTTGTCTGAGATTTACATTTGTAGACTGTCCATTCAGGCAACATGGTTAAGCGCCATGGTAAGGTCAGTAAGGTTTTGAGGTTTTATGTGTTTTGCTGCAGGACTGGTTCATTTGAAGTGAGCTCTGACCTTGAGGAGTCCATAGAGTTTGTTGAGCCAGAAGCATCAGGGTTGACTGAAGAAAGTGGAGATGAATCAGTGACAGATGAGGAGACGGACCTGGGCACAGACTGGGAGACAGTACCCAGTCCACGATTCTGTGACATTCCCTCTCAGGTTAGAACACTTGTTTAACTGTGCTCTTTGAAGCCAGAGAAGAGCTATCTGTTATGACTAATACTCCAGTTAACACAGAAATATTTCTACTCCACTTGGATTTCTTGCACACACAAAATAAAAAAAACTTAAAACTGCAGTTTGTAACTTTAATTAAAATATATTTTTTTTACATATTTGTTGAAATTACGTCATGATTGTATGGTAAAGATCATATGTTGAGAAACTTCTCCCAGTGTTATCTAAACAACCAATCAGACCCAAGAGGTGGGTCTTAGCGGTTTCAATCACAATCTCCTGTGGCGCTGCACATCACCAACTCCTCCTCCCGCGACAGCTTCTTCCTTTCATGAGTGCTCAGACTAGTTACCATAGCTACCAATGACAGTTTTCCTGTAAAGGTAAAATGTTTCTCTGCTGTTAGTACTGTCAATCATGTTGCCTAAATTGCTAAGAACCTCCTCCTGGCTATGACTAGTGCCTTTGGTAAGAATGGCACATTTCTTCAGATGGCAATAGTAGCTCAAAGTGGAAGTGGAAAAGATTGATGTGTTGACATCCCATTTTATCAAACACTTGTAGCTTTTAGTGTTTCTAGGTCCTCCTGTTTTTGTAATCCCATTTTATCAAAAACTGGTAGCAACATAAACTGTCATCAACTTTTTTTATTGTGCAAAAAGTTGAATTTTCCATCATGTCATTAATAGAAATTGGTAGAAATTTGAAGGGATGTTTAAACTTCCCTTCAAATATGTTCAGAAATGTTTAATTTCTGAACATATCTTAACACCAGGAAGTGAAACAGAAAAAGTGTTAGTGTTGCAAAAGTGTTAGTATCCCTTGAACGGTTACATATTTTGTCATATTATAACCACAAACATAAACACATTTCAATGGAATTTAGGGTTGTTCTAAACAAATATTTTAGTAATATCTATCTATCGATTATTCTTACGATTAATTGAGTAATCGGATAAAAATATAAAGTGAAACATTGGTAAATCTATCGCATATCATCAGTCCAATTTTTCACAATTGAGCTTCCTTAGCAATAACCTATCTGTAGTTTAGAAAATTAATTCATAGAAATAATATCTCACTTTCTAAGTTAACCTGAAGAAAAGTTGCACAAAAATCTGAAATTACATTCAATTCGATACTAAAGAGGCAGGCTCACAAATACGTTTATAAAAAGTGTCTATACTCCAGCTTTTCGTTTACGCACTCATCTACAGTCAATTTAATAGATGAACTCTCACCTTGCCCAGGAAATTAAAGCTTTTGTTTAATTTCTTCAGAGATATAGAGATATAGATATCTATATCTCTTTATATAGAGATCTATATCTCTATATATCTACAGAGATACATATCTCTATAGATATATATCTATAAAGATATGTATCTCTATAGATATCTATCTATATCTACTACAGTTATATCTAGAGATGTAATTCTCTCTATCTCTCTTCTCTATATATATATATACTACAAGATATCCTGGCCACCGGAACGGCCCTATACAGAGCATAGAGGCTAGTCTACACATCACAGAAGTGTAGTTGGCAGAGTCTGAGAAGCAATACAGGTAGACTGGCAGGGAAAGAGTACATGGAACGACATAACCAAGTGGCAGGCATAGTGTACAGAAATATCTGTGCAGAATATGGACTGGAAGCCCCGAGATCAAAGTGGGAAACACCCCCAAAGGTGGTGGAGAATGTCAGAGCTAAGATCCTGTGGGACTTCCAGATCCAGACAGACAAAATGGTAAGGTCGCACCAATCGGACATTGTCGTAGTGGATAAACAACAGAGGAAAGCCACTGTGGTGGATGTAGCAATACCGAGTGACTGCAACATCAGGAAAAAGGAGCACGAGAAACTGGAGAAATACCAGGACCTCAGGGAGGAACTGGAGAGGGCCTGGAAGGTGAAGACCACAGTGGTGCCTGTGGTCATCGTGGCCCTCGGGGCAGTCACCCCCAAACTGGAGCAGTGGCTACAACAAATCCCAGGACCAACATCAGACATCTCAGTCCAGAAATGTGCAGTTCTAGGCACAGCAAAGATACTGCGCAGAACCCTCAAGCTCCCAGGCCTCTGGTAGAGGACCCGAGCTCAGAGGATAAGAACCACCCGCGGTGGGTGAGAAGGGAATTTTTTATATATATATATATATAGATAGATAGATAGATATCTTGGGGGTTGCGTCAACTAGTATATTACTCTTTATCTGCAATGACTTTTTACAAGGGGACTAGTTCACAATGACGCATAACTAATTTTTCTTACAAAATGAAAGATGAACTAGGTGAGTCAGATAGTTCAAATTGTATAAAAAGGTCAATAATTTATCAAATGGGTGCTGCAAAGTCCAAAAAGGCTACTGGAATAGGCGCATAACGTGGCAGACTGGTTAGAGCAGCTGCCTTGCAGATAGAGGCTGTGGACGCTGTGTCCTTCTGTAAAATCGGCTCCTGTCTTCAGTTCCTTTACCCCATGTTTCTCTCCCACTGGCCCCATTCTCTCTACCCCCTTCCTGTCGAATTACTGTCAAATAAAAACTAGTGCTTCAATGAATTCTTAAATAATAATAAAAAAACACCTTAATAATATGTGGCAATGCAGCATAATGTCAGACTTTTCATCCATCCTACTGATTGTATCACCCTGTGCGTTGACGCTTCTAAACATGGCACTTTTACACTTATCAAAATACTGTTTGACAACAACTGGAATCGTGGTTCAAGCTGCATTCTGAAGTCCGACAGACTGTGCCTGCCGTCTTCTGCATATTGGTACATCTCACAAAGTCAGAGAATCACAGCTCTTTGTGTTAGAGTAGAATGTCTAACATTGTAAATAATAAATTGTGCTTAATGTTTGCCTGGTGAAATAAAGGTTTAACTAGATTTTGCACCATATTCCTCCAGTGGAGATATGCACTGCTTTTTATTGCTCAAAGGCATAAACACCTCCCGCTCCCCAAAAAATACTTTGTTTGTGGTTATGTGGGGGGAAAAAGGTCAAGTAAAATTACAAATTTAAAAACTTTGAAGTAAGTAAGTAAGAATAAGCACCGTAATGAATTACGTTGAACCCCTGTGGACCTTGGTTGACAAACTTTTCTCCCTTTACTCCTGCAGTCAATGGATCTTTCCCAGAGTACTCTGCATGTTTCCCAGCCATCGGCTAATTCTGGAGGAATGATTTCATCTGCTGCTGCCTCGGTCACTTCCTGGTTTCGTGCTTACACAGGCCAGCGTTGATTCAACCTCACCATCGGATAATCTGGGCTGTGATCAAATCAGGCCAGGAAGTCAGACATCAGCAAAAACCAACTTTAGATTGTTTTTGGGTTTTTTTCTCTCTGAAGAGTTTTTTAGCGGCGCTAGTGGCTCGCATTTTTTTTTGACAGTATACTGACAGGAAAGAAGGTGAGGAGAGGAAGGAAGACATGCGGCAAGGGTCGCCGGGCCCGGGAGTCGAACCCGCGTTGAGGACTGAGGCCTCCAAGCGTGGGGCGTGCTAACCACCTGCACCACCACAGCACTCCCCTAGATTGTTTTTATCTCGGTTTCTTTGTCGTTAAAACAGAAAAATCTTGCATAACTTAAAAACTGCAACTTTAGAAAGATCAAAGTTGACAGTTGGACCTACTATCAGAAACTTGTACACTAATATTTTCAAATGCTTCAGTTCTGTTTGTTATGAATGTGGTATATGATGGTTGTCCTTGGTTAGTGTATGTGCTATATGCACAAACTGGACTCTCAATACGATTTGTTTGGCATATGAACAAACACCATCATTTTTTTTCTTCAATAAAATACTTTTTCTGGAGTACATATGCAAGTTGTTTTGTTTGATGCAATTCTAGAATTGCACCTCTCAGAATGGCACCTCTTCAGAGTAATGGCTCTAAAGTGTATCTATTACTGCATGTTAATGTTTGTGTAAGCTTGAGATGGGGCTGCACATGAAAACAGCTCTTTTAAACCATTCAGACTGCCAACACAAAAAATACACAGAAGTGTCAGATGACTTTAGTACCCCATGAAAATAACTCAAAATTAGTCCAAGTAGTTTGAATGGAAAGAGATGGACAGCCCAGGTTTGACCTGTTCCTCATGGTGCATTTTTATCCCAAGGAAAATATCTAAAACTTCACATATCTCACAAACGAGATGCATACATATTATATTACAGCAGAAAACTAAATATGCAATTATGCCCAATGACTGGACTAATACATTATTGTGAGAGAACCCAAAACCTTTGCGAGGGAACACAATACTTTAGCAATAGAAAAAATAATCCCTCATATCTCAAGGGCATTGGTCCCCAACCTTTTTATTACCGTGGACCGGTCAGAATAGGCACTTTTTGCTATGGCCTGGGGAGAGGGGGGGGGCTGTCAGATTTTTTTTTTTTTTAACCGATTTTTCCCTTATGACAATCTTACTACGTCCTGCAGTGTTGTGGTGTGTTGAATATGCCCGATATAAAATCGGGCATATTCAACATTGTCCCGATTATCACAGCCTGTGGGGTTTTCCTAACTGGGAGAGAGAGGGCAGCCTGTTGAATGTGGCAGGTAGCCAATCAGAAAGCGCAGTGACATAAGAACAGAGGGAATCCCAAACAGTTGACATGGCAACTGAGAGTCCGGTGGACATCGGAGGTAATATGTGAAAATGTTTTAGTATACAGTACAGACCAAAAGTTTGGACACACCTTTTCATTCAAAGAGTTTTCTTTATTTTCACGACTATGAAAATTGTAGATTCACATTAAAGGCATCAAAACTATGAATTAACACATGTGGAATTATATACTTAACAAAAATGTGTGAAACAACTGAAAATATGTCTTATATTCTAGGTTCTTCAAAGTAGCCACCTTTTGCTTTGATTACTGCTTCGCACACTCATGGCATCCTCTTGATGAGCTTCAAGAGGTCGTCACCTGAAATGGTCTTCCAACAGTCTTGAAGGAGTTCGCAGAGATGCTTAGCACTTGTTGGCCCTTTTGCCTTCACGCTGCGGTCCAGCTCACCCCAAACCATCTTGATTGGGTTCAGGTCCGGTGACTGTGGAGGCCACGTCATCTGGCGCAGCACCCCATCACTGGAGGTGTGTTTGGGGTCATTGTCCTGTTGAAAAATAAATGATGGTCCAACTAAACGCAAACTGGATGGAATAGCATGCTGCTGCAAGATGCTGTGGTAGCCATGCTGGTTCAATGTGCCTTCAATTTAGAATAAATCCCCAACAGTGTCACCAGCAAAGCACCCCCACACCATCACACCTCCTCCTCCTCCATGCGTCACGGTGGGAACCAGGCATGTAGAGTCCATCCATTCAGCTTTTCTGCATCACACAAAGACACGGTGGTTGGAACCAAAGATCTCAAATTTGGACTCGTCAGACCAAAGCACAGATTTCCACTGGTCTAATGTCCATTCCTTGTGCTCTTTAGCCTAAACAAGTCTCTTCTGCTTGTTGCCTGTCCTTAGCAGTGGTTTCCTAGCAGCTATTCTACCATGAAGGCCTGATTCACACAGTCTCCTCTTAACAGTTGTTCTAGAGATGTGTCTGCTGCTAGAACTCTGTGTGGCATTGACCTGGTCTCTAATCTGAACTGCTTTTAACCTGTGATTTCTGAGGCTGGTGACTCAGATGAACTTCTCCTCCTCAGCAGAGGTGACTCTTGGTCTTCCTGTCCTGGGGCCGTCCTCATGTGAACCAGTTTCTTTGTAGCGCTTGATGGTTTTTGCGACTGCACTTGGGGACACTTTCAAAGTTTTCCTAATTTTTCGGACTGACCAACCTTCATTTCTTAAAGTAATGATGGCCACTCATTTTTCTTTCCTTAGCTGCTTTTCTCTTGCCATAATACAAATTCTAACAGTCTATTCGGTAGGACTATCAACTGTGTGTCCACCTGACTTCTGCACAACACAACTGTTGGTCCCAACCCCATTTATAAGGCAAGAAATCCCACTTATTAACCTGACAGGGCACACCTGTGAAGTGAAAACCGTTTCAGGTGACGACCTCTTGAAGCTCATCAAGAGAATGCAGAGTGTGTGCAAAGCAGTAATCACAGCAAAAGGTTGCTACTTTGAAGAAACTACAATATAAGGCATATTTTCAGTTGTTTTACACTTTTTTGTTTAGTACATATTCCACATGTGTTAATTCATAGTTTTGATGCCTTCAGTGTGAATCTACAATGTCAATAGTCATGAAAATAAAGGAAACTCATTGAATGAGAAGGTGTGTCCAAACTTTTCGTCTGTACTGTATATAAAGGTCATTATTATATGTTTATTATAGGTGGTTATGTTTATTCAGTTAAAAATGTTAACTATGAAAAATCATAACTCACCACCAAATCATAGTGCAGCAAATAGAGAGGTTGCTCCCGCCGTTTTTATCCAACGCCTTTTCTTTTTGTTATGTCCACAAACTATCACTACTGCTTCTACATCGTCATCCGTGTTTAATTATTCTAAATTCACGTGTGCTATGTTGGGGGTTTTACTGGATTTCTTTCTGGGATTGGATGTTCGTGACTGGAATCAGTTCTTGTGGTGTGTTGCTCCGGCCATGAGGCCGGACACACGAACTGATCGAACCTGTTGGACTTTTATCAGCTCTGTGGTCACAGAGGTTTGGAAAATCGGCCGATAATCCTTAAATCGTGCCGTGTGAACTAGACCTAAAACTCACAAGTTCTTCTCCTCTCATCTCATCTACTGCCCTGACGCTCACTGACTCTGGTCGCTGTAGTAATGTTTACATATCCCTTCAAAATAAGATACAGATGCGCCACAAAAACAAACATTTTACTTTCGTGAAAATTTTAACTCAAGGTAACGACTAATATCCGTGACTTCCGGGTGCAAAACACGGATTTCTCCTCTCAGTGCCTCAGACAAATGATCTGCCAGTGCAGATAAAGGAGTTGTTTTTTTTTCTTTTCAATCAGCTGAACTGATATTCGGTCAGATACGAAACATTTTAAAAGGGAGAGCTGAGATTGTTTCTCCCATCTGGGAGTGATGAGAGACAATGACACCCGAAGTGTTGCTAATGCTCAGTCTGCTTGGTCTCTATGTTGAGAAGCAGTTTGAAGATTCATTCCCTCATTAACGAGTCTTTCACCATATCATACAGAGCAGCTTGGAATGTGGGAATCCCCTACTGGGATAAATCCATTCTTTTGTCTCTTCTCTCGGCCTTTTCCCCTTCGCAAAGAAACTTTCCAAAGAATCTGATCTGTTCCTTACTCATTTTGCTGCTTGTGGTCTCAATGTTGGCGCACAAGACATAGCCAAGAGAATCCGGTTTAAGGATTTTCAAAATAAAAGATCCTCCAGACTCAATACATAAAACGAAAATATTTAATTATTTCTTGCGCTGCCTGGTACCAATTGGTCCACGGACTGGTACCGGGCCACGGCCCGGTGGTTGGGGACCACTGCTCTAAGGGACTCTGTAGTAAGAAATAGCCACGCCTTAACTTTCTTTTTTCTCATTTTATTTATTTTTTAAATCCAAAGGAAAAATAAAATTCACAAGCTAATATGTAGTTCCGGTGTTCCATACTGTCAGCGCAAAACTGCAACCAGGTGTTCTATCTGTACTACCCATCAATCCGTCTTACCTTGTGATAATGCACATGTGCACATCGATACACATGTGCAAAGCATATTTCTCGATAGGAATATGCTTACTCAGCAGATTTTTTTTATTGATGTGTCCTACCAGTGGAAGTTTCTCTCTTCTGTTTTACTTTGTCAAAAAAATTGGTAAAAATGCATTTATAACTGGCTTTCCGTAAGCTGCTGTATTGCTGAGTTTCAGACATGTGACCTGGAAAACGGGCAAAATTCAGATGGCTGTCCAGAAGTGGATTTCTCTGGTTCAAAACAGAGAAAAATTGATCACGAGTAGCTAATGCCCTGAATAGGCTGAAACAGACGAGGCATCTCGAAAAAAATGTGCGTATATGCTTATATTTAGGATATGATCCATGTTATCTTGGTGAAAAAAAGACTTCTCATATAATCTTGAGGATTTACCTGGGGTTCAGACGATCCACATAACTATCTGGAGCTGCAGACTGCATATTATACGAGGAGCCAGAAGAAAGTTTTCAAAAGCCTGGAGAATACAATTATTTAGTTTCAGGTTGGGTCAAACATTTAGGATCAAAAGAAGCATTAAATGGCTGTAGACTTGTTTCTGCTGGGTGAGTAGTGAGCTGTGCTATTTCAAGTAATTAGTTTATGATAACGATGTTATCCCTAACAACAAACTAATCCATATTATTCCTATGTGCTTGGATGTCCTGGTAAATTATTTATTTAGCTTCTGTAAACCCAAATTCATACTGGAGTTGTATGTTAACGTTGAGTCATTGTAGGACGCTGGATTCAGGTCCAATGTAGGTCAATGATTAGCAGCGATCCACAGAAACCTCATGTTCGAGACCAGACAGGACCCATCAGGGGGAAGAATAGTATGGCTGGATGATTGTATGGCTATGTAGCCATACAATCACAGAAATGAAGAGAACATTTCAGAACACACATCAGTATTAATACTGTAAATTTGATAACACTAGTAAAATAGTTTACTTCACAATAATGGAATAACTTCAATGTCCACTGACAAAGCTCAGACTAAAATATAAGCCCGACCTAAACAAGGTTTGACCCACTTAAATAACTAACGAAAACTGAACATGAGTACACCTGGACAAAATCATAGCAAAAAATGATGACACAACATCAACAAAGCAAATTTAGACACTCGCCAGAATGGACATGTCTGGAGCAAACTTTTAGGTATCTTGGGACGTCTCACCGCTGATACTGTTGGGTTTATTTCGTTTCCCAACCTGCAAGAATCAACCAGAGACACAAACTACTCTTCTGCAGAAGAGGGGATAGCCAGACGCGGAGAACCGCCGTTAAACACTGTCTGGGATCAACTCCATCGGCTCTCAGTCCCCAACTGCCTTTTATTATGTTAACAACAAAGAGATTGGCTTTTTCACACAGTCACACAAACAATTGATCAATAGCCTTTCACACAAGAGGTTCTGTGATCAAATCAACTAATGATCAAATCACCACAAAGGAAAAGAGTCAAGAAAACACACAGAATAATAGAAAACAAAACCTTTCAAATAAACTCAAAAGTAAATGAACTTAGTTAATTTTTCTAACAGATACCCAGGACATTCATCTCCTTTTCATTAGCGCCGATAGCTTAGCCCCCTCATTTTTTCCAGGCAGGAAAACAGTGAAAAGAAGGTCCGTTTTGCAACTTTTTACAGTTTCGGTCGTGTGATCAGGGTCGATTCACCCTGATCACACGATCGGTATGTTGGTGTATATGGCAAGCCCTTTTAACATAAATTCGGCTTCATCTGACTATCCATAATTACATTCCAGATATCTAAAAATGCATTTTGACTAGACAAAATTACATTTTGACTATCCGGAATGGTAATTTAAGATATCTGTATGTACATTTTGACTAGTAAGAATAATAATTCAAGATATCTTCAATTACATTTTGACTAGTCAAAATTCTTTTCAAGATATCTCAAATGACGTCACCGGATTCGTAACTGGAAGAGTCACACATCAGTAATTATAATTTAAGATATCTCTAACATAATTATGACTAGTCAGAATTGCCATTTTAGATATCTGAATTAAGAGATTGCGTGTAAGCTCCTCTTTGGCTGTACTGAGCTGTCCAAACAATTGCCTGAACATTCAATGGCGCTGGCAGTTTTAGACAAAATTGTAAGAAAATGCCACAATATAGAAAGAGCTCTTCAGTATGGGATATGCGGAGAGCGCGAAAATCGTGCAGTTGAAGAATGCTTCAGAAATTTGCAAAGAATTTCTTATTTACTTTCTGCCGACACACACAATGCACTGAAAAACACGACTTGCAGCGCTGAATATTGTGTTAAAAACACGAGTATTTGAGCAGGACTGACCTGACATTGTGGACCACTGAATAGCATAATCAAGTAGCCTGAGGCTTGAATGCCTGTCCGTCAAAATGCTGCGTAAATCAATGACGTTTTGACTAGACAGAATGCTAATTCAACATATCTTAAATTAACATTCTGACTAGTCAGAATGTTAAATAAAAAAAAATTAAATAATTCAAGATATCTCTAATTTAGTTTTGTCTAGTCACTATTTGCTTTTAAGATATCTATAATTTAATTTCCACTAGTCGAAACTACATTTCTCCTATCCAAAAATACATTTAAGATATCTTGAATTATGGACTCATTAGAGATATCTTTAATTAGAATTGTGACTAGTCAAAACTAAATTAGGGATATCTTGAATTTACTTTTTGACTAGTCATAATTTAATTGTAGAAATTTGAAATGTGTATTTCAGATAGTCAGTAATTCATTGTAGATATCTTGAATTGAAGTCCCCATACAACTCAATGGTAAATCTGACGCCATTTCGACTAGTCAGAATGTAATTAGAGATATCTCAAATAGGTATTTTGTCTAGTCAAAATATAATTAGAGATATCTTAAATCGCTAAAACGTCTAGTCATGAAGCAATTTGAGATGTCTGGAATGTAAGGGCGGCAAAACCGAATTTATGTTAAATCGGCTTGCCATAGATGTGTAAGCTAAAGCCTAGTTCACATGGCACAATTTTAATTTTTTTGCCCTGGTTTCCCTAACTGGGAGCGAGAACGTTGAACGTTGAATGTGACAGGTAGCCAATCAGAAAACGCGGTGAGCACGGAGAGGAATCCCAAACAACTGACGTGGTGCAACCGAGAGTCTGAATAAACATGGATGTTTATTCCGCTAAAACTGTTAACTACGAAAAACCATAACTCACCTCCAAATCATAGAGCGGCTGATCCGGCGCCTTTTATCAGACTCATTTTCTCTTTTTTACGTCTTTTAGCTTAAAACGAGTCCACAAACTATCACTACTGTTTTTTTATTCCAAATTCACATATGGTATGTTGGGGGTTTTACGGGATTGTCTTCTGGAATCGGGATGTTTGTGAGTGGAATCGGTTCTTGTGATGTGTTGCTCCTGCCATGTGGCTGGACACACGAACCCATCCTGTTGGACTTCTATCGGCTTGTGTCGTGTGTGGTCACAGAAGTTTGGAAAATCGGCCGACAATCCTTAAATCGTGCCGTGTGAACCAGACTTAAGACTCACGAGCTCCATTACTCCATTACTACGTCTCGTGTGTCGGCGCACAGTTTGATATGAGACAGTCAGGAGAGGAACCACAGACCCGTCAGAACCTAAAGAACCAGACATCAGTCTCTTCATCACTCAGTCATCTCCTGAGATCGAAACGTTATATAAATTGCAATTTAAAGAACAAATCATACAAATAGATTAATAGATAAATTAATAAATATTGTGAAGAGACACATTTTATTTTAAAACATTAAAAACGTTTGTTAGGATTGTGTAGGAAAAACATTGATATGTTTTAAAAATACAGTGTTTTGTGGTAAATATTTCACCATTTTATTAATGTGAGTGGCCAGTTTGGATCAGGCTTCCTATCAAGCTATAACAATGATAGAAAACATGCAAACAAAATGCCTCAGACCTGCAGGCGGTTCTAGACACAGGCTAACAGAAGTAGCTCTTTGGCTCACTTATGTATTAAATGATGAAATATTGCCCTGTTTTTTGTTCCATTCTTTTTTAATTTCCCTGTAGGCAGCAATTTATTCACATATATGTACATTTATTATTTTTGATACTTTAATGAAAGATGAGTTGCACAAGTTTATGTGAGGAAAGGGGTGGGAAGTAGGGGCGGTTATGAGATGTTCACATACAACTCAGAAAATATGTAATTGTGCCTGTGCTCATCCCCATTCATTCATTCATTTAGCCTAGTGTTAGTTCACACACACATACATTTTTGACCTATCATTCAGAATAGTGTCTGTCTGTCTGTATGCTATGTGTGTGTGCTATTTTAGTAGTGTATATGTGCAATTTTAGTCTTGTGTGTGTACGACAGAAAAAAATGCATGCGCGTACAATCTTAGTCTGTTATGTATGTGTGTGAGAAAGAAAATTGTATGTGTGTGTGATATTTTAATAGTATATATCTGCAATTTTAATATTTTGTGTGTGTGTGTGAGTATTTATAACATGTGAGAGACAAAACTTAGTGTTTGTCCTAAATGGCCCCTCATACTTTTTCCTACTTTTTTCACTTAAGCCTGATGAGAAAAAGTAAGTCACCAAACACATGTTTCCAATACGTAGTCTGTATTTATCATTTTTCTTTGCTAAGATAAGAGGAGGAGAAGCTGGCTGGTAGCAGGACACACAGACTTCCTGAAAAGATGAGTGTAGGCTTTCTGGAAAATTCCTTTCTAATGTTAAATATGACAGATTGATGGATAAAAAAAATTTCTAGTTACTAATTTTTGGTGGCTCAAACATGCCATCACACATATTCATTGAAAATTTGGAAACAGTTGGTATTTATCTGCCACAGTTAGGAGGAGTGTATATTTCAGCTGTTAATCTGTTCCCCCTCCATCTCACAGGAACAAATTAATTTACCAGAAGCTCTTAACTGACTTTATCCCTCTTGTCATCAGCAACAAATCCTGTGATTTTGGTGATATTTGCTTTTTATTTTCCAAAGTAAAGAGGGGAGAACTAAATATTTTAGCCACTTGAAGTAATCTGTTCCCATTCCAAAGACCGCTGAACAGGGGAACAGGTTATTTCAGACACTAAAATATTTGGTTCCTCTTGTAGCTTTGGCAAATAAAAAAACAATGTTTCCAGACTTGCAGGATTTATTGTTGACGATGAGAGAAATAAGCACAGCTAAAGACTTGCTTATAAATTCATTTGTTCCCATCAGGCACATGCAGAGGAGGGAGGGGCGGGAGGTAGGGTGGGGTTGGGGCTAAGGGGACTTGAGCACCTGCCCCTTTTGAACTTTGCAAGAAAAACAACACAATAAGCCCTCCGGTCACATTGTTACCTTTGACCTTTTGCCCATGACGCACGACCCACTTGCCTCTTGCACAGTGAGATAAGGCGGCTAACTGCGGAGCTCAAGGTAGCGAACGTTCCAGATTACAGAACAGTTTTTGGTAAATTAAAAAAAATAATTTTTGGTGAAAAAACTGCAGTAGGCTTGCTACTTGTCAGATAACTGAAAACGTTGAACATTGTATTGTTTCTCCTTGAGCACGGTTTAAGCAGAGAGATAATGAAATATAACAAGCGGAGGAAAGCATAGGCCGCTCTCTGAGTCTGCCTTTCTCTGAAGATCTACTGAGCGGGAGGAGACAGCCAGTTGAGGAAAAGCTGTTATCTATCGATCCAGTATTTTTATCATACAGACATTAGGCTGTAGTTGTTGTGCTATGAGCTAGCTGCTAGCTAATGACTTTGCTAGCAAAGCAAGATAACTAAAAAGCTTTTCTGTATCGTTAATGATAGCAGTCATTCTTCAGTATCATGCAGTAGGAGCACATCGCCCGTCCAAAACCCACGTAACAAAATGGACCTGCAGAAAGAAATTACTAATAAAATAATTTACATAAGCATAGTTTTATGTTCTATGTAGAGATTTTCCTTAGCTTTGATTGTATGTCTCACAATTTTGTAATTTGTCATTATTCATTAAACTCTGAAAGCTGTGTGACTTTAATATTCTGTCCTAAAATGCAATTAGATGTGCCCTTTTTTTGAGCATCTGCCCCTTTAGTGGTCTCTGCACGGCCCTGGTTCTCACGTTATAAAGGGGGAACGGATTATTTCAGGCAGCTGAAATAACCATCACCCTTACGCCCCCATGACTTTGGGAAATAAAGAGCAACTGCTTCCAAATACTCAAAGATTGTTATGTATGACAGCATGTAATATACTAGAAATTTCCTTAATCCAATAATCTGTCATATTTTACATTAAAATGAAATTTTCCAGTCTTCATTTTTGTCATGCTATCAGTCAGCTTCCCTCCTCTTATATCCATCCATCTTCTAACACCCTTGTCGGGAGGTGCTGGTGCCTCTCCAGCTACGTTCCGGGCGAGAGGCAGGGTCACCTGGACAGGTAGCCAGTCTGTCGCAGGGATCCTCTTATATCAGCAATAAAAAATCATAAATACACACAATGTGTCAGAAAACTGTTTGGTGACTTACTTTTTTTTGCCAGGCTTGAGTGATAAAAGTAGGAAAAAGACTGATTCTCTGCGACAGACTGGCTACCTGTCCAGGTGACCCTGCCTCTTGTCCGGAACGTAGCTGTAGAGGCACCAGGACCCCCCAACCCCACTAAGGACAAGGGTGAACAGTAAATGGATGGATGAATGAATGAAAAAAACAGATTTTCTTGGCCATTAAAACCATACAAAACAGTGTAAGAAGACAGGCTTGTTTATTTATTTTACAATTTTGTTATTGCTCCTTTTTTAAACAGCAGCTGCCGATTAAACTGAAAGTTACAACCTTGACTTGATTATATAAGTTGTTTACCGAGTTTAGTGACTATTTGTCCGAAAATTCAAATTCCAAAAACAATCAAAAAAACTCAAGACTCAAAAAGTGATCAAAGCAAAATGAAATAAACTCAAATAGTCATGATAGTACATGTGGGCTCTGGCTTACACAGTCCAACAAAAGGGATCAAAACAGTCAAAATGCAGCTTTTTCATTTGTTTTATTCCATCTTCCAGATAAAAACAGGCTTCACAGGATACTGCTCTGATTCCTGCACCTGTTCTCTCACTAATGACTGACTGCTGGTAACTGACTGGTGACTGACTAGTGACTGGTAAAAAACCCCCAAACAAACCATATGACCACCCACGTGACTCAAGACTTACGTCCCAAACTGAAATTAATTAACTAATTAAGTGAATTGCTAGCCAAATAACCTATTCAAAAATAACAAATTAAACATTCTAATTATAAATCAATGAGAAAATAAGCAAATAAAAAAATTAACTAAATAATCTAATCTAAAATTTAACTGAAAATGGAGAAATAGCTCCTACACCGAGAAATGGCTCAGAAGCGCCGTGAAAATGAACGGATCCTCTCTGGCTGCAGTGCGCGCTCCCGACAAAGGGGGGCAGAATTTCACACAAGAAATTCTTGTGTGAAAGAATTTCTTGTGTTTTCTTACAGCCTCCACTCCAGATTGAGGGATATGTTTTGTTCTTGTTGCGGTATGGGTGAGTTTTGGAAATTTTTGTTTATGTTTTGTTGTTAAACTGCCTGTGTTCTGCTGACTTTACCTTGTCAGCCATTGTTGTTACCTTATGATAAATGCAGGACAATAATACTTCTAAGCTGGCAGGGTTCGCCTCAAGGAACAATCAACCAGAAGTTTCAGATATATAACAATGTTGCTATCAGATAAACTTACAAAGCAACAGAACCAGCAGTTTCTAAGAAATGCATCAATTTGTGTGGAAGATGCTGAACTGTCTCCAGAAACCTTTCTAACAGGTTGCTGAAAACCTGTTAGAAAGTATTTCAAGTTGCAAAGAAAAACACACTTTGGTAAGAAAATGGGCATTTTAAAACTACAGTTGGCAAACTGAGCTTGTTGGCAGACAGACTGTTTTAATAACAGCAGTGAAATTGTACTACACATTGTTGCTTTAGATTTGTGTTATTAATGAGAAAGTGGTATTTTTAATTGAGGAGGAAGTCAAACTGCCAATTGGTCTGGAGGCAGGGCTTTAAAGAAGTTATAGAGTTTGGGGCAGCACAGGAAGTTGGGCTGCAAAAATAAGTCACTTGCTTCAAAGTCAAGTCTCTACAGAATGAAACACATATTTTCTCCTCAAATCCATGAACTGTGGGGTACGTCTTACCCTGCATCTCTGTATGTTAGATAAAGATATCAAACCTGTACTTAGTTCTCACACACAAATTACCATATGAACATTTAGTTTGTATTAATATCTTTAGTTAGTTAGCTAAACCTTTAGTCTTATGCACAATGTTAACATGAAAGTGTTATAACATTTTTAGAACATTTTATCTAGTACGCAGAATGTGCAAAAGGTGAATTTATATTTAGTTTTACTAATATAGATACATTTGATTAAATTTATCTAGCCTATTAGGAATGTAAATAGGCATTTATGATCTAATAATAAAAACAAAGAAAATTCTGAATTAATCAAACCGCTTTGTATTTGCAATACATAAGTGAATACTTATCTTCTTCATACTGTCCCCAAATACATTATTTTTAATTTTAAAAAATCTGTTTATATCTAACTTTAGCAAAGTAGAATAACATAATATTAGCATAAACTGGGAAATAAAAGTTTCACTTTTATTTTAAAAGCCAAACAATTCTTAAAACTTTTTTATGACCACACAAGATTTACATTTCCATGAACCTTACAGACTAACACCATCTCCGTCAGCCTCGTAAAATAGAACATATCAAAAGTCCATGAGATGTGTGTATGGTCCGTTAGTGTCCAGCTGAAGCACCTGTCTCTGTCCATATGTTCCATGTCTCACAGTCACCTCAGCTTCCCTCCCAGCAGCCATCAGTTCTTTCTCACACAGCGAGATGAAGGAGCTGTAAAGCTTCAGTCCATCCTCTTTGCTGATGTTATTGTGGTACTGCATGCCTTTCCCTTTGGCTTTTCCACCCAGCGTGGCCTGAGGGACGATCAGCAGGCTACCAGGAAGTTCCAACACTGAAACCCTCTTTCCAGAAGACAGCTCGCACAACCGCAGATTCAGCAGCGTGGACACTTGACACGAGGAGGAGGAACATGGTATTTATAGAGATGTCAACGTTTCTTAAAGATTCAAATTTGGTTTAAAAAAAGAAAATGATCAAATAAAACTAACCCATCTTAGGCAGGATGTCATCTGTGGCTCCCTTGAAGAAGCAGATGTAGATCACCATTCCTCTGTTGATCTGAAAATTAGCAAGGGTAATGTCAGATGTTTGATAATATTCAGATGTTGCTACGGTGGCACACAGAGACTTTGTGCTCATCCACCTTCTGCTTGAGGATGCCTCAAAGATGTTCTATTGGGTTTAGGTCTGGAGACATGCTTGGTCAGTCCATCACCCTGAGTCTCTTCAATAAAGCAGTGGTCATCTTAGAGGTGTGTTTGGGGTCATTATCATGTTGTTACACTGCCCTGTGATCCAGTTTCCGGAGGGAGGGGATCAGGTTTTTCATTTTCCTTCCTCAACTTTCTGGTTTTGGCTGCCATTTTAAAGCATTTGAACAGCTGAATGGCCTATCATTTTCTGCACTTATTTATAGGTTTTTCCCTCTTTTATGAATTTTTTTATCAAAGAACACTCTTCTTCTGAACTTACTCAAACTTGGGCATTGTTAATGGCTTCAAACAGCAATTATTTTCTGCGGTTCACTTTGGCAAAATGAGTCTCTGGCTGAAGGTGCTCCTGTATCCAACCAGCACATCATGAAGTGGACGAGATTCATTTGGTGTGAATACCCTTTCCTGGTCATATAGAAATGTCTGTAGATTATTGCTTAATTAATTTAACAAATTAATTTTATTAATCACCCACACAAAATTCCCACAGTGTAGAAATTTTGAGCAAGTGAATGGGTTGATTAATGCCAAAGGATGTAGGTAATGTTAAATAAATTATGTCTAGCTTATATCAATATATCACGTTAAGATTGTTAAGCATAGGCTAGTCATCTTGTTATCTAAAAAGCATCCATCCATCCATCCATCCATCCATCCATCCGTTTATCCAGGGTTTGGGTCGGGGGGAAGCAGCTTAAGAAAGGTTGGGGAGACTGGGGAGTCTTCCCTCTCCCCAGCCACTTTTTCCAGCTTCTAGGTCTGGGAATCGCAAGGCGTTCCCATATCAGCTGAGAAGCATAGTCCCTCCAGTGTCTTCTGGGTGGGACATAAACACCTAACCAGATGCTCGAGCCACCTCAACTGGCTCCTCTCGATGTGAAGGAGCAGCAGCTTTACTCTGAGTCTTTCCTGGATGACCAAGCTTCTCACTCTATTTCTAAGGGAGAGGCCACACACCCTACAGATGAAACTCATTTCGGCTGCTTGTACTCATGACCTCGTTCATTCAGTCATCACCCAAAGCTAATGACCGTAGACGATGGCAGGAACGTAAACTGACTTGTAAATCAAGAGCTTTGCTTTCTGACTCAGCTCTCTCGACTCCATGACAGACTGGTCAGCACCTGCTTCACTGCAGACACTGCGCCGATACGCCTGTCGATATATGACTCAATTTTTCCCTCATTTGTGAACAAGATCCCGAGACACTTAAACTCTTCCACTTGGGGCAGGACACCATGTCATTGTTTACATCCTTATTGTAAACAGTAAGAATGTTTATTTTATTTGAAACGTTGCATAAAGATTTCTTTATGTATTTATAAAATAAAAGCTTGTTTAGTCTACCTGCCCCCAAAATAAGCCAATACTAAAGTCCTTTGGAGCTGTGGATGCCTCTGACTGACCACTTACTTGCTGACTACCACCAGCAACCAAGGCAGAATAAATGTCTTGCCCAAGGTGAGCGGAGTACTAATGATTAAGAAATCCAGTTTCACAACAATTTGATACTTTTTTTGTTTACCTTGAATATAAAAAGATGAACCACAAATTTTGTTAGTCTAATTTTGCTCAACAGTTTTTATTTTAAAATAAATGCGAAATGAAGTGTTTTTATTTTCCATCATTGAAACGATAACCCATAGAATTGCATGTGCTGAGACTGTTTAATACTGCTTAATGTTTACAAATTTGCTTAAGAATTCTGCACTGTAAAATTCTCACCGATTGTAACTTTACCTTTCTTTACAAATTAGAAAAATCAGAAATTATTTACCATTTCAATGAAAATGCGTACAAACGTTTTCTTTAGGATTTCTTTCCCTTACATCTAAATATTGCTTCGTGATATTTGTACCTGGACGTATTGAGCCTCCAGCTGTTCATCAGGTTCTTGAACCTGCAGTCTGGCATGTGAACACTGCTGCAGCATCGTCCGAGCCAGGCCGCCGCCTTTTGCTGCCATTTTTCACTTTCCTTTATTTCTCTGATCTCACAGCAGAAAACAGAGGGAACAGGAGCAAGCTTTCAACGCTGTTTTAAATTTTAGTTTTCTTCTTCTTCTTCTTCTTCTTTTTCTTCTTCTTCTTGGATTTACTGGTGGTTGGCAGCAACCTTTTAGAAGCATTACCGCCACTTACTGGTCTGGAGTGTGGTTCGTTATGGTCTACCTATTTATGTATAGAAATTCTACTATATATATATATATATATATAATATATATATATATATATTAATATATAACTAAATTATATTTCACATTATATTTTAAAATAAAAACTGTTGCGCAAAATTAGACTAACTATATATATATATTCAACAGTTTTTATTTTAAAATAAATGTGAAATGAAATGTGTTTATTTTCCATCATTGATACACTCTCCCCCGGGCTGCCACCTTATTGTGGTGGAGGGGTTTGAGTGCCCCAATGATCCCAGGAGCTATGCTGTCGGGGGCTTCATGCCCCTGGTAGGGTCACCCAAGGCAGACAGGTCCTAGGTGAGGGACCAGACAAAGTGCAGCCCGAAGACCCCTATGACGACAAACACCTTTGGACCTCGTATTCCCTTGCCCAGACGCAGGTCACTGGGGCCCCACTCTGGGGTCCTGGCGGTCCGATCCTCGGTTGCAGAAGCTGGCTCTTGGGACATGGAATGTCACCTCTCTGGTGGGGAAGGAGCCGGAGTTAGTGCGTGAGGTTGAGAGGTTCCGGCTAGAAATAGTCGGTCTCACCTCGACGCATGGCTCTGGTTCTGGAACCAGTCTCCTTGAGAGGGGCTGGACATACTTCCACTCTGGAATTGCCTGCGGTGAAAGGTGTCGGGCAGGAGCAGGCATACTTGTTGCTCCCCATCTCGGCGCCTGTACGTTGGGGTTTACCCCGGTGGACGAGAGGGTAGCCTCCCTCCACCTACCGGTGGGGGGACGGGTTCTGACTGTGGTTTGTGCTTATGGGTCGAACAACAGTTCAGATTACCCACCCTTCTTCGAGTCCTTAGAAGGGGTACTAGAGAGTGCCCCACCTGGGGACTCCGTCGTTCTGCTGGGGGACTTCAACACTCACATGGGCAACGACAGTGAGACCTGGAGGGGTGTGGTTGGGAGGAACGCTCCCCCCGATCTGAACTCGAGTGGTGTTCTGTTGTTGGACTTCTGTGCTCGTCACAGATTGTCCATAACGAACACCATGTTCAGGCATAAGGGTGTCCATATGTGCACTTGGCACCAGGACACCCTAGGCCGCAGTTCGATGATCGATTTTGTCATCGTTTCATCGGATCTGCGGCCATATATCTTGGACAGTCGGGTGAAGAGAGGTGCGGAGTTGTCCACTGACCACTACCTAGTGGTGAGTTGGCTCCGGTGGTGGGGGAAGACGCCGGTCAGACCTGGCAGGCCCAAACGTGTTGTGAGGGTCTGCTGGGAACATCTGGCGGAATCCCCGGTGAGACAGAGCTTAAACTCCCATCTCCGGCAGAACTTCGAACACATTCCGGAGGAGGTGGGGGACATTGAGTCTGAGTGGACCATGTTCCGTGCCTCCATTGTCGAGGTGGCTCACCGGAGCTGTGGCCGCAAGGTTGTTGGTGCCTGTCATGGCGGCAATCCTTGAATCCGTTGGTGGACACCTTCGGTGAGGGATGCTGTCAGGCTGAAAAAGGAGTCCTACCGGGCCTTTTTGGCCTGTGGGACTCCGGAAGCAGCTGACGGGTACCTGCGGGCGAAGCGGCATGCGGCTCGGGTGGTTGCTGAGGCAAAGACTCGGGTGTGGGAGCAGTTCGGAGAGGCCATGGAAAAAGACTTCCGTACGGCTTCAAGGATTCTGGTCCACCATCCGGTGTCTCAGGAGGGGAAGCAGTGCAGCACCAACACTGTTTACAGTGGGGATGGTGTGCTGTTGACGTCGACTCGGGACGTTGTGAGCCGGTGGGCGGAATACTTCGAAGACCTCCTCAATCCCACCGACATGCCTTCCATTGAGGAAGCTGAACCTGGGAACTCTGGGTCGGGCTCTCCAATCTCTGGGGACGAGGTCGCCGAGGTGGTTAAAAAGCTCCTCGGTAGTAGGGCCCCGGGGGTGGACGAGATTCGCCCGGAGTTCCTTAAGGCTCTGGATGTTGCAGGGTTGTGTTGGTTGACGCGACTCTGCAATATCGCATGGACATCGGGGGCAGTACCCCTGGATTGGCAGACTGGGGTGGTGGTCCCCCTGTTTAAAAAGGGGGACCGGAGGGTGTGCTCCAATTATAGAGGGATCACATTCTTAAGCGTCCCTGGCAAGGTCTATTCGGGGGTCCTGGAGAGGAGGGTTCATCGGCTAGTCGAACCTCGGATTCAGGAAGAACAGTATGGTTTTCATCCTGGTCGTGGAACACTGGACCAGCTCTACACTCTCAGCAGGGTCCTGGAGGGTGCATGGGAGTTCGCCCAACCGGTCCACATGTGTTTTGTGGACTTGGAGAAGGCGTTCGACCGTGTCCCTCGGGGATCCCTGCGGGGGGTTCTCCGGGAGTATGGGGTGCCGGGCCCTTTGATACGGGCTGTCAGAGTCTGGTCCGCATTGCTGGCAATAAGTCGGGCTCGTTTCCGGTGAGTGTTTGACTCCGCCAGGGCTGCCCTTTGTCACCGATTCTGTTCATTACTTTTATGGACAGAATTTCTAGGTGCAGCCAAGGTGTTGAGGGGATCCGTTTTGGTGGCCTCAGGATTGCATCTCTACTTTTTGCGGATGATGTGGTCCTGTTGGCTTCATCGGGACGTGATCTGTAGCTCTCGCTGGAGCAGTTCGCTGCTGATCCTCATCCGGCCAGGATGAGGATCAGTGCCTCCAAATCCAAGGCCATGGTCTTGAGCCAGAAAAGGGTGGAGTGCCTTCTCCGGGTCGGGGAGGGAGTCCTGCCTCAAGTGGAGGAGTTCAAGTATCTCGGGATCTTGTTCACGAATGAGGGAAGAAGGGAGTGGGAGATCGGCAGGCGGATTGGCGCAGCGTCTGCTGTGAAGCGGGCACTGTACCGGTCCATCGTGGTGAAGAGAGAGCTGAGCCAAACAGCGAAGCTCTCGATTTACCGGTCGACCTACGTTCCTACCCTCATCTATGGTCATGAGCTTTGGGTCATGACCGAAAGAACGAGGTCGCGGATACAAGCGGCCGAAATGGGTTTCCTCCGTAGGGTGGCTGGGTCCCTTACAGATATGGTGAGAAGCTCAGTCTTTCGGGAGGGACTCAGAGTAGAGCCGCTGCTCCTTCACGTCGAGAGGAGCCAGTTGAGGTGGCTCGGGCATCTGGTCAGGATGCCTCCTGGACGCCTCCCTGGTGAGGTGTTTTGGACACGTCCCACTGGGAGGAGGCCCCGGGGAAGACCCAGGACACACTGGAGGGACTATGTCTCCCGGTATTGGAGAATCGAAAGGCGCAAAACTGTCAAATATATAGGTAAACAAATAATACTCAGAGGCGAGTCCTTTACTGCCAGCCACAACAGGTCGGGAGATTTATTAACACGTCTACCACGGATGCATCAATAGAAAAACATCCTTCCAAAGTCTTTCCCCAAATTCCCCAAAAATCTTTCCGTTCTTTGTCAATAGGCACTTATATAGCTTCTTAATGACATTAATGTGTGTGGGGGAGGTTTTGACCAATCCAGATAACTATGTCGGTTTGCGTCAAGATTCTTGGCTGCCCATTGACTGAGTGTGTGTTGGAGTTTCTCTGGAACCCTAATGACCTCTTGATCTGAACATCTGCTCCACATCAGAACGAATAAGCCAATTAATCACAATTGTTGCTCTTATCTATCTAAACAGCTTACTTCCCAACCCGTATTTTGGTCCAACTTTGTGCTTTGCAAGCAAGGAAGTCAGGTCAGATCGACCTTACTAGCGCCAACAATCTTTCTGCAAAAACAACTCCTTAAAAAGTATTTCCGCGCTAACACCAGCTGGCCTGGGATCGCCTTGGGATTCCCCCGGAGGAGCTGGAAGAAGTGGCTGGGGAGAGGGAAGTCTGGGCCTCCCTTCTTAAGCTGCTACCCCCGCGACCCGACCCCGGATAAGCGGATGAAGATGGATGGATGGATGGATGGATGGATGGATGGATGGATGGATGGATGGATGGATGGATGGATACCCATAACCCATCGTTTTCTTCTTCTTCTTCGTGTGAGAGGAGGGTGTGTGCGGAAGAGCGGAGGAAGAGAGAGAGAGTGAGCGAGCGATTGTCTATCTTTTTCTTTGTTTTTTTCTTACTGTTTTTTCACTTGGTGTTTAGTTTTACTTGTTTAATTGTTATTTTGTTTAGTTTGTCACGTTTTAAGGGGTTTTTGTGGGGTTGAGTGTGGGGGAGCCCACTGCTGCTGTGGAAAAACCTGCGGCGGTGGTGGAAGAGGATGTGGATGGTATTGTTGAGAGTGGTAAGACTTTGGGAAAGAGTGTGTGTGTGTGGAAATAAATGAGAGCACGGTGAGGTGTGATGGTGGAGTGAATGATGGTGAGGGTGATATTGAAGTGCTTGAGAAAGACGGTGTGCAGGGAGAGCAGGAAGAGGTGATGGACAATGAGGAGCATTCAGTGCGTGGAGATCAGGGAGGGAAAGGAGAGGTGGAGGTAGGTGAACCAGATGAAGGTAAGAATAGTGTAGAGCTTCTGTTGGGAACTGTAGTGGAGGGAGAGACAGGTGAGGCAGAGGAGGTGATGGAGCTGGAAGCTTCTGCCCCTATAAAAAGGCGAAGCAAAAGAAAGAATGTGATGACTGCTGTGAAGGCCAGCAGGCAGGTCAGTAAGCTAGCTAGAGAGAGGAGGGAGGTGTCGGACAGCAGCGACAATGAGAGCTGGTTCTCTGACACCAGCGAGGCATCTGTGTCTCAAACTAACATAAAAGAACCAAAGTACCCTGTAGAATCTTTTAGAACCTTTTTAACACAAACTAAAGGTTTTAGAGGTTTGAAGATTGAAAGCTATTTTCCTAATTTAAGATATTTTTATTTCTCAGCAAGACATCACATTAGGAACAAAGAGGCATCAGGTTTCTCAGATCAGGAGGTGTTTAGGTTGAAGAAAATTATGTCCAAAGTAAGAAAGCAACTCTGATTGAAAAAAATGCACAGTAATACTTTTTTTTATATATATACTTTTTTATTCTTATTATTTTTTATTTGGTTTTTGTGTGTTAGTTTTAGCTTCTTACCTATTATGGATTCTTTTAAAATTGCATCATTGAATCTTAACGGAGCAAGAGAAACTGAAAAACGGGCTTTGATTTATGAGACACTGAACCAAAAGAAAATCGATGTCATATATTTACAATAAACTCATAGTGATTGTTCAATAGAAACAGACTGGGGCAGAGAGTGGAGGGGGGAGGTCGTTTTAAGCCACGGCGCCTCCCAGAGTGCAGGGGTGGGCTTCCTGTACTCTGGAAGTACAGGAGTACAGGAAGCCCTGTACTTCCTGTACAGGGAGAAAGCCTTCTCGAAGGCTTTCACCCCGAACTCCACAGAAATTGAAAACGTCGTTCAAGGGAGGTGTCTTTTAGCCAAAGCAAAATTTGTACGTTTTAGCCTGGTTTTTATTAACATCTATGCTCCGATTGCCAATGCAGAGAAAAAACGTTTTTATGAAAAATTTGGGGAAAGGTTGGGTGATTGTGGGTCTGAAGACTATGTTTTTATAGGTGGGGATTTTAATTGCGCTGAAACCGAATTTTTAGGTCGCAATCACGCAGAGCCACATCCGGCGGCCCAACATGCTCTGAGGCAGCTGGTCTCGTCTCACGGCCCGGTGGACGTATGGAGGATGCATGCATGCTCCAGGCAATAAACATTAAAGTTTTTTCCCACATTAAAGAAAACAGAATCTCTTTAGCTCATTTAGATCGTATTTATTGTTTTAAACACCATTTTAACGTGTTTAAAACATGCCAAATTTTACCAGTGGCTTTTACGGATCACTCATTGCTTTTAGGTAGTGTTTTTATCAGAAACATTTTACTTAGGAGCGTTTACTGGCATTTTAATTCGGCTTTAACATACGATCAGGATTTTATGGAGGTTTTAGTTTATTTTTGGACTGGTTTTAGACAGAGGAAGTCTGATTTTACTTCTCTTAAACAGTGGTGAGACTATTGCAAAATTCAAATAAAACTGCTGAGTCAGCAGTTTTATTTGACATTGATAGTGTCACTAGTGACATTATCAGTGTCACTAGCGTGGAGGAAGTTTGTTTGGCTGTGGGTGAGGTGATCGGGCACGGGTCTATTAGGTCAGCAGCACGAATGAATGGCGCAATTGTTTTGTTTGTGGAGAAAGTTGAGCAAGCTCAACAGCTAGTGGAGGCGGGCGTTTCAGTCAACAAATTGTTTTTGCATGTGTCGATGCTCACGTTACCTGCAAAAAAGGTAACACTGTCGAATGTGCCTCCGTTCATCAATGACGAGTTTTTATTAAGAGAACTGTCAAGACATGGAAAGGTGATGTCACCGATTAAAAAAAGTTCCTTCTGGCTGTAAGTCGCCGTTATTGAAACATGTTGTCTCGCACAGGAGACAACTATTCATGTTGTTGAACAAACGTGATGAGGAACTGAATTTGAGATTCCATGTTAGACTAGACGACTTTGATTACATCCTTTTTGCAACATCTGCTAACATGAAATGTTTTGGCTGCAGTCAGGAGGGCCACATAATAAAAATGTGTCCCGATAGGGCCAGGCCGGCCCCGCCGGGTTCGGCAAAGCAGCAGCCCACTGCTGCTGAGCAGGGAGGGGACACATCCAGTGGGGCTGCTGCTACTGCGGGGGAACCCGCTGCTGTTGCTGCTGCTGCGGGGGAACCGGTGGTGGTGGCGGAGGAGCCAGCGGACAGTATTGGCGAGGAGTCAGTAGAGGACAGTGGTAGGAGTGTGTGTGTGGGAAAGGATGGATGCACGGTGGTGTGTGATGATGGGGTGAATGGTGTTGAGGGTGAAAGTGTAGAGGGGGAGAGACAAGGTGTGCAGGGAGAGCAGGAGGAGGTGAGGGGCGTTGAGGAGCATGTAGTGTGTGGAGATCAGGGAGAGAGAGGAGAGGTGCATGGGGACGGACAGAATCAAAGAAAGAACTGTTCTTTTTCTTCACTGAACCAAAAGAAAATCGATGTTATATATTTACAGAAAACTCATAGTGATCGTTCAATAGAAACGGACTGGAGAAGAGAGGGGAGGGGGGAGGTCATTTTAAGCCACAGCACCTCCCAGAGTGCAGAGGTGGGCTTCCTGTTCTCGAAGGCTTTCACCCCGAACTCTACAGAAGTTGTACATGTCGCTCTTGCAGAAGAGCAGTTATCACCCTGCTGCCTAAAAAGGGGAATCTGCAAGACATTAAGAACTGGTGCCCTGTGTCCCTCCTCTGCACCGACTATAAGATCCTCTCCAAGGCCCTGGCCACCAGGTTGGGGGAAACTATGGAGCAAGTCATCCACTGGGATCAGTCCTATTGCATCTCCAGCAGGTCTATGGTAGATAACATCTACCTCATTCAGGATGTTTTGGAGGTCTCCGGTTCATTGGGTTTACAAACTGGCTTGATTTCACTAGATCAAGAAAAGGCTTTTGACTGCGTTGAACACGGCTTCCTCTGGAAAACCATGAGGGAGTATGGGTTCAGTGAGGGTCTTATCGCCAAGATCCAGGTACTGTACAGTGACATTGAGAGTGTGCTGAAGATCAACTGTAGCCTGTGTGCTAATTTTAGGATGTGTAGAGGCGTTCGACAGGGCTGCGTGCTCTTGGGGATGCTCTACGCACTCTCCCTAGAACCCCTTCTCCAGAAAATACGTTCTAATGTTCTTGGTTTGGTTTTACCTGGTTTTAATAGCAATATTATTTTATCTGCCTACGCTGACGACGTTGTTGTTTTCATCAAAGATCAAAAGGAAGTCAGCGTTTTAACCGAGGTTGCAAAAAAAATTTTATATCTTGTCGGCCGCGAGGGTGAACTGGGAAAAAAGCGAAGCCCTGGCCATCGGCAAGTGGTCGGGCAGGCTCCCAGTTCACCCTTGAGGACTTTTTTGGAAGAAAGATGGTTTTAAATATCTTGGTGTGTTTTTAGGCAGTGAAAATCTTGTGAAAAAAAACTGGGAAGACATTGAACAAAAAATAGCAAGCAAACTGTCTAAATGGAAATGGTTACACACTCAAATGCCCTACCAGGACAGAGTGTTGGTTTTAAATAATCTCGCCGCTTCACAGCTGTGGCACAAACTTTCTGTTTTAGACCCACCATCTGGCCTACTAATGAAGATACAGTCAGAAATGGTGGATTTTTTTTGGAACAGTCTTCACTGGGTGCCACAGTCTGTGTTGTTTTTATCAAGAGAGGAGGGGGGCCAGGGCCTTATTCACCTGGCTAGTAGAACAGCCATTTTTAGATTACAGTTTCTTCAAAAGTATCCCTAGCCACATCCCTGTATGGAGGGATGTGGCTAGCTGCATTCTGAGACGTGTTAATTTTCTGGGGCTGGATGCTGCTCTGTTTTTGACAGATTTTAGTCTTTTAAAGTTAAAAGGGATTCCTCAATTTTATCAAAGCGTTTTTAAATCGTGTGCTTTTTTTAAAGTTGCACAGATCAAAAATGAATAACTCTGCATTGGCTTTTAGAGGAACCGCTAGCGTATGGAGCGAGACTGGATATCCATGACAGCACCGTGCCAGGCCTTGCTGAAGTGCTGATCAAGTCCGGGACGGTGACTCTGCAGCGGCTGGTACACGTAGCTGGACCAGACTTTTGCAACATCCAGGAGGTTGCATCGCTGCTTGGAGTCCGATCCACCAGACTGGTGCGGCTTCCTGGAGCGGGTGAAAGACCGAATAACAGCTGGGGAAAGGCAGCTCCTGCAGCTATACTTCACGGAGGAGCGCCTACCTGACCCAAATGACCCGTTCCCGGACTTGATCATGGATCCAGACTTTGAAGAGGATAGTGGTCCCCTGCTAAAAAGTACAGACTGGACTTAGGGAAAACAGGTCCAAGAGTACTGTACAAATACTGTGTAAAAATCCTAAACAAGAGAACTCTCAACAAAAGAGCCATCAGTATATGGAGTGACAGACTCAAAGGTCAGAAACCTCAGTGGAGGACTTTTTACAAGCCTCCAATAAAAAAACAGACTGGTGATTTGCAATGGAGAATACTTCACGGCGCCATTGCGATGAACTTGTTTTTATAGGTCATCAGTCCTGGGGTTTTAAATGAGTGTCCTTTTTGCAGTTTGTCTGAGAATGTTTTTCATGTTTTTTTGGATTGCGTCAGGCTAACTAGTTTTTTTTTATTTTTAACAAACATTTTTAGCCTTTTTACTGTGGTTTTTACCGATTCCATTTTTATCAATGGTGTGTATTATAGTCGAACCACTAGTTTTAAATCCCGGATTTTAAATTTTTTAATAGCTGAAGCAAAAATGGCTGTTTACATAACTCGAAGGGACAAAATGCAGGCTGGACCTCAACTTGATGCCGTGGCTTTGTGGAAGGTTAACATCAAAGCCAGGTAGAGGTTGGAGTTTTGTTTCCACAGAGCCACCGGGAATTTGAAGGGTTTTTTAGAACTGTGGGGTTTTAATAACATTTTGTGCACCATTTCCGATCAGGGAGAACTAAAATATAATAATCTGCTGATGTCAATATTATTGTGTTTTTAGTACCCTTGAACTGAGTATGTAGCGTTTTATTGTTTTGGATTTATTGTACAATAAATGTTTTAGTAAAAATCAAAATCTTCTTCTTCTTGGATTTACTGGTGGTTGGCAGCAACCTTTTAGTAGCATTACCGCCACTTACTGGTCTGGAATGTGGTTCGTTATGGTCAACCTATTTATATATAGAAATTCTACTAAATAAATAAACTATATATATATTTAAATCTTGGCTGTGCAGTATCTTGGCTGTGCCTAGGACTGCACATTTCTGGACTGAGATGTCTGATGTTGTTCCTGTGATCTGTTGTAGCCACTGCTCCAGTTTGGGGGTGACTGCCCCAAGGGCCCCGATGACCACAGGCACCACTGTGGTCTTCACCTTCCAGGCCCTCTCCAGTTCCTCCCTGAGGCCCTGGTATTTCTCCAGTTTCTCGTGCTCCTTTTTCCTGGTGTTGCTACATCCACCACAACGGCACAATGTCCGGTTGGTTCGACCTTACCATTTTGTCTGTCTGGATCTGGAAGTCCCACAGGATCTTAGCTCTGACATTCTCCACCACCTTTGGGGGTGTTCCCCACTTTGATCTCGGGGCTTCCAGTCCATATTCTGCACAGATGTTTCTGTACACTATGCCTGCCACTTGGTTATGTCATTCCATGTACACTTTCTCTGCCAGTATCTTGCACCCTGCTGTTATTTGCTGGACTGTCTCAGGGGCCTCCTTGCACAACCTACACCTTGGGTCTTGTCTGGTGTGGTAGATCTGGGCCTCTATTGCTCTGGTGTTTAGGGCCTGTTCCTGGGCGGCCAGGATGAGGGCCTCTGTGCTGTCCTTGAATCCAGTTTTTTCTAGCCATTGGAAGGACTTTCTGATATCAGCCACTTTGTTTGCCCCTACATGGGTAGTACATCCCATGTAGGGGCTTGTCCTCCCATGATGGTACCTCCAGCACCTCAACTTCTGTTCCCCATTGTCTGAGACATTCACTGAGCACATTGTCTGATGAGGCTTTGTCCCTGATGTATCTATGGATCTTGGATGTTTCGTCCTGGACAGTGGTTCTCGCACTCACTAGTCCTCGGCCTCCTTCCTTGCGGCTTGTGTACAGTCTCAGGGTGCTGGATTTAGGGTGGAACTCTCCATGCATTGTTAGTAGTTTTCGAGTCTTAACGTCCGTGGCCTTTATCTCCTCATTTGGCCAACTAATTATTCCTGCAGGATATCTGATTACTGACAAGGCATAGCTATTTATCGCTCTGATCTTGTTCTTGACATTGAGCTGGCTTCTCAGGACTTGTCTTATTCATTGGAGGTATTTGGCTGTGGCTCTTTTCCTTATGACCTCATCGAGGTTGCCATTTGCTTGTGGTATTCCCAGGTACTTGTAACTGTCCTCTATGTCTGCTATTGTTCCTTCTGGAGTGAGACCCCTTCTGTGCAGATGACCTTCCCTCTCTTTGTAACCATCCGACCACACTTCTCTAGTCCAAATGACATCCCAATGTCCGTGCTGTAGATCCTGGTGGTGTGGATCAGTGAGTCGATGTCTCGCTCACTCTTGGCGTACAGCTTGATGTCATCCATGTAAAGGAGGTGACTGATGTTGGCTCCATTCTTGAGTCAGTATCCATAGCCAGTCTTGTTGATTATTTTGCTGAGGGGGTTCAGGCCTATGCAGAACAGCAGCGGGGACAGAGCATCTTCTTGGTATATGCCACATTTGATGGACACTTGTGCAAGTGGTTTGCAGTTGGCTTCAAAGGTGGTTTTCCACTGCCCTATCGAGTTTGCAATGAAGGCTCTCAGAGTCCTGCTGATGTTGTACTTCTCTAAGTATTCAATGATCCAAGTGTGTGGCATTGAGTCATAGGCTTTCTTGTAATCGATCCAAGCCGTGCGTTGGGTTTTGCAGTCTCGGGCAACTGTGTGGTCTACAAGGAGTTGATGTTTGGCTCCTCTGCTATTTACGCCGATGTCCTTCTGTGCCGTGTTCATGTGTTTATCCATGTGTTCGCTTATCTTAGTTGCTATGATGCCTGACATGAGCTTCCAGGTTGTGGAGAGACAGGTTATTGGTCGGTAGTTGGGTGGGACTGAGCCCTTTGATGGATCCTTCTGCCCTTCAGTTAACCATTCAGGGTGAGTCCCATTTTGTAGCAGCTGGGTCATTAAGGTAGCCAGTCGCTCATGGAGGACAGTGAGTTTCTTTAGCCAGTAGGCATGAATCATGTCAGGCCCTGGTGCTGTCCAGTTTTTCATACCTGAGGCTCTTTCTTGGACATCTGCCACAGTAATTGGTTACCTGGGGCTTGCTCAGGGAGGTTGCTATGGTCATCACGTACAGAGATCAGCCACTGTGCATTGCTGTTGTGGGATGCCTCTCTTTCCCATATGCCTTTCCAGTATTGCTCAGTCTCCAGCCTTGGTGGGTCTGCTCTGTTGTTATTACCCTGCCATTGAAAGTACACTTTAGCTGGTTGGGAGGAGAAGAGCCGGTTAATCCTTCTGGCTTCATTCTCCCTTGTGTATCTCTTTAGGCGGCTGGCCAAGGCTTGGATCCTGTTTGGCAGTTTCGAGTGCTTCAGGTATGGGCATCTGGCTGTACTTCCTGGGTACTGGTCTTTTCATTGCACTCCTATGAAGCTCTGATAGTTGGCTCACTTCCCTCCTTGTTACCTTGATTATAGTCTCTAACCATCTTTTCCATGGTTGGGTATTGGATCTCATGATTGTTCTTATGCCAAGCAGCTCAAGGATCACTGATTCTGAGTTGTAAATCAGCTCATTGGTTTCCATTATGGTGTTGGTAGGGATCGTTCTCAAAACTGCATTCACAAGTAACCCTAATCGGAGAGTATATATCCGTATATATATATATATATGTGTGTGTGTGTGTGTGTGTGTGTATATATATACAATATACATACTTATACATAACTTTGTATTCTACCCATCTATATCATCACAACCAATATAATATAACCTACTATAATCAAATTCTATTAAATTATTTCTATTCTTTAAAAATGAATAACTACATGTAAATGTTTACCCCCCAAATTCTTCCTCAAAATATCTAAAAAATAACCTATCCTTAACACTTTCAAACTCTCTCCTCATATATCTTCTCTCTTTTTCATATTTATGACATTCGAATATACCAATGATATGCTCTATTGTTTCAGATTTTAAACAGTGATCACATTTGCCAGTATTATGCTTTTGAATGTTAAAAAGTGTATAATTAAGTCCTGTATGTCCACATCTCAAGCTTGTTATCACTCTTTCCTCCTTTCTATTTCTTCTTCCATTTCTTCTTTCTCCTACCATCTTCTGAATTTTATAAAGTCATCCTCCTGTTTTTTCGTCATCCCACCTTGTTTGCCATTCTTTCATCATTTTTTGTTTAACAATACTCTTTCCCTCTGATTTACTTGTTTTAACTGTAAAATAAGCCCTTGCAAAGAGGGCAATTATTCTGAATTGCCCTCTTTGCTATTTTATCTGGCTTCTCATATCCTTCTACTCCAGTATGTGCTGGAGTAGAAGGATACTCCAGCACATATATAACTATGAAAGCCATATTTTATATTCTGAATAATGTATCAAATATTTCTAATAAAATGTCCGTCCTACTATTTCATTTATTATATTTTAAACTTGATGCAGAGCTTGAACAAATTATTGTTTTTAATGGTTTTATGTCTTCTACCATAGTAAAACTAATAATATTGCCAATAATACCTCCTGTGTATACTGATAATCTGTCTGTAATTTGTTTGCCTATTTTTATATTGCATTCCTGAACTACAAAAGCTATTTGTAGTTATTTTTACTGCATCTGTATAGATTTGAATATATTGGTAATTGTTTGAATGTAATTGTACTGAATAATCATGTGTGGTGTGAGATTTATCTTCTTTTCAATTATTGACGTATCTGCTGTTGCTTCTGGTAGAATCCAGGGTGGTATAATTGATATTGGTAATTTCTAAACTATTCATTTTATTTTATTTTCTATTGTCCATCCAAAACTCCTTATTTTTATATTAACAAATTGTTAATATTGTGATTCTATGAATATGTTTTATTTTATCACTTCAGAGTCGAACGGAAATTTCCACCTTGATAGACTAAATAGCTTCATCTAATTTTTTCCTAAATATAAGACACAACCAGCAAAAAAATATAAGCAAAAATGTGAATTTTTATTTATCTATTTAACAACACTGGTTGTAACAACCAGATTTGTTATTCTTCTGTGAACCTAATTCAATGGTTTGTTATTGACTTTTGCTCAATTAAGTTTCTCATGTATACATTGTAGATTGTATTAAAGTACATTATGTTGTTTTTCATCTCTCATTTATTTTATTCCTCTTATAATTGATGGCGATATATAGATATTATTTATAATTTATAAAGATCTTCTTTTTGTCATTTAATTAGCTTTACATTCTTAAGAAAATGAAAAAAAAAAGATGTCTTGTAACATAATTTATTTTTTTACCGAGCCAGTAATTCCGGAATTAATAGTGAATAACAGACTTTGTGCTACTCTCATTTCGTGATGTAATTATACTAGTTGTGTTACCACCCCCACACCACTAGAGGTAGTAATAGATCCGAAAAGATGCAACTCAGGAGCAGATTTAGAAGTACATTGAAAGCTACAGAATTAGTTAAAAACCGTGAGCTGCGCTGAAGTAAATAAAAGAGAGAAGTTCAAGTAGGCTACATGCTGATAGTGAAATTCCTTCTTTAAAGGTGAAAATATAAAACAGATTTCAAAAGAAAAAGAAAAACGGGAGACCGCGAATAATATAGGAAATAGCGCCCTCTTAACGTCCGGTGTATACTGTCCCATTTCTAAATAAGGTATGAGACTGGCGAGGTATAAATTTCTCCGTTGATTTGCAGCAACACTCAGCAACGATTGACTATTTTATTTGGTCTTATAGAAATTAATTGTTGGCCCAAACTGATAGGACTCAGATCAGCTGATTATTTTGGTATACACACACACACACACACACACCCACACACCCCACACATATACACATATATATTTTAACTGCGTAATCTCTTGAATTTAGGTCATGTACGATGGTCGTAATGCAGTCAAAATATGTAAACTAATAGCCACGCATAAACTTTATTAATTTTTAAAATAATTAAAACGAAAAATAAAATTCCCATCACATCAGGCTGCTCTTTTACGTTGTCGGTCAAAACCGCAGCTCTGACCAGCTTCACTGCTTTTCTGTTCTTTATTACGGTCGGTTCTTCAGAGAAACCGACAGAAGTAAGACGGAAGTAAGACCCTTAATCGTTTCCACAATAACCCTCCCAGGAATAAGGTAGATACTATACATTTAAAATAGATTATTTAATTTTTTTAGAAACATAAATGGGTAAATAGTGAGAAGTCTATGTATTTTGGATGTCAAATATATGACACCAAGGAGTACTGTCCCAATTCTCAATTTTTTTGCACGTTAGTAACCTGCGCACTCGAAGTCTTCTGTGCACTTTGAGTCCATACTTAATCGACGGGCGCAGGGTGCAGTGTGAGTGTTCTGACCGGGCCTTTGAGTGGACTGGCCAGAGAAGAATGCTTGCAGCCGGATGCTCTTTTTTTCTTCTTGGCAAGTTTCAAAGTTTCGGTTCATCCCATCTGAGACACTAATACAAAAGGCAATACAAAAATAATAAACAAACAAAAATCACAATAGGTAAATGAAACAGATTAAAAGAAACAAAAAAAATGCTAGCGCGGAAATTAAGACTTTTCGGATCAATCTCCAACAAGAGTGGAGGGCGGAAAAGACGAAGAAGAAGCGAAAGGAGGACACTGATATTCGAAGAAAAGAAGCGGTTTGTGGCATAATCTGAGTTGTGAGTGGATCAGATGGCTAGTAGTAGTGGGGGAAATTTGGAAGAAGATAATATGGATACGGGTTGGTCTATGGTAGAAAATAGAAGAGGGGGAGGTGGGAGAGATAAAGGGAAAAAAGGATTGGATAATGGGAAAAGATCTCTTGAGGAAGAAGAAGAAACAGCTGAGATAAGGAAGAAAGTAATGTTAGAAGAATTCAAAGTGATAATAAAGTTTAAAACTGGACGGGATTTGTTTGGGGTAAGCCCTATTAGTTTGTCAAATGGACTTATGAGAGCTATTGGAGAAGTAGAATTAGCTAAGGTGTTAAGAGATGGGAGTCTGCTCATTATATGTAAAAATGCTGAACAAAAAAATAAAGCTCTTAAGCTACAAACGGTGTGTAAAAAGGAAGTGGTGGAAAGAAAAGTGGTTGGGGAGGAGAAAGGAGTAAAAGGAGTAATATCAGGAATCCCTGTTGGAGAAAATTTGGAGGAGATGGAAAAAAATGATCAAAGGAGGAGAAATTACAGAAACCAAGAGATTACAGGCTTTTAAGGATGGAAATAAAATTGATAGTACATATGTATTATTGATCTTCAAGGATAGAACTCTACTTAATAAGATAATGATTGGATACTTGAGTTTTAATGTAAGACAATATGTTCCACCACCACTTAGATGTTATAAGTGTCAAAGATATGGACATGTTGCAAATGTTTGTAAAGGGAAGCAGAGGTGTGGCAGATGTGGAGGGGAACATCCTTATGGTGAATGCGGGAATAATCCTGTCAAGTGTTGTAATTGCGGAGGAAATCATACCGCAGCGTATGCAGGATGCAACATAAGAAAAGAGGCAGCTGAAGTTCAAAAAGTTAGGGCTGAAAAGAGAGTAACTTATGCTGAGGCAGTGAAACAGATGAGAAGCAATGTTAATCGTGTGAATGTAAATCAGGAAAAGAAGATAATGATAAATAATGCTCAAGATAATATTACACTAGATAAATTAATTCCATTTCTTGCATATATCATAAATTGTTCAGAACAAGCAAGAAATAAGACTGAAAAAATTAAAATCATAGTGAAAGCAGCTACAAAATTTTTTAAGGTAAAAGACCTATCTTGGGAAACGATTCATGAGGAACTGCGACAAGGTGAAAGGTCAACTGATTTTGAAACGTCTCAAACAACTACATAATTCTAATATTACAGTGGAATGCTTGCAGTTTAATAGCAAATGGTCAAGAATTTAAAGGATTCATTAGTAAATTAAATCAAAAACCGGATATAATATGTATTCAAGAAACCTGGCTCAAACCATCGTTACAATTCAATATTAATGGTTATTCAGTTTTACGAAAGGATAGGGAAAACAAGAGTGGAGGAGGGTGTGCTATATTTATTAAGACTAATATAAAATTTATTCAAATACAAGTAGTGTCAGACCTAGAAGTCATTGCTGCTGAAGTTTGGACAAATGAAGGAAATATTAAAATAATTAATTTCTATAATCCTTGTAGTCGATTAGAAAAATCAAAACTTGTAGCAGTCCTAGAAAATTGGAGAGGGAAAATAATTTGGTGTGGGGATTTCAATGCGCATAGCACTCTATGGGGGGATCAAGATAGTTATAATGGAGAAGTAGTAGAAGAGTTGATAGAAGAAAAAGGATTGGTTAGCTTAAATAATGGAGAAGGCACTCGGGTGGATGTTATAAGGGGTAAAGAGTCTGCTATTGACGTGACATTGGTATCTAAATCTATTGCCGATATATGTAGATGGGAAATATTTAAAGAAAGTACAATGGGGAGTGATCATTACCCAATAGTCATTAGTATCGGGGTAAATATGAAGCAGGATCAGTTAAAAGTTGAGGGGAGGTGGAAGTTTGGGAGAGCAGATTGGGGTAAGTTTGGAAGTATAAGTGAAGATTACTTGAAAAATGTAAATATAAATAGTTCAATTAATGAGGTAAATTCAGAAATTAGCAAATATATAATAAAATCGGCCAAATTAAGTATTCCCAAAAGTACTGGAAATACAAAAAAGAAAATAGTACCTTGGTGGACAGCAGAATGTTCAAAAGTAATTAAAGAAATAAGGCTTTTAAGATACTAAAGAGAGTAATATGCTTTCAGAATCTAATAAATTATAAAAGAAAACAGGCAGAAGTGAGGAAAATTATTAAAAACGTTAAAAGGAATTATTGGAGGAAATATTGTGAGTCTTTGGGGAAGAATTCAGCATTAAATAAGGTCTGGAATACGATTAAAAGAATGTCTGGGAATTCTAAAGAATTAGTTTTTCCAATAATAAAAGAGAATGGAAATAATATAATAGATAATAAAAGTAAGGCTGAGGTATTAGCAAAGATGTTTGTAAAGATACATAGTACAGAGAATCTAAATAGTAGGAAAAAATTAGGACATGAAACTACCAAACAACGGAATATTGGATTAATTCAAAATGATGAGGAATATGATGATTTTATTAATATGGAGTTTTCCTTAGCTGAGTTAGATAAAGTGTTGAGAAATTTGAATAATTCGACCCCTGGCAATGATCAAATCACTTATAATATGTTGAGTAATCTTAGTGTTGTGAGTAAAGTAAAAATTTTAAAGATGTATAATAAAATTTGGGAGGAAGGAATATTGCCTGATAAATGGAAGGAGGCTATTATTATTCCTATTTGCAAACCTGGAAAAGATCCAAATTTAGCTGAAAGCTATAGACCAATAGCCCTAACATCGTGTTTAGGTAAAGTTATGGAAAAAATGATAAATAATAGATAAATATATTTTTTAGAATCTATGGGGAAAGTTAGAGTATCAATTTGGATTTAGGAAAGGTACAAGTACGATTGATCCAGCAGTATGTTTGGAGCATGAAATTAGATGAGCTCAAATTAATAGAGAAAGTGTGATAGCAATCTTCTTGGATGTGGAAAAGGCTTATGATATGTTGTGGAAAGAAGGGCTGTTGATTAAATTAAAACAAATAAAGGGTAAAATGTATAGATGGATTAAAAATTTTCTAACTGAAAGAAGTATTAAAGTGAAAATAGGAGGGGAATTTAGTTCAGGATATCAAGTGGAAAATGGAACTCCCCAGGGTAGTATTATAAGCCCTATGTTATTTAATATAATGATTAATGATATTTTCAGTAGTATAGATAAGTCTTTAGGTGTTTCGCTATTTGCAGATGATGGTGTCATTTGGAAGAGGGGAAGAAATATTGAATTTATAAAAAAGAAAGTGCAGGAAGCATTAAACAATGTAGAAGCGTGGGCTTTAGAATGGGGATTTAGGTTCTCAATAACAAAATCTAAGTTTGTCGTTTTCTCAAATAGGAGAGTGAATGTCAATGTGGAACTTAAATTATATGGAAATGTAATAGAAAGGATAGAGGAAGTTAAATATTTGGGGATATGGTTTGATAAAAAACTTACGTGGAAAATGCATATAGATAAGGTAGTGGAAAAGAGTATAAGAGTTTTAAATATTATAAGATGTTTGGTAGGTAGAGAATGGGGAGCTGATAGGAAAGCATTAAGGACGATTTATATTGGATTAATTCGATCTATCTTTGATTATGGTTGTATTTTGTATAATTCAGCTTCAAATAGTTTATTGGCAAAGATAGATAAAGTACAATATCAAGTGTTAAGATTATGCTGCGGAGCAATGAAAACAACTCCAGTTTCGGCTCTACAGGTTGAGATGGGTGAGATGCCAATGGAGATTAGGAGGGAACAAATAGCAGTCATAATGAAAATTATCCTCCATATATAACATTAAAACCTTGTCAGGAAAAAGAAAAAAAATATATAAATAGTTTTGGATGGATAAATGTAAATGAAATAAAAAATATTGGGATTGATAAATGACAAGTTAGTTCGGTTGTGAGTTTTCCTGACATCCCGTTATGGTTATTTGAACAAGCTGAAGTTGACTTAAAATTATTGGATAAGGGTAGAGAGTTGGAAAAGAGTGAAGTAGAGAGTTAAATTAATAAAGAATATTTAAAATATGTTCAAATATATACAGATGCCTCAAAAATGTTAAATAATCAAGTAGGAATATCGTTTATTGCTCCTGATTTAAACGTTATGAAAAATAAAAGAATGAATGATAATTTGACAGTATATACAGGTGAGTTAATGGCGATTTTAATAGCTTTAGAATGGGTAGAAGAAATGGAAAGAGGGGAATTTGTAATTTGTTCAGATTCTAGTAGTGCATTAATTAGTATACAAGGAATGAAGTCAGTTAAGGCAAGATATTATAGTGGATATAGTTCATACAATTTTCAGGATTAAAAAGAAGGGATCTCAGGTTAAATTAGTTTGGATTCCTGCACATATTGGTGTAGTAGGAAATGAGTTGCCGGATAATTTTGCTAAGAGTTCCTCTAGAAAGGAAATTGTTGATTTCAATATTACAGTGAGTAGAAATGAAATAAAGAGTATGGTTAAAAAGTATATGAAGGGGAAATGGCAAGAACAATGGGATAAAGGAGAAAAAGGGAGATCTTATTACAATATTCAAAAAAGAGTTGGGGGATATAGAAAATGTAACAGAAATAAAAGGGAGGAAGATGTTATTTCCAGAATCAGGTTTGGGCATACAGGGTTAAATAGTACGCTTAAGTTAATTAATAAACACAGTACAGGTTGTTATAGGTACTGCGGAGAGATGGAGACAATACAACATATATATTTTAGAATGCAGTAAATATGAAAGGGAGAGATAAATATTGGTTAATGAGATTAATGATTGTAAATTAGATTTAGAGGAAATATTTCAGAAATCGTCAGGAGATGTTATATTTGAGAGTATTTTTAGGTTTCTTAAAAGAACGGGTGTTATGAGGAGGATATAAGCGTGTGATCCATACTCCAACTTGGAAGGTGGCGGTAATGCATCTGAAAGTTGTTTGCCAACCGCCAAAAAAAAACCCCAAAACAACCAGAAGAAGAAGAACCAGCTTAAGACTTTTCTTTTGAAAATATTCTTACCGGAAGTCACACGTTCACCGTCGCTACCTAAAGTCTTCACGGAACCAAATGCTAAAATTATTCATTGTTTAGTATTAATATATGTTACTTTTGACAAATCTGTTGTCCTTTTCGATTAAGAGAGTGAAAACTGTTCTACATAACAAGGATTTGGCTGAAAAACTATGAAATACGTGCTGGGATTTGACCTTAAGTTGGTTTCGGTGTTATGAAGATTGTTGTTGACCGGACGAAAGACGTTCTAAGGTGGGAATGGTTATCAGTTGGAAACTTCTCCATTTGGATATAAAATGGCACTATACACTAGGCAAGTGAAACACTAGCTAGTATGGACTCATACATTTGAGTTATTTACCTTTTAGTTCTGTGCTCCATGGGTGGAACTATCATTTGTTGGTCAGTGTTTTAAACATGGTAATCTTTAGTGGAAGTTTTCTTGAAAATAGGGTTATATTAATGATATTTGACAACCAAATACATGGCCTTAAGACCTCACCTGCCTTGCAGTTGTAATGTGTTTAACTAGTCCCACTTGTCTCTCTACTTTCTTACAGATGCCTTCATTTGGGTTTCTGGATAAATTGGAACATTTCTTTCAGACTGGAAAGTTTGGAGAAAATTCATCTAAAAGTTTAAAAAAAGGAATCAAAGCTGCCTGCAAACGATTTATCTACAAAGGTACTCCAATAAGTATTCAGAATGGTGACAAAAGTGAAACTATTCATCTTGAAAAGTGCGTTGCATCTTTACCCAATTTATTACAATATTAAGATAACACCTCAAATTAGATTGACTGCATTGGTTAAAACTCTTTGATAAGTTATGTCTTTTTAGTTTAAATTCAAATTTATTGAACAATTATAAGCAGAAACATATTACCAGAATGCAGATTATGCCATTTGACAGTGTTATAAATTTGTGACAAAGATGAAGGCTAAGGTGTTAAATGTTTTAATTTGATTTTGATTCAGTCTGTTGTGGGTTTCTTTGTGGCAAATTTATCTTTTGCAGTTTCTTGTTAATCTTTTATGAAAGCTAAGGTGACTCACAAAACCCTGTAGACACCAGCATTCTGTTAAAGGTTCAACACAGACTTGATTTGAGGAAAGTTTTTAAGTTGCTCACCAATTTTCATAATGTACTGCTTAAGTTTGATATCTCACAACTCTTTGGAGGGTTTGGGTTACATCTACCTTAACATACAATAAATGGACATTTTAAATGATACACTTCTGTCCACAAGTCAAAAAAAAAAAATCATTCACTACCTGGGACTAAATCTGTAAAATAATCTCTCCAGATGGTCTTTTGATGCGACCTTATCGAGGCCGCCTCCTTCGTGTCGTCAGAAGTGAAAAAGAGGTTCGGGAGATTTTGACACGTTATCATGACGACAACAACCATGCCGGCCGAGAACGGGTAGTGAGAGAAATTATGGTGAGTGGAATTATGTGTCATTTATCTAAAACTATAGTAAGTGTTAAAAACAGATCTTATCTTTGTGTTTTTCCAGCTGATGTACTACTGGGTTGGAGTGACGGAGACTGTGAAGAACTGGGTCAAAGCTTGCCCGGTTTGTCACAGCCGCCCTCCTCCTCCTCCTTTCCAACCAGCTGTTCTGTTCTGCCTGGTTTATGGCTGCGATGCCTCCAGCTACGCTTTCCCTGAGCTCACCTTTCACAGGTCAGACCTTTAACAATACAAAAAAACCCACTTTCCTCAGCAATACATTCCCTGATTCAACAGAATGCTGAATGTTGTCCATCAAAATCAGACTTCAATTCAATTAATTTAATTTCTAAGGAGGGATATTAAATGCATTCAAGTATCTTCAAAAAGTTGCCATGGATGTGGATCCTGTGGGAAGAAATCGTCTCCAGTAGCAGCCAGTCTTGTAAAGAATCTGAAGAGGTCTGTGACTGAAAACTGGAGCTATATGACAACAGTATTCCACAGCAACATGTTCCTGAAGACACTATCATTTGTTTTCAAGTGGGGCTAATCCACCTCATTTACTCTTTCTGCTCCTTTAAATCTCTGTCTGGCCATGTGCTTTGAAAACTGGGAGGAGAGATGTATTTAAGTCATTTATCACTCGTCATTGGTATTATGTTGACAAAAATTCAAAGAGAACCATAAACTCTGTACACAAAGCTGTGTGTTGTTTTTTAATTCAGTAAAGTTGTGTAGATCTAACATGGTGCTCTCCTTTATGCCCTGCAGGTTTCCTAAGGATGAGGAGCAGCGCAAGAAGTGGCTACAGGTGGCTCACAGGGACGAAGCCTCGCTACGCACCAACTCCTACATCTGCTCCAGACACTTTGAAATGTCCTGCTTTACACTCACTGAGGAGGGTCAGCTGGTGCTCTCTCCGGATGCTGCCCCAACCTTACTGCCTGTAACAGCCCATGGAAATGAGGTGACACTGCTGGAGCATTTTAATCAGTCAGGGCAGGTGACGCAGTAAAATAGACGCTAACAATGATGAGAGAAAATCAGTTTGTCTTTCTATATAGTTGTTTTATTGGTAAGAACATTTTTATAGTCAAAATCGCTGAATTCATGTGCTGCTTGTTTAAATACATGGGATCTATAGTGCTGAGCCCTTCGGCTACAAGAGTTGTTCTTCTTCTACTCATTAAGGCATTTGAAAACAATTGGAAAGTACAGAAAATAAGGCCTCTGTCAGATCGTCATACGCGTAGCACAAACCGACGGCTATATGTGCCAGAGAAGTATATGCTGTGATTAAAATGTGCTTTTATTTAATCAGCAACATAACATTAGAAGTTACATCGTCATACACTTTATTAACAGCTGTATGATATCCCATCTCAAAGGTTAACTAGTCAGACCATCATCAATGAGCAGGGAGGTTTTATATGGGGCGTGTTTTGTAGTTGACTGCAGCTGCAGTCAGTCCCTGTTTTAAATACACTTTGAAACCACAACAATGCATGTATTTCCATCAAGTTATCATTGAAAACAATTTATTGACTTATTCTTATTGTATCTTATTGACAGTTCCTCTAAATGTCACAGAACTCTTAATGCGTGTGCACGGTTACGTACTCATTGCATGTATGTTATTCTGACAGCCTATGATGATCTGACAGAACACCAGAATAAAACTATTCAAGGACTCGCCTCCTTGTTAATCATCTTTATTAAAGCTGCAAGATTTTTCAAAATGAAAGGAAAATGAGAGACAAACAAGAATATTTTTAAGACAAAGTGACAGTGATATTTTTAAGAAGGTGGATGAACTTCATATGAAATTAGAGGCAAGATAATACAAGATTTTCAATATTATTCAATATTATTCTCATGAATAATATTGAAGAAAATAAATGAAATAACAGATTTTATTTCATTTAATATTATGACATCAGCCATAATAATATGGCTGATGTTTCTTTTGTAAGAAAAGTCTGGGGCCTCAAGTTTAAAGTGGTGTACACAAAAAACGAGCGGTGCCATATTTTATGCACAAGTCAAAGTTTGCGTAAATATACGCACACTTTTTTGCTGGCGTGAAAATATATGGCAGGCACGTAAACTTTTTCCGTGGACAATACCAAACTACAAGCGTTAAAACTCACCTAAATACAGTAAAATCTGATGACATTCAGTTATTTAGACCAAGAAGCATCAAACCTGATGTTTTTCATGATTTTAATATTTTATTGTTTAAACGTAAACAATGAAACTTAACTGCATTTATCCTCAGACAACAAACTAACACGCACAAAAAATAAAGAAAATAAAAAGAATTTGAAAACCTCACTCGAATGTAATCGTACTTTTTCTCAGTTTTTGATGCATTTCATGCGCTGAAGCGCATGAAATGCATCTCTGGTGTCATTTTATTCTCACTAAAAAAGAAAACAGGGTTGGATCAGCAGATTAACTCAAGCCTGCTGATTAAAAATAATTAAAAGGTGATCAAGGTGTGTAGACAATCATATGTACATAAGTAGCTACGCAAAGGTGAGCCGCTAACTGTGGAGGTTTGGCTCTGATGGAGTACATCGTCAATGGAAGGATTCAGAGGGAGCCATTGATCAGAGATCAATGATCTGCTGGAAAATGTTGATGATGGTTTATTAGTGTTTAGATTGCTCAAACTGATCATCCTGGATCTCTGAGCAGAACTTAAAGAGCAGTGTGGTACCGGTACCGGTCCAGCTGCAATCATCCTTCAGTGGAGCCGCCCTCTTTGTGAATACACCTTATGGACATAAAGCATTCTACTATTAAGAATAAAGGTCCACCTTCCCACTCAATGGCTCTCTGACACACTGTCTGTCTTTAAGTCCCGGCTGTACGCTGTTCTGTTCTAACAGACATTTGCAGGATCTCTTTATTTTAACTTTTTTTAATAAATTTTTTTTTTTTCTTTAAAATGTATTTTTATTTTTATTTATGTACATGAAGTGACATTATGTGCTCTCAAAGCACCCTTTAAATAAAATATATAATAGTTATTATTATTATAATAATAATAAAAAAAGTCCTTCAAACAAGGACATTGCCATGGTTATTGCTTATTTATGGGTGTTGACAGGGCGGACCAGTTGCTGTGCTCTATTTCCCGCAAATTAGGATTTATAAATTTATAAATTCCTTTATAAATTAGGATTTATAAAGGAAAGATGCACAGCCACATGCTATATAACGCACAGCTTTATGCAGCCGATTTTTTTTTTGTTTGTCGCACTTTTCTAAGTTTTCCCATACGTCAAGTTTTAGTGTGAAAACTGTGGAAAACTGAGGCCCCAGATCTGTTAGCTTAATCTACATATATTTATATATGTTCTGCAACATTGTTGAATTGCATGGAATAGATTAAATTTTTAATCAGTTAATTTCTACACTGAAATAAAGGGTTCCATATTTAATCTTGGATCTGTACATCCAGTTCTGGGGGAGTCGTGCCTCATTGATCCTGACTGTCACCACACATCACTGAGTTTAATGATGCATTTGGCATTGGTGGGTCATTTAAGGATAACATTAATGATTGCTCCTTTCTGTGGTGTCAGATTAAAGCACAGTTCCTCCATGCCTTGTTGACTTTGTACTTAAAAAAAGTATTGAATATTAACAATGGTAATAAAAACAAGTCCTGGATTGGACTTGGGATAGGAATGCTTGGTAAATCCATATTAGGTAATTCTCCTTGTTCAGGTGTCTGTGGAGTCAGATGAAAATTTCAGTTATTCCAACATATGGAAAGATGAACTCAAAGGAGCTGCTGGTGCTGCAGTCATCGACCACAGCGCTCATCCTATTAGTATGTCTGAAGCATCTCTGCAGCTTCAGGAACACCAGTACTGCCTGCCAGGCCCAGCACCGGACTGCAGGGCTGCCAGAATAATGAATGAACACCGGAGGAGGACAGCTGTTGAGCCAGGCTTCATTACTTACAACCATATTGCCAGGTATAACCATTGAATAACAACAGAGGACCAATGCAATGTTTAATTTCATTTTATCCTGTTGTTTTATCACCACACTGCAGGTACTTAAGTACCAGGGTACTACCTATGCAGGGCAAAAGAAGCAGGTCAGCTTTAAAAAGAATGGCCAAGCGTTTTAGTCTGATAGGTAAGTGGAGACAGCACCAGGCTGGAATATCTCTGATTCATACATTATTATAATTATTTCATTTTAAAAGAAGTAAAACAGGGATTGAATTTTCTGTTTCAGACGGACTGTTGATGTACACCAGAGTCTCTCCACCCCTCAGAGTACCACGCAGCAGAGAAGAGGTAATTTAAATTCCAATGGATCAATCAGTATTACAAAATACGTGGTTCTGTGCTTTAAAAAGGCACAGAACCACAAAGCACCAGACTGCTAAAATATGTTATATATTTTAAACAAGAAATGTTGCAAATCTCGATCCATAATTATACAGCAACACAAACCTCAAGACTGAATCAGAATTATTTATATTGTTATTGTGCACAAAAGAAAGCACAAAGAAATAAAAAAAATAGCAACTCTTGAAGGCAAGTTAAATGATTGAATAAAATAATAATAAATAAGTAATAAGTCCAGCATTTACAAAGAAGTGTAACATGAACAAAGAAGTGTAACAGCTGAAAGCTGTCATGTCTTCCAGGTCAATTCCATCCTACAGCAGTTTCATGACAACCAGGGCCACTATGGGCAGGGAATCTGCCAGAGACAGATCTCTAAGCACTACTACTGGGGTAGCCTGAGTCGAGACCTGGCCAGCTGGATCTCCAGCTGCCAGACGTGTGTCAACAGATCTAAAAGGAAGATGATTCGCTGCAGTGTCTCCAAGTGCACTAACCGCTGTGGCCCAGTGGAGAGAAAACTCGGACTTATTTTCCACAGGTATGACTTTACAGCACAACTAAAATTTGTTATCTCATTTATTTTCTTGGAAAAATCTTAACTGTGTTCTAATTACCTTCAAAGTAGTTGTTTTTTCTGTATTTTTATTGGTGTTTTTGAGCAGGTATTTTATTTACAATTTAACAGAACATTGATAAACTTGAACAGCAACAGTTAAAGAAAAAGCTGACTTATAAAAGTAAAAAGTGCTCTACAAAAGTTGGTTGGGAGGGAAATACATACAAATCTCATCAGTACCAGGCAAAATGTTGCCCATATCTGTAATTGTCATGAACATGACACAGTCACATCTGTCGTCCATACACATGTTAGGGACGGAGCCCATCTCAAAGCAGGCTCTATGTGCTAACTGTTTATCATCATCATTGGTGGCCACAATAACTAGCCTAAGATCACCTGACGGTTTGTTTGTAAACCATCTATAGAGTAACACAGAGAAAGAGGGAGGGCATCAATATGATTCTCTATAAAACCTGAAATGTTTGAATTGTTTTTATTTTGTTTAGATGTAATTTATTTCCTTACTTTCATATTCTGTTTTACAGTCATCTGTAAAACATGTTTTACAATCATCTGAAGTCATCTCGGTGGTTTCTAGGCAGCCAACAATTGTCTCTAATAAGCTAAAGTACGGTACCTCTCTTATGGATAACTGACAGTGCTGAGATCTTCCTCTTATTGGTTGTTTTTGGTGGAGTTTTGTATTTCTGCAGAAGGCAGTAGGGAGGAGGCAAAGGAGCTAATTCTTTTTTTTAATAGATTATCTGTCTTATGGTGTACTATCAGGACATAGTGATAGTTTTACACCTTTAACAAATATGTAAACCCCCTGCCCCAAGAAACCCAAGTTGTTTATAAAAGCTACATACTGCTGCTTCAAAAAACTCAATTTCATCACCGCTAAAGAGTTAGCTCACCTGGTTATTATTCAGTTTGGCTGACTAATAGTAAGCCATTTTCATAAGACATAAAAAATTTTTATTTGTCTTTATGTTTCTAGAACACAACAAAATTGGAGTGGTACCCTCAGTGATGGAATAGATGATCAATGAAGTCTTAATCAGTCCTTAGTCAGCAAACGGGTATGAGTGTATCTGCAGGTTGACAGAGGGGATGGAAGGTGAACAGCTCTTAGGAAAAAGCTGTTGTGCTCTTTTATATAACCTGTGCCATTTCCCAGCGGTACAAAAGTTTGTGACCTGGGTGAGTGGGATCAGCAGTAATACAACTGGCCCTCCTTTGCAGTTTGCAAGTATATATTAGGTCCAGGTTTGATAACTGGCTCCTCTTGATCCACTAGCCAGTTTTCACCATTTTGACCAAATCTTTTCTTTTTCCTGGTCTGTGCAGTTGCCGTACCACACAGTCATACTGAGGCAGAGGATACTCTCAGTCACAGCTCTTTAGTAGTTTTTTTTGAGCAACTGAGGAGGGAGTCAAGCCCTTTCAGTTTTCTGAGGAAGAAGAGTCTTTGTTGGGGCTTCTGAGGTGAGGTGGATGCCCAGGAATTTGATGTTGTCCACGCACTCCACCACCTCCCCTTAAATTGTACACCCACCACTTCAGGTGGGTGTACTGTCCTTCTGGATCTCCTGTAGTCCACTATGACATCCTCGGTCTTGCTGGTATTGAGCACCAGCTTGTTCAGTAAACACCACTTGGACAGGTGCTGGATCTCCAGGCTTCTCCGGGATGTTGGTATTAAATGCTGAACTTAAGTCAACATAAGCATCCAAATAGCATCCTGACATAAGTGTCAAGATGCTGCAGATGTGTCAGGGCTGTGAGTTGTGCAATGGAAACAGCATTCTCTGAGGATCAGTTCCTCAAACTCGTACCTGTCCAGGCCAGAAGGAAGTTTATCTTTGATGTATTTTAGGATGATCCTCTCATAGCACTTTCTAATCAAGGGGTTAGTCCAACTGGCTGGTAGTCATTTCAGCCGGTGGTCCCCAGACCACTGGTGGTCCTAGGGTACTGCATGTAAACAACCGTTTATTGTCATGATGTGAGCTCAAAGTACAACGCTGCAGTTAGCACACCAAAGGATTGTGTTAAAAATAATAACTGTAAAACTGGCTTATAACCGGGTTACTCGAAAGAAAAACTGCAGATACTGATGAAATGAAAACAACACTGGAAATTTTATATAATCAGAGGAGGCTAAGTTATAGCTGCTGAGTTTGATGTGTTGTTCACTAGTGATTGGATTCCTTTGCGCAGTTAGTGGTAGGAATCACTCCAGTTAGTCAGAACTGTCCTTTTTTTTAAATTACTTTTCTTGGTAATGAATGATGCTCTGCTTTTAGGCCAACAGCAATTGTTATTTTATTAAAAAAATATTAAACTAAATTAAATAAATACAATTGATAGAATGGGTTAATTATTTTTATTTTTAATGGCACAGAAAATATATTTTTTTTGTTTCTTTTAAAGCAACTCAAGTCTATTTTTCTTTAATTGTACTTCTAAATCACAAATAGTCCTAAATGTTAGTAATGCACATAACAGTTGACAGTGAAGAACAACTTCTCTTTTTATTTCCCTGTATTTGACATCATTAGAAAGTTTAGACTCCACACGTCCAGAAAATACCCAAGTAGATGTGTTCATGGCTTTGTCATGGCCAGTCACATTTACCAAACAGCACCACTCATTAGGATGAACAAAGTAAACAACAATATATGAGTTAAGACACTAATATTTTCATTTCAGGTCGCATCATATATTAAGATGTGTTATTGCAAGGGCAATTTCAGGGTAGGTGGTCAGTGACTGTTTGCTAAATGGGTTAAGTGATCCTCAGCCTGAAAAAGTTTGAGAAACACTAATCTGGATGAACAGGTCTAGAAACACTGGTCTGCATGAACAGGAGGATTGCATCCTCTGCCACCACTGGATGTCAGATCTAGAGAAGAAACTTTTCAGTGTATCAGGAAGAGAGGGATCCCCACTGATTCGCTGGCTTTAGTAGTCTGCCATAGTCCTGAGTCCTTTGCACATGTTCTCTGGGTTGTTGTTATTGACAACAGTAACAACCATTGCTTCTCAATGCATTGCCTGGACCTACATTTTCCCAGGAATATTTTTCAGATCTCTTTCAGGTATTACTGTAGGCTAGCCTGTCAGATGACCTGGAGGCAGCATCACAGGCTCTGAGGAGGGACTGCACAGTTCCACCAATCCACGGCTTCTGAATAGAAAAAAACCTTGACAGTTTTAGTGAGTAGGTCTGCACCGATGCTGAACGGCGGATGTATAGCTCTCTACATCTGACCCTTCTTTGAAAACCTCCCATTAAGTTAACTCAAAATAGTCCTGGACTGAGGAGAAGGTCAAGTGGTTTTTTGGCCTGGTGACATGGCACCACATTTCCACTAGTACAAAATACCCTTTCTGATGGGAAGTTAGTTGCAGGTACACAGAGACTTTTTTGCCAATTCTTTCACATTCAGGAATATTTCTTCATGGCCTTTGAAATAAATTTGTCATACTGCTACATTTTGTGGCAATGGGTTTCTGACATGTTTTGCAAATTACTGTATTTTGTTCCACATAACCTCCTTAGAAAATCCAAACCATCGCCAGATTACTGAACCAGTGCTGTTACTCTTCGGAACTAGTTCATCTGACTATTTAGCCTCTCACCGCTGTGGCCACATCGACTCCTATCTCCAAGTCTATATGCGTTTGCTCCAAGCAGTCTGCCAGGCAAAAAATTTTCAGGTTGGAAGAGATTGGGGGCGTGCGGATTAATGATGTATTCATGCTGTAACAGATAAACAACAGTGGCAGTTTATTCTCTAGGGTTGTGATAGAGCCATTTTAACCATCATAATTTGAAAATCTCGTGATACATCGAGTATACTAGTTAGATCGCCCAGCCCTAGTCCTAGAGACGTAATCTTCAAGTCACAACGTGGCAATAGAAACACAGTCAAGTCTGCGTGATGGAGACTTTAAAGACGGTCACTTCCCAGACATTCACACTAGTTTATAAGTTACATGACTTGACATAAAAATTTCATTTTAGAAATATAAATTATCATGCTCAGCAGCAATCAACATTTCTCCAACTTAGATTAGTGTTTCTCAACCTTTTATGGGCCACCGCCCCCCTGTCTACCATTCAGATCCCTCACCGTCCCCCATCAAAGAAGATGTAGGCTACTTGCTGAATATTATTTTATTAATAATATTACTATCATTATTGTTGCTGTCTTGATTTGTATGGTTGTTTCTGTATTTATCATCAAAAATCCTTAAGAGATTTTACTAAATTAAAATTAAAATTAAAATTCTTACTAAATTATTAGTTTCCAAAGAACAAAAAAGCCATGAGAATAAAAATCATTTTAAAGGTGTGTAAGAAAAGTGCGATGAAAGGACATTCTACTTAAAATTGGTATGCCTATCAGCAGCCAATCAGAGTGGAAAAGAAACTTTATTCTGTGACATTTTCTGATGCTTGTTGCTAAATCCTCCACAAAATGGCCAGATAAGATGTACAGCAATACCACTTTAAACTTTGAAACTTTGCAAAAAGACTGTGCTCTGCAACATTAGAACATGGGTAGAACTGTAACTATATTAATCAGAACTCTTCTGCTCTTCAGTGTTTCTGTCAGGTCCTAGTGGTGAAACTCTGTGCTGCCTTCAGGAGAATGGGGCATATTATCCATAAAATTTCACCCACATGGCATTTACTGAAACCAGAGCCTTCAGTGAAAAAACAAAAGTTCCAGATCCTTTTAATGCCACACAAATATGAGACAGAAACATGGATTATATCTTTATGTAGACCTGTCTATTGATTTAAAGATTAATAGTTTTATTGGACAGAAATTACATAGAACAAAGCTGGTTCTTAATCAAATCCTAATCAGTCAAATTGAAAGTGTCATGGAGTCACTTAATAGCATCATGACAATAAAATTGACATGAAAAATAATATTGAAGAAATAAATTTATAAAATAAAATCTAATTAAAAACATAAATAAGTGATAAGTTCATTACTGTTATGGTCTGTAAAATATATTTGTTCTTAGTACTAGAAATAGAGATATGATCCATGGCACAATGTTGTTTTACCTTTTATCTGAAAATAGTCTCAGTTTGTTCTTGCCATACATCTCCTGTATTAATTATTGCTCAAACGGTCTTGCCTTACCGGTTTATTCCTCTGTATTTACTTTAGTTTTGTAGTTTATTCTTATATTTTGTTCTTTAACTTTCATTTAGTTTCCTGTATCCTCTCTTGGTTTATCGTTATGTCCTCTTTAGTTTCTCTCCTGTTATTAGTTTTATTTTATTATTATTATTATTTTTTACGCTCACCATCTTGACTCACCATGCCATTCGCCTGGCACGCCGCCTTATCATCATGTTTCACCTGATCTTCCATTCATAAGCTCTTGATTTTTCACTGTTCAGTGTGAATCAGCATCAGATTCTCTGTTTTCATATACTAATTCACATCTAGTTAGTTGCTCCATTCTATGTCCCGGTTTTCCTGTTTCTGAACTTTGCACAACGTGCGTGTCTTTTTTTTTTTTTTTTTTACCTCCTACGGCGAGTTCCTGTCGGGGAGCATATCGATGAGGAAAGGCAGACTGACGTAAACCTGTTACAACAACGGAAACATCCCGGTATACTGATAAGTGCGATTTAAAAGTTCTGGTATCACCGTTGCATACTGGACCACATACCGAACACTCTATAAAATGAACACTCTATTGTGGCATCTCCAATGGAAGGATTGCTTCATTTAAATGGCTTCATTGTTCTCAGGGATACACAGTGAGGGTATCACAACTTTAGCAATTACATGTTTATAAGAGCAATATTCCATTGCCCTTCCCAGGAAGCATGCAGCATCCAGACCAACATTAAAACACTTTTCCTCTGAATGCCCCATGGGGGGTGGTACCACACCCGTTGAGAAATGCTAGCTTAAAGTAGCTCATGGATATATTAATAAAGTAGCTAGAACGCCAAACATTGAGAAGTTTTCATTTTTATTTTCAAACATTATCAAGACAAAAAAAAAACCTCAGAAGCATACAGAGCCAATCATGAGAATCAACACATTTAAAATTTAGTTTCACACATATACAAAGACTCTAGCATAAATATCTGGCTGTTGAACTGGACCATTCAAGGTCGTTGTTGAGATAATCTTCTATTAGTGGCTCCAGAATTTTTTTTGATAAACATTACATTACCAAAAGACATGAAGACAATACCTTTATCTTGTCTTTTTTCTATTTGTCCTTTTTTTCTCTGTCGCTGAAGGATAAGTCCTTTTTTGCGACATTGTTTTTCTTCAGCTGGTACTTTGGAGGTTTGAATATGCCCTCCACATTGCACGGCAGCTCAAATAACCAGAGAAGCGTAACCAACCATGGCCACAGTAAGTCAAGGGCATTTTATTTTTTCTTTTTCTTTAAGAATAATTTTGACATGATAAAATATATAGTGCTGGGGGAAAAAATCACAACTTTATAATGAAATTGTGTGTTTTTGTTAATATAACAATGACATAGTATAGTCGTATATCCATCTGAGATCCTCGTCTTGCAGGTTTTGCATGTTGCACTTTGTTTTTTGTTGGATATTTCATAATTGATGTATCCAAAAGAAATTATTCATGGGAGCATATCTGTTTTGAGCGTTTTTTTCTTCTTTCATACCCCCCTGGTTTTTCATTTTTAAATCTTGTTCATTTGATTGGTTGTACTGTAACTTATGCACACAGAGTGTGGATAAAGAGAGGGATGGTCTGCCTCTGTTAATACAGTTAAAGAGTGTAATGAGTTAATGTGGCACACTTTATAATTATGTGTATTAAACTTAGGATTTTGGGTAAAATGTCAAGTCTTTTTAAGTAAATGGGTTCAAGTCCAATTCAAGTCCTAAGTTATTGTTGTAAAAGTCCACATCTGAAAATTTTTTCAAGCTAAAATTAACAATTATATAGTAGTTAGAAAACAAAAATCTGTGTTGACATACCCTTCAACGTCTGTGCCACCTGCTTTCCTCCAGCTGCAAGGCTGAAATCCTTCTCGCCACATTTGCAGCCTTCCTCCCACTGCGTCCTTTTTTGGACATCTCAGAAAAATCACAATCAATCTGTAAACAAAAAGAACTCAGCTCTCTCTTCTTCTTTGTTCTTCTTTTGTCACAGAAAAATAACAGCTCACGTTTGGGTCACACAGTAATTAAGAATAGCATGTGGCATGTGGAGGCTGGGTGCTATACCCCCCACTGCCAAGAGGTGTCACCCAGATACAGACCGATCCAGGTCTGTGGAATCGGGATTAAATTGTCGTAGTGCTTAGCCAGACCGGGCTGAGTAGAGCAGAGTTGCTGAAGTAGAGCCAGTGGAAAAGAGGCAACAGTGAAATGATCAGACAGGGCAACATAATTGCCCTGTCTGAAATAAGGTATATGAGACCTTATTTCCTCCTTGGAGACCTTGTTTCTAAGGACTCTTAGAAACAAATAAAAATAAACAAATAAAAAATAAGGTCACTTATTTCTAAGAGACCTTAGAAATATTCTCATCCTTAGTATAATCAAATCGAGGATTGTGTGTCCTCAATTGTGTGTTGGCTATGTAACATGTTGAGTCTGACCATTGTTTTCAAGTATATCACACAGCTTTTTTGCCTCTCTCACCTCGGGCTTGTAAACACGGATGATGAAATCTCTCACAATTATTAAACAGTTATAATAAATACACAGTTCCTCAAATCACAGTCTTAAATCTTGGGTTTGATTTTAGACTGCTGTTATTAGTTTTTCTGCTTTTTGTTCATTTTCTTCTAGTTACAGAAAATCTACTGTCTGGAAGAGTGATGCTCTGTGCATCAGAGTATCACTCTGATACACAGAGTGATGCTGCGTATCAGCGGAATCAGAGCCAGGTAGTTTTGATAAAGTAAAGTCTCCTTTGTGAGCTCTAAGAAGAGCAATACTGAAGAGAACTTGGTCATTCATTTTATCCATGAGTTTAAGAAACTCAGGTCTGTTTCCTCTGAGGTGCCTTGGGACTTTATTGAAGAGAAGGTGGAGAAGAGCATGGAGGGGGCAGGTGGAGGGAGACCTGTTGCTCCGTTTCCAGTTGATGTTTTGTTGATATGTTGTGGAATTGCTGGTTTTTGATATGAAATGGGTTGCATTCTAATCAGACATCAGTAAGCCTGTTCTACTGAAGCAGTCATTTCATTGTTGTTATTCTTTGTTTTGTCCCATATTTATTAAGAAAGGGTCCACCTGGTCTGAATGGATGATAATACTCCAAGAAGATCCTCTGGTTGTCAGTTAAGGTCACTGATCATGGTTTTATAAGCCATTTGTTAATCGTGAGCAATCTGCTATATCTTTATCTCCACATCGTGCTGGTGGTATTGGTCCACTGATAAACAACTTCAGTTTTAGTCTACAAGTTTATCTCTAGTGGGATTGTGAGGGGTGTTGGTGCCTGTCTCCAACGGTCAAGGTCATTGCAGTGCAACACAGAAAGATCATGCACACACACTCATCTTGAGGCCTGACAATCATGTTTTTGGACTGTGGGCTGGAATTCACAGTCCAAATCTAGGACTGTGCAAGGGCCTTCTTGCTGCAAGGTAACAGTGCTACCAGAATTTCAAAATTTCTGACTTTTGTTTGGCTAGATCATTTGCTCCAATATGAACAATATTCAGCTGATCAGTGGTTAGAGAGAAAGTAT